>JACAZH010000039.1:0-600000 GCA_014462675.1 Mycena sanguinolenta | reverse complement strand
TTCCAAAGATCAGGCCCAGGAACTTTTTGTCAATCCTCTAACTGTGGTGGCCAATTCTACTGTGCAGACAATCTTTGTAATCATAGACGGCATCGATGAGCTTGTGACAACAAGTGGCACCAACACACCTGATTTTACTACCACCTTCTGTTCTGCTGTGAGGCAACTGCCATCCAATGTTCGTATTCTTGTTCTATCCAGACCAGAAGATAGCATTATACGTCCACTGGAGGATTTCAGAGATGTCATCCATGTTCTTGAATTTCCAATGGCGCGAATGTTTCAGGATGTAGACATTTTCCTGCTGGATCAGAGGCCTACCTTCAAGAAATTTTTCACAGACTGGCCATCTCTTGAGCAAGTTGACATCATCAGGGAAACTGCTCATGGGTACATGGCAATCGCCAAATTATCTCTGGAGTGGATTATCACCGAAGCACGCAGCCCAGGAGGCCGAAAGAGGGGTAACACTGCATTCCAGACCCTCAAGACTGTACGAAATGGTGATATATACAACTTCTATGTGAAGGTTCTTTTTCAAGCTGTTCCTGATGACTTGGATCCCTCGCTGCAGAAGGCCTGCAAAGTCATCCTTTCCAGCCTTATTTGTATGTCCGAGGAGCCAGTTGGTACCATTGCCGCTTTATGTCATGAGCTTGACTCATACATCACCCCTGATGTTGTGGAGGACTTCCTCTCCAATATCCGCAGTATCGCCACCCAGAGTCACGATCCTATTAGTTGCGACACAGTTCCCTCCCCACATAAAACTCTCAGCGATTTTCTCACCTCGATCCATCCTCCTGAGCGGTTCCGTATCAATGTCATCCAGTGGCACAATGACTGTGCTGGCATCACTTTCAATGTGATGAACAGCCCTCGGCTTCACTTCAACATGGGTGATCTGAAGACATCCTACCCAGGCCGTGGATGCTACGTGGGATTTTCAAAGGTGGTTCGGAACCAGAATCCCTTCAGCCCGGCAAGTGGCATCAATGCCCTTGTCTCATATGCATGCCGCACATTCCACCATCACCTCCTCGCTGGGCGGGTTCCAGAGGACGAAGTTTCTCGGATGGTGCACATCATTGTTCAAGACAAGTTTCTAGCCTGGTTGGAGGTCATTGCAATTGAAGGACTCAACTCCAATTTGGCTCAGGAGTTCCAAGATACTCTTGTCCGGCTGCTTGAGGTACGAAAATGTGCATTTTTTGTTCTTGGGATCCTCTAATCTGCAGAACAGGGGAAGGATAGTGAACTGGAAGATTTGCTCAGCAGCGCAGCTGACTTTGCGAGACTCTGTTACCCCATATGGCCGGGGTCTAACCGTGGCTGGTGGTCTATTCCTCAGCTGTATCTTTCTGCGCTACCGATCTTTGCTCCATACCTGAGCATCGCGCGCCACTATTTGAAGCACTTTCCTCGCACCTTGATTCTGAAGTCCACATCAAGACCAATCACTCATACCAATCTCCACTTGGCCAGTACCTCCCTCCCACTTGAGGCCGACCTTGGTATCGAGTCAAATGTGGTAACAGCAAGCAGCGAGGGGTGGTATGCTGAAGTCGATAGCCATGGATGCATCGATGTGTCGAATCTGCATACCAAGCAGGTGCCGGAGGCAGTGGATTCGCCGTCAGATGCTTGCAGCGTGTCTGCATTGCTATGGCTTTCAAGCAGCTGGCTTGGTGTGGGTTTCACTGATGGCACTGTACAACTGTGGTGCCACGAAACACGCACTTGGGCTGCCTGCTGGTGCCTTGGAGAGACTGCTTCGGAGGACGACGATGGGAGCGCGGATCGTGAGACTGCCTCGGAAAACGATGATGAGAGCGTCGATAGTATGGATAGCAAGACAAATTCCAACAATGCTGGAGAAGAGAAAAGTAGCAAAGCAGTTGTGAAACTGATCCTCCACTCTGCCATTCCGAGTCTCTTGTTTGCTATCTTCGGAGATGGCACAATCAGCATTCTCGAGGTCAACTACCCCGAACCAACAGTGGCAAAGTTGACTAAAAAGCTCTTGCTCTTTCAATCCACTGATCAGCCCTGGCATTTGAGTTCACCCACTGTAAACTCGCGACAAGACATATCTGGCACTCTCGCGTCATCGGTGGAAGCGAAACAAGATCCCATTCGAACATGGTCAGGTTACGTGGCTTCTACGGTATCACCTGACAATCGGCATGCGGTTGCAATCCGGGATGGTGCCATTGATGTTTGGGACTTGGAGCCTGAAAACATGAAGATCATTGCAACATTGCCTGGAATAGAATTTTCAGTTTTCGGCAGTCTGTCTTGTGTGTTCTTCTGCTCTGCACAACACTTGGTCACCATCACTGGAATCAACTTTGTTGATATCAGAGTATGGGATATCGGGTCAATCTTGGACGGGAGCAGCGAGTTGGAGATGGATCGATGGGAATTTGTTCCCGGAGATATCGACCACAACAGGTCCGAAGCCGGCGGTTGGATCGTGGATACTCGAAGCGGGGAAGTCCTCTTCTGGCAGCCCAGCTGGCATCGCTTTTGGAATCCACGCAACATTCTTGCTATTGGGAGTCGGGAGTACCGCGAAATTGATATGACTGAGACTGCGTTTGGGGAAAAGTGGGTAACGTTGGATAAAGACTGATATGTATACGTGTGTACTGTACTAGTAGTAGAAAGACATTCACATAGAAGCTCAGAAATTCCGGTAGACAAGGAAAGAAATGAACATATTTATCTAAAATCCACAATCCGAAAGTAGAAACAAACTGCCGAAAGCTGAAATCTATGCGGCTAATAGCTAATTGGTTGTGGTGTTGAACTTCGTCAGTCACACCCACGCAGCAAAAGCGAAAAAAAAAATTGCAGGAAGGGAGACACAGCGAGAAGGAAGAGGCAAGTAGATACACGACATCGTAGCCATCTCGGTCCCCATGCAGGGAAGACGAGTCTTTCACTTCCTCGTGGCGCCAAAGGAAAGACACTGGAAAAAAAAGGCGAAGATCGAATGATAAATAAGCGAGGAGCGTTGGAATTTACTAGGATGCGTCCCGTAACCGCAGCCGCAGAAAAACCAAAAACGAAAACGAAAAAAGCAAAAGAGGCGGAGAAAAGACAGACACGGGAATGGAAGGGAGAAGCAGAAGCCAGACGTCATGGCCATCTCAGGATCAAAGCCCCAGCATCAAAAAAAGAGACTGGACGCAACGTGAAAAAAAGGAGAGATGCTCGCTCACGGGAAGATTTGACCCAGATAAAGACGAAGCAAGGACGTTACAAGCCAAAATGAGAAAAGAGACGGCCAGAAGCGCACAAGATAAGAAATCAACGGGCGGGTTGGAGTTCGTCAGTCCCGCCGCCACGTAGCTGCAGCAAATCAAAGAAAAGGAGAGACGAGGGTGAATCGAGGAAACGTCTCCATCTAGATCCCCACTCAGGAAAGACGATCAACGACGAGATTTTTTGCTTCCTCGTGGCGCCCAAAGCAGAAGACGTGAAAAAGGAACGAAGATTCAATCAATCAAGGCGAGAGCAAGGAGAAACTTGAATGAATGGCAATCAGTGGGGCATTGGACTTCGTCAGTCGCACCGCCGCACAGCGGCAGCAGAAGCAAAAAGGGAAAAAATGAGCACGAAAACCAAGGAAGGCAGAGAAATCAAAGCAGAAACTGAGAGAAGAGGGAAGAGGGAAGCAGACGCGAGACGTCGTCTCCGGAGTCCCCACCCTGCCCGTCAGCGGCGAAGGGTTACCGGATGCGGGGTGAAAGCCAGAAGCGGAGGAGATATCCTGAGCAAAGAACGAGAACCTCGTGGGCAGGAAAATAATAAGAACGAGAACGCGAAACAAGTGAGCAACACACCGCATATCCAATCCCAATCCCACCCGTTCTCGGTTCCTTCCATCGTCATCGCCATCGTCTCGGGCAGGTTGGGGTTCGCGTTCGGGAGGCGGCGTGTGGGTGTGGTAGTTGTGCCGGAGTGGGAGAACCGGAGTGCGTGGACGCTAGGTGGGGTGGGTGCGTCGCTGGACGAGTTCCGATTCCATTCGGGGCAGCGCAACGTGCGCCAATTCGTCTTCCGGTAAGACACAAGCGTAGGGCTCGTCGTGCGGCGAGACGTCGACGCCCTCGCGGCGGTGTCGGTGTCGCGTCTCCTCCTGCTGCTCAATGGAGGAGCGAGCGGCGCATCGGGTGCAGGCGTACGTGCGGCGCATCGGGTGCAGGCGTACGTGGAGGTGCGTGCGAAGGAGTGCACACGAGCATGCTGAGCGGGAGTGGCGAGCATCGTGTCAGGGCGCGGGCTGAGCGCATCTTTGTCTGTCGTGCAATCAGCGGCCCGCGTCTCAGCGTCGTGAATGGAAGTAGCGCCAAAAAAAACGAAAGGGTGAATGAAGAGTGATACAAAACGAATTGTAGAAAAGTGGAGGAAAGAAGAAAGAGCACGCACTACGCCTCGCCTGCCTCTTCTGCACCCATCTCTGGACTCAGCGCTTCAACCTCCTTGGCACTGAGCGACGCCCACGTGAAGTGTCAACCTCTCGCGTGAGCACGGACCCTCACATGCCGGGGAGGGCACAGCCGAGCGAGGCGTTCTTTGGTGCATAGCAGACGAGCATCCCTGGGCCAATTGGGCTTGCGGTGAGACGTAGGAGTGATCGTCGTGGGAGATACGGAGACGTAGGAATCGTTGTCGTGCGGCTGGACGTAGAACGCCTCGCGGTGGCGTTAGCGCTGTCGGGGCTGAGGCTCAGTGGAGGTGAAAGCGCTGCGGCGCCGGCGAGCAGCACATCGTTGCAAAGTTGGAGCACGTCCTTGTTTGTTGTCGTATCAGCATCGGGATGCCAGAAAGGAAGCGTAGACAAAGGAAGGAAGAGCATCAACGCGCACCTCTCAACGAACGGCCCCAAAAACCACAGCGCGTACCACCCCTCTTCCGCCGCCGCTCCTCCCTGGCACTCAAGGTCAATGCCTGCGCGCCTTCGACGCACGCACGAGCGAGCGCAGATCCCTCATACCCAGCTGCCAGCGACGGCGAGGCGTGCTTCGGTTCTCTGGCTCTCCATCAGCTGTAAGTATGCGCATTTGGGGCGTTTGCGTCTTAGCGGTTTTCACCCTGTGCGTGTGCTAGACCGTTCGCGAGGGGAGCTCCAGACCCAGCAGCGGCGCCGAGCAACAACAGCGTCGAGATGTGGAAGATGGGAGTGCCGCCGAGAGTTTCGATGATGAGCGTCGTGGGGCATGGCATGGCGCAGAGCGAGCGCTAACAAGTCGGGGAGGAGAGCGCACGAGTGTGGGTCGGGAAGGCGCGCCGAACGAAGAGAGCAGGTCGGGCTGGTGCGAAACGAGCAGAGGCAGGTGAAGCGAGGAGCGTGCGTCCGGTTACGGCATTGCTGATCCGCGTGCATCGCCACCATCGCTTCCTCTTCCTCCACCACGACCGCCTCGAAACTGCGTCCTATGTAGCTCTCGATAATCTATTGTCTGGATTTCCCCGCCATCGCCATTAGCGCTCGGCGAGCTCTCTTTCCCCCCTGTTGCTCGCTCGACGATGACGATGACGACGAGACACGCACCGTACGGGCGTATGCCTTGGGAGGGCCAGAAAAGAGTGGGAACTTTGTGAATGTTGATGGCGGAGCTCCCCTCGGTGCGTGTCTTGCGCGGGTTCAAGTTTCCCGCTACCCTGTTTTCTTACGGTTCTTTCTCTGCCTTCTCGTGCGCTTCTCTCTTCTCTTGCTCTTGTGTCCTTTTCCTTCGCTTTGTTTGTTCTGTACTACCCCGAAAGGCACCACTGACGACGCACCCACGCACTGGTACCTCAAACCCTATATCTCATCTCCTCTTCTCTCGCCTACGTCTGGTGTACGTCTGTGTCTGCCGCCATTCTTTGCTTCATCTTTCATTCCGTCGACGCTCTGAACACCTATAGTGCTCCTCCCCTGCCTCGTTTATTCTGCTTATATTGCTAGGCCCCTCGCTCGCGTTATTGGACTGGTCTTCCTCGCTCGCGGTTCTGGTTCTTGTTCTCTCGCTCCCTTGCAGTTCTGCTTCGTGTTCTCCTCGCTGCAGCGCTCCTTAGTTGCTCGACTCGGCCCGGGTCTGGGTCTGGTTCTCGCTGGCGGTTCTCCTCCCAACACTTTCTACTCGTCTCACCCTGTGTTCTCGTCTCGTGTCGGCACTGCTTGAATCGAATGGAGTACTGCATCCATCCTTCCATCTCATACATCTGCACCTTCGTGCTCATTTGCATCCACCCGTTTATGCATGCATCCCATCCGATTTGTTCTTTACATCCATCCATCCCTTTCTCGTTTCCTTTCCTTGCGTCGCACCCACACTCACAATCTTCTTCCTCGACCTGTGCTCGTCGTTCACTAAGTCACCGCGCACCGTCGCGCGCTCGGTCGAGAGCTCGGGTGCCTTCATTTCCGTGTTTTGATTCATCCCCAGTAGATATTTGCACCTGCACTACAGGCGTGACGCATCTCACAGAGCCCGGAGTCCCGACTCAACACTCAACGCATTTGATCCGAGCCGCTGCGACACCTTCATCGTGCTTGTTGCGCATCATGGTCCTTCCTCACAATCTCAGCGCCTCGCTTCATTCGTTTTTTTTTTTTTTTTTTTTTTGTGCGGGCGGAGATCTCGTGCGGTGCGTGTTCCTCTCTCCGTTCGGCCTCCCCCTCTTGCGCAGCACTTTTCTGCTCATCCCCGTCTCGTCTACGTCTTTCGCCGCTCTTCCCTTCACCATTAATCCCGTCGACGCTCCGCGCACCTACAACGTGTCTCCCTTCTCTTGCCCCCACTCGCCGGTTCTGGTTCAGCTTGTCGCTTGCGTTATGGTATTGGTTCGATCCTCTTACCGAATCGCGCACGCGGTTCTCCTTCCTCGCTCGCGGTTCTCCTTCTAGTTCTTGTCGTTAGCTCGGCTCTCCCGCTCTGGTTCTGGTTCCCCTCTGTCGGTCGCCGGTCTCCTCTCTTCTCCTTGCTCTCTGTCGCTCTCGTTATTGACCTTTCATTCGCTCATCCTTCTGGTCTCCACCTACACACCCGTCTCGCCGCGTGTTCTCGCTCATCGATTCATGCGTCTTGATCTTTCCTTGCATGCTTCCTAAACGTACTCGAGGAGAGGGTTGGTCCGTCAGTGGCAGCGGAAATTGCAAATCGGAAACAGCACACACAGCACCGAGCGCTGGCGCAATCAGGGACGGACGTCTTTTGCTAGCTCGGGGCTCACTTTGACTAGCGTGCTGCGGCTTTGACCCCTGACGAATTCAAGTTCAACCTCACGGCCGATCCAAGGACAATGGCACGCTTCATAAGACTGTGGTCCTCGAACGAACCCGACTCAAAAGATTGCCTGGGGGAGTTCGAAGAGAGTTCTCACATAGTTCGTCACTTCGTAGGATCGCGGAAGTTCGTCACCTAGTGGGCAAGTTCGTCAAATGTATAGGAAAGATGGTCACTTGCCGCTTTGGGACTTGTGGAAGTGCAAGCTCGTCAGATGATGAGTGAACTGTGGACAGCAAGTGGACAGACTGGTGGAGCGCTCGGCGCGAGCTTGTCACGCCAGTCACATCATGTCACAGGCCGGAAACACGGCCCGTGACGCGTTTTTGATGGCTGTGTTGTATACATTTCGTGGATAATTTCGAATGACCGGAGTTGAAGCTGGCCAACAACGTTCAAAGAACCCTATATTGGATTTCATCATGAGAAAGCTACGCATTCTCGAACGCAGAACACCTTGAATATTCCAGAGCAGAGAATGGAAATTACGACCGCGCGAAGAGGTGACGAGGAACTGTATTGCCATAGAAAATTTGAGTAAACAGAACAGTAATACTCAAATAAAGTGCTCATCTACGCAACCGAACAAATTTTTACTTCCGAGAACCCCGAGGGGTGAGCGAGTTGAGGTTGAATATCATCGCGATTGAGTGACGCGGGAAGGAAATAGCCACAAAAGCAGGACACGAGCATACTGTAATGAATTTGACTCAAATTTTGGTTTGGAGTGCCTGCACTACCTTGAGGCAGGAATATCTGAGCAATGGTTCCTCCAGAAGGGGATCATCTATCCGGAGAATTGTTCAAGAAAGAGAGCAGAGAAATGGATATGGACTCACTATGTAGTGAGACAGAGCGAGCCTGTACAGGTTGTGCGAGCATTCAATTGCATAAACTACCTTGCATCCTGAAAGTACTTGAACTACTGCGAAACTACTGCGAAGCTCCATATGCTTGCACAATATTTATTCAAAGAGTAAAACTAGTCTGAAAGTAACGAAGTGAAATACCCAAGTGAATAACTCGGTCAATGAGCACCCTGAATCCAACTTGCCATCAGGTTTCGCCCAAAAGAACAGAAGAAAATTGTCTGGAGTCGTGTGAATAGTACTAAGACCGAGAAGTGAGGTCAACGACCGAAAGATTGTAGGAACCCGTAACTTGGGATAGCAAAGGTCAGCCAATGTAAAAACAGGTCCAAAATGAGAAAAAAGACCATTGCATCGATCTGTCAGCCTCGTAGTATGAGAAAAAATAATGTGTTTTATTGAGTTGGACCTGAGCTTTAGGAGGTTAAGTGCTTGTGGCCTTCGAAGAATTGAACCGAGCTCGGCGACCACAGTGAAGCCCAAACTCCATGTCACCACTTTTGAAAGGCAGCCATAAAACTGTGATGCACCATCATCCGTAGCCGGGCGGGACTGGGCAGAGAAGAACCTGCTAGGAGATCGCCGAGAAGCTCGAATAAAGTTCTTGATTTTCTGGGGGACAGGGCCTCCTCTCTAATATGACAAGACTTGTCGTTGGACAACTCAACATGTCTCTCTCGGTTCTGAATTTCGTTCGTTCCACGGGATCCCGGGCGTGGCGCAGATTTAGTGTACTATGCTGTCAAATATACGCAAATCAGTTGTACGATATTGCGGTCCTGCGTTGGACTTGTACGACAAAGATTTCATGCACTCAACAAAGATCTTGCTCGTTATGTTTTTCCTCAAATGTACACATATACACATAGCTATGCACCCCAAGTCAACACTTCAAGCTCCTGGCACTCAGATCAAATGCAGAAGCGATTAACTTGGATTCTATAAGCCGTACGCACATAAAACAAGATCTACGAATTAGCCTGCCCAAGTTATCAAAGGTAATTGAGGTAGCGACGCTTGCGCTCCCTTTTTGTAACGCTAGGCAAACTCTCCTGGATCGTGCTCAACCCATTCCTTCGCAGTCAGCTTCTCGTGCGTCTCGGGACTTTCATCCCCTACCCAGCCAGCGTGCCCTGTGTTCGGGGAAAGGAGACAGCGTCGACTTGACCTCAACATAGTCGCCGCGTAGTCCGAGGGACATGGAGCCGTAACCCTCAACAATATCAATCCCATGAGAGGCGTACCGTGAGTTGCAGGAGGTACCAACGTTAGTATTGTCCCACGGTTTGATTTCTGCCTTTAAATTCAGTGAAAATGTAAATGGTACGCAGATGGTACGTACCGAGATCATCATCTGGGACGCATGACGCCGGAACAGATAGGAATCATGAGAATTGATTACTGACTTGGTCAGCTCATCGGATGAAAGGAATCCGAATATTATCTAAATTCTCCATTGCTAGAAGTGGAAATTCGGCATCCAAGCAGGAAAGGCGTAATAAATCTGAATCGTACCCATACCCATCACCCAAGAAGTTAGCATTGGTGGACGACAGTTGGACCGGCGTCAGCTGAAGCCTTGAGGTTGTATAAAGTGCCTGAGCAAATTGATTTTAGCACATGGAAATTAAATCACCATAGTGGGGCTCTACTGAGGGATTGTCTCACTTTTTAAGCGGTCCATTTGGTTGCTGCGATGATTGGGGTAAGGAAGGGAGCCGCGCGGCCACGGAAACGCGGGGTGACGTCCAATATGCGAGGTGTTCGGAAACAAATCTGGAACAGCTGTCAAACCACAGGAAGTTAGAGACGGAAGCGGTGGTGTGTTGTTAAAGCCAAAGAAATCAACGAGCATTGCTGAAACCGAGGCTGCTGAGAAATCTACATAGAAATCTGAGCTCTAGGTGAACCTGCGGATGAATCACAGACCAGAAAAGCAATGGCTGTCAATGTATCGGGAGTGAGACCTGATAGAAATCTGAGCTCTAGGTGAACCTGCGGATGAATCACAGACCAGAAAAGCAATGGCTGTGAATGTATCGAGAGTGAGACCTGAAGGAATGGACCGAATTGTCTATGATGTACAGAAAGGTAAAATGGGCGTAGTGTCGTCGGGCAAAAATGGTTCTGGTTCAAACCACATCGTCCCCAATCATAGGTATGGTTTGAACCATTTGGTTCAAACCGTTATATTGCCTGTCTCATATATGGTGGTTCAAACCAGTTGGAACCAGTTGGAACCACTGGAACTGGTTGGAACCATTGGAACCAGTTGGAACCAATGAAACCATTCAAACCGGTTGGAACCATTGGAACCGGTTGGAACCATTGGAACCATTCAAACCAGTTGGAACCAGTTGGAACCGTTGGAACCGATTGGAACCACTTGGAACCGATTGGAACCACTTGGAACTGGTTGGAACCATTGGAACTGGTTGGAACCATTGGAACCAATTGGAACCAGTTGGAACCAGTTGGAACCATTGGAACCGCAGTTGGAACCATTGGAACCAGTTGGAACCATTGGAACCAATTGGAACCAGTTGGAACCATTGGAACCAATTGGAACCAGTTGGAACCATTGATGCCAAGAACATGTCCCAGAAACCTAATATCTTAGGATGGACAACATATTCAGCTGAGGAAACATGTGATATATCTCAATGGTTACTGGTGTGCAGTCAAGCCTGTAAAATCAGCGGTGTGAACTTCCCCATCTGACAGGTGATGGGAAACTTTGAAAGTTCACCACGAGAATTGTGGCTGTGAGGCACACAGCCACAGTAGCCGCTCAGATTGTTGTCATACATCCACCACTCAATCCTTTTGTTTGTGACTTCTATACTATTATCTTGAATGCATGGTATTAATTCCTTCCATAGCTATTTTCCTTCACTCCACCCTGTTGGAATACTTATGAGGCCACTGCTTGCCATGTCCAACATTGTTCGGTGTCTTACTTGGGTCACAGGTACTGCCTCTCACCCTTCATTCCAGCTGCTTGTCAATTAATCTCCCATTTGATCTGATTAGCACCACCAATTCTGTATAACCAACTTGTCCTTTCAAGTAGAACCAACTGCCCCCTTATGTTAAGACCTAGACCACAACTGGTAATAGTCAGATACAATGGGCAAACACTTCAAGTTGATTGCACACTGCGAAATAAACTATACACCCTTAGCTGTCGGTGGTCCTGACCTGTTGGAACATTATCTGTCCGAAGATGCCGAGCTGCCAGCCAGTGCCAAGAATTCTAGGGTTTCTCGTGGAAGCTGGGTTCCCACATAGCACATTTGATAGCCGAGGGGTTTCCGCTGGAAACCCGGGTGCCAAATAGAATTATCCCCACTATATTCTCCTGATTTCCAGGCAGATAGTTTACTGACTACCACAGGAATTACTGCTAGCTTTTATACAAATGCTCAAGTCAAAAGGAGTAAAAAGGAACATCTAGGATCATCAGTGCTTCATACCTCTAGCAGTGAGTGTCCAATGACAATTCGTGCATTGCAGAGTTTTCTGCCTGCTGCAGATATTCCACATGGTTTCTGTCATTGACACCTTATGGCATGCTCGTTGTCTGGGTTCCTCCAATAGCAGAAAGGACTTTTGCTGTCCCCACTAGTGCTGATGGGGCTGTTCTGGCAGGAGATCCCACCATGGTGGGAAGTCCCTTATGCCAAAGATTTCTAGTGTCAGTGGGTCTTGCCACAAGTTGTTCTGACTCGCGGCTGGATTAGCTATGTCTCTTTCGAAGATTTCTGGAGTATTCCCATTTGTCCAGAGGTCATGGAAGGCAAACCAAGTGCGACCACTGGTCATTACCAACCGCTATACCAGTTGGCCACCTGCTGCAAGTGATGTGACAACTGAATAATGTGACCCAGCTCTCATGGTGAGTGCTGGGACATCATGCTGCTGCGAGTCAAAGATAAAACTTGATTCACAGGAGGTGGACTTATTTCTAGTCCAGCCTTATATCTCTGTTTCTTGAAATGCTTGTTGGTGCAGCTTCTGTCCCTGCTAGAAGGTGTTCCTGCCAGATGCTATTTCTCTCTCTTGTGGTTCACCTCTGGTGCATGTAGCCTCATCTTGCTGCCATGACTCCTAGCCCAGTACTAAGACGTCCTCCTGGCAGAGCTCTCCAGCTTTACCAGCCAGATCACTAAGTCGTTCAGCAGTTTAATGGTAGGTGTACTGGCTTTCAGCTGTCAATGGTGCAGCATGCTGTCCTGGGGTGGACACACACCCCAAACTAATCTTCACTTCACCATACTGACAAGTCATTAAGAATGAATAAAAACTTTGTGTTTTTATGTGTGTTCCATTACACGCCTCATCAATGTGTTGCAGGACAATTTGAAGAAGATGAAAGGTAGAGTAGAATTGACGAAATAAGCGAGTGAGAGTAGGGGGGCAGCATGGATGAGGGACTGAGCGAACAAGGTGGTGAACGAAAGCACCACTGGAAGCTTGATTGATAAACCATATTCTCAGAGAGATTCAGCAACACAACAGGAAGCTTCCTGGGGAGGGTGGCTCGGGAACAGAGGGTTTCACAACAAACTGACATGGCAGTGGTAAAGCCAAAACTACGTGCTGTCTGCATTGCTGCAGCCTGAGTGAGTCATTCATTGTCATTGACTGTGTCAAGAAGCGAGGTAGGCACCAAGAGGTCCTTGATCGGAAGATCTTGGCCAATATTCCCACGACCACCACCCCCCCTAAATAAGGAGATTGTTTGGTTCCAACAAACATCGGCCAGAGCAGCACTTATCATGTCTTCCTTTATGCAGACCATGACTTCTCAGTAAATTTGTTCTGCTAACCTGTTTTGGACCTTAATGGGCTAATAAGACATCTGCGGAGAACAGTGAGTTGCACAAAGGTGTGGTCAGATTTTGCTGATGCTTCTCATGTGGCGACCTCAAATGCCAGCATCAGCTGATCACTCACCTCTTGGTAGGCACCATCATGGTCATGCCCAATATCAGTGGAGTTGTGACATGGCACCACCACAAAACGATCTCTGCTGCAACATCCATGTCGCAGGCATGCAGTAGCATCTGTGTCCTAGGAATCCTCTCCTTGGTCACGTCATTTGTCTACGCTTCGACTTTCCACTGGCTTAGATAACCTTGTGTGCAGATGTCACATGCTTCACAGCTGCCCAGAGTTCTCATGGGCTTCTGCAGGGCTGATAAGGAATTGACCACCGATTGCGACACCAAGATACTGCCAATCAAACAACCCGTGCCCATGCACACCCTCGTCACCTCAGCAGGTCACCCTCAAAATCAACTTTATTCTCAGTGGCATCTGTCGTCCACTCCACAGCAAGATCTTCCATTCTCTGTGCTCTGCCTTCGCGCTTTCAAATCTGGGTTTCATGCACATTCCACTCAGCCTCTCATCTCGCTTCTCCTTTGCTTCCTCACCGATTACCCCAAGCTAAACATCTGCAAGCACGTATGCATCCTTGTCTGTATCAGCATCACCATTGTGTGCAGCATTCAAGATCCTGTACTCCAAATTCAATTCTAAGTTGCCTCCACCCCTATCCTCTCCCTCCTTTCCTTTCATGTCTTCTCCAATACTTCTCACCCATCTGTATTCAGCCATTCTTGCGCACCAATCTACACAGTCACGCTCACTCGCACCTAGTGCTCATGCCTTGCCTTGCCTCCAGCTGTGCATCTGCGCTCCGACCCATGCAAGTTGTTCATTCTAACATCTGCTCTGCAATACACAGGTGCAGTTCTTGTTCGACTCTACCCGTGTCTGGCTCCCACCCTCAGACCGCAGTGTACACAGTATTTCCCTCCATCCATTCATCCACTTTTGCATGCACTCTTACCACTACTCTGTTCACTTTCATCCTATTGCATTCCTCCCAAAATGGTTGCAATTAACAAATCAGCTTCTCTGCTTCTCACACACGCACACCCATCACATTCACTGCACCTGTGATCTGCGCACTGTGGTTAGGGTTAGGGTGGTTAAGGACTAGGGCTAGGGATTAGGGTCCAGGAACATGTTTTTCTGTAGGTTAGAGGTTTGGGTTTTTGGGTTAGGAGGTTGAGGTCTGGGTTCAAACACTTCAAAACTGACAATAAGCAGTGTAAAACAGTTGTTGCTTGCCTGCCCTGGGTCTGGGTCTTAGCAGTCCAGGTAGGGTAAGGCTTGCCTTACCCTAGCTGGGAAACAACAGCTGCTTTGGTCTAGTTGAAATGTGTTCAGGTTTGTGCTCTCATATGTCCTGATGGCAAGGTTGCTCATTCAAACCCTACCTTTGGCATCTTTTTCAGCCTTTGTTTCACTGTCTAAAGTGGTTGGTTGCAGCCAAGGGTTGGCTAGATCCATGTTTTTAGACATTGGTTCTCATGGCTAAAGCTATGGGATTTAGTCTATATATTATTGTCAAGGCTATCCTTCAGTTCAAATCTGTCTCAGGGAGCACTTTTCCTCAATGTCCCTCTCTTTGCTTTACTGACAACTATGCTATCAGAGTGCTTACTTGGCAGAATCGCAGGCTGCTACTTATATACTCATGATCGAGAAATTGCAGTGTGCTGCGGCTGCTGGGAATCCATTCCCGTTCCTGTCCCCATGTTTATCCTGGATTAAATTTTACTTGGTGTCTGCGGTTATAATCCCTGCATCAGACCCCGCCCCCTTCGGTACGTTCTTTTCCATTCACATTCCCGTCTCGACTCGCTCATTCCTCTGCCAAGGTAGTGTTTGAACTTACCTCGTGCCGAACTCGGAATGCAGCATGCCTCCTATTCACGTATCCATAGGAAGATGTTGCAAGATTGATAGCAAACACACAGTTGCATTGCAAAAGAACGCATGATTTGTGCGGGAAGATCTCTTGAACTGTTTTGTGTTCTCTTGATTCTCTGCCAGTCACACTTCCAAATCTAACATTGGCGACTTCACACCAACCGTCCGTGCATTCATTCGTAACATAATTTTTGAGGGCAAAGCTGAAGCAAATCAAAGCAATCCATCAATGTCGAAGCGGGCTCATTGTGTCCTGGATGATGAGATGACCCGCCGCCAACCTGCATCCTTCCTAGCCTCCTCACTTGCTTCACTTTTGCTTTTTTGCGACTCAAGGCTATCAGAACATTCATGCATAATCATGTCGCTTTCCCTCTCCTCACTTTGCTCTGGCTTGCGTTACTTTGACCTTTCAGGCATGTGTGCCGGGTCTTGCTTGTCGGCTTCAGAAAGTCAGTTTTGAAGCTCCTCGATACCGATCTAACCACGAAGCTCGAATAGTTCGGCTCTTGGACTGATTCAGAATCTGCCACCAAGCACAAGCATCTCACGAAGAAAGCTCAGTGGAGCAGAGAACTAGCTTTGCTTCCAGATATTACCTGTTATTATTTTCTACCAAACTTTTCTGAATCGAGGCCGAAGATTCTCCGCTTCAGAGTGTGTCAAGTTACTGAGGGAGACGCCCGAGAACAATATGAATCAGTCTCCTACCCAGCCTCAGTTGCGGGGTTAGGGAAGACAGAGAGTGGTTTTCTCAGTTGGAATCCTTGTAGTAATACGATAAGACAAACAAGATGTGCCGGAGCTTCGCTCCGGCCTCCGCGGGCTTCTGGGAAATATTTTCACCGTTCTCATTGTTGGTAATAAGTACCCAATTCAGAGAGAAACTGGAAGAGGATAGGGAAATATATTCAACACAACGAGGTACGAGTTGGTAAGCGTTGTATTGTTTGTCTAGGAGATACTAGGAACATATATTGAGTGACCGAAGGAACGGAAACAGCGGCAGTGACAGCTCAAGGTTGACAAAGACTGCTATTCTGGAATTGTTCAGGGCCCGGGCGGACGGTGTAGTGATACATCCTGCACGCGACATGCATTTGCTACCTGAAGCTTCAGTCCAAAAGCATCAGTGTCGGATGTTTATTCGAGAGAAAATGATGAGGATCACCACAATGGCGCCATACATCAGCCCAATACCGTACGCTCAGCGCCCAGAGGGGGTTCAAATTTGAGGAAGCTGAAGGCGAAGGGAAAAACCTGTGATCCAGAAGTTGAGCTGCAAATAAGAGCATTGTAAGTTGGTTATTTCAACACAAATGAGCGGGGTTGAGGGAGAGGGAGTGAGCGAGGGACACAGAGACATACCATTCGCGCCCTGAGATGAACCGGATAGGAGTCTAAGGCCATATACAGGCCCTGTGGCAAGCCGCCTTCAGCAAGCGAAGGTGTCAGCGTGAAAACTTACGAGCACCGTCCTGGTTTCAATTAATCAAGTAGCAGAAAGAGTACCCAAAGAATGTGTCGCTATAATCCACCAAACATGAGTTAGCTTGAGCATCGAGTCCACATGGATGATTACCAGTGAGGGGTTTGAATCATGCGTGAAAGTAGTACCGGTGAGAAATGTCAGCAGTAACAGCTGGGGACAGTCATGATCAGTACTAGTATTTCAGACAAAATCAAGTGACAGCACACCGACCAGGATAGCGCTGCTGGCCAGGCGAGACAGCGGATCAGCATGCCCTATTTGAATGGCGATACCTACGGAGCGTAATACCTCCTGTGAAATTTCGAGACAGTGAGCGTGAGGGTATTTTGAAATGCTTGCATAGTAGCTCCAGGAGTTGAATGTTGAACTAGACGGACAGGCGAAATTGAAGGCCAAACGCTGACCAGAAATGTTTGCATTTGAGACAGGCGAGGTAGGAGGCGAAGTAGGTACTTGATGGATCCTCGTCGTAGTTCGGATGAGCCCACCCAGACCCTCGGGGAGATGTTACGTTGCGTTGAAGTTATGTTGAAGTGAGGAACGTCAAGAGCAAGATCCCGAGAAGCTTTCTGTCCGCAAACGTGGCATCTTGCTGCTGTTGCGACTGGGACCAAGAAATATATCATGCTACCGCTTTTTGATAGGTCTTGAGTCGAGGATATATGAAAGGTGAGTATGTCCAGGTGATATGAATTCCAAACAGTGGAGCGATGAGCAAGTGATTGTCGATATCGCGTCGTTCCAGTTGATTTGCACGAGGCTTGCGGGAAACAAAGCTAGCGACACAACAGCCTAACAGAAGTGGCCCCAAAAGACTTTGAAAGTGAAAAATCCACGATTGAGTAAAGCGGTTCTTGGCACCGCGATCCGACCGCCTTGTCTTGACAAATGTTGACCAGACTTTTGCGAAGATCGCGAATACTCGAAGGGACGAGACTGCACAGTATAGCGGGAGCAAGGAGAGCTTGCCATCGGTGGAATGATGGGGGTAGAGGCGAAGCAGCGCTTAGAGAGAGTTCTTCCTTTTGAACGAAGGTTGAGCGTGGCATTCGCAGCATCGAAAATGGGATAGCTCGACGGCATGATGCCCTGAAAGCTAAATTGCCCGTTGGAAAAGGCATTGACACAACCGAGAGTTTGGAACGGGGCAGAGATCATGCGGGTCAAAAATGGGATGCTGTAGCTCGATGGCATGACACCCCGAAAGCTAAATCGTCTGCTGGAAAAGGCAGTGACAGTTTGGAACGGGGCGGAGATCATGCGGGAAAGAGACAAAAGAGGATAGAACAAACATGTACATACAAAATCAGGACATCTGCTTAAGATACGAGTAATAATAATGGTTTTGATACCCGACACTAATACATCCGAACTTCAAGGCCCTAACCCCTCCACAGAGGCTGGCATAAAACAGCTGTAAACAACATAGCCACCCGCTTCGCTGAACTTCTGAAAACCTTCCGTGTAAATGTCCTCCCTGCCCGTTGAATGGGATAAAAGGCTCAGAAGCCTCAAAAAGGCACCCCAAGCAAGTTAGCCCATTTTTTGAGAACCATCTTTGGTGAAGGCGAATATTTTTGTGAAATGTGGCTATGTTGTTTACTTGTGTTTTATGCCAGCCTCTCTGTATGGGTTGGGGCGTTGAAGTTCGGAAGCAATAGTGAGGCTAGAACTGATAAATTGATGGGCCATCATGAATTTGTCGTATCCTATCACATCTGAGATTCAGCTATAAAACTACCACTCCGTCTTCCCCAACCCCGCAAGTGAGGCTGGGTAGGAGACTGAATATGAATATAACTAGGTGGAAAAATGAGCGCTCGATTTGGGGCGATTCATAAATACGCGGATTTACCTAGGTACGCATCTTTGCGCGGATCACTTGCAATGTCGCAATTAGGATTCAGAGTCAGAACACCTCCTCCGGGGTGCCCACAACGCGAAAAGTTCCAGTGTCGGATCACTGAAGGACTGGTCGTGGGGAAAGAAACAAACACTTGTGTTAGATCCTGTTTGAAAATATTCTGTGGCCTCACTTTAAGCCACCGGGAAATTTCTCCGGAAACCCATCGCTGTTTCAAAATTTCAGACTGCATCGCACCAATTGGGATCCATTGAAACTCGCGATACAGTATTTCGCAAGGAGGACAGTGTTTGAGCACCAGCCCGAGATAAACCCTGCCTAAAGAGTTAACAAAATTGTTGGTTTTGGATTATCGCACCAACCACGCCTGTTCGTCGTCCACTCTGTCATGGACATGACGTTCTATCACTTTGTGAATCCAGCTCAAAGCTAACTCCAAAAATATCGACTGCTGCATCTCACGTGGAACCAACGCGGCCACGATGTCCTTAGCTAAACCATGAGGTATCTGTTGAGCATCGCCGGCAATGTTTGGCCGAAGACTGCAAAGGATAGCTCTGAACTCTGCCCATGTGATGTCTAATAAGGAACGCATCCACGAGATGTGAATCCCGAGGAACATTGTGACGACAAGGACTCGGCAAAGTTCGGCACTTGGTGAGAGAATGTGCCTCACAGAGCATGCCTTATTCTTGAGCACCAAGTCCATGAAGACATAATCCTCCCACAGGTTGATCAAGTCCTGCGGCACAGAGGATATTCTCTGGATGGGGTGTAAGAAGAATTCTTGTCAAGGGGCTTGAAACTAACTTGGAGCCAAGATAGCATGGATTGAATGTTGTCAGAGCGCTGCCGATTTGTGCTGTATAAAGGATGAAAATTCGGACCGAAGATCCAACTAGGGTCTATGTGTGCAATGAGTGGGCACAGTTCAGCGGAAGGAGGCAACGCAATGAGAAATGGGATCAAGTCGTCAAGTGGCCATTGGGAGCTGGCGAGACTGGTAAGATAAGAATGTTTTGGGACAAGTTGAACATAGTTACTCTTCATCATTGAGGCAATGGGAGCCGTCCCATTCTACACTTGCAAGCCGAAGGATGTACCGAGCCACAGTCATCCGTTGGTCCAGATTGTCAATACAAAAATTGTGGGACCGACTGTGACTGTTGAGGAAATCCGGAAATGATGCGTGATGGAACGATATCCATCCGTTATCTACATCTAGCAAGGAATGCAGGCCACGCAGTAATAATCCTGCTTCGCTGTCCTCGAGCTCAAAGAGCCGTTCAATGTGGCCAAGACTCAATTTAAAGTTTGTGATCGCACACAGGATCGGAACAAGCTCCGCTTGTCTGGGGGCAGATTCGAGGATGGTCATGTATAGTTGATCGAGAGCATTAAGTGCTGACACAGATCCTGCGCTGTTCCCGTCTTGGACAACTTTCAGCCGTTGTGTTGGCCGATAGTTTTTGTCATCAATGAATTTGATGATGGTAGCAGCGTAGATGAAATGACCAGAGGACTTCCAAACCAGGTCGTCCAGTATGTCTGGTGCAGGCCATGGTGAAGGGACACCAGCCATGATACGGTGCTCGCGATGAATGCGGGCAAATTCGTCGCGGAGATATTTGTGAACATCGGCGAATGATTGCTCCACGTTGACTGAGTGATAGTGACCGGAATAGCATGGAGAGTCGAACACCTCGCGGATATGAGGTTCTGGACGACTGGCAACAATGAACCGGACGGGAATGGGGTGATTGAACAACGAGGTGCGAAGCAGTCGCAGAATCTCGACTTGAACGTCGTGGCCCTCGCATTCATCGAGGCCGTCAATGATTACCGTTACAGAATCACGACTTTCGTGAAGGCGAAGAGACTCGGAAACTAGTTTCTGCATCTGAACCTCGAGGGATCGCACGACAATAGAAGGATCATTTTCAATGGTTTGAGAGATCGGGGTCCGGAGGTATGAAACACTGAGCGCGAGCTGGTACGCAATTGTCGCGAACAGAGTCTTCGCGTTGCCCCGTGTGGCATGGCCGCGCTTGAAAAAGAACGACCCGCCAAGTCGCCCAGCATTCTTGAGTTGTCCCGCAAGGGTTTGCATGATCGCTGATTTCCCTGCACCTGCGGGGCCATAAAGCCAAAGAATCCGGCATTCGAGATTTGCAGGGCCATCTAGCCTGAAGGTGAAGGATTCAAATTCAGACTGCATGTCGGATTGTGAATCCATGGCAGACTCTGGGTCTATCTCATCCAACGCCCATCCCCGCAGACCCTTTAGCATTTTTGTACGTGTGTCGGGATGGCATTTTGGTTGCGGGAAGCTCTCGGCCGAGTCATGAATGGCCTCCAACGCGACCGCGTGATGCAGTATATCAATTCCTGTATCAATTGTTCCGAGGGAGATCTCCAGTGGAGGCGTGTAACGCACCTCGATCGCTGTGCTGATGAATATTCTGGTGTATGAGTGGGGCAGAGAGAAATTCCTGCAATGGATCTCTGCCGACACCATTTTGGTGGTCACCATACACGCCCTCGAACCCGCTGTGCAGATACGTCAGAAAAAAAGGCGTGAATCTGGCCCGACATACCTATTAAAGTACACATTATTATGCATGGTGAAATTCCCGACCGGGATATCATAGCTCAGGTTGGGACCCATGCCATGGCCCCCCGCTCCACCCCTACCATTTCCGTGGCCATTTCCGCCAGCGCCTCCTCTACCTCCTGCGAGGGATCAGTAACGCAGCTCGGCCCTTGAAATCCTCAGGTCGCACCATAAATGTTAACAACGCTAGTGGCCCCAGCGTAGGCAGCCCTAGTTGGACGACGATCCGCAGGCATTCAAGGTGGGAGGCACGGGTGGATGAGAGTAGAAGAAACGGATGCAGCCTGGATGCAGCCGCGTGTATCACCCTATTTATAAAATACTGTAGTATTTCATTCAATTCGGTAGTCACGCGTCACGCACCCCTGTGTCGATCACGAACTTTGGTCGAGGTCACGCGTCACGCAGGCGTTTGTCGAATTGGTCCACTGGTTCGAAAAAGAGTCGGAAATCAGCTTAAAATATGCCTGGCTGCTCAATACACACTTTTTCAACTTCCAAAGCAGATGGTGCATACGATTTCGGCAAAATCTAGCTAAATTCCTCTTCTGACTGCCAGCCAGTATCGTCTCTGTGTACCAAAAGCCAGTATATCCCATTGTCAGTTTCTGGATGTGATTTCCTGCTACTCTTCTCAGACCGTGTCCCAAGTCATTTCCTACCTCCTCGCACAGTTTGGAAGCATTACCGAAATTTTTGATCATGTCACGCTCTACCGGACCCTCTGCCGAAATGTCGAATAGGTCGAAAGGGTCACGCGTCACACTCCATGTCGATTTGAACGAAATAATACAGTAATGTGTGTCCGTCCGTCTGAAGCTTTTTAAGCTTCACACTAATCTCCGCTACTCTTTACTCTTTGTTCTTCCGGCCCTTTACTTTCCGATCGGCCGGATGCCATCAACGATGCCGATTCTTTGGCTGGTGTCTGCCGTGACGGGTGCGTTGCGTGGCCTTTCCAACAAGCTTTGACAGACACTGCCTCGGTGTCAATGCTGACAACAATGGGGACGAAACGCGCCGATAGGGCTTACCTCTGCCTCTCACTGCGTCGAGTTACCGACTCAGCTCTGAAATTCAAACATTTTATAGAATTTCCCCTCTAGGTGCAAGCTTTATATGCGAATTTCAACCGTCGGCCTTATTTAGGGATTTGACGACAAAGGGGGGTGAGGTCGAAGGCCGCCGACCACCTTGTGCAAGATGGAGTGAGGCAGTGCAAATTTTCGCACGGCAATGTCGGGGGCTATTGTTAACAGGTTCCGAGTCGCCCACTCTATTCAGAGTACCACAAGAGCGCGGGGATGAGAAAGGAAAGTATCTACCCACCAAGGTCCAAGAACCCGTTTTGCGTTTATCCGGTACGTACCCTTGAATTCTTAGCGCTATGACCACGACCATCTGAATAAGGCTTGACAAGAAATGCCTTCGCTTCACTCCGGCCAAGCTCCGGCAGCCGGCTACAACTTGAAGTTGAATTTTGAGGTTGGTTTTTCAAAAAGAAAACGGGTCTTTCGTCCTCCCTTACAAATATCCTTTGGCTTTACTGCCGAAGTTACTTTCTTTTGATCCAAGAGCTCGAGTCGAACAGTTACTGTGACTAAACCGGTTACATGCAAATGTAAGTGGCAAGAGAGAAAATACGAGATACAATGATCCAGGAATTCATGATTGATCGAGCGAAAAAAATGCGTGGCCAGCGGCGCATCTGTTTGAGTGGAGGATGCTGCCGATGGCGTTCTGTGGACTTTCCCCGGCCGCCATGGACACTT
Organism: Mycena sanguinolenta; assembly: GCA_014462675.1. NCBI lineage: Eukaryota > Fungi > Basidiomycota > Agaricomycetes > Agaricales > Mycenaceae > Mycena > Mycena sanguinolenta. The sequence continues at coordinate 577,320 of JACAZH010000039.1, read as the reverse complement.
TGAATTGCTGGGAGAGGTATGATCCGACTAAGTGAGCGAATATAAGTGGATATAAGTAGAGACATGTAAAATGGACGCAGCGGAGCACAGTCTGGATATCTAATAGAATGCGAAGGAGAGAGGTGTACCAGGTGTCGTACGGCGTACAGTGTACCATGCGAGGCAAGGCAATTTGGGGTAGAGGTAGCGTGCATGGAGACTCACCGAGGGTCGTATGTTGCGTTTGAAATTCCAGCACGACAGACGGCCGTAAGGCGAATTGCGTGGCGCGTGTGGAATTGGTGGGAAGACTAAAATGAAATGCTGTGCTCTGTTCTGATGCACAGAATTATTATTCGCACAGTAGCCTGATAAAGGGGAGAAAAGACATGATGCGACTTACATAAATAGTGAACCACCTGCCCCGCATCAAACGTAGAGCGTCGAGAACCATGGAACCTCCAAATGTCAATCAGGGAAAGATAGGAGTGGAGGGAAGATGATGGGCAATAACGTACCGGAGGAAGGTTGTTATAGACTTGAGGCGGCCATCTGAACCCCATGTAACTGCGACGCCAATATAGCTAACGGGGACATCCGAACGAGAAAATACGGACGCGTGCCTCGACGAACCGCACCGCTGCTCGCACATCACATTAACAACACAGTGATGAGAAGAAAACCGCTGTTAACGTACCAAAAAGAGCATGAGATGGATGAACAATACGTGAATGCCCTCAATTGATCACAGTCTCCCATCTTCCAAGGCGCGAGTACAGCTTGACAGCTTGAGTTTGTGGAGTAGTGCAGTCATTGCGAGATCTTGACACAGCCTCCAGATCGTTGGAGCGCGTTCGCGGGCTTGCAGATGATTAAGAGGCTTCAAGGATTGTTTGAGATTGCGGATGAAGGCCGCGAGTGCTTGAAACAGAATCTTGAGGATAGTTTTCTGAGTTTCCGGAGAAATAATGAGTGCTTGTGAGTGATTTACATCTTTGCTGATGGAACTTGAAGTTAAAGTCGCCACTTGAGCCAGTCTTGAGAGTCGTTTGAGTTTGAGGCGCTTGATGGAGTCACCGTGAACGGGACATGCGTCAAGAACCATGAAGTAGAACCATGAAGTATTGTTCTTGAGTCTTCAAAGTGTTGCCTTGCTCCAGAGGCACTTGCGCACAGGCCTCAGTTAGTTTAAAGCTTGAGGCGGTCGTAAGAAGTAGAGTGCAGAGGAAGATCGAGGATGCGGGGATGATGGGGGAAAGCAAGCGTGAGTGATGGCATGAATCGACGGTGTTCCTTTTGAGTGGATGTTGTGCGGACAATCCATGGGCATGTGATCCGCTGAGAAAGGGAAGTGATGTCAGAGCGACGAGACCCCAAAGTTTAAAATATTGACGCTGGTGAGCGCTCCGTCGAGAACAAATAGTTGCATCCTCGGGATTTGGCGCGACGTGGGAGAAAAGGAAGAATGTAAATATGCGCATACGAAATCAGGACATCTGCTTAATATACGAGTAATAATAATTGTTCCCATAAGTCTTCAAGTTGGACGAGCTGACGACGAAGAGAAATAATCATATGACATAGGATAGCTCATGCACTGCATGGAGTACGGAGTTGGTACGGCGCAGAGCGATGGATGGGGTCTGCGAGCTAAACGGACGCCAGGCTCCGGGAAGCTCCACCAAAGGATTGTCAAAAAGTGGCTTTTTTAGGCCCCAAATCGGCCAGGTTTGTCCGAAAAAGTGGCCTTTTGTTTATAAATTAATTAAACTCACCTCAGCCATTCCCCCTGCCATTTCAACCATGTGCTCGCATTCAACTCTCTGGCTACTATAGTACCCGAATTATCTTAGACATCATTTGTAGCCTTTTATTTATTCTTTCCTGTACTCTGGCTAGTATAAAAACCTAGGTAGTTTACAATGTAAAATAACAAAGAGTTTTCCTTTCTGTTCAAACTACTGTGATCCCGCTCTCGCCCTCGCTCTCATCCTCGCACTCTCACCTTTGTGTCCTTCATCATTTCTTGCATCGTCCTCGCCGTTCCCAGCATCATCGAGCAATTTTATATTGCTTTCAAACTACGTTGTTTACTCGTATTTTCCGAACGAGTACTGACCTTGTTTTGAACACCCTCGCACACCACACAGTCCTCCGGCCTCCTCTCTCGCTATTTGTTTTTTTAGCTCCGCTTTCAGAAGCGCCGTAGGCATATCATTGAGATATTTGATCTCTTCCTCCGTCAACTTGATGAGAACCGCAACTGCAGGGCAGTAAATTAGCTTTCGCAGATGAAAATAAGAAAAATCTCCTACCAATGGCATTAGCAAGATTGGGAAGTCAACAATCGGCGCGGAGACGCATATACTGAGGAAATCGTAAACACGTCGAATTTGTAGTTGAAATAATAAACGATACGAACCATCTTTGCTAATCTCCCAAGCTACGGACACTTGCGCCATACTAATACCACGCTTCCTGGAGATCTCCTCGACTCTGAAACAACGAATGCATACCTTTTGACGATTGTACATGCTGGGCGCCATTCTGAGGTTTGTGATCCATAAGTGAGTGCACTGTCGGAGTTGGTGTGAGTAATATTCTGCGCGGGCGGTCGAGTTGTGCTTGTCCGATGGGCGGGTGAGCGTTCCTCGCACAAGAGGCGACCAGGGAATCGAGCCGACACCGAAGTGCTATCATTGAATGTCAGCAAGATTCTCTATGGTTGATATTCATCCCTTACTTTCAACATTGGGAACATCTCGCGCTCTTCCTCCCTGTACAGCAGATTGTAATGGTTTTGTATAGATATAAACTGAGTGAGCTTGTTGGAAATGGCATAATCTGCATCTTTGTGAGGAGGCAGAAACACAAGGTCAAAGTAATAATAATTTGCTTCACATTGACTAGCTGATTTCAGTATTTTGTGCATCGGCACATATTGTGAAAACTCACATTGCCAAGCATGGCAGGAGAACATGCCACGTATCCGGCCTTGATCACGTCGCGCAGAGCTTGCATCTAGTGGTGGCTATTGAACAGGCAGGACACGAAAGAAGAATGAACGCACAGTCTCGATGATTGCTGACTTGATCGAGAGATATTGCTATTGCATCAGTTTTGCAGACCCCCCAAAAGTTTTGCGGGCGGTCAAGTTTATCTTGCGGGAATCATTGATTTGTGCTCTTACGCAGTCACGGGGTGGCGCGACGCGCGTGAAACTGGACCTCATTGAAAGACTCGGAATTGCTCTGTTGTAATGGGTACACAAATTTTTTTCATGAATATTGCTGGTAGACCATCTCTACTGGCAGTGCCAGTTATGTGTGACGCGTCTATTCCGCTAAAGCCTAATGATACGCGGGTCTCGATTACTGGTGATACGAGAAAGCCCGCAGCACGGAATGCGCGTCCTTGTCTACTGGTAAGTCGCTCGATATGTCCGGTGGAACCTCGGTTCGATTCGGGGTCGGGTCATCCCAATGCAATCTCTCGAAATGTTTTTTCCTGTTATGTGTATCATACCGATAGTTGTACCGATGAACTGCTTGTATCGACAACGGCTCCATTGACAGCTCAATTCCTTCTTCGTTTAATGGACGGATGAACGCACGCAAATTCCGTGCTACAAACCGCAACGCGATGATCATCCAAGTTCAGTGTAAATCATACTGAGCTTCGAATGAGACTCACCAGTTGAAGCAAGCTGCAGTACGAGGCTGTGTCGACTGTATTGAATTCCCTCTTTCGATCCACGAGCGCAGATAGTTCAAGTTCTGCATGAACTACCCTCGATAGAAAGATCGGTGGCCCTAGGTGGATTCTAGCGCAGCCTGCGGCTTCCCAGTTCGACTCTGGGTCGGGTCCTGGCAGTGACGGATTACCAGCTTTTTTTTTCTTGCCAGCTCTGTCGCTTCCTACTATTCTAGCAGAGCTTATGGACGCAATATCTATGACACGAATGATTCAGATGCTCGTCTTCCGTGTCATGACGGTATGTCCTTCGAAACAACGCTCGATCTGGCGCATCCTAGGTACAGTAATCCATGTAATATTTTCGCATTGCCGCATGTGCAGCAGAGCTCCTTTCCCGAGGTTTAAAGATTAAATCTCCCACCCGAAATGCCTGCGTGTGATCTCGCTCACTCCTTCACTGTGCTCAAAAGTGTATTTACTTCATGTACACCAATGTCGCCAAGACGCCAAAGTTTGGGTGCAGGAATGTATGTATGCTCAGCAACTCCACAACTTGTTGAAAGTGCCAGAAACGCAACGGTCAACCACACACAGAAGCTGTGTCCCCGAATCTAAAATGAGGATTTTTCATTGATTTTTTTGTTTGGCTCGTCGCATTTCCTGAATGTACGGTAAGAAGCTCTAGAAAGAACAGCGAAGCACCCTATCACTTCGTCTGCTAGTTCCAGTCTCCGCATTCCCACATCCGAGTGGATCTGAAAGAAATTGATGAATGGCGCTTACGCGGCAGGGGTCAGGTGGACCCGCGTTCAGCTAGGATGGTTGTATGATGGCCGACTGAAGCGGCAGAGCGAGAAAGGGGATGCCTGCAAAGCGGATCGCTGAAAAGTGATATAATCAATCACTCAAGCAGAGTTAGCCGATTTTAAAAATGCTTCGGGCAGACGGACAGACATACAGAAGTTATTTAATAAATAGAGTGATGGCGCTCCCGACGACACAGACTGAACGAAGATTCCCGTAGCCCTGGGTGTGCGTTCGCTCTCGGTAAGCATGAGCGAGTTTCTGTGACCCTGCGGTTCGATTCGGGATGGGGTCGTTTGCGCCCTGCCTCAGTCAGGTTTTTCTTTCTTAGTTCTATCGCATTGACGCGTGGAATTTCAAGCAGATATGGAATTCTGGTCCGATTTGGGCCGATGTTCACACCCCATGACACGCGTACGCAGAATGTCAATTCTGACACAGAAGCGTCGCACAACACATGTAAGTAACGCCCCGAAAAAAACCATAGCTCCCATAAATTGTGGCCCGATGCTCACTTATATGTCATTTCGGACACGGAAGCGAATGCGTATCTCTCCCGTAACAAAATTATCCCTGTCCGTCTGAGCCTTTAAAAGTTCGCTCTAGGCATTCTCGTCCAAATCGCCGACGGAATATCACCGTTATAGTTAGCGCCGAATCAGGCGCCGAATCGCGCGCCAACTTCCATCGATACACGAGGCAACGACATGGGTGAAACTGATTACAGCAAGACAGGCGTAAAGTGCGTTGCCGCTTTCACACTGATCCTTCACTCCGACGTCAATTAATGGTGCGCAAATTGTGAGGCAACAAACCAAAGAAAGTTCCGAAAACGGGAATGGCAGCCCACAAGTGCACGGCGGAGGTGAGGATGTAATATAAGCCCCCGACACAGAATAGGTCCCGCAGGAGCTTGGTTACGCGGCACGCAGAAAGAAAGCGATTCAAGGCGACCCACGGGGCACTATAGAGGTCTATACTGATTTTGTGATCAGCGGTGAAGGTCAGTGAGACCCAGAAAAATTCATTGATGCAGCTCTCTTCCAGAGATTGCCGGAGGATGGGTTCCTATGCGGGAGATCGTGACAGCCTGCGGTAACAAACAGCATGGCCGGGTACGTCGCCGATCGAACTCCAGGTTCGAAAATAGACGTTCATAGATCGTCCATGCCTTTAACACGCTTCTTCTACTTACCGCGGGACTCTTAAACTCGGTCTGCATACTGTGATGGACCTCGTTCGCTTCTCTGTGCCACCTCGGTACCACAGCCGCCAGTGAGAGAGATAATGTTTCGTCATCGGAGGAACAAAGCGGAGGGGAAGCCTACACCGACGACAGGAACAGAAAGCTCAGTCAGTGAGCACAGTGAGAATAGTAAGAGACTGACTTCCTCTGCCATATGTCCTTCTGCTCACTTATGGTCAGAATGGAAGCCTGGGATTAAACTGTGGTGGAGCCGCAAGGGCAAAACAGAAAAGGAAACAGGTGCATTTCATCATGACATATGATCATCGTTGGAACTCAGTTCAATTCGTAGCTGACGAGAAAAAACTGAAAGAAATGCTAGATGTACATGTTAGGCCTACAGTCGAAAGTACGGTCAATTCTACGTCTATTCCTTCTCTGACAAGCATTCAGCTCCGCCCTGGGTGGAATGGACAAAGCAGGAAGGCCAGGACTTCTGCCAGCAACTGGAGAAGTGGCGAGAAGACCACCCAGACCATGTAAACAGTACTCTAGAAAAGATCAGGAAAACATTCTTGAACTACGCCCAACCCGCCACCAAGCCTGGCGCAGTCAGAGACCTTCTATCGGCAATCGGGAATACACCAGGCTTCCCTGCTGGTTTCTTGATAATGGGCATTATTGGGGTGGCGGTCTTTGCTGCGGTATGATTGCCAATGTTGCTATAAGTGCATGGCATGCTCACGTGCGAGATACTATAGAAACTCAAGGACAACAAAGAGAGTGTCTTTAACTTCGTCGTCGAAGAGGTTCAATGTATTATCGACATCGCAGAGATGTTTTCAGCTGCAGAGGACCACGGTGACGAGAAACTACTGGACTGCTGGCGTGATCTCAAGGGTCATCTGTAAGTAATCCCTCTGTGACGCTATTTAGAGGCTGAAATACATGAAGCGAATTCGTTGGATCTCTATTCAAATGGGCTCTGGAGAAATTGGTATCTCATATGTTCAGGGTGTTGCTTTCTTGCCCTGAGTCTCGATTGTACAGAACTCGACCATTCTTCTTGCCATTGAGGACGATCTGAAGATGTTCAAAGAGAAGGCCAATGATGTAATTCGCCGGTTCAGTGTAATGTTGCCCTCTTATCATTTCTTCTCACATTGCTGAAGATTTATGCCCAGTCGCGACAGCAATTTCGCGCAAAAAATCGAATCGCTGAACAACGTACGTTCTGTTCGGTTGACTGCCATATCCTGCACATTACTTGTTGCTGACCATTCCATACAGCGCCGTATCAACTTCCTAACTGAGAAACTGAAGACACATATAGTTGAGGAATGTACACATGACAGACAACACAACTACGGGAAGGACGAGTGCCACCCCGGTACACGGCAAGATCTGTTGCATAGGATTAACGAGTGGACTTCTACTCTTGTGCATGACACTTCACGGTGTTGGTGGATTATGGGTCTCGCGGCAATCGGTAAATCGACTGTTGCGATGTCCATCGCCAAATGTCTACAAGAGGGCAGGCCATTGTCGTCGTTTTTGGAAAATGCCCAACTTGAAGGGCAAGGTGAAATTTGCTGTAATGTGGGTTTCCCAAACCACACATTCTGTGCACAGGACTAACTGTGCTTGCCAGCCAACCTTTGGAGCTCAGTTCTTCATCAACTCCCGAGTTCCCAGCACCACCAATCCAGACAACATATTTCCTTCCATTGCTTTTCAACTCTGTCATTCATTCGAGCCTGCACGCTCGTGCATTTTCAAAACTGTTGCTGCTCTGGAAAAGACCCGAACTCTTTATAGGTTGACTCGATTTTCCGAAGATCAGGCCGAGGAACTTTTCGTGAAGCCTCTAACTGCGGTGGCCAATTCCGAAGGTGTTACCATGCAGACAATCTTCGTAATTATAGATGGCATTGATGAACTTGGTTGCAAGACGACAAGTGGCAGCAACACACCTGATTTCACCACCATCTTCTGTTCCGCTGTGAGGCAACTGCCGACCAATGTCTGTATTCTTGTTCTATCGAGACCTGAAGATAGCATTATACGTCCATTGGAGGATTTCAGAGATGACATCCACATTCTCGAGTTCCCAATGAAGCGAATGTTTCATGATGTAGACATTTTTCTCCAGGATCAGAGGCATATCTTCAGGAAACTTTTCACAAACTGGCCATCCCTTGAGCAGGTTGACATCATCAGGGAAACTGCTCATGGGTACATGGCAATTGCCAAATTATTCCTGGAATGGATTATCACCCAAGCACGCAGCCCAGGAGGCCGAAAGCGGGGCGACGATGCATTCCAGACCCTCAAAGCCGTACGAAACGGAAATATATATGATTTCTACAGGAAGGTTCTTGTTCAGGCCATTCCTGACGATTCGGATCCCTTGCTGGGGAAGGCCTGCACAGTCATTCTTTCTAGCCTTATTTGTGCGGCTGAGGAGCCAGTTGGTACCATTGCTGCTTTATGTCATGAGCTTGACTCATATATCACGCCCAATATTGTGGAAGACTTTCTCTCCAATATCCGCAGTATCGCCACACAGAGTCACGATCCTATCAGTCACAACACAGTTCCCTTCCCACATAAAACTCTCGGCGATTTCCTCACCTCTATCCATCCTCCCGAACAGTTCCGTGTCAATGTCACCCAGTGGCACAAGGAGTGTGCCACCATCACTTTCAATGTAATGAACAGCCCCCAGCTTCATTTCAACATGGGTAATCTGAAGACATCCTACCCGGGCCGTGACCATCACACAGAATTCGTGAATGTGGTTCAAAACCAGAGTCCCATCCCCCCGAGAGGCAGCGTCGATGCCATGGTCTCATATGCATGCCGCACATTTCACCATCACCTTCGTGCTGGGCTGATTTCATCAGACGAAGTTTCTCGGATGGTGCGCATCATCATTCAAGACAAATTTCTAGCCTGGTTGGAGGTCATTGCGATCGAAGGACTCCACGCCAATGTGGCTCGGGAGTTCCGAGATACCCTTGTCCCCCTGCTTGAGGTACGAAAATGTGCATTCTTTGTTCTTGGGATCTAATTGCTTGAACAGGGAAAGGATAGTGAACTGGAAGACTTGCTTAAAAGTGGAACTGCATTTGCAGACTGGTGCGACCCCATTTGGCCGGGGTCTAACCATGGCTGGTGGGCTATTCCCCACCTATATCTATCTGCGCTACCCTTCCTCGCTCCAAGGTTGAGCATCGCGCACCACTATTTGAAGTATTTTCCTCGCACCTTGATCCTTAAACCTATGTCAAGACCAATTGCTCATACCAATCTTCACTTGGCCAGAACCTCTCTCCCAGATGAGGTCGCCCTCGGTACCGAGTCGAATGTATTGACAGCAAGCAGTGAGGGGTGGCATGCTGAAGTTGATAGCTGTGGATACATCAATGTGTCGAATCTGCATACCCAACAAATTTTGGGGGGCGGTGGACTCGCCGTCAGATGCTTGCAGCGTGTCTGCATTGCTGTGGCTCTCAGACAGTTGGCTTGGTGCGGGTTTCACCGATGGTACTGTACAACTGTGGTGCTGCGAAACATGCACTTGGACTGCATGCTGGCGCCCTGTCGAGACTGCTTCGGAGGACGATGATGGGAGTGCAGATAGTGAGACTGCTTCGGAAAACGATGATGAGAGCGTTGGTACTATGGATAGCAAGACAAATTCCAACAACACTGGAGAAGAGAAAAGTAGCAAAGCAGTTGTGAAACTGATCATCCACTCTGCCATTCCGACTCTCTTATTTGCTATCTTCGGAGATGACACTATCAGCATCCTCGAGGTTAACTACCCCGAACCAACAGTGGCAAATTTGACCGAGAAGCTCTTGCTCTTTCCGCCCTGGCATTTGGGTCCACACAATGTGAACTCGCAACAAGACATATCCCGCACTCTCACGTCATGGGCGGAAGCTCAACAGGCGTATACGGCGTTTTGATAGATCGGCTCTCCTCTGATTAGCGGAGAGCCGTGATGTATCAAAACCTCTAAGCAGCGGTGAGTTTTGATGCATCAATTCACCTTTATTTTGCCCACGCTCCTCGCATCGCCCGATTATCGCGCCCACCGTAGGCCCGCCAAGCCGCCACAATTGATGGCGCGCGGTGCGCCGTCAATTTCGCTTCCCCAATGGGTCGATTGTTTACACATGTTACATTTACATCGCTCTCCTTCCTCCTCCTCCCCACCCTCCCCCTCTCGCTCATGGCCCCCGTCTCGCTTGTTATCTTCGCTTGGCGCATGACATAGATCTATACTGTACCCTCGCCCCTCTTTCGCTCTTCAAATCGCCCTCAGAGCTCCGGGATGGGTGCTACATCAGCGCGTACACCCAGGCCATATTTGTCATACAAGCTGCTCCTGGTCACCGGTTCCTCTGAGATTTGGCCTCGAGACTCCCTTATATGTGTACTAGGCTGTCCCTATTAGAAATCCGCTCAATCCCGCCACTGGACTCGCAATTTGACCTCATCATCCCCATTCCCTTTTCTGGACCGCACTGTGCGCGCACTGGCTGCGAAACCTCCTCAGAGGCGTGCCTTAATATAGTTCTTCAGCCTTCCGTTTCGTTGGCATCTCCCATCTCGCCGTCTATGCACTGCTTAGTGTGCATTCCTCGGGCCGCTGCCAATATCCCCTGGGCTTGCGGTTCCCAGCCGCAATCTTCGGCGGGGAGACGAGCACATCCCAGCTTCACTCTCCATGGATCGACACCGTGTCTCTCTGGCACCCGTTCCCACATGCTGGCTCGCCCCCGCAGCGCATTCCGTGCTGGCCCGCTGCACCCGCACAGTATCAGTTACACGGTTGCGGTGGAACCATGCGCACGCACCCGCTCATTTTCTATTCCTGTCCATACACCGCTGCACCCGCTCTTGCCTTGTCGAGCTGGCCCGCACTTGCTGCTCTCCTGCATGCTCCTTGCCGCTGCCATCCCTCGGTGCGACCGCCCTCATGCCTGCATTGACCCCCGCTGTGCACCCACCCACCCACCCGCATTTGCGGTGTTTTCGTTCCAGCCCGTGCTTGCTCCTCGTTCTCCCGCCGCCATTCTTCCTCCGTGTGTTCAATCACCAGTGTATTTACTCCGCTGGCGACCCACCTCTCCCCACCTGCACAAATCTCGCAGGCCTTCCCACTGGTTCCCTGCAGTTACATGCACTCCTCCCTTCCCCTTGGTCTCCATATACTCGTTCCTTGGTAGCCAGACGTAGTGCTTGACCGTTCCGATTCTCGACACTGCCATCATTACTCAATAAACATATTCCTTGTAAAATGGCAGCAGTATATCATACCCTTTGCCTTCTTGATCTCAGGTTGTTCTCGAAGAGAGAAATCAGAAGAGAGAAATCATCAGGACGAGCGAAATTCTCAACAAAAACTGCATCGGATTATCACACCAAATGACTCGGACCGAAGTCCGAAGCGGGCGCTTAACGGGCGCTTACAGGCCGTAGCATAAAAAACCGCGTCGACAGAAGAGAAAATTGTATACACTTGAGCTCTGAAGTCATTATATGGTATCTAGAATACTATTCCTTCACATAATGTGCTCGCTTGAGAGTATTTTAGCTCGCAGCTGAAGTTGCACAAAAGTGCTTGTTCAGTAGCTTAAAACTGAGTGCAGCATCAACTCAGCTTCAACCAAATCTATGGTACGGTTTTGGAAATGCTATTCTAGCTTTCATTTCGGGAAAATAGCATACTGTGGGAGTTGGCTATATCACTATAGCTCATAGGAAGCTTCAGACTACAGAAATAACAATGTATTGAGGGATATCGAGGAAGTTTTCTGCGTTACGGTTCGTGTAAGCGCTCATTAAGCGCCAGTCAAGACAATTTCAGTGCTCCCCGTCTACATTTTGATCAATTCCAGGTAATTTTGATATACACGGGTCTGGCTAGGTTATGGGAAGAAATCTACCAACTTCAAATTGTCGAGCAATAAGTGAAAGTTCAGAGCAAGGTTCAACATTGCGTTAAGGCGCGTTTCGGACGTCTTTCCGAGCTGTTCGGCTGCGTGACCCGACGTGACCAGCGTTACTTTGTCTGTCTCCCACCACGACCACCTTCCTCATAACGAATTGCCTGGGGTATCTCATCATCCCACTTGATGTAAAACCTGTTTTATGGGTTCCTTGTAGTCTATTTGCGGCTTTCTGGCACTTTTCATTTGGAAGACACCTCAATACGGCTCCCTCAATATATCTCGTTGCCTGCATACACTATGGTGTTCAATTCGCCCAATTCTCGTCGATATTCTCTGTGGAGGTCCGGAAGATCCTTTCTGTGCTTTATTCTGGCTTCTCCACGGCAGTAAAACTCGAAAACTTAACAAATTCGGTGCATATATGATATTTGCCGATATTTCGGCACCACTTGGAACATCTACATGTTGAGGGGCCCACGGTGCGTCCAAAATCTGTTTGTGGGTTTCTGAATCGCCCATTTCAGGCTTCGGATCGACAGTTCCGCCACATGCGCATTTTTTCGGTGCCACATCACAAAGGTCGTTCGCGCTAGCCCAGTCATGCACCTGGCTTGGCCCCTACGCAACGCATGCTCTCGCAGTGGCTCGGGACGGTACTGCTGTGTTGTTCGCTCATAGCATGTCGGCACGCAGAGCAGCACACTTCCGATATACGCCGCCACACATTTCTGCGGCGGGTGCAGCGTGTTGCTACGGGATACAGGTGCGCCACTACATCATTTCTCTTCTTTACATTCCCAGTACGGAGTGGAGAGAGGCAGCGAGCACGAGAATCGAGCATTGCGTGAGCCAGCCGTGCAGGTGTGTGCGCAGGTTACACAGCACAGAGAAGTGTCACGGGCAGTTGCTACGTGCTCATCAATGAGCGTCTCTGCCCGCCCGGGACTCGATTAGAGGTGGCCAGCACCCGTTGCATCGCAGCAGACCCACCGTGCCGTCAGTGCCCCGTTGCCTGGCAATTGACGCGAGCCGCTCCTGTGACCAATGGTGTCCGGGGCGACGTCGTTCGCAACCGCAGCGTGCGACAGCTGCACCTGCAGTATGCAGCTGGAGCAGGCAGCGGGCTGGAGCAGGGCTGGCCCTGGTCCTGGCGCGGGTCGTACCGTATTGAATGCAGCACGGAAAATCTGCGTGCTGTGTCGCCTGGCAAGTTCTGAGGGGCATACCATGGCACTGGCTTTGTGCCACGTCGCTCACTGCTCAACAGACCGGCGAGCGTGCAAATATGGGGCAGGACAATTTACTATGATTTAGCTAAGATAGTCGATTTCTGCTCTAATACAATGTCCATTTGGCCTCTTACTTCACCTTGTATCTTCTATATATTTATCTTACATTTCCATTTTTTTTTCATGATTTTTGGACCATATTTTGTTGTCACCATGGTGAACGACGTCGACGATTTTGATCGCCTTTGATCGCGATGTCAAGAGGAAGTGATGGCGACGTCGAGAGGTTTTGATCAACGTTGTCCAAATTCAGATGTTCATGATCGTTATGCAGCACGGCAACGACGATACACGTGAATATTACAATCTGGGCAAAATGGACCCTGCCATGATGTATCAGAACAGCCTCTGAGTTAGCGGTTTTTATGTATCACCGCTCTACGCTAATTAGAGGCTGCTGATACATCATACTGCCACTATAAGGTGAGCTCAACAAGATCCCATTCGAACATGGTCAGGTTACGTGGCTTCTACGGTATCACCTGATAATCGGCATGCGGTTGCAGTCCGGAATGGTGCCATCGATGTTTGGGACTTGGAGCCTGAGAAGATGAAGATCATTGCAACATTGCCTGGAATAGAATTTCCAATACGCAGCGAGTCGTCTTGTGTGTTCTTCTGCTCCACGCGACACTTGGTCACCACCACTGGATACTCTATTGATATCAGAGTATGGGATATCGGGTCAATCTTGGACAGGAGCGGTGAGCTGGAGATGGATCGATGGGAATTTGTTCCCGGAGACATCGGCAACGACCACCCCGACGCCGGTGGTTGGATTGTGGATACTCGAATCGGGGAAGTCCTTTTCTGGCAGCCCATCTTTTGTCGCTTCTGGAATCCACGCAACATTCTTGCTATTGGAAGTCAGGAGTACCGCGAAATTGATATGACCGAGACTGCCCTTGGGGAAAAGTGGGTAGCATTGGACAGAGACTGATACGTATACGTCTATACTGGACCGGTGGTGGAAAGCCATTCGCATGAAAACTTGGAAATTCTCGTAAATCAGGACAGAAATGAACGTATTTATATAAAATTGACAATCCGAAAGGACAAACAACTGCCGAAAGCTGAAATCTATTCAGGTAATAGCTAATTGGTTGGGGTGTTGGACTTCGTCAGTCGTGCCCACACAGCAAAAGAGACAGGCAATGAAATGCAGGAAGGCAGACACGCAGCGAGAAGGAAGAGGGAAGGGGCGAGCAGATGCAAGACGTTGTAGCCATCCAGGGAAGACGAGTCTACCGCTTCCTCATAGCGCCAAGGGAAAGCGACCGGAAAAAAGGAGCGAACATTGAATGATAAATCAGCCAGTGGCGTTGGAATTCCCTAGCATGTGTCCCGTAGCCGCAGCAAAAACGAAAACGAAAACGAAAAAAAGCAAAGGAGGGGGAGCAAAGACAGACACGGGAATGGAAAGGAGCAGCAGAAGCCGGAGGGCATAGCTATCTGAATCCCCACCTTCCAGAACCGAAGCCTGGCATCAAAGAAAGGAGACTGGATGCGACGCGAAAAAAAAGAGATGGCTTGCTCGCGCAAAGATTTGATCTCGACAAGAACGAAGCAAGCACGGTGCAAGCCGAAATAAAAGGAAAGAGGTGGCCAGAAGCGCACAAGCTGGGAAAACAATGGGTCGATTTCGTCAGTTTCTCTGCCACGCAGCCGCAGCAAAAGCAAAGGAAAGCAAAGACGAAGGTGAAATGAGATAACGACTCCATCTAGATAACGACGATCGACGACGAGACTTTCGCTTCCTCGTGGCGCCAAAAGCAGAAGACGTGAAAAAGAAACGAATATTTAATCAATCAAGACGAGAGCAAGCACGGCGGAAGACACGATAGAGGAAAATCGAAGGGCATTGCACTTCGTCAGTTGCACTGCCGCAGCAAAACAAAAGGGGAAAAATGGGCACGAAAACCAAGGAAGAAAGGAAGGAAGGCAGAGAAACCAAAGCAGAAACGGAGAGGAGAGAAGAGGGAAGCAGGCGTGCGACGTCTCCGGAGTCCCCACCCTGCACGAGCCGCCCCTCCGCGGCGAAGGGACACTGGATGCGCTGTGAAAGACGTGGAGGAGACATGCTGAGAAAAGAACGAGGACCTCGTCCGCAGAAAATAGAACGAGAACCTCGTGAGCAGGAAAAAACAACGAGAACGCGAAACACGTACGCAACGCACCGTGCATCTCAATCGTACTCGTTCTCGTTTACCTTCATCGTCTTCGTCTTGAACCGGTAGCGGTTCACGTTCGGGAGGTGGGGTGTGGTGGTTGTGCGGGACTGGGAGAACGAGAGTGCACGGATGGTAGACGGGGCGGTGGCGTGGCTGGATGAGTTCCAATCAATTCGGCTGGCAGTGCGACGTGCGCCAGTTCGTGTTCCGGTAAGACACAGACGTGAGGCTCGTCGTGCGGCGTGACGTAGACCCGCGGTGTGGGTCTCGCGTCTGCTCCTGCTGCTCGATGGAGCAACGGGTGGTGGAGTGACTGCAGGCGTGGGAGGTGTGTGTGAAGGAGCACGCTGAGCAGGAGCGGCGAGCGTCGTGTCGGGGCGCGTGCTGAGCGCGTCTTTGTCTGTCCTGCAGTCAGCAGTCAGCGTCCCAGCCTCGTGAATGGAAGCACCCCAAACGAAAAAGGAAGGGAGGAATGAAGGGTGATACCAAACGAAGAGCACAAGCGTGGAGGAAGGAAGAAAGAACACACACCACTCCTCGTCTTCCTCGTGTGCACCCAACTCTGGACTCGGTGCTTGAACCTCGGAAGCGAGCGACGCCCACGCGCAGTGTCGACCTCTCGCGCGAGCACAGACCCCCACATGCAGGGGAGGGCACAACCGAGCGAGGCGTTCTTCAGTGCATGGCGGACGACCATCCCTAGGCCAACTGGGCTCGCGGCGAGACAGAGAATTCGTCGTCGTCGTGAGCAATACGGAGACGCAGAAGTGGTCCTCATGCGGCGGGATGTAGAACGCCTCGCGTCGGCGTTGGCGCCGTCGCGGCCGAGGCTCAGTGGAGGTGAACACGCTGTGGCGTCGGCGAGCAGCACATCGTTGCGGAGTTGGAGCACGTCCTTGTTTGTGATCGTAAGTATCAAAGTTGGGACTCCAGAAGGGAAGCGTAGAGAAAGGCAGGAAGGACATCAACGCGCACCTCTCAACGAACGGCGCCAAAAACCACAGCACGCCCGACCCCTCTTCCGCCGCCGCTCCTCCTCCCCGGCACTCAAGGTCAATGCCTGCACGCCACCGGCGCATGAACAAGCGAGCACGAATCCCACATACCCTGCGTGCGCAGTTCAGGGAGGACGCAGCTGCCGGCGACCGCGAGGCGTTCTTCGATTCTCTTGCTCTCCATCAGCCGTATGCGCATTCGGGGTGTTTGCGTCTTACTGGTTGCGCCCTGTGCGTGTGCTACCCCGTTTGCAAGTGGAGCCCGGACCCAGAAGCGGAGGCGAGTAACAGGAGCATCGAGATGTGGAAGGTGGGAGTGCCGCTGAGAGTCCCGATGATGAGCGTCGTGTGGCGTGACATGGCGCAGAGCGAGCGCTACGAGTGGGCGATCGCTAACAAGTCGGGGAGGAGAGCACACGAGCGCGGGTCGGGAGGCGCGCCGAACGAAGAGGGCAGGTCGGGACGAGGAGAGGCAGGTGAAGCGAAGAGCGAGGAGCGTGCATCAGTTACGGCATTGCTGATCCGGGTGCATCGCCACATTCGCTTCCTCTTTTCCTCCACGGCCGCCTCGAAACTGCGTCCTACCTAGCTCTCGATAGTCTATTATCTGGATTGCCCCGCCATTGCCATCAACGTTCGGCGACCTCTCTTTCCTGCCTGTTGCTCGCTCGACGACGACGATGACGACGACACGTCAACGCAGAGCCCTGTAACTTGCGCCACCCGTAGGGTGCCTTGGGAGGGCCAGACAAGAATAGCAACTTTGTGAATGTTGATGGTGGAGATCCCCCTCGCGCGCGCCGCGTGCTGGGTTCAAGTTTCCCGCTCCCCTGTTTTCTGACGTTTTTTTCTCTGCTTTCTCTTGCGCTTTTCTGTTCTTTGGCGCTTGTGCTCTTTTGCTTCGCTTATTTTGGTTCTGTGTGGCCCCACACCGCACCGCTGACGACGGACGCACGCGCTGGAGCCTCAAACCCTGCATCGCTACGTCTGGTGTACTTCTGCGTCTGCCACCACTGTCGTTCATCTGTTATTCCGTCGACGCTCTGCGCACTTACAGCGCGTCCCCCCCTTCCTCGTTGATTCTGCTTCTGTTTCTAGGTACCTCGCGCGCGTTATTGGACTGGTCTTCCTCGCGGTTCTGGTTCTTGGTATCGCTCTGCTTCGTGCTCTCCCTATTGCGGTGCTCCTTCCTTGCTCGGCTCGCTCTGAGTTTGGGTCTGGTTCTCCTCGCTGGCGATCCTCCTAATTTTCCTCGTTCACGTTATCGAAAGCCCAACACTTTCTACTCATCTTGTCCTGTATTCTCGTCTCGTGTCGGCACTGCTTGAATCGAATCGAATACTTCAGCAATCCTTCCATCTCATACATCTGCATCTTCGTGCTCCTTTGCATCCACATCCCATGCGGTTTTTCTTTTTGTCCATCCATCCATCCATGCCCTCTTCGTTTCCTTTCTTTCCTTGCGTCGAGCGCCCACTCACACTCTTCTTCGAGGGGCTTGTCGTCCACTCATAATAAGTACGTCATAGTTACCGCGCACCGTGGCGCGCTCAGTCGAGAGCCCGGGTACGCCTTCTTCCCTTCATTTCCCGCGTTTTGATTCATCCCCAGGAGTTATTTCCATCTGAACTACAGGCGTCTCACAGAGCCCGCACTCCCGACTCGACGCTCAACGCACTTGGCCCGAGCCGCTGCGACACCTTCGTGATCGTGCTTGTTACGCACGATTGTCCTCCCCTCACAATCTCAGCGCCTCGCTTCATGCTTCATTCGTCTTTGTCTGAGCGGAGATCATGTGCGGGAGGTCCCTCTCTCCATTCGGCCTCCTCCTCTTGCGCGGCACTTTTTTCTTGCACTTGTTCATTTCCTTTTGGGTTACAGGGCGAGCCGCTGACTACGCAGGCACGCGCAAGCTCCTCAAAGTAACACTGCATCTCATCTCATCTCGCACCTCTTGCGCTTTGTCTCGTCCTCATGCTCATCGCCGTCTCGTCCACGTCTTTCGTCGCTCTTCCCTCCACCCCTAATCCTGTCGACGCTCCGCGCACCTACAGCCCGTCTCCCTCCACTTGCCCCCACTCGCCGGTTCTGGTTCAGCTTGTCGCTTGCGTTATGGTATTAGTTTGATCCCCCCTACTGAATCGCGCACGCAATTCTCCTGGTTCCCTTCCTCGCTCGCGGTTCTTCTTCTGGTTCTTGTTGTTAGCTCGACTCCCCCGCTCTGGTTCTGGTTCCCCTCCTCTGTCGGTCGCCAGGCTCCTCTCCTCTCCTTGCTCTCTGTCGCTCTCGTCATTGGACTCATGCTTCTGGTCTCCGCCTACACACCCGTCTCGCCGCGTGTTTCGCCCATCGATTCGTGCGTCTTTCTCTTTCCTTGCATGGTACTCAATA
Organism: Mycena sanguinolenta; assembly: GCA_014462675.1. NCBI lineage: Eukaryota > Fungi > Basidiomycota > Agaricomycetes > Agaricales > Mycenaceae > Mycena > Mycena sanguinolenta. The sequence goes on along the minus strand of JACAZH010000039.1, from coordinate 558,840 downwards.
CTTCCTAAACGCACTCGAGGAAAAGGTTGGTCCATCAGTGGCAGCGTCAAATGCAAATCAGAAACAACACACACAGCACTGAGCGCTGGCGCATCATGGACGGACGTCCTTTGCTAGTTAGTGCCTCACTTTGACCAGCGTGCCGCGTTGGTCCGTGACGAATTCAAGTTCAATCTCACGGCCGATCCAAGGACATTGGTGCGCTTCATAAGACTGTGGTCCACGAAAGAACCCAACTAAAAGATCGCCTGGGGGAGTGGGGACAAGAGTAGACTCTGCTGTTGGAATACCATTCACGGAACGTGAGAATTATGTCGCCCTTCAGTCGAATTCCCACCGAGATCATGCGTGAAATATTTTGTGGACGTTGCCGAAAATCAATGACGTTTTCAGCACGGAAGATTGTCTGTGGGTTTTGACACGTCTGCACGAGTTGGAGAGCCCTCGCTCTGTCGAAGCCTTCCCTCTAGTCGTTGATCAACGTCGACTTCTCCGAGGAAGGCCGGAAATGTAGGATTCAGATGGAACGCGCCCGATCGCTGAAGATCCACTTTTTTTGGATCTAAAGACTATGGGTCCGGTCCTCAAATCGCCATGTTCAACCTCCTGTCAAGGCACTGGGCTCGATGGGAAGAACTAAAGATTCAGTGTACCCCTAGGCTTGTACCTCATCTGATGAATCTTGACGATGTTACAGCGTGTGCAGGGCACGGCCAGAGTGGCACGCCGCCGACAGCCAGTCAACCGTCGATTCCTTTCGCACAACCATTTTCCTCGTCAAGTTCAGTGTCCACTCCGAATTTCGCGATGTACCCACTCGGTAAGATTTCGATGCGCCTTGAGAGATGGACTTGAAAGTCCTCAAATCACTATCGGCCCTTCAAGAGGCCCGTATTCGCCGTCACTGCGATGAAGTCGTCGACTGGCCGACCCAATCGATCTCGTCCACCTACGACGCCTGTACGTGAGCGACCCGACCAGCCTGGACTATCTTCGCGCCCCGTCTCAGAAAAACTTGGTCTTCTATTGACCGGCAGAGACTTTATGTCAACCCACCATTCCCCGGAAGATTTGTTCGGTTCTTGCACTTCTCCCGCCTTTACGTCCATGAATTCCTGGACGCCCGGTTGATGGCAGCGACCTTGAAAAAATTCCTTCTATCGTCGATGTCGCGGCCAACGAAAACCCCGACCTCAGGCTCAATCTTCGAGCAGCGGACAAGCTCAGAGTGGTCTCATCAGAAGCGGGTGATACGCATATAGATGGGACATATCTCCAGGGCGTGTTCCTTCAGTTCCTTCAGTTTCTTCGGCTCCCGGCTCCCGGTACCGGCGAAGAACTCTCATATACGCAGAGCGCAGTCGCCTTCCACACCCGTTTTTCCGACCTTCTTCCTGCGTTGATTCTTTTCCTGATCCCCGTGTTCTTTGGGTCTGGGGACAACGGCCATCATAGCGAGAATTTAAACAGTCCAGAATCGATGCGGCCTGTAGCCCAATACAGCCTTCGAGTGCCCACATCTATTTACGGCTTCACGCTGGCACAACCTCCCAGGTCCTCACAAACTCCTTCTTCATTTTAGTGAACGGCAAAGGGCCGCATCCCGAGTCAGGATCGACAGGCGCGTTCGGCTGGGTACTTTGAGCGTACTCAATGAGCCATCTGCCGGTATACCTGGAAAGGACCAGCTGGTGAGGATTTCACACCATATTATCTAAGGTAATCCTCATACGTTCCAAGAACGTCAGACGGGAGAACGCCCGCGAAGAAGCTTCCGGAGGGGAATCCGCAGAAAGGGGTACTGATATTCGGGCCCGTGAAATCGCTGAAACTAGCGCATTAACACCATGAATTGACATTTGGAACAGGAGGCAACGTGCTCGACGATGATGGTCTCGACGCCGCCCGGAGGGGTGTAGAAGATGCTGATGTTGAAGGCGGATCCGTCGATCACGAGTGTGCCGGGGACTAGGCCTTCGACGGAATCGAACCGCCAACCGAGCAACGCAAACGTGCCCTGCGGCACCGTAGTATTCACGATGAGGTTGGCGGCTTTGGGTACAAATGGGCCGGTCGTGGGGAATTCATCAGCAGTCGTCAGGCTACCAGGTGTGGCGGCTGTATTGCTCTGGATCAAGTCGAAATCGCCCTTGACAATTATGCGGGACGAAGATTCAGCGCCAGCACGAACAGCGAGCGTGGTACCGAGGAAAACAATTCGAGCGAAAGTGCTGATGTACATCGTAGGCCTTTCGGTGGTCATCGAGCGCAGAGTTTGCAGAGTTTTTTATATCCCTCCCTTACAGCGACAAGTATAACTTGAACGGGCATTTTTGGCCGTCTAGAGTCGTGTTCGATGTGAAGGAGCACGAATGGACCATATTGAACTTCTCCGCAGCACCCACATACAAGCATGGAAGCAACCCAAACGCCTTCCGACAGAGAGACTGTGAACGCTGCACACAAATTTGGTCACCACAGCAGTGATTGACATTCTGGAATATGAAATATATGTCCGACAATCAGAAACTCGGGAGAAGTCATGTCTGGAAGTGAGGGTGCCCGTTCGGCAGGAAGTCGGTGTGGAAGTGAGACCTCCACACAACCTCAGGAGGGCGGGAAGAATGGCATAATGGACCAAAAAACCAGAGTGATCATGTTCAAGTTACGCCATTGTTCAAAACACAATACTCATTCGCACTGGTTTCCAATGATAGACGCTCTTGAATGCACAGGGAAGTTCGTGACAACCCTGGGAGTCTTTGGATTAAATTCGAAGGACAATAAATGATGGCGCCCACCTGTGACGCCGTCTGTGGCCGTCGCAAGCAGCACAGCAGCAGTCTGACAGTCCATATTATCAAGTGTTCAAATCCGCCGCGGTTCTTCGACAGCGAGTTTTAATAAATTAACGAATCTGCAAGGTAGCAATGAGGTGGACGGTATCTCTGGCACAGCGAAGTGGCGTCCAGCCAGCGGCATAGGCTGCGGGAATTAACACGCGTTCTGTAGGGGATGTGCCATGACGCACGACGGGAAAAATTGGTCATTTCCAGGGTTTTATTTCCCCGGAAATGGCCTCAGATTGCCGAGGGTTTCGCCGGCCGGCATGTTCGGTTTTAATCGGTCCCTCGACCGATTTACGATCACCCTTGGGATGGCGGGGTTGCCCAACGAGCCGTGATCGATTGATCACATGTGCTCATACTCGGTCACGGGCCATACGCGACGCGCGTGGAATTGAAGGGAGTAATTTGTGGCTTGTTGGCAGGCTTCAATACGCAGAGGAATTCAAAATACCTTCGCACGCCTGCGCGCTGCCGACACGCACGCGCTTGAGCACGGACTCTCACATCGACTGCGTGCGCAGCTCGGGCGGCGCGGCGTTCTTCGGTTACGTTGTTCTGTACTAGCCGTATGCGCATCTGGGGGTGCTCGTGCTTTTCGCCCTGTGCGTGTGCGAGCCCGTTTGCGAGGGGAGCTCGAACCCAGAAGCGAGAAACAGAGAAACAGCAGCTTCGAGATGTCGAAGATGGGAGCGCCGCCAAGGATTTCGATGCCCGTCACGATCCGTAGCATTGGGCGGACGCGCTAGCGAGCGAGCGCTAATCGGCGATCAACAAGTCGGGCAAGCACACGAGGCGAGTCGAGTCAGGCGAGGAGAGGCGAGTGCCACAGAGACGAGAGAAGAGAGGAACTTGAAGCATGGTCGAGGCATGGTCGATCAACGAGACGTAATCGATCACACGTGATGAGACTCGGTCACGAGGGTTATGCACGGCGTGAAACTGAGGTTGATAATTTGTTACTTGGTGGAAGGGGATGAAGGCAGGATCAACTATGTACGGCAGCTGTCAGACGAATCCCATTTCCGCCATTTTTCATGTGTGATTTTCTCCCCAAATCCCCAGCTGGCATCGCAGATTATTCGCGCCCAATATTCGTCCCCTCGCCAACACGCATTTTGCTTACATTGTTGTTCATATAAGACGCTCTCTGTAGATTCAAGCCAAAGGCCCGCTGCGCTGGATGCGCGCCCGCTGCCGATTAGGGTGAATGAAATACCCGTTCGATTCGGGGTTGGGTCATTCCAGCGACGTGGATAAAATTTTGGTTCTATCGTATTGACGGGCGTATGATGAACGCTCAGGGATAACGAGAGGACTTTTTACTCGAAATTACAACTGCCCGTCTCCAAGTTTGATATAAATCATAACTGATGCCGGAAATTGGCGTGGGTCAGCCGTTGAGTCCAATTCTTCTTTCGAAAAATGAACCTAAAAGCCGTGAGGAAAAGACCCGCCGCACTCAATGCACGTCTGCTCTCGATCATGGCAAATCCGATGAAAGCATCCCGCGGAACACCCGTTCGATTCGCGGTCGGGCCATTCCTGGAATCTTCTTTAAGTTGTTTTTTTTCTATTGAGCGCGTGACCTCCACAATTTATGCAAATCGACTCTCCCACTGTCTAACGGACAGCCCTATTGAATGCGGGTAGTTATGCTAGTGGTATCCGTCTGCTTGGTAGTACCTGGTAGCATGGATAGCTCCAGTAGGTGTGGCAGGAGGCTAGGTAACATTGATAGCTTGGGTAGGCTGCCTTATAGCAGGCGATAATCTCTCGTTTCTTGAGAGTCAAACATGACTGACCGAGCACCCATTAGCTTATAAGCAAATAATGCTGCAGTGGACATAATTCTGATCTTCAGCGTTGGGCGAACTTGACGGCGGACTGAGGACAGGTGGTATCATCCAAATAAATTTTTGGGCCGTTCTCCGAATAAATTCTGAGAGCTGCTCATGGGGGCGCCAAGAACCAACCAAAGATTGGCGACAAGCGGTGCCTTCGATTTCAGCCTGATTGATTGCACTTGATAAATACTATTTGATACCAGCTTAGCGGTGGAAATAATGTGTTGAATTTTGATCCATTGTCCATCATCTGGCGTAAAGACACGGATAACTGGTAGTACGATCGAAATGAGCGAGTAGGCAGAGGCGAGTTTAGAGCAGAGTCAATGAGACCATGGAGCGAAAAAAGGAAAATGAAGTCCCGCCGCCGGCGCCAGGGAGTGTGCTAGTGGTGGGCAACGGGGTGGCTGAAAGAACCACAGTAGTTAGACGTCTGGATCCGAGTGAAACATCGGAGGGGTTGTTCTGCGTTGGATGAAGGAAAGATGTACGCGCAAAAGCCACCAAACAGAGTTATCGACAGAGTTGACAGAGCTATCCATGACGTGACATGTCGGCAGTGCCCTACTTGTTCGAGGTAAACGTTCTCCGTATCGAAAGTCGTGTTCGCGAGCGAGCATGGAAACAAATTACATAAAAAGATAGGGGGAAGAAGCTGAGTTGAGAAGAATCGTTAAGGAGCTTAAAATGATCCGGACCAGAGAATTTCATCGAGACTTGTCTGAGGACGTGAAAGACAAAATTCCAGAAAGGAGACGCAAAAAAATCGAATGGATGGGACGGGAAATCAGCGAGCGAGTGGTGTGCGGCCGAATTGGCCACGTCAGTTCCACCGCGACGCAGGTGCAGCGAAAGGAAAAAGGAAGCAAAAAGCAAAGAAAGCGAAAGAGTGAAGCGCGAAAAAACTCTCATCACGAACAGAAAGCCAAAAGGAACGAGAAGATTTCATTGGGCACATATACTGTATCATTTCGACCGTAGGTTCAGCGATTTGGAAATTTTCGATGTCCGGGATGGCCGATAAATTTTCTTTTGAATAAACGCGATTTTTGAGCACATCAAAAAAAGTCGGGTGATCTGTGACTGAACGTACGGTCGAAATGGTACAGTATCGGAAGATGAAACAACAGGATGTTGGAAGGTAACATAAACTAATATCAAAGAATAGAAGACGCCAGAAGCAAACGAAAGGAAAGAAGAGAGGTAATGAAATCAAAATGGAGAATGATAGCAAAATCAAAACAGAAAACCAAGTGAGCAAGCAAGAACTCAAAGGAAGGAGACGCAGTGAGGGTGAAAGAGGAGAAGAGGGAAGTAGATGATGCACTACTCCGTCGGGGTAAATCGAATGCGCAACGAATGGGACTCGAAATCGATGAGTGAGCGGCGTTGGTTAGAGTTGGAGAGTTCCGCCACCACGCAACCGCAGCACGAACGAAGGAAGAAAAGCGATGAAGGAAATCAACAGAAGCGGGCAAGGTAGCGAAGGGAAACAGCAGATGCGCTCCAGGCCAATTGCCACGGACTGCTGAGCAGACGACCCGACCGCGACTACCCCTCGGCGCCAAAAAGAGGCTTGCATCGAGACAAGCAAAAAAAGAAAGAAACAAAAAAAGCCAGGACGAACGAGGGAAGCACGTTGAAACCCAAAACAAGGCAAAAGAGCGGAATGCGACGCCGAAGATCGAATGAACGAGTGGGGTTGGACTTTGCCAGCGGTGCCATACAGCAAAAGACAGAAATAAGCAAGCGAAAAAACCCGAAGAAGAGCAAAAATCACTGCGTTCCCACCATTAGTAGACAGAGGGTTCGTCTACCTGGTAGACGAAGGGTACACCGACACCTCTGACTACCTTAGTTGGCACCATGTAGAAACATCTGGTCCGCCTTTCCCTACCCCCGTCTACCCTTACCTACAAATGTACACAGCCCGCGGCCAAGGTAGACATAGGTAGCCCAATGTGTGAAAGAGTGGAAGGAGGCAGCCAGAGGGTTTACGACCACAGAAACCCACGCAGATACTTTCGAACCAAGTTTTAGCCGGCGCCGGCCCGTTGGTAGTAAGCGACGATGCCGGATACTGATCAGTGATCAATCGCTCTTTGGCATTTGATCGAGGCACTGATGGCTGCAACGACACGATCACTGCCTTGTACGAGTTGTACTTTGTAATTTCTGCACCATCAATGCAACCAGAAGCTGAAATTGAGATTATACTCTCGGTGTACCAACCTGGGATAAGGTAGTCACATGAGGTAGCCGGGGGATAGCCAATGGCAGGTGGATGGCGGCCAACATTGGTGTACTTTGTGTGGTACACGTGTGTGTACAACAGTAGACAATGGTAGACCACAGGTAGGCTAAGGAAGTCCAAGGTACTCCAAGGTTTGTCTACCAATAGGGGGAACGCTGTGCAGGGCCAGCGAGCCCAGATGTGGAACTCAAGGTTAATTGTTTATTTATACTTACATTAGTTTAGCCAAGTTAGAATTACCTATTTAGCTTGGCAGTTACTAATGGGGGAAATATACTCTCCTTGTGCTCCTACCACCATCATCTGACCCAGTGCAGCCAAGTGGCTAGAGGTGGAGCGGTCCCTCCTCGACTCATACAGTGGATTTGGTCACTGTGGGCTGTCTAGCCATCTCTTGTGTCTTTCTAGCAGTATCTGGCGCTACTCTCAATCCACACTCTTTTATATCCTATCAGCACACTCTTTTCTAGCACCTTTCCCATTCTACTGGCTGACAACAATCTTCCATCTATATCATTCTACAGCTACTGGCCACCAACCCCTCCTACTGAACCTCCCATTGGGCCTACTACCCTTCCACAACGCAGTGAATGGGGGTGAAATGAGAGGATTAAACCAAAGATGTCGTCTCGAAGCAAATTCTCACCCTCGAAGATCAAAGCCTCGGCTTCAAAGGAGACTGGATGTGACATGAAAGGAAAAAAGAGATAATCGCCTAAGACAGGACAAAGGGCAAGCACATTGAAACGTAGAATAAAATTAAAGAGGCAGCTAAAAGGTTGTATGAGATGGAAAAGAAGTGTGTGGAATAGTACTTTGTCGGTCCTGCCGCCACGGAGCAAAAGTGCAAAAAAGAGGTGGAGCAAGAAACTGAGCAAACAAGGACGGTCGAGAGAGGAGGAAAACAGATGCGAGATGCCATCTGCAGGTGAACCCTCGCCCAGCAACGAAGAGAGTCTTGTTTCTTTGGTTGCCAAAGCAGGAGACTCGACGCGCCATTTTTTAAAAAAAAAAAAAAACAGGAAAAAGCAGAGATAAAGAAGACGGTGTCCCGACAGCTCTGCCATCCAAAAAGGAACGAGCAAGGAGAAACACAATCTCATGGGCAGAAAGAGGAACACACCACGTCCACGTATCCCAATCGCATCCCGCAACAGCGCCCACTTCAGTGGGTGGGACAGCGAATCTTGAAAAAACTGTTGGAATATGCGTTCACCGCTCGCTATCTCCGATGTCATTTGTTGTCATATTAAGCCACAGGTACTCCCCTCCCCCTGGTTGTTGTCATTAATCTTTTGTTTACACGAATTAGTTGTGTCCACTTTGTATAAGTAGTCTGTAGTTCTGAATAACTCTCCGTGCGTTTGCAACGGGTTCACTGCTAATCTGGAATTGAGCTCTTTGATTCCAACAAAAACCTGGCACTAAGCAGGTGGGTGTGTTGGACTCAAAGGAGATAATCCCAGGACAGCAGTGAACCCGTTGCAAATGCATGAGAAATCCATTCGAAAGGACAAGTGGGTTATACAGAATCAGGGATACTAATTAGACCAAATGGGGGATTCATTATGGCAAGCACCTGGAACGAAGGGGGGGAGAGGCGAGGGGCAGTATTTGTCGGCCCACGTACGACATCGAATAACGTCAGACATGGCGAGCGACGACCTGGTTTCAACAGGGTGGAGTGAAGAAAAAATGGGTAGGGAGAAAGGAGTTCATAGGGAGCGCAAGACAAATGTGATGAATGAGACGGGTTTCATTAGATTGGAAAGAAATGGAGTCTTCAATGAATGTTATAAAATGGAAAACCGCTTTCAACAAGCTAATGTACATTTAGCAGCGCCACCAAATTGTGTTACACAGATAAATGCGACCGTAAAAAACGCGATCAACGAAATGGCTGTGTACAAATATTAGAGAACGACTACATTAAGTACTCGTAATTCTCTTTTCTGTTTCTTTCAGCTTTAGTGAGTCCGTGTAATTTTTTGATGCTTCCCTCGCTAATTTGGCGGGGACGAAGTTTGCATCCTAGCATATTCAGCAGATATTCAACGGACGCAATCAAGAGTACAAGGTACAAGCGCGCCGTGGGCCGCTTCGCGGCCCACCGCTCCGCTTGAAGTAGCCACGGGATCTGGCGCTTGATCCAGCGCTAAGTCTGAAGTCGATGAACCAAAAATTCGGAGCTGATGAACCAAAAGCAGGCGTGAGAAGGCTTCAGACGGACACGGATAATTTTATAAAGAGGGAGACATGCCACGTCAAAAGAAAGTGAAGCCCAACAGAGTCCCCACCGAGACAATCGACATCGAACACAGTGCTGGCGTAGATCACGAAGGGGAAGGGGAAGAAGAAGTGGAAGAACCTCAAATACGGATCGGAGTACTCATTGGAGTTCTAGTTGTGACAGGCGCTGTACATTCTTTGCTGACTGTTTTTTCCCAAGCTTACTCACAAAGCGAAGCTCATAGTTGCAGTGACTGAATATCTCGTGTCATCTTTATCGGCCTTGACGGCTCAAATGTCCCTGACAAAACAATGGGTGGGGTTGATACTCATTCCTCTTGCCGGAACTTTTGCTCGTACGCATTCAGCTCTCATACAGGATGTTGTGCACTGTCTTACCGAGGGCGATCCAGGACATGATCTGATATAAGCCGTGAAGAATGGTGGTAGGGTGAGAGGAATCTCGCCGTGAAGTGCACTTCTGATAGGCTCGATTTAAGGATCGGTTGACGGATTTGTTAGCGTATGGCATTCATTATGTTTCTCTTGTCCCTGCTGAACCTTCATAATGTTCATCCCAGCCTTTCATTGGGATCCAGCGTGTACTGTAGGGTGGTTTCAGTTTAAACCACCACATTGGCAATGTGAGAGGTGGTTTAAACCAGTTTAAACCATCTCAAGTCACAACCATTGTGAGTGGAGGTGGTGGTGTTTGATGGTTTAAACCGGTTTGATGGGATGGTTTAAACCAGTTTGATGGTCTAAACCTGTGCACATCAAGTTTGAACCAAAATTATTCAACTGACCTTGATTAACCCAAAGTCTCTGATTTGCTTGATCAGTGTCAAGTTTCCTTCAATAATGCTTCAATTGGGAGACATTTAATCATATTTAATTGTCTTCTACTATAACAGCTGCCCAATTAATTTTTGGATCTGGGTGCTCCAATTTGATATGCTGGGCAAGACTGACTCCCTCCTTGGGCCAGGTGCCTCCAACCTTTGCAAATTGTTGTCGTGCATTGTTTTCCATCTGCTGATACATGCTTGCTACCTTTGATGCATAAGCCTTTTTTTCTGGTTCATTCTTGTTGTTGTTTGCCAGAGAAGTCCAGACCATGTTCATTTTGTTGAATCCTTGAATAATATGACAGAACTCTTCACCCAGAATTTGAACTTCTTCCTGCCATCGCTCCATATCTGCACGAGTTCAGTGCCATTGGACTCTTGCTGCTACAAGGTAATGAGATTTGAACAATCTATGACACAAATTGACTCACAGTCCAAGACATAGTCTGCCTCCTCTTCAGCAGTCATGTTGCCATAATAGCCCTGTTGCCAGATCCATCCTTCAACTTTCCTCCCATCACCCAGATTATGGGGCTCATTCACATTCTTTGTGTAAAGGTCCTCATCTTTTAGCTCTGGGAATCCAAACTTGGGATCTTCTGAGCTGCATCCAAGAGCAATCATCGCAGCACGAGCATGGTGATACTTTGTAACATAATTCTGGATCCTGGATTGGACATCCCTAATCTTTTGTACTGCCTGTGTGTTTTTTGCCTGACCATGAACAGCATTATTACGAGCATTCTTGTGTTGTCTGAGGACCTGACTGTGTTGAATGTACTCATGCAAGCTACGCAAAGCATCATTGGCTTCACCTTGTTGTAGTTTCTGATCTTTGTTGTAGTCATTTTTTCAGCTATTCACGCAGCTTGCAATCTCGCGCTGCTTTTACAGTTTTCAGATCATGATGGAGATCAGCCACTCCGAGATTACTCACTGCTCATCGACACATATCAAAGACCCAGCCCAGCATGAGTTCCTCTTCGAAGTGAGCTTGAAATTCTGACAGTGGGTACTCTGTATTGTCTCACTGCACCGGAAATTCACCCATTGTTTCCAGCTCACACTGCTTGTATGTCTTCTATTATCTTGTCCTCGAAGAATACGTCTAGCCTGCAGGTTGTTTCTGTTTATTCTATTCTTACATCTCACTGCATGATTACTGTATTGCATTATCTACCATGTACTCTCCTGTAGACATCTCAAGTATACTGACACTTAAAATGATAATATGTGCTTTGGTGCATTTGAGTTCCAGTCAAGAATTCAGATGACTATGGAAGTCAAGTGTTGTATATAGAGCTAGGGAGATGCATTCGAAGAGGTGCCAAAAGCACTTTTTTGATTTAATCTGGAAAGTGTTGGATGCACTTTTTTTTTTGGTTCAAACCGGATTAAACCGGTTTAAACCATCAGTGGTTTAAACTGGTTTAGTGTCGGATGCACTTTTTTGGTTCAAACCGGTTTGAACCATCAGCGGTTTAAACTGGTTTAGTGTTGGATGCACTTTTTTTGGTTCAAACCGGTTTAAACCATCAGTGGTTTAAACCAACTAAAACCACTGTGGAATTTCTTTTAAACAGGCATTAAACCCAGTTCAAACCAGGTTTAAACTGCCAGTTTAAACCATCCTTGCATTCAAGTCTGTGGGGTGGTTTAAACCGGTTTAAACCACCTTTCACATTGGCAATGTGGTGGTTTAAACTCAAACCACCCTGTTGCTGCATTGCCAGTTTTCAACATCAGCTCGATCTCAGCCTCACAGCGCTTGTCGAACTCTTCATATCTAAATGGCATGAGCTCTGGGGACAAACATATCAAGGATTACTGACTTTATGAATGACTCAACCATACCCATCTGGATATCAGTTGCAGCGTTGTTGGCCTTATGTTGAGCTTCTCCGAGATTAGTAGTCGCTTCCATAATATGCCAAGTGTCCTTGTTGATATTGGAGAGACATTGGATGCAGCCAGGGAGGATCCATTTGTGCATGAGCTTGTGAGACCACCAACCTGCTGTACACTCTAGATAAGTACAATCTGAATAGGATGAAACTCACGCATCAGGGTGCCGTCAGGATCCGGCACTGTCTTGATCCACGCTTTGAATTCCTCCACGTCGGCAGGAGTTTCCAGGTACATGAAGTTGGAAATGCGTTGATGATCCTCGTGCGAGAGATGAGGTAGTTCCGGGATTCCCCTATAGCATGCATGAGCCAAGGCCAATGAAATTCAGATCGAGCAACAAACCGCTTCAAATGCGAATAGCAAATGCACAAAATAAATTTAAGAAGGTCAGCTGCACTCCGCACCTTGGCCGCCACCTCTGGTATATCAATAGTTGGAAGGATGGTGTCAGCTAAACCGAGAACCGCAGCGGCCTCCATGTCGCCGTTGCCTCCGAGAATAGTGCCTTGTTGGTGAAGCGCAATGAAACCGAAGCGCTGGCTGGTAAGGCGCTTGAAAAGGCGTTGTAGTTCTTCCCAGAGAAATTTGAAAGCGGGACGATCGTGAGTGTCCATCCAAACACGTCCCAGAGTAACGGCTACAACGTGTTGAGAAATAAACCCCAAGTGGAAAGGAATAACTGAAACGAGACATACACTCATTGACTGACATCAGCCATCCGTTGATCTTGTAAATGTTGGTCTTCCCTTTAACTGGCTTGAATGTTGTGTCACAGTCAAGGATCACACGAGCGCTGCTGCCTGGTCAAACCTCCTATGATCGACCAGAATTGGTGGCCCACGTGTTCGAGCTCAAGAAGCGGCTTATCATCAAAGAAATTTATAAAGATGGGATATTTGGCGAATGTGCTGCATATGTCTATACTATCGAGTTCCAGAAGCGTGGCTTGCCACACATGCACATGCTTATATTCCTAAAGCATCCCTGGAAGCTATTAAGCCCCGCCGACATCGACCCCATCATCTCAGCGAAATGGCCCAGTCCCGAAACCCAGCCGCTGTTATTCGAGACTGTACAGCGGTGTATGGTTCACGGCCCGTGTGGTGTTATCAATCCTCGAGCTCTGTGCATGGAGAAAAACAGATGCACGAAATATTTTCCCAAACCGTTCCAACCCTACACATCCATGGATACTGACAGATATCCTCTGCATTATCGTCCCGAGGACAGCTGTGCTTACGAAGTGGGGCGTCACATGGTGGACAATTCTTGGATTGTGCCGTATAACCCTTAAGGTAGGGTTCATGGACTCTAGGCATACATCACGTGCTTTGCCAAGCTCTTGGACGAAAAACTTAATGCCATTGTATACAGCTCAAAATTGGAAAAAGTGGTGCCACAGATCTGTGGGAAAGATCTCAGCCAACATCTCCTTGCAGCCAGTTTTTTGATCTGGTTCCAGTTGCGACTGCCATTAAGCGCCCAGTTGGGCCAAAAGCCAATTGATGGCAGTGATTTTGGCAATGATCAAATCATGTGACGTATACCTAGAGTCCATGAGCCTTACCTTATCTCTCCGCCAAATTTGATTGCCACATTAACGTGGAATGTGCTGTGACGGTGAAATCCATCAAATACCCGTTCAAGTACATTCACAAAGGCGGCGACCGTGCGACCCTTGAAATTGATCGCGACGAGATCAAAACTTACATTGACGGGCGCTACATTGGTCCCTCGGAAGCTGCATGGCGCATTTTTCAATTCGACGCAAATACCGAATGTCGTCCGTCTCCCCGTCCATCTCGCTGGCCAGCACATAATCACTTTTGATCCCGGAGAAGATCCTGACGAAGTCCTCGACCGCGCGGCAAACGAGGTCAGCAAACCGCAGGCTTTTTTTGCGGCCAATCGAGATGAGGGCCGTCTCGGAGAGATAGCGCACAAATACACATACCCGCAGTATTTCGTCTGGAAGGATCAGGATAAGCCCCCTCGCTGGGCTGTACGTCAGAAAGGGTGGGCGCTAGGTCGAATGTATTTTGTATCTCCCGCTGGAGGGGAACGGTTTTATCTCCGAACACTTTTGACCATCGTGAAGGGTCTGCGATCTCACAAGGACTTGTATTGTTATCAAGGTATGTGTTGTATAGAAGTAATTTCTATCCAATAGCTAATATTGCTGAAGGTGTTCGCTACGAAACTTATCGCGAAGCATGTCTTGTCAGAGGTATTCTGCAGGATAATGGGGAGTGGCGCCTCTGCCTTTCGGAGGCCACACAAATGCAGACAGGAAGTCGTCTACGTCATCTCTTTGCAACGCTACTTTTGTTTTGCAATCCGACAGAGCCTAGGAAACTGTGGGAAGAGTTCCGTGCGCATATTTGCGATGATGTCGACCATCCCCTACGGCGCATGGGGTTCGAGGAGCCTTCTGAAACTGACGTCTACGACTATGGGCTGTTCTCACTTGACAAAATACTCAAAGATACTGGACATTCCCTCACGGACTTTGGGATGCCAACACCGCGGAGAGATTGGGATGTCGTCATCGAGAACCCTCTAATAGCCGAGCAGCTGGACTATAACCCTACCGAACAGAGGGCTCGAGCGACCGAGAATTTCGAGCGCATGAATCCGGAACAAAAATTCGCATTCAATCAAATTATCGAATCTGCGGAGCAGAAACTCGGCAGGGTTTTCTTCCTCAGTGGGGCCGGTGGGACTGGGAAAACATTCGTATACAACAGCCTCGCACAACACCTCCGAGGCCACAGCTATATCGTCCTCCGCGTAGCTTTCTCGGGTATTGCAGCTTTGCTTCTCCATGGTGGGCGCACCGCACATTCTGTTTTCAAGATACCCATAGATGGTCTGAATGACGAGTCGACCTGTTCTATACCCAAAGAAAGCTCGCGTGCAGGTCTTCTTCGACAGACACGGCTTTCACTCTGGGACGAGGCGCCAATGCACAATCGCAAGTGCCACGAGGCGGTCGACCGCACACTCCGAGACATTATGGGTAATGTCAAATTTTTTTGGAGGACTGACGATGGTATTCGGCGGGGATCCGAAGCAGATTCTACCTGTCGTGCCCAAAGGCACACAGGAGGAAATCCTTGACGCCTCCATTTTCCGGTCATACCTTTGGCCGAATATCGAGGTCCTCACTTTGACCCGTAACATGCGTTTGGATGTAGGGCTTGCCGAGACACAATTCACGGAGTGGCTGTTGGAAGTTGGGCACGGAACGCTCAACAATCCAGAAGATGATCTCATCAACTTCATTTTTCCCGGGATAGATGGACCAACACCGCCACCTGCTTACTTTCTCGAACGGACAGTCTTGGCGGCTCGAAATGGTGATGTTGATGGGCTCAACGAGGATGTCCTCGGACGCATGAGAGGCGAACGGAGGACCTTTGTCAGCGCTGACAAAATCACCACAGAGGCAGGTGCAGATGATCTTCAGGTCAATGATGCCATGCCCACAGAATATTTACGGTCATTGGATGCATCTGGCCTTGCCCCGGGGGAGCTTTCCCTGAAGGTTGGCTGCCCGATCATTCTTCTTCGGAATCTCTCACCCTCCTCCGGGCTGTGCAATGGCACACGTCTGGTAGTACGACGAATGTCTGATCAGGTCGTGGACGCCGAGATTCTCGGTGGCTCCCATAGTGGTGAGATCACATTCATTCCCAGGATCAAGATGACACCATCAGGCAATACGCACGACTTCGCCTTCATCCTCTCCCGCCTCCAATTCCCCATTCGACTCGCATTCGCGCAATTTCAATTAACAAAGTGCAAGGGCAGTCTGTAAAATATGTCGGGGTTGATCTTCGGGTGCCTGTGTTTACACATGGCCAGCTCTATGTTGCGCTTTCAAGAGCTACTTCCCGTGGTTGTGTCAAAGTGCTGTTTCCAGTGCGATCGCGAGAAAATCGCACACAGAACATTGTTTTTCCCCAAATATTTGACCAGTAGTCCTTATTGTACTCTACTCGGCAGCTATATTTGTTATGCTGCTGAACTCAGTTAATTTGCTTAGTCGTTTGAATACTTTGGGGCTCGCTGTCCGTTTCGGCAAGTTCCGCTTTGGGCATTTGAAACCCTCCAACTTATGGGGGCCCTTAATTTATCGTCTCAAACCTTCTCAAATACACAAGTGAGCTCCATCCAGCATTCTAAGCATTTTTACTAGAGCTCGCACTGCAACAATCTTGAAGTCCGTGATATTCTACTTCCAACGATACTCTGCATCAACATCGCCAAACGAACTCTCAACTCCTCTTTGCACGCTGCGAATGTTGTAGGAACAACCGGATATCCAGGTGCAGGGCACCTCGGTGCTGCCACTCAACTGGTACCTGCATAATTCCAGTTCAGATATTCAACCTCTGAACAGATACTTAGATGTACCTTTCCAGTAACACATTCTCCGGCCGCCTTGGCTTGAAATCACATGGGAAGACACACCATGGGAGCAATCATAAGAGACTACGTTGCTGATATTGATCCGTGGCTGAATCTGGCTGGAGTTCGTTCTCGGCATCTATCCCGTCAATATTTAGCTGGTGGAATATGAATTTGGCATGATCACTGACCATTTTCTGTGTATCCAAGTTGATCTGCCCGCCAGGTGAGTTCTGAAATAGTTATGCAGCTCAACGCTGGCCTGCGGCTCGACTCATAAATATTCGAATTCGCTTACTTCCACCCTTACTTCCGCAGTGACTCCACAATAACTCCACTGTGCCCCACTTGCATCATTACTTACTTTCCCCTCGAGTAGCCTTGAGTATGACGCTGTTGTTGGGGCCATTATTGGGACTCCACCACTCCACTTCACGGTAAGTTGATCATTTGAAATGCGGGAATCATTCAAAGCACGGGGATCATTCGAAGCACGGCACGGTAACATGACTGAATCAAGTCCTCCTCTGAGTCTATCTGTACAGGGTTCAAGTTAGCGAATTGAGGCCTCTCCACCCGTATCCACGCGTCTCCACAAAGTGCATCATGTGTCTCCACTGACGTAGCTCCCGAGAAGCTTTTAAAGCGACCTTTTGACTTGCCCAACTTATTCTCACAAACACAATCTACTACAAATCATGTCTTCTGCTTCCCTACACGGAATCGCTGTTCTGGAGAACCTAACGCTTATTCTGAAATCGAAAACCATTGTCTTCGACTCTCAGATATACCTCGGCTCCTCTGAGCCTGCCATAATTGGCTCCCTTCAATACTTCAACAGGAATAATCTGCAATTTGATGCAGTCGCTGCCTATTATGTCGACATACATGTATGTATCACAATCTCTGATTTGGTGCCATGTCTTTTGATGTTCTTACTCATCTAGCCTGCCCGTACTACCCCTACCATTGAAGTCTACTCGCAGACACTTGCTCCTCTCGATTATCACCTTTTCGGCGACATTGTCCGAGTATGTTTCTTTCGCTCCGAGTTTATACCTCTATTGATGACTCTGATTCAGATGGTGCCGCTTGGAGCTCCAGCGAACATTGAGATTCGCCAGCATTACATTGATAAGAACGATTCAACCTTCGACATTGAAGTACAGCAGTATCCCTCGGCCAACAAGGCCACTGACAACATCTTTCCCGTGCACTGCATGTTTCCTACTAATACCAATCGGTGGGATAGATACAAGCCACTGCCAGGGAAAGGCAAGCCTGTGTCGATTGAGGGATTTGTGACCGGAATCGAGCACAATGATGATCATAGCATCAAACACTTTATTGTGGACTTGGAAAAGGTTACGTTCCTCTCCGCATCACCCGTAGCGCCAAAGGCAGAAGAAAGTCCCACAAAGATTTGTGTGTATCTCTATTCCTTGGTTTTACTCTTATTTTTTTCTCAGGCACCTCGGGTGCACCTGCTCGACTCAAGTTTACTGGCTTTTTCGAAACTGAAGAGCCTGGTGTACCCGCTACGAAGAAACGCAAGACTGCAGATGATCATGCACTTGAAGACTCGCAAGATAAAGGCAAGGGGACATCCTCTGGTCGCTGTGCCCCAAGGCACTGAATGATTTAATACTATTGAACGCTCTAATGTAGTTTTACAATGAATTTTTTTTTTCATATACATACTCGAAGTCTTTCCGATGTGAATTGACCTCCGTGGTGAAGCACGGGCTCACTGCTAGTGTGATTTGATACCCTCGAGTTTCAGATAAGAATATAAGTGTATTTACTATAGCGGCTTGGAATTCAAGTGTCATATAGACATGTGTTCAAAAAGGTGTCAGATGCATTTTTTTTTGGTTCAAACCCATTTAAATCTGCAGGCTCAAATTGGCTTACAGCTCTTTGCGGTACAACAGGCGCGGACTGTTTTTTTTCAAATTTGCGACTTTTTGAGAGTTTTTGACTAGAACAGCTGCCCTGACCTTGATTCTCAACCGTTTCCCCTAAGAATAGGCTCATTCGATTCGCATTGAAAATTTGCAGCCAATGGAGTATCGGCATTTTGGATCCGCTTACATAATGAAATTTCTTCCTGAAAAATTTGGTTTTGAGTAGGACAGCTGTCATGGCTGGTGCATTCATGGATGTATCCCCACCCTCCGGATCAACGTGGTTGCCGTCGTTGATCGCATCAACAACAGTTGAACCAGCCACAGAATACTTGGTGCAGCAACGTGTTTCAAAGCGATATAGTAGCCTTCAACCGGTGCATTGCTACTTGGAACATTGATGTGGACCAAGCTCGCATAGACCAACACACATTGGAGCAGTTACGGGCCAGTCACATCCAGCTTTGACACAACGGCAAGTCAGTTCTCCTCGAAATAATATTCAGAATCTTGTTAGAGGGAATCTATATGTTTAGGATGTGTAACAATGCGTAGTAGACATTGCCTAACTTTCGTCTCACTATTCCCTTGCCATTGTATTCGACCCAAGCCAAAGCCCACGCCTGGTTTGATGGCATCAGGCAAACTGGCTTGTGATGGCTTAAACCATGTTCAACCTCACTCAAGTTGGTGTTAATTCCCAAGATATTGAGTGCAGGATATAAAATACCAAGGAAAGTATATATGCACAGTTCTTAACCTCTGTTTTGGAGAATTCTGGTACTGCTCGCTGCAAATAGTCCCACGCTGATTTGATGGGATCAGACAAAATGGCTTGTGCATGCCATTTTGTCTGCAGCGAGAATTGGTACACCTGCTGTGTTCTCATACTCATATTCATATATTCTGCCTCTGACTAATCTCATACAAGGCATTCATGGGAACAAATTCGAAGAATTTGATATTTTCTGTGGATTTCTTGGTTGAAATCAAGTCCTGATGGCGGCGAGAGAAAGACCAGCACCCTGATTCATTGGCAGAAGGTTTGTGGAAAGCATAGTGACCTTAATATAACAAAAAGGCCGTGATATTGCATGGGAGAACCGAAAATCATGCAAATTTGGTGATGGTTCAAATATTCTCTAGATAGAGTGTGTGGGTTTGATGATGGTGTTCATATGGATGAATAGACATGGTATAGTGATGTCGCTTCACACAAGCCAGCTGGCTTGGGGAAAAAAATAGGTTCAAGTCCGTCATTAGCTGCAATGAGGAGATGTATTTGGACAATTATGGATATTATGCATGAAACAGTGTCAGCTGAACATCCAGAAAGTTGCATGCGACACATCCACTATAAAAGTTATGTTTTCAAGAATCTACACGAGATATTAGAAGCACAAACCACTTTCTATTTTTGGCTGGTACCAAGGCGACAAATTGGCTTGTGCAAGGCAACAAAATGGCTTGCAAGCCAATCTGTCACGCGTGGGCGTGTGATCACAGCCAAATCCACACCCATGCCGAAAAAAAGCGATTGGGCGCAGGCGCAAGCCATTTTGGCATGCCAAAAATGTCACTCTCATCTGAAGTATAAGACGAACATACAAAGTACTGTGTGTCTTGGATTTCTATTTGGTTTCAATTCTGAACCAGCTAGCCGCATACTACGGCTTGGACCCGAACTCACAAGGAGAAGTACTTAATCTTTGGGAGTAGTAGTGTTGGTGTAGTTTGGTAGTTGCTGGTGTGGTTGTTGCCCATCGCATTCTATCGCTATCCTTTCACATTTGTCAAGTGCACTGCTTCAGCATGACAGTAATTGAGACCTGCATTGGCAGCTGAGCAAAAGAATGGGGCCAGAATAGGGCCAGGAGCCAAAGGGAAGCGGTGGTGGAGGAGGAAGGAGGGAGGGTGCGATCAGTGTTGTAAGTTAAGGGTAAGCCCTTAACAAATTAAGGGCTTAACATGAAGTTAAGCTAAGGGCTTCACATCGGGTCCGTTGTGGTTAAGCCCTTAATTAAGCCTTAACTTCCTGACAGACAGTGACAGGGAACGAACTCGAATCGGAAGTCAAAGAAGCTCATATCAAGCTACATGTGAGTAACTCAATTATGAGCCTTGGGACCATGTTTCAACTTTGTCTCTTAGGCAACAATCCGTTCCAGTTTTGGGAAGTTTTCACTCTCAACTGATGAGTATCAGAACTTGCCGAGTTTGCGATTATGCTCCTGGGACCAGTCACAAATCAACCGGGGCTTGAACGATCGTTTTCCGACTTCGTGAATAAGGAGAACAAAAAACGCAATCAGCTCAGCTTAAAGAAGATGGGACAGCAGCTAAAGTGCGATTTTTTTTCTGTTCACAGTACAGTGCTGATTTGATTTTAGGTGACACGTCACATTCGAGAGGAGCAGTACATCGAAGACCTTTGGCAGAAGCGTGAAGGGCGTAAGAATCATGCTGAAGCCCAGCTCAAGACCCTTCGTGCAGTCCTGTGTTATGCTGATGCCATTTTGAGCGACACCAACGATAATGAAGACAGTCACCAAGCAATCAGCATTGGTAGGCTCAAAGTAGTCTCTCTTGACAGACTCTTTATTGATTCTCGCTCGTACCTCACACAATAAAGAAGGCTCAAAGCAGGATGGAGAAAACAAGTGGCAAAATGGCAGGATGAACTGCGTGAATTCGATGTCCTCTCAGAGAACAGTGACGGCGAAGGTTCTGCTAGATGTTCGGAGGCCCAGACTGGTCGGCGTCAGCGTCGCTGGCTTCCTATTTCTCTTGACGCACTTTTTGGCGGGAAGATCACCAGCCCTATTCACATTCGTCAACAGGCTTTCATGGAGGAGAGTCTATATATGGAGCTTCTTGCAGCAGAGCATAGCGACGAGGAGCCGGATGATGGTGAAAAAGACGGCCCAGGTGAAGATTTCGAAGGTTGAAATTCTTCGGTGCATCAGTCAAGATAACCCTTAATTAGCCCTTAACATCACACCCTTGATTAACCCTTAATGTTTATGAAGCCCTTAACTTCAGCACAGACCCTTAATAAGGCCTTAAATTACAACACTGGGTGCGATTCTAATAGGTGTCAACAATTCGACCCATTTGGGACGCGCCATTTGCACCATCAATTGTGGCCGCCAGGCGTGCCAACGGTGAGTGTGATAATTGGCCGGTGTGTGGCGTGCACATGAAATAAAGGTGAGATGATGTATCAGGACCCACCATGCCTTAGTGGTTTTGATACATCATTGCTCACCGCTAATCAGGGGAGTCCTGATCTATCAAAACACCTTATATGCCTGCCCTGTCATCCGATGTAATCTGCTCTGCTCTTTGTTCCTGTTCAATGGGCTGAGCGAAATTATTTCAGTCTGTGTCCACCGCTCTGACCGAGCCAGCCACAACGTGGGAGTACTTTCGATGCCCCGGTTCATTGTCTGCTCTCCTATTTTGATTTGACCTGACATCCAAAACATGGCGGAAAAAATTCTCAGGGACATTTCTGATGCTCGAGGTGCGATTTCAATCCATTTCAGCAATAACTGATCTGACATATTGTCCAGATCACTCTCTTGCTGTCTTCGCCGCCCATCACGCCGAAAATATGTTTCATTTTTCAGGTTTCTGGCCACATCTTGCACCGTTGATCTCACTATTTGCCTAGCTCAGCAGAAGATTCAAAAAGGGCGAATATAGAAATAAGGCGAGGCATTCTTTCAAGTACCCATATTCTCATATTAATCCTCCAACAGTACAACTCTGTCTCGCGACGTCCAATAAGCTTACAAAACATTCCCGGTAACTATTTGCCTTTCAATCAGATGAATTGAACATCAACAGGGCGAATTTTTGATTGTCTGGGATCACACTCCATGGTTTTCATTCTGTTTATATGACTGGTTGTAGCGTGTACTCCGATTCTTCAATTGAACTTTGCAATTTCGATACTGCATGACGAATATGCCGAACTGCGGCCCAACAGACTTTGAACTTTTGTGCATTTCTGAGCGGACTTCAAAGCTCTATTTATTATTCTACTCAGCCGGAGTGACGGCATGTCTTGTATGCCAATAACTGGTAGATGGTTCACACCTGCAGCATAATCCAGTGGTCAACCATTTGCCTGTTGCAGCAGTCTGCACCTGTATCTCATTCCTTGTCATGCCTTGCCAGTCTTGCAGAGCCCCGCTGGACTCTAGGGTGTCTTTCCAAGTCTCAATTTTTGTTTCGGTGCTTTGTATTTTCTCAGGAATCATTGGCGATTGCAGGGCAAAAACACATGTTATGGAATTCAGCCCTCGGAAGACATCAATATCCACACAGCTGTGTTTGTTCCCAGTGCACCCTTTTTCTTCAAAGGTGGATCTGTAGATTCATCCATCCATGGTATAGGTTACAAGATAGGGTGCTCAAGCTATGTGAATTCTGCAGTGCTTGACAATCCTAGTGCATCATCATTTCCAGGTTGACTTTCAGCATTTCTGGTCACAATTAAGATTGATCATATAAGACTTACACTGATTCTGTTCATTATGAAATAAATATATAAATAGTACTTCAACATGTCAATAAATACATAAATATGAGGCAGCCAGGAACAAGAGCAGATGGTTTTGAGTGTCACACAAGTATGGTATTAGCTACTTGTTCTTCTGAAATCGAAAACATATTTAGTTGCTGGTTAGGTGCCTCTAGATTTGCAAGTGTTGGGAGGTTTTCTCAGAAGCCCCTTTCCATAGCAGCAAGCCTGGAGTCGATTCGAGCTACCTCCTTGATCTGTGATGCTCGTTCAAAGAGTGGGCGAGCTGTCTTCCAGTGACTCATTGCTGAAACAGTATTTCCATGTGTATGGGCAAGATCACCAAGGCGTAGCATACACTCTGCTTGCTTTCGATGCACATCCATGTGTTTGAAGCCTTCTAGAGCCACAGTATAGAGTGTGAATGCAGTTCTTTCATCCTGGCTAGCAATAAATACATCTCCAAAAAAGAGAAGGGCCTTGTAAAGTGCTAGTTTCTCTTTGACTTTGTAAGCAAAGGCCAAGTATATCACAGGCCAACTAGATTGCTTAAAAGTCACTGGCCAGAGCTTGATATTAGCAAGGTATTCCAAACCCAGAGATTTGACCTCAGCTATGGGGGTGTGGAGGAATTCCTGAAATGCTAGCTTTGCTAATCCAAATTTGTTATATTTCAGATGAATACATGCTTCAACCATTTGGCATGAAGCAATCCCGTGGTGGTAAGCTTTACTGCTATAGATGTCTTTTGCTATAGTCAAATTTTTTTGTATATTTGCCATGGCACCATCAATTTGGATGTCAATATAGGCAACATTGAGAGATGCACCTGCATATTCCACAAGCTGTTGAGCTTGCAAAGTAGTTTCAGCTCTATGACTGAAGATGCTTCGTGCTTCAGTATATTCTGTTTTCAGGAGATATATCTCAGCTTGGTCAATTCTGACTCGGCAACTCAGAAGCCCTCCAGACATCCCACAAACCTCCAGAATTTCTATAGCCTGATCAAGTTGAACCATACTCTTGTGGTAGTTCCCCAGATCTCTGGAACATCGACCTAAGATAGAAAGTGCATATGCACTGAGATATAAATCTGGTGACCACCCCAAAAGCTGTTGTGCTTCATTGGCATAGTTCTGGGCAGTGGAATACTCTCCACTATCAACTTTGAGCCTAGCAATCTGCAGCAAAACACGACATTGTTGTGTAATATCTCCAGACAACTGTGACAACTCCTGGGCCCTGTTACAAAGTTGCAGAGCATTCCCCAGATCTGATTTATAAGATTTGTAAAATGCAGCGGCAGCATAGAATTGGGCTGAATATTTATTGAGATTACTGTAGATCAAGGTAGGTAGGTACTCACACTCAAGTAAAGGATCATTGATGTACTTGAAGTAAGATATTCCTTCAGTTAACATCTGCTCCATTGATAATGTGGGGTGATCATATGCTGAGTACAGAATCTCTGTGATGAACTGGATGTGTATTTGGTAGTCTGTAATCTTGGGTAAGATATGCTGGATTCGACCAGTCAGAGGTGCCACATTTCGACCAGTAAGTCGATAAAAAGAGCTCAGAAATATACTGCAGCTAACAGTATCTGCAAGTTCTGAATGATCAAAATTTAACCCTCTCTGCAAGACTTCTTGTAGATTTCTGAGATTCAAGGTTATTTTCTTTATTACAGGTTGCCACTGCTCTCCTCTGTGGCTTTTTGAATAGTTTCAAAAGTGCATGAAAATGATTTTGGAGACAATAGATAAGACAGGGTGATGGTGGTGAAGACTGCTGGATATACTCTCTCACAGGCATCAGTACCAGAAGTCTTTCATTGCTGTTCACATATGCTAAGCAAGTTGCCAACAATGCAGCCTTGCAGCTTAGAATATTGGGAATTGGCAGCTTGCTTTGAATTAGGTCAACATCTGAGAGCCCATTTGGTAGTATTGAGAGGAGACTCAGTAATTGTTTGCCCTCAGATGTGATTCGAGGACTTGATAGAGAGATGTTGATAGATGCATCCAGATTTGACTTTCGGTCATATCCAACAGAAAGCATGGCTGTTTTCTCTGTCTCCCATCGAGCCAACACAGTTTCCAGGCCATCACAGTCAACCAAATGGGCAAGAAGATCAACTGCTAGAGGCAAGTTGTCTGTGAGGCTGAGGAGTTGATCAAAGTCCTCAGCTGCATAGCAGTTATCTGTGATGTCCATAAAGGTTTGTTTTGCAGCATGGTCGGAAAGAGGTTGGAGAGGTAATAAAAATGGGCGAGTCCATTGAACCCTGGCAGGCTGTTCTGCTCCTCGCATGGTAATCTGTCCTACATTAGAGAGCAGAATTGAGGCTGACTGCACACATACTATCAATCCAAGATGTTTAACATCTGTGAGGAGTGACAGAAACTCCTCTACTCCAGCTCGAAACTGAATAGGTTCCCAGACTGTTTCCAGGTTGTCCAAGATCAGCAGAGAAGATGGTTTCCTTGAGAAATATTGCACAACAGCCTTTGTGAGATCTTTCCCAGGATTCAGTCCAACGTGGAGTCCAATGAGGGCTGCCAGGTCCACACTAGTGGTTGCAGGTTCTGCACTGACAAAAAATCTATGTTCAAATCTGGCAAGAATGGTGTGGTGATGGAGTGCAGCTCTTGCCAGGCTTGTCTTTCCCATTCCACCTCCTCCGAGAATGGTTATCCTCGGTGATGGTCCGTCTAACATCTGTACAATATCCTCCAATTCTGTTCCACGTCCATAAAAGATCTTGGGCTTTGAAGGGAGCAGGGAAAATGAATTTGAACTTCAATAAAGCATGAGCAAATGAATTTGTGATAAAACTGAGTACCACCTGTTTTTCAATTCATTGGTACCCAAGTGCACCTATTCAGGATTAGTTAGATCTATGGGAAATTGAGTTGACATACTGATGAGCTGTTGGTTGTTGTGTTGGTTTCGGATATGGTTGAAATCAATTCAAGTAATTCCTTGTGCTTCTTTTCACCAGCTCTTTTCATCTCCCCAATGTCCTTAAATAATGCACTGCCTGCATCCACCTGAGATAATGCGTCAAGTTCTGTGACAAAGAAAAAGCATAAGTCGAACTTCAAAGACTTTTTTTGCTCGATCGAGTTCTGCATAGCAGTCTTTCAACAGATTATTTGTCTCATTGCACCGAAACAATTGCTTAATCTTGTTGCCATCCTGCTGTGCTTCAACATAAATGAATACCTTGTGGAGAGTTCTGCAGAAGAATTTGATAAAGGAACTATACTTGGGTGCAAAACACACACTTCATGAATTTCCCAACATGCTCTGTCGTTGTAGTTGATAGAGACCCTGCAACTTCGGACTTGATATGAACGTTGATGATTGCATAAATCACTTGGTGGACATTTTCCAACAGTTGTGCACACTCCTTTTTACTCTGCTTTACATTCTGGGATATTTGGCGTGAGTCATGACGATTTTCATTGCAAGCCTCAGTACCTGAACACACGTGAGCAAGGTTGCAATCGTGTTTGAGATTGGTTGAACAAATGGTGGAGCAAATGCATCATTGAGCTCATTGAGAACTTCCAGTGCAGGCGTCAAGCAGTCCACAAGGTTCTCGAGCCGGATTTCAGTGACAGTGGGCTGGCGAGGCATGGTACAGATGGAATCAAATACAGGATCCCAGACTATTATAACTTTTCCCCAGCTGTGTTGGTTATTCACACGCATGGGAGTCTGGAATTGCAGGAATGTGTTGAACAGATTAGTATTGGGATACTAATAACAGATTAGTATTGGGATACTAATCAGCAACCAGCTGCTATGGGTCTATCTCTGGGTGCTCGGGACCACTTTTGCAACGGCTATCGAAGAATCCTGTCACTCTACCCGCTCCGCGGTCACCGTGCCAACGCGCCGCTTTAGCACCCATTGTATCCCCACAAGGAGGTAGAGGCCCTACCATCGTCGCATCATGCATGACCCACTCCGCCAGAACGATGAGCGACCGAAGTGAAGAGTGGGAAAGGTGACGTGCTGGAAAGCGAAGCGGGAGGAGTAACTGGCTCCCTGTGTTAACAGAGCACCGCTTTATCCGATCCCTTCGTCCCTCGACCGTCATCCCCTCCACGCCTCAGTTATGCACGCCGCTCCGCTCGTCATCACCGCTTCCCGAAGGCGAGGTGGAGGGTAGAACCCGCTTCGATGCGTTAACAAGTAAGGCCAAGACAGCTCCACTTCAGACTCGCTCGACCATCATCCTCTCTACGTCTCGTCACCCATGCTCGCCATCATCTCGCTAGTGGCCCAGCCTTTGCCTCTGCAAATGACGAATGGACAAACGACACAGAAGAAGCTGAGGTCGAGACATCTCTGCATTGCTCGTCTTGTCTCGCCCTGGATCGTCGACGTTGCCTCATCTCACTGCGGGCGCTGCCCATCCCATCCGTGGAAGAAGCTGGGGCAAGTGCATAGTATATCTGCTCCACACCTGCCCGCTCCGTGGCCGTTACTCGTTCACACGCTCATCCGTCTGGCTCCCCGTCGCAGCGTCGATAATATTACACCAACAAAGGACGGTGCGTAGGGAAGGGACGACGAGCACGGTACGGCGCCAGCGCAGCTCCGATCTCTGACCACCACCATCAGAAATTCAAAATCGTCGTAGCCTTGCTTGTCTTGTGAACCTCTCAAGGAAGCTGTTGGTCTTTACCCAGACAGCAAAAACCCTACCCTCAAGCGCAGAAAAACGGAAAACTTTTTTATGTGTCACAGATGCAAAGCCCATCTTGCGCCTATACAAATCACCTCTGTCATAACCCTAGAATCTTGATCATACACCACACTATGGGTAAGAAGAAAGCACAATTTGTGGCACTGAGATCCAGAGATGATCATGATGTTTCTGTTCCACCACAGTGATACATAACACCGTAAACACAGCCGTAGTGGACGCACGGATACAGTAAACACGATTCACTCCCACCTCGTTGCCGTGCCGTCATGAAAATATCTAGAAGCTCCACGGATACGGTACTGTGACTATATTACGGTACCGTATTCCGTGCTTCACGGTTACGGTGCACAGCCCTAAATACTGCAGGTTATTATTATGATTATTACTCATTACTCATATATTAAGCAGATGTCCTGATTTCATATGTACATGTTTGCTGCTTCTTCTTTTGTCTCATTTGCACACGATCTCCGCCCGTTCCACTCTCGGTGCTTCGACGCTTCTTTCAGCGCACAGTTTAATTTTCGGCACGCCCTGCAGCCGAGCTATGCCACTTTTGATACACCACGTGTCTGGGAAACCAGCGCTCAATATCCACTCAAAAGGACGAGCTGTCTCCAATCGGTTCTTCATCTCCCCCATCAGCTGTTCTTAGCCTCCTCTGTTCGATCCAATGCCCAGCAATAATCAATCATATGAGCACCCACAGCATCAAAGTATATTCTCTGACTGTGCCCGAAGTCATTTCCTACGGTTTGGAGGCATTACCAAAATTTTCAACCATGTCATGCTCTGCTGGACCTTCTGCCGAAATGTCGAATAGGCCAAAAGGGTCATGTGTCACACCCCATGTCGATTTGAACAAAAGAATACAGTAATTAAATGATGCTGTGGATGGCTATGTCTCACACGATAAAGAAACCTGCTGGTGCGAGTGCTACCTCTTGATTTATTTTTTGTATTCTCGGCGCATATGCTCAACATAAATCTCGAGGTGGAGCGGGGTCGGGTCATTCATGCGCTACCTCTTGCTGAATTTTTTGTATTCTCGACGCACACGCTCGACATAAATCTCGAGGTGGAGCTCACCCATACCGGATATGATGGTCTTTTGGAATCATGAGATAAAAAAACTTGAGAATCGACCCGAATATACCTCTTTGCTCTCTTGATTCAGGGGGACTCTGACTTCCATCTTGAAACGATTGAGCGCCCGAGAAAAGTTGGGCGCTTCAATGCCGTTTGCTTTGATGGCGAGCGAAATTCCGTCAGAGTGACGGATATATCTTCCTGTTATGAACTCACCTGGTGTCTCAACACCGCATGGACCAAATTTTGCACCAAAACTGCAACACGATATCCAGGAATGATGCAGTCACGACTGAAGGAGGTCCTCATCACAGTCTTGAGTTCATGTTCCTCTCAAAATATTGACGACACGCTGAGTAAGAACCTCCGTGGCCCTAGGCGGACTCGCTTCTGAATCCCAGTTCGCCCCGTTTGACGAGTTTTTTGGTACCACAAGTTATCTAAAGAGAACTTGTGTACCGAAGATTTATACTAGTGATGTTGATTCAGATTCAGATGATCTGCTCGTATTTCGTGGTCGGGACTGGCCCATTCTCTCGGTCATTCAATTGCCCAACCAAGGGAAACAAGAGACCCGCAGCACTGGATGCATCCGCTCTCAATCACGACGAAGTGATACATAGGCCCCTGCAGAACACCCCTCCCATTCGGGGTGGCGTCCTTCTGGCTTGTTTTATCGTATTGACAGGCATACTTGCAGAATCATAAACTCTGTCGGCATCCCGATGTCACATTGCGGACAGAATTTTACACAAGAAATCGCAACTGACATCCGAGTTCGATGTATTCATAACTTCGGGATGTATTCATCGCATTCTTGAGTTCATGTTTCGCTCCCAAATTTTAATGACAAGCTGAATACAGAGACCCGTGGCCCGAGAGTTCAGAATATGGCATGATATTGCTTTAGTACAGTTCAACACAGGTCCAATGCAGAAGGTCCACACATGCACATTATGGATGAATGTTGAGAGAAAGGTTTTGACTCCTTATTTGATTCAAGGCGGGGCCCTGCCACATTTTGTTTTGTTTTCATATGCGAGGTATCCCACTTCCAAATGATCGGTTACGAGTAGATGTTTACTTTAGAAAACATTGTACACACTTGGGGGGCTATGTTTTGTGTTCCATGAACGGATTATCACCTAGACTTGAACATTGCTTCCTGTTGTTCTCTAACATTGAAAACTCATTGACAGAAAGTAGTTATAAGGAAAATCTGAAAAAAATTCACAGTAATTGTTGGCAACTGGAGGCAGAAACAAAACAAAACTGATGGATGTGATGAATTGAACCACCAACACCCAAGGTAGCGAGTGGTCAGGATGTACTATATCAGCAAAGATTGAACAGAGTCAAGGAGTCAAAGACCTCTCACAGATGTAATTTTATAAAGATTCACTGCATGAAGGATTTACATTTCTCCCTGAAAAGATTGATGACAAATGCCAATAATTTCTCATCCATTTTTTCACTGATGAAACAGGTGGAAATTATATAAGAATTTCAGCCATTTTGCATGCTGAGTGAAAAATGACCAAAAATGTCTTCAATTTTTCACCTGACTTGTCAGTGAAGATTTAGGTGTAAACCAATTGACATTTTTCACTCATCTTCCTGGTGAAAAATGTAGATCCATCATGCAGTGCTAGGAATGCACAATGCCAATCTGCCCACAATAATCCAATAAATATATGAATAGCATTTCAAAATGCAAATGTGTCAGTAACAAAAGAATTGGAATGTCAAAATACAGCCAGCTTTGCTGGGTCTTGGGAGGGAGGAAGCTGTTGCATAGGTGCCTGCAATCTTGCAAGTATTGTCAAGTTCTCGTCATAAGGCTTTTCAATATTGGCCAGTCTAGAGTCAATTTCAGCTACAGCTTTGGCCTGTGATGACTTCTCAAATAATGGTTTGGCTGCCTTCCAGTGGAGCATTGCTTGAGTGATATTTCCATGTTTGTGTGCAATATCTCCAAGTTCTAACATGCACTCTGCACGACTTTGATGCACATCCATGAATGTGACCCACTCATCCCTTGGCGCTGAGCTTGCGCACGCCCTTTATCCTGCCTCTTTTTCCCTTTGCCCGCCTCTCTGTGCAACTCTCGCGGCGCGCCCCTTCGTCACAGCGTTGATTGCACGGATGTAGTCCCATGGGAAGCTCCAAGTGCTGCGCCGCCGAGGTGGGTTTCCGCCCTGTGTGTGTGCAAGCCCGTTTGCGAGTGGATCCCGGGCCCAGAAGCGAAAGCGAGAAACAGCATCATCGAGATGTGGAAGAAGCGTCGCCGACGCGCAAGTGGGTGCGCGTTAATCAGCGATCAATAAGTTGGGGAGCAGAGCCCACGAGCGTGGGTCGGGAGGCTGTCATGGGGCAGAGCCCCGAGAAAGCCGGAACACGGGAACAAGCGGGATCAGAGAAACTCAAGGGCTGAGGAGCCCCAAAACTGGCGTTGATTCGACGAAGCATACAACGACGAACCAAAGAACTATAAGTACAAAACTAGGCAGATGGTTGTAAGGCATAAGCGAGAGTCTAGAATTGATACAAATATGATGTAAGGGGCATGTTAGTGGAATTGATCTGCCATGCCCCTTACAAAGGCGCGCTGAACGAGAAGAAGCGAGAGGAAGCGGCGATCGGCGATCAACAAGGCGTGATCACACGTAAATGAGACGCGGTCACGAGGGTTACGCGCAGCGCGTGAAACTGAAGTGGATATTTTGCAACTTGTTGAAAGGGATTTGCCGACAGGCTCAACTATGTACATAAGCCGTCAAAGTTAAACTGCATTGCATCTATCCGGTACATGGATCATTTCTCTGCCGGTCCCAATTCTTTGCGCCAAATGTTCGCGCTGATCGTGTTCGCGGCCGCTTGCTAAAAAATACTTAACTCCCTCTTAGATCGACCCGGCCAAATAAAAAGGAAAGACCCGCAGCTAGATGTGCGTCCGCTCTCAATCACTACGAATCCCAGAGATATGTCCCCGTGGAATCCCGTTCGATTCGGGGTCGGGTCATTCAGACGGCTTGAATAAAATTTTTGCTCTATCGTATTGACTGAAATTATGAACTCTGGCGGGATGTCGATATGGCATTTCCGTTCGCGGAACCGCGACCTGATACCCAAGTTCAACGGGTAGTTGTTAGTCACTCGTTGAGTCCATTTCTTCTCTCCATCCTCTCCGTCCACGAGAAATAAACCCGCTGGGATATGCCGCTCTGGAAATCTAGAAAGAAAATGCCCGCAGCATTGGGTGTGCGTCTTCTCTCGATCAAAGCGAAAACAAGGCGGAATGTTGCTGTGGAACACCCGTTCACGGGGTCGGGTCATTTTGTAACACTCTGTTGCTTGATCTTTTTTTCTGAATTGAGATTATTGGTAGTCGCACGGACGAATGCAGAGAGGATTCTGCACCGGGAACCGCAATGCGAGTGCAATGCGATGTAATGTAAATTCCAACTGATGCCCTGGGTAGCCGCATCTCAGTCGATGACTGTTTCTCCTTTTTATCTTCAATCACAGAAATTTCAGATGAATATCGCAGAGATAGTCCCAGAGATCCACAGCCCCAGGCGTCCCCGCTTGCTGCCTGCCTCTTCCCAGTTCAACCCTGCGTAGGGCTTTGAAGAAATCGATCCGCCCTTTTTGCCCTGTTTATTTGCCCATATCTCCCGGAATGATACGCATGTCGAAAAACGTCGCATACTGACCGCTTAACCAGCAATTATATGTCTGCATACTTTGCGCTGGACTCTTCATCCCAGGCTCGTCTTGAATTCTTCTGACACCCCTCTCGGCCGTTCCTTGCTTTGTTCTTCCACCCGGCCTTCAGCGACGTTCTTCCCCTCTCTCACCTTTCAATCTGGTAGCTCGCGTTCCCCACTGATTCGGTCAAGCGTAACGTAGGGTAAAATGGAAATCAACTCGAATCAGGCATCCAGCCTGCCTGCCACTCGAAACAATGAAAACTCACAGCTGCGTCAGGACGAGGAGGAAAGTGACGCTACCTTTGGGATCATACGCCGTGTGACTATATTTCACCGCCCTCCACAGTAACAGGTTAAAATCAGCGCCACCACGATGATAACTCGACTATTGTGCGCACCATTGTTCACGTGCGAATCCCCCGAACCCAGGCAGCTTGCGGATTTGTTGTTTCTTTTCTCTGCGTTCTTGTCAAAAAATCCCGAACTGACTGATGTTCGTCTACTCAACAGCCATTCCTCCTGTTCCTACTATGGCATATTCGAGATGAACAACCTCGAACGATGTCTCAGATGCCAAATTCTCGGGTTCGGTGTAAGCATGAATGGCCTTCCCGGCCTCGGTGGCAAGCATTACTTTCGCCGGGGTCAAAGATTCGAGAAAAAATGATACGTGTGTGTTAAACATTGAACACGACATCCTGTTACCGGAACAGTTACCCGTCCTTTGCGGCCGCTTTGAGGACGGGTGGATTTTCCATTAATCACAACATATCAGTTCCCAAGTTTGACCAAGGTATGCAGATCAGTACATGCCGTCCGGTCTTACTGACGGTCTAATGGTGACGGCCGTAGCTAGATGTATGTATCTCCCGATGAACTTCTACCTATCGCATCGGGAGCGATTTGGTCGAATCTAAGACGGTCGCTTGTTTAGCACGTAGAGGGATTCGCAGCTTACTTCAATTGGACCAGTTGCCCTCCACTCGAGGTATTACTTCCAGCTACCGCGATTTTTCTCGGAGGATTTTGTCAGTATACTCACACTCGTCCTGATAGGGCCCGAGTATCCTTCCCGAACTATCTCCGAATTGGCTCATGCCTCCAACGGATATCATTACTCGCTACCACCAAATGAAATGTCTGGCTTACTTAACGGACGGATCAACACTATGGGTAGACGCATTAAAAGGCGCTTGAATGTCGCGAGCTTTCCAGTACTGCACCGATGTTCTATCGTTCAGGCCTTGGCATCCTAGTCTTCTTCACAGCTGTGAAAGGATACGTTTGCCCCTCGCCCCAGCTCGATGCACTCGAGTCAGCACGATTTGACCAAGAGGGCTTCAATGCGAACCCAATCACGATTGACGTCCAACCTTGCGACTCTTTCCCGGCCACCAGATCTCAACAACTCAACACTGGGAGATCCAACGCTGCCGACTGGATACGTACTGTACGTATCAACCCCGCCGCCTCTATTCACCCTCAACCCTGATTATTCATCCGTGTTTTACGCAGGCCTACCATGACATGGCCACGCATAACTCTACGGACGGTACAGGCGGTTTAGATGCTTCCATTAGATTTTCTGAAGAGCTGGCACGTCCTGAGGTGTGTCGAACGCTGTCCCATATTTATTTTACCGAGACCAATTAAATCTTTGCAGAACGTAGGCGATGGTTTTAGCAATACTATTCCAGTGGCGTCGTGTAACGGAAATATTCGTTCGTGCGGCCCGAGGGGTGCCTGATTACTGATTCATGCTTACCTTCTCCTTTTTCCATATGATTCTCCATGCTCTATGCCGTGCCGCCGCGCAATCCACATGTATTCCATCAATTTATGCACTGCCTCTGTTCCGTAGTATAAATACCTAGCTGTCAGTAGATACGTTCCTTGGTCAATCTTACCATCTACGCCAGTTCTTCGCTGTCTGAACGTGTGCCGGAACTCGACGCTTCTCGCTTCCGTCGCACGTCGTCACTTGTCGCCCGTTACTTCCCCTACGTTTCAAGTAAGGCTCAAGATCTCGACGCAGACTGAAATCCTCGCTAATATCCTCCCTGGTGTCGGATTCCATCGCACTCTTAGCGCTTATCGCAGTTGAGACTTGGTATGTCCAGACCGTAAATCCGTTATCGTTATCTCATGAGGTTTTGATGTTTAGCGGAGGGCCCGAAATTGCCTTCCGGGGCGGGCATATTGATGCAGGGGTGCCAAATGCACCAGGTGTACCCCAACCCCAGGAAGATTTGGACTCCCACATCGCTTCCTTCGCTAGACAAGGATTCACGCAGACAGAGATGATCGGTCTTGTCGCATGTGGGTGCGTTTCATTGTAAAAACCGAACATGTTCCGTCTAGACCTCTGATTTTTTTTTTTTTTTGGTAGGCACAGCTTCGGTGGCGTTCAACACGATTTTTGCCAGACATCGTCAACGTTTTGAACGACCCAACGGATACAGCCGACGTGTTGCATTGTGACTCTACGTTCGTCACTTTTGACAATAATGTGTGCGTGGTTCATCTACTATGA
This sequence comes from Mycena sanguinolenta, assembly GCA_014462675.1. Lineage (NCBI taxonomy): Eukaryota > Fungi > Basidiomycota > Agaricomycetes > Agaricales > Mycenaceae > Mycena > Mycena sanguinolenta. Next base: position 523,996 of record JACAZH010000039.1, on the reverse strand, counting down.
TTACGATCCAGGAAACAATCCGGACCACAGTGCAACAGAATATATTTCTAGCACAACGCAGAACCCACTCGTCATGGGGTTCAATGACACGACCAATTCCGATAAGCGCATATTTGGCAGCGACGGAAATACTACAATGAAATCGTAAGTCGGAATATATCTTCGCGAAGTATCACCCATGTAATAGGAGAAGGTTTGCAAACTCCCCGGCCTCATTCGCTTCAACATGCGCTGATTTGTTCGTGCGTGTGCTTGAAACTGTCCCCACTGGTGTCCAACTCACCGACGCGATTTTCCCGCTCCCAGTGAGCTCAGCGCTGAATAATGTGGCGCAATGGTGACGAAATGAAATCAGGTTGAACCATGGAACGTGGCGCTCAGTCTGGATGGCGGCATTTTGCAACTCTCGGGTCAAGTTCGAGTATGTGTTCCAGAGCAAATACTTCAGTCTGCACAAACTTAACATTCTTGCAGCTCTGGAACGTGACAGATCCAGCTCCTAACATAACCATGCTTCTGGAGGACCACGCTGGAGATACCAGCAATGTCACCCTGACATTCGCTGGAATTTCATCGTCAACGGGTGGAAGGTATAGTGCGGCGTGGTATAACTTCAATGCTCCCGACCAGTTCGACACCCTCCAGCTTGACGCTGTGGAAGGGGAGGAGACCCAATGTGAGGTTCAGTAGGAGGGGTTGGTGGCCAGTAGCTGTAGAATGATATAGATGGGAGATTGTTGTTGGCCAGTAGAATGAGAGAGGTGCCAGAAAAGAGTGTGCTGGTAGGATGAAAAAGAGTGTGGATGTGAGAGTAGCGCCAGATACTGCTAGAAAGACACAAGATATGGCTAGGTAGCCCACAGTGACCAAATCCACTGTATGAGTCGAGGAGGGACCGCTCCACCTCTAGCCGCTTGGCTGCACTGGGTCAGATGATGGTGGTAGAAGCACAAAGAGAGTATATTTCCCCATTAGTAACCGCCAAGCTAAATAGGTAATTCTAACTTGGCTAAACTAGAGTAAGTATAAATAAACAATAAACCTTGAGTTCCACATCTGGGCTCGCTGGCCCTGCCACAACGCCGCTCCTGGAGTGAAGAGTCTGAGCTTCGTAGTAGACGGAAAGCTGGAGAATCAAAACGGCCTTGGGTTCGCGACTCGGGATGGGCTCTTGTACTCCCAGACATCGTGCCAAAGCGCGACTTTGCCGACGAACAGAATTGACATTGCAGTGCGTGTTCGATGCCATGTATTTCCCCAATTCGTTTTTCATTCGAGTCCGTTCTGCCAGGTCAGGAACGGTATGAATCCGACGCGCGTGTTTCTGCAAGAGTTCACGGCAGACAGCATGCAGCGGATTGTCGTCAACATCGCGCCGCCAGAGGCACCCTGAAACCCGACACAGCGACAGATCTTTCAAATCCGATACGCATCAGAAGAAGCGACACACCCTTCAATATTTCACACCATCCGACACACAGTTCTCTTCCAACAACACGCTGGACTCCAAATAGACCCGACATGCTGTATGGCACTGGGGACGTATGTAATACTCCGGGTGTTCTGGAGGAATCGGCCGACGGCATTAAGCACTCATTCTAGCGCCTAAGACGAGATGAGACTCAGAGGCCATATGAACCCAAGTTGAACACGTTGTCAAGCTGGATCATTTATATGAAGGCCTGAGAAAGTTGCCTTTTGAGTCAAGGCAACCGTGGTGCGGTGTGTTGAACTTGCGATCTTCGTGGGGATGGGATCAAATTATCAGTTCGCAAGTTGTTGCTGCTCGACTTGCTGACCTTGACCATGATTTTCAAAGTCCCAGCGATATAACTCATCCAGGGGTCACTCCCGATCATATTGTGCTTATTATCACATCCGAATACTCATTTGTTTCATTTTTTCGTCCACCGAGATGACCGATAAATCCGGGTGTAAATTTTGACAAAGGGGGAACAGCAAAAAACAAAAGAAATCGCTCGCTAGCTATCTAAATGCTGGGTAATACCATTCCGGTCCTGCTTTGAAACCATGCTTACCACCGCTGCTCCAGAACTCGCGTGTCACTGCCAAGATTCGATACATATCTTCTCGTGCCATGTGGTACTCTGCTCAGGACCCCGGACCTCCTTCACGCCTGGTCAGGATGAACTTCTCTCGATGTTCGGCTGCCGGGAATGAAAACACCCAGCAGCAGCAAGTAGTTCGGTCTCTAAGCAAAATTTTTAAAAAAGCAGTGAAGGGGTGGGCGTAGATCTAAAAACAAGCTGTCGCATGGCGCCCCCGCGGCGGCCCCCATATCGCGTTCAGAGTGCATTGGCTTCTGAGGTCCCTGGCTGCAGGCTCCCGGTTTCTTGTGGTTTCTCACCTGTGCATGAGTGTTGCATTGGGACTGTGGAATGCTTGTGGGGAGGGGAGGTGCATGTGATCAAGAATGGCGTTGACGTCGTGGACGATGGTAGTGGGGGAGAGGAAGAAGATGTGTCACACCGTGACGCAGAGTGCAACCACTCCCACACCATTCCCAAACAGGCCGTGTCAGATTTATTGAAAACTGTGTCGCGTTTGCTGAAAGTGGTCATAAATGTGTCGGCTTTTGTGAATTATGACAGAATGTGTCGGATTTTGTGGCATGTGTCGGAATTGCAAGGTGTGTCGCTGTGTCGGCGTTGGTATATCCTCCGCCGCCATTCGAGCCCGTTCCTATAAGCTCGGCTTATTCACTGTGGAGCATAAACGTCCCCCAACCGGATGTGGCCACAAGTCATGGTATTGGCGCAGAAATCGACAGGGTAAAGTATTTGGCAACAGGCCACCAAGGCACACCCGCATCCCTCTGTGTATCCTAGTAGATGGTTTCTTCGTATCTTAAGCAGACGTCCTTGTTCCTCTCAGTCGCGACGGTACCGATCAAATGAAACTTGGATCCAGGATATCTCTAGGCAAGGCATATAGGGTCCGCGGTGATAGATAGAAGAATGTTTCCCGCATTACACAAATTCGCCACCATTCATTCGGACCTGTTCTGATCTTCAAGTGCATAATCCTGGTTTGCGTTCCACACCCTTCTAAGACACCAACAACCCTAGGCATTCCGTATTCAATACCGCCAAAGAGACTAGCGAAACGAAGGAACCAGTGTCATGCAGTGGTTTGTTGTATTCATCTCATCCACGGACCCTTCTGACCAAGATCATATCCGTAGGCTATCCGTGGTTCAAGGTCGGTAATCGTGCTGTTGTGATCTTCACTGAGCTGAATATGTTCATGGATAGCACCAGTCACGACATCACCCATGTTCCACATCCCGGAATCGTTGTGGGATCGGGAATCGAGATTCGATGACCGAGGAGTATTGTGGCATGCGAGGTACGCTAGTAAATTTAACTTGGGGGAGCGGGCCGTCGCTTAGCGCACGGCAAGAAACGATTGCTTGGATGTTTTTGGGCTCGAATCTTTCTCTCTAAAAATTCAACCTGGGGAAGCACATGCATATGGGTTACATACACTTTGTCTTGAACTGACAGAAATGCCGGCGGTGTTTGGGATGCAAAACTGGGCATGAATACAATCCCAAGATCTGTCCCAACTTCAAGTGAATTTAACCGCTGAGGTACCAACTTATGCCTCGTCTTTCTGATCGAGGCAGCCTGAACACGGGCGTGTCGCTGCATGCAACTTAGCTTGGAACTAGCAACGAGAAGGTCAGGACCACTACTCGCCAGGTCTCATCTCGGGGAAACCCTTTGTTGCTACTCAGTTTTCCCTTATTGCCACAGCGGTCTTCCTGCTTTTTTTATAAGTTTGCCTATTTCCGTCGGCGCTGGCCTCCATCTAGGGCCGAGTAGCGGGGTCTGTCGCTTCTCCTTTCACTCTGGAGTGCTCACAAGTTGTCTAATGTCGATACTCCAACCGTAGTCGGCGGGCAGGTAGCAAATCTGCTCATCGTCGAATATTTCCTCCTGAAAGGCATCCGAATATTCTGTGGAGTCCGTTTCTGAAAGGGGCAGCATCTCCAGTGATGGGGGCTCGAACACAGGTTGGTCTCAATTCTAATTGGTCTGTCATATGAATATCAGGTTGTAACTTTAGTCATTATGCTTTCTGTCGGTCGATTAATAAGACAAAAAAAGGTTTCCTGCGAGAGTATCCACCAGTAGCCCTAGGACTTAGACTGATGGCATGGACCTAGCCAGGGCTATCATTTTCTAAATCCACAACACTAGCCATAGTTGGCTAGCTACATGGCCTTTAGACTAAAGTGGACCTTTTTTTAAATAAAAGAAAGTTGGTACCGGGAATTGAACCCAAAAACCAATGAGTGATCACATCAATAGAATGATACTTAAAACATTTCCATTAGACTAAACAAGTGATACTTGGTAAATAATCTGATTTGACCATCCTAGGTATGTGGCAGCTCACAGAATTAGCTTGTAGTGGGGCTACATAGTGGTTAGGGCTTAGGGTGGTTAAGGGTTAGGGTGGTTAGGGATTAGGGTGGTTAAGGATTAGGGCTAGGGATTAGGGTCCAGGAACATGTTTTTCTGTAGGTTAGGAGGTTAGGGGTTAGGGGGTTTGGGTTTTTAGATTAGGAGGTTAGGGGGTTAGGAGGTTAAGGTTTGGGTTCAAACATTTCAAAACTCACAATAAGCAGTGTAAAACAGTTATCGAAGACCCAGGGCAGCTTGCCTGCCCTGGGTCTGGGTCTTAGCAGTCCCAGGTAGGGTAAGGCAAGCCTTACCCTAGCTGGGAAGCAAACAGCAGTATGTATAGCTGCTTTAGTCTAGTTGATATCTGTTCTGCTGGTTGCCATCACATTTTCTGATGACAAGGTTGCCGGTTCAAACCCTACCTTTTGCCTTTTTTTCAGACCTTATCTCACTATCTAAAGTACTTGGCTGTAGCCAACGGTTGGCTAGGTCCGTGGCATTAGACAACATACCTCCTGACTAGAGCCATGGAATTTATTCTATATCTTAGTGCCAGGGCTCGAGTATAAGAACAACTCGTGCCTGAATCGAACGGGTCTTCCGCGGGGTCATATTAATCGAATCGGCTGCGATTGGATTGGGAGCGAACGTAGATACAGCGCTGCGGGCCTTTTCCTTCACCCTGGGAGCGCCATACATCAGCAATTCGCGCAAATGAGGCCCCGAATTTGCGCGTAGTAAATGAGTAATTGGAAATGTCAATTGCACGAAGAAATGATTTATGGAAGTAATTTGATCCTCAGTGTAGTTAAGCCCTTCGGCAATTTTCTCTAACAGGTTGCGAATTATTAATTGGGGCTCAGGCGCATCGAAACAGGGGCATGAGTATGAGCACGACCAGTTATCTGAATCTAAATCAACCTTGGAAATATTGTGGTATTGGCAGTGGACCGTATTGCCTTCCTTCAAGGTGGCTTCGAAGAAAGGGGGGAAATGGAAAGAGATTGTAGGACGCCACGGATCTTTGAATGACCCTGGATTTGGGACTCGAACAATCATGTCTCGAGACGACTATTTCGCTTATCTTCGTTTCCCGTTACTGAATCACACTTCCAGATAGGATTGAGGCGGAAATTTGAATTCGACAACAGTTTCGCGTTGGGGGTGGGATCTTCCTTCCTTCTTTACATGAGGTATCGACATACCGAGAGAACGTATCATCCATCATGTGTAAATCCATAGCATGTAATGAGTTTCATTTCGAATAGTCGTATCTCATGGGTTGTATCTCTTTGCATCTCCCTGTGGCCGGAGCGAAGCTCCGGCTTATCTTGTAGCCACTAAACAATGGGGTAAATATTGCGTCTTTGTTCTCTGTTCTGCTTGAGCTCTGGCTGGGAAAGAGCCAAAGAAAAAATATTGGATTGCATTTTACGAAGGGGCCCGACCCAGAGCCGAACTGGGATTTGGTAGCTGGGATTTGGCAGCAGCAGGCCGCAAATAAAGATTCCCAGTGTCTGGCGGCCGCCACAGATCTTTGAATGACCCTGAACTTGGAACTTGGATAATGATGATGGAAGTGCATCTTCGCGTTTCGAAAAACAAGTTGTACGCCAGACTCCAACGCCCCGATCCCGAATCAAACGGGTGTTCCGCGGGACGTTCGGAATTTGCTGTCATTGGACGCGAACGCACATTCAGTGCTGCGAGTCTTTTCTTTCCATTTTTCCGGAGCGATGTACATCACCAGGTTCATGGAGGAGAAATAGACTCAACGCTGACACGCAGCCAAAGCCCAGCATGCGTTGTGGTTTATGTTGAACTCAAAAGCGTCCCGTTCCCTGGCGTGGAATCTTCTCTACTATCTGCCAGGGCTCAAAACAGGGGAGAATGGCGGATAAAAAGGGGGAAAAAAAGGAAGAATCGATTTCTTTAGGCTCTACCCAGAGTTGAACTGGAAAGAGGCAGGCAGTAAGTGGGGACGCCTAGGGCCACGGGTCTTTGCGAGTATTTCTTTGATATTTATTTTGCCGTGTAATTCTACCTACCTACCTGTGGCCGAAGATAAAGAGGAGAAATGGCATCAGTGGGGATTTACATTAGACTGCATGCGCGCTGCGGTTTCCGGTGCAGAATCCTCTTTGCATTTGTCCGCGTGAGAGTAATGGGCTACCAACAATCTTAATTTAGCCCCCAAAAGCAAGAAAATTGAGCCACAGAGTTTCCAGAATGACCCGACCTCGAATTGAACAGGTGTTCCGCGGGACGTTCATGCAAGCGTTGTGATCGAGAACGGACGCACACCCAGTGCTGCAGGTTTTTTCCCTCTAGATTTTGGGAGCGGTATACACCAGCACGCTCATTCCCGCGCGCGCAGATGGACAGAATAGAGAGAGGAAATGGACTCAACGAGTGGCCTACTGCCACCCCGAGCAGATATCAGGTGGCGATTCCTGGGGCCGAATTGTCTCCGCTTCTACACATGCTACATCGACAGCCCATAATTCAGGAGGTATATCCGTCAATACGTTAGAACCAAAAAATTATTCAGGCCCCCCCCCTGGAATACCCGACCCCGAATCGAACGGGTGTTCCGCCGGGACAGATGGAGCTATCTTTGCGGGTCGCGGAAAGTGGAAAACGAGCGAAATCTTCGCAAGATGAGATCGGATCGAAAGCGGCGTGATACGAGTAAACCCAGGGCGTAGGATGGCGAAGCCCAGAGGGAAAGCACTTGCCTTATGACCTTGAGATCGGAGGAAAAGTTGCATTATTCTTTGAGACAGTGTTTCACCCGCGTAGGCGAGCTAGAAAAATGTCGAAGAAATTTCGGAAAGGGGGAAAGAAGTAGCCGCCGGGCAGTGTGCCGTGGGCAGCGGGGTGGCTGAAAGAACCGCAAGAAGAAACAGTGCAATGGGTTATTTCCGGGGGGCGAGGCGAGACCCAGGGGAACGATAACGGGAATAACTGCGGTGTACGACTTTGTGTTTGTAAACGCCTTGTCCTTGTCCCTGCGTCATGAGTTCGGATGGGAATTTGAATATTGGCGTTTCGGGACAGCGTATGTGCATATCTACGAATCACCGCCATCGTCAGCATTTCGTATGAAGGAACACGAAAGGAAGAAAGGGAAGATACGGGCCTCTCGTGCGAAAGCCGACTTCGATCCGCACACGCTTCGTTTTCCCTTCCCTCCTCTCCCTCCCTCGCTCTCTGCGTTCTCGTCCCCGCCCTACTCACCCACTGCCTTGAACGACTGCTTTGGAGGACGTCGTAGTCCAGAACGGAGATTTACAATGAAAAAAGGAAGAACAGTGGCAGGAATGGCAAAGGAAACGCGGTTGAAAGAGGTGGGGGAGAGAGTGAAGAAATAGGTTTAGACGACTGGAGGGGCAGGGACGAAGAAAATAAATAAAAGAACCCAGAGACGACAAAATGGATCAAATGATAAATCAGCGAGCGACGTTGGTGGGACTCGCCACCACGACGAAGAGAAAGGCGGGCAAGAAAAGGGGGGGAAATTGCGGGAAGCAGAGGCAGGGACGAAAGGAGATGGAGATGCAAGACGACGCCATCGGAATCCTCACCCTCCACGAGCGACCTCTCGGCGTCAAAAAAGGAGACTGGAGGCGACGCGACGCGACGCGAAAAAAAGGGAAGATGACCGCTCAAGACGAAGAGGTTTGGCAGTCCCGTCGCCATGGAGCCGCAGCAAACGCGAAAGAGGAAAAGCGAGCCAGGAATCGAATAAAGGGATGGGGAGAAGAGGAGGGAAACAGACGCAAGGCGTCGTCTCAAATCAAATCCCTGTCCTCCGCGAGACTTTTGCTTCCCCCGAGCCCGGCTGCCCCCAAAGGGAGACTGCACGTGCCACAAGAAAAGTGAGAGGCAGCGTCGCCGGCCCAACGCAGAACGACAAACGACGAACGTGGATCTCGTGCGGAGAAAGAGAAAGATGAGCAGCAAGAAGAACGCACCTTGTCCGCGTCCACGCATATCAATCGCATCCCTCTGCCGTACCAGCGCGCCGCGTGGTGCAGGTCTGGTTATTTGGCGGCGGGAGGTGTGTACAGGGCTCTGTGTCTCCGCGAGATGTGTGCGGCCCGCCTTCGCCTGGGTTGTCTTCGTGCGCTGAAGAGTACGAGGGGAGCGAGCGTCTCGGGGCGTTTCGTCGTGCGGTGCGGGAACAGAGAGCACGACGCGATTGCGCAGACGGTGGACCTGGTGGCGGGGTGGTACCAACTCCAACGCGTCTCGCAGGCGTCGTCATGCGCCAAGTCGCCTGGTGGCGAGGCGGAGACGTAGCAGGCCTCGTGCGGCGGGACTTAGAAGGCCTCATAGGTGGATGCGGTGTCGCGGCCGCTCATGCGCATGGGTGGAGGTGGAGGCGTGCGCCGCCGGCATGGGGGGTGGGAATGTATACGAGAACGCACGGCGGACGCTCGGCGAGCATGCGTCGGTGCTTTGGCTATGGAGCAGTAAGCGTCGTGGAAGTAATATAAAAGCGAAGAGGCGAGAGCGAGGACGCGCACGCGCAGGAGAGCGTCCCAGAGCGTTCCACCACTCCTCTTTCTGGTCGACGGTGGGTGTGAGCTTCCACCGCCGCGCCGCCGACGCGCGCGCGGGAAGATCGGGAAGGACGCAGCCACGCGCGATGGCTCGGCGTTCTTCGAAGGAGAGGAAGGTTGCGGAAACTCACCTGCTTGCCGCTGAGGGAGTCACCCATTCTGCGTCTCGCTGCCCTTTCGCGTGCCTCTGCCCGGCTATCCTCGAACTCTCCACCTTCACTCTAACGCTCATATCCGTCCCGTCCCACCGCGAGCGACTACAGCATTGATGTGTAGAGGGCCATACGTCCGGGGGTCCCGCGCCGCCGACGTGGGACGCGTGTGTTCTTGCTCCTCATTTGACATTCTGATTCCGATTCGGAATTGCATTTTTAGCGTGGAGTCGAGTGTGCGCCCTGTGCTAGCGAAGGAGGCGTCGAGATCGGGAAAGGAATGTGGAATACGAGAGGCGCCGCCCAGGGTTTGGATGATGGCGATGAGCAGCGTGGTGCATGCCATGGGAACGCGTCAGCGTCGATCAACAATTCGGAAAGAGCGGGTGCGAGTCGGAGAGCTCCAAACAAGAAGAGACAGGCTGCATGACGACGCGAGAGGAAGAGATCGAGCACGATCGATCAACGCGGCGTGATCACACGTGCTCCTACGCGGTCACGGGGTGGCGCGACGCGCGTCAAACTGGAGTGATTAATTCATCCCTCATTGAAAGACTCAGATATGCTCTATTGCGCAATGCATTGGAAAATGAATATTTCTGCCACTTGGACCATCTCAATTGGCAGTGACAATTATTTGCTACGCGCCTATTCCGCTGAAGCCCAATAATATGGGGCCCTCAAGTGCGGGTGATGCAAGAAGGCCCGCAGCATTGGATGTGCGTCCGTGTCTAATGATAAGACACTCGCTATGTCCCACGGAACGCCCGTTTGATCCGGGGTCGGGTCATCCCAATGGTCTCTCTCGAAATATTTTGCCCATTGTGCGTATGATATCGACAGGTTTACCTATGAACTCCTTGTACCGACAACGGCTCTTTTGATAGCTCAATTCCATCTGAAGGATGAACGTATGCAAAAATCCGTGCCACAAACCGCAACGCGATGATCATCCAAGTTCAGTCTAAATCATACTGAGCTTCGAATGAGACTCATCACTTGAAGCAAGCTGCATTACGAAGCTGTGTCGTCTTTATTGATTTTCCTCCCTCGATCCACGAGCGCAGACAGTCCAGGTTCTGCATGAATGACCTTCGATAGAAAGATCGGTGGCCCTAGGTGGATTCTAGCGCGGCCTGCCTCTTCCCAGTTCGACCCTGGGTCGGGTCCTGGCACAGAATGATTACCAATTTTTTTCTCCTTGCTCTGTCGCTGCTTACAATGTTAACAGAACCGAGAACAGCTTACAGACGCAATATTCATGGGAAGAATGGCTCAGATGGTCGTTTTCAATGCCTCGGCGGCATGTCGAAACAACCGCTCAATCTGGCGCATCCTAAGTACAGTTAATGTAATATTTCCGCATTACCGCATGCGAAGTAGAGTTTCTTTGTTCCGGGAGTTTGAAGATTAAATCTGCGGCCCCAAATGCCTACGTTTGGGCCCTTCTCCACTGGCTGTTGCCCTTCCCTTCGTAGTAAGTATGGTGCTCACAAGTGTTTTCACTTCAAGTACACCGAAGTTCGCCGACAAACCAAAGTTTGAGCGCATGTATATACTCCATAACTTGTCGAAAGTGCCAGAAACGCGACGCTCCACCACGCAGACACTGTGTCCGAGAATCTCAAAAGATTTTTCATTGATCTTTTGTTTGGCCCATTCCATTTCCTGAATGTACGGTAAGAAACTGGAAAAAACAGCGAAGCGCCCCACCACTTCGTCTGCTAGTTTCAAATATCCGCATTCCCATGCTCAAGTTGATCTGAAAAGGAATTGATAAATGGCGCTTACGCGGCAGCGGTCAGGTATGCCCGCGTTCAGCTGGGATGGTTTTATGATGGCAGACTCAAGCGGCCGAGCGAGAAGGAGGGTGCCCGCGAAGCCGATCGCTGAAAAGTGATATCATCGATCGATCAAGCGGAGTTAGCTGAGTTTGAAAGGGCTTCGGACGGACGGACAGACAGACAGAAGTTATTTCATTAAATAGGGCGATGACGCTCCCGCAGACAGACTGAACGAAGACATTCGTAGCTCTGAGTGTGCATCCGCTCTCGGTAAGCGCGAGTGAGTTTCAGTGTCTCTGCCGAACACCGGTTCGATTCGGGGATCGGGTCGTTTGCGTCCTGCCTCAGTCAGCTTTTTTCTTTCTTGATTCTATTGCATTGACGCGTGGCATTTCATGATGAGCAGATATAGAATTGTGGTCCGATTTGGGCCCGATACTCACACTCCATGACACGCGTACGCAGAATGTCAATTCTGACACAGAAGCATCAAACAACACATGTAAGTAACGCCCCGAAATAAACCATAGCTCCCATAAATTGTGGCCCGATGCTCACGCACTATATCAGTTCTGACACAAGCGAGTGCGTATTTCTCTCTTTATAGAATTATCCCTGTCTGTACGAAGCCTTTAAAAACCCGCTGTCAGGCAATCTCGTCCGAATCGACGGACCATCACTGTTAGAGTTAGCGCCAAATCAGGCGACGAATCGCGGGCCAACTTCCACCCCAGTAATGATTCAAGGCTTCCTTTAGAGGGTATCGCATACACGAGGTAGCGACATGGGTGAAACTGATTATAGGAAGACAGGCGTAAACTGCGTTGCCGCTTTCACACTGATCCTTCACTCCGATGTTAATGGTGCGTAAATTGCGAAGTAATAAAATAAAGAAAGTTCCCGAAAACGTGGATGACAGCCCACGAGTCCGCGCCACCTTCGTCACTTCGTCACTTCGGCTAATAATGGGAAAATACGTCGCCTCATATAAATTTAGCAATTTTGAGGATTGTTTGTCACTTGGGACTCTCGGCTGTGAATGTTCGTCAGTTCAGATTCTCCGCTGCGAATATTCGTCAGCTCAGCATTTTTGTCACATGGCCGTTCCATACAACTTGACCAGGTCATGTGCGTGTGACGCCTCGTGTACAACCTGCAGGTTGCACGCGCCTGTCACTTGCACGTGACCTAGTGACAAGTGCGTCAAAAATAATCGCGACTGGTGAAAGTTGAAGAGAGAGGAAATCGACGGGTCTATATGATACCTCTTCCGTTGTCAAAGTCGGGTCAACTTTGCGAGGGAAGTGCTCCTCCGCCTGGATATGGGTTCTGTTCAACCTCATGTACCACTTGATACTGCATTGTTGCTGCCTCAGGGAATCACACCTAGAGTTTCTTCAACAATCAGGTGCCCTAAATTGGAGGAGAGTCTAGAACTTGATGCTTGCAACACTCTAGCATTGAACAGTTGTTTCATTTGCACTCAATCTTCAAGCATTCTTCTCCATGCTTGTGACCTTCAAATCTCGACTGCACCTTGGATCGCTGCACGGGCATTCCACATCACAATGTCTTCATCAGCAAGTGTGTCAAGTACTTCCGCATTATTGGTGTAAATTCTGGCTTTCGCTGGACGGATGAATGAACACGATTCAAATGGCGAAAATGTTGAATATTCACGATGTAATTAAAGAATTCGAACTGTAACTTGAAAGACATGGCCTGGAAAAAACTGACAAGATGGACTGAAAAAGCTCTTCCGAAAAGAGGCGGGGTTTTGTGTTTATTGGTCCTGTTCTCGAGCAGGGATCGTCTTGGGAAGTATATGCGCCCAGATGGGTGTGCAAGTACTAGTGCTTCGCTCTGAGATTCCTTCATAGAACCATGTCGGCCCCTTTTGCTCAACAAACCTCAACCCAGATGGTGATAGTAGTAGACTTACCACAATTCTCCTGGGACCCCATGTTCGTCCCTTTCTTTGATTTCCTCATGCCCGATTAACGGTGGGTTGATAGCGAACCGCGCACGAATTGGCTGACTGATCATGCGGCCCGGATTGACTCTCTCGCAAGATGCACCCAACGGGAGCAGGAAGAACTCCAGGATGTATAAAAGCGTGAAAGCTCCTGTGTTGTTCTCCAGCTCAACTCGAGCTCCTCTTTCATCGACCTCTCTCTTTCAATCCAATTGTTCTCATTCCTCACCTCCAACGCCTTACTCACTGTTACTGTCGGCAACTTGCACGCTGAAACCGCACCGTTATGTAGGTTGTCCTGTCAACTTCCACCGCCAGTTTGATTGAAAATCCAAATCCCAGGTGCGGTTTTGGCACTGTAGGTCTGATTCCCTGGACCCAGAAACTATCGTTGACACGGAATAATGCTGATCCATATTCATTTGACTGTTTTGCAGCAATCTGTCAGGATGGTATCATTGCGGGTAGGTGGTGAGTCATAAGCCAGTTACAAGGAATCTATAAGAGGATATGCGAACAAATAAGATAGCTATGCGCGCAGTAAGTAAGTCTAAGAAGTTTAAGCTCAAGAAATCCAACGGTAATCTATTCATCCGAGTCGACGGGCAGGACTGTCTTGGCATACTCCAGATACTCTTCTTGAATTCATCCCAGTAATTTTTAGCATAGTGGACAGCGCTCATTATTGCCCCCCATCACGTTGGACACCCCACCCATTAAGCGGGCCAAGCTTCAGTCGCTTCCGAGGCGGCTGAGCTGACGTTGCTGTCTGGAACTTGGAGACCGTTGAAAGCGCGGGGGCAGCAATGAATTCTGGGCTTGTGAGCACGGAGACAGACTGGATAGCAATATCTATACCTGATGTGTCATCCTCGACAAACACCGCAGTTCCAGACAGGTCGGTGGGCTCTGAAGAACGGCCCACATTCAGCAACAAGCGAGCAGAGAATTTTAGGAACTGACCGTCAGGTTATTCCAAGTCGAAAGATCTCCTGCGCTTCAGAGGTCGCAAAACGCACATGCGCCAGAGGAGTTTGACTGGAGTTTCTTTAGCCCCTATCAGTTTTGCGTAGGTGAACTTTTAATCGTGCCTGCGCCTCAGTGAGTTTTCATTTCGCATCTTAAACTTCCTCATCATCGGCATGCGCACGCCTCGTCTTCTCCGCAGCTCGTGCACCGCTCTTATTGCGACTGTCATACTGGTGTTTCGACATCATTACGGGGGTTACGAACATTACCAGTTTTCGGCATCAGCTCGATCTCAGCCTCACAGCGCTTGTCGAACTCTTCATGTCTAAATGGCATGAGCTCCAGCAACAAGCACATCAAGTTATACTGACTTCATAAACCACTGAGTGAGAATGCAGGGGCACAGTCATTCGGTGTCGTCGGGGCCCCATCGGCGATAGGTTCGAAAATTTCATACCTAATATCCAGAAAACTGGCGGTGTTGTTAAGATGACACCTCCACCAGTGTATTCGCAGCAAACTCACTCGCCGTTGGCACCCTGCTGCATTCACATCTTTGCCTCAAGAGCCTGATCTTCAACCCAGATACTGTTGGGTCGATCAGTGTCGTGGACGCGGTGTAGCGGTTAGTCGAGGGAACGTCACGGTGGTGGTCGGAGAACAAAGAATGTGGGTGACGGCAGTAGCATAGAATGGTCACGAGGTTTGTGTGACAAAAATATTGAACCGACGACCTTTCGCAGTGGAGAATCTGAACTGACGAACATTCACACCCGGGAGTCCCAAGTGACAAACAATCCTCAAAACTGCTAAATTTATCTGAGGTGACGAACTTGCTCAAAATTAGCCGAACTGACAAAGTGACGAGGGTGGTATAGACTCACAGCCCACAAGTCCACGGCGGAGGTAAGGATGTAACAAAAACCCCGACCAGAATAGGTCCTGAAGGACCTGGGTTGCACGGCACGCGGCAAGAAGGCGGTTCAAGGTGACTCACGGGGCACAATAGAGGTTCATATTTAGTTTGTGATCAGCGGAGAAGGCCAGTGAGACCCTGAAAAGTTCATTGATACAACCCTCTTCCGGAGATCGCCAGAGAATGGGTTCCTATCGGAGAGATCGTGACAACTTGCAGCATTCAACAGCATGGCCAAGTACGTCACCGAAACGAACTCCAGGTTCAAAAATTCACGTTCATAGAGTCCATGCCTTTAACATGCTCCTTCAAGTTGTCGCGGGACCGCTTGTTACTCTTAAACCCGTTTCACATACTGTGATTGACATCGTTTGCTTCTCTGTACCACCTCTGTACCACAGCCGCCAGCGAAAGAGATGATGTTTCGTCATCGCAGGAACAAAGAGGAGCGGAAGTCTACACCGACGACAGGAATGGAAAGCTCAGTCAGTGAGCAGAGCGAGAGTAGTAATGGACTGACTTCCTCTGCCATATGTTTTTCTCACTGAAAGTCAGGACAAACGCCCGGAAAAAAACCGTGGTGGAACCGCAAGGGCAAAACAGAAAATGAAACAAGTGCGGTTGAGCACGATATATGATCATCTTTGGAAGTCATTTTAATCCGTAGGAGCGGACGAGGAGGCTGTGAAAAAAATGCTGGATGCAAATGTTGGACCTGCGGTCGAAAGTACGGTCGATTATACGTCTATGCTCGCTCTTACAAGCATCCAGCTCCGCCCTGGGTGGAATGGACAGAGCAAGAAGGCCAGGACTTTTGCCGGAAACTCGAGAAGTGGCGGGAAGACCATCCAAACGACTTGAATAGCACGCTGGAAAAGATCAGGAAAACATTCTTGAAGTTCGGCCAACCCGCCACCAAGTCTGATGCAGTCAAAGACCTCCTATCGGCAATCGGGACACCAGGTTTCCCTGCTGGCTTCTTAATACAAGGTGTTATTGGGGTGGC
Organism: Mycena sanguinolenta; assembly: GCA_014462675.1. Lineage (NCBI taxonomy): Eukaryota > Fungi > Basidiomycota > Agaricomycetes > Agaricales > Mycenaceae > Mycena > Mycena sanguinolenta. Next base: position 508,193 of record JACAZH010000039.1, on the reverse strand, counting down.
GGTCGTTGCTGCGGTATGATTGCCGAGGTTGCTATAAGTGCATGGTGTGCTCACTTGCAATACCTCAGAAACTCAAGGACAACAAAGAGGATGTCTTTGACTTCGTCGTCCAAGAGGTTGAATGTATCATTGACATTGCAGAGATGTTTTCAGCTGCAGAGGATCACGGTGACGAGAAACTCTACGGCTGCTGGCATGATCTCAAGGGTCATCTGTGAGTGATCACTCTGACGCTATTTGGCGGCTCAAACACACGAAGCGATTTTATTCGGTCTCTATTCAAATGGGCTTTGGATCAATTGGTATACCTTGTGTTCAGGGTCTTGCTTTCTTTCCCTGAGTCTCGATTGTACAGAATTCGAGCATTCCTCTTTCCATCGAGGACGAGCTGAAGACATTCAAAGAGCGGGCCACCAATGTAGCTCGCAGGTTTAAAGTAATGTCGCGCTCTCATCATTCGTTCTCACATTGTTGAAGATATCTACCCAGTCACGACAGCAATTTCGTGCGAACATCGAAACACTGAGCAACGTACGTTTTGTCCAGTTCACTGCCATATCATGCACATTGCTTTTTGCCAATGATTACATATAGCGACGGATGAACTTCATAACTGAGAAACTCAAGACGCACATGACCGAAGAATGTACACATGATAGACAACATGACTATGGGAAGGATGAGTGTCACCCCGGCACACGGCACAACTTGTTGACTATGATTAACGATTGGACTTCGACTCTGGTGAATGACGCTTTGCGGTGTTGGTGGATTATGGGTCTCGCAGCAATTGGGAAATCGACTGTTGCAATGTCCATCGCCAAATGTCTACAAGAGGAAAGGCCACTCTCATCCTTGTTGGAAAATGTCCGACTTGAAGGACAAAGCAAAATTTGCTGTAATGTGGGTCTCCTAAACCACACCTTCCACTCAAAGGACTAAACGCGCTTGCCAGCCAATCTTTGGAGCTCAGTTCTTTATCAACTCCCGAGTTCCCAGCACCACCAACCCAGACAACATATTCCCCTCCATTGCTCTTCAGCTCTGTCATTCATTCGAGCCTGCGCGCTCATGCATCTTCAAAACTGTCACTGCTCTGGACAAGACCCGGACTCTTTACAGGTTGACTCGATTTTCCGAAGATCAAGCCCAGGAACTTTTTGTAAAGCCTCTAACTGTGGTGGCCAATTCCAAAGCTTTCACCATGCGAACAATCTTCGTAATTATAGATGGCATCGATGAACTTCATTGCAGGACGACAAGTGGCACCAACGCACCTGATTTCGCCACCATCCTCTGTTCCGCTGTGAGGCAACTGCCAACCAATGTCCGTATTCTCGTTCTATCCAGACCTGAAGATAGCATTATACGTCCATTGGAGGATTTTGGGGATGTCATCCACATTCTCGAATTTCCGATGGAGCAAATGTTTCACGATGTAGACATTTTTCTCCAGGATCAGAGGCCTACCTTCAAGAAACTCTTCACAAACTGGCCGTCCCTTGAGCAGGTTGACATCATCAGGGAAACTGCTCACGGGTACATGGCAATTGCCAAACTATCCCTGGAATGGATTATCACCCAAGCACGCAGCCCAGGAGGCCGAAAGCGGGGCGACAATGCATTCCAGACCCTCAAGGCCGTACAAAACGGGAACATATACGATTTCTATAGGAAGGTTCTTCTTCAGGCCATTCCTGATGATTCGGATCCCTTGCTGGAGAAGGCCTGCACAGTCATTCTTTCTAGCCTTATTTGTGCGCCTGAGGAGCCAGTTGGTACCATTGCTGCTTTATGTCATGAGTTTGACTCGTATATCATGCCCAATATTGTGGAAGACTTCCTCTCCAATATCCGCAGTATTGCCACCCAGAGTCACAATCCTATTAATCGCCATACAGTTCCCTCCCCACATAAAACTCTCGGCGATTACCTCAGCTCAACCCATCCTCCCGAGCGGTTCCGTATCAATGTCCCCCAGTGGCATAAGGAATGTGCCACCATCACTTTCAACGTGCTGAACAGCCCTCAGCTTCACTTCAACATGGGTAATCTGAAGACATCCTACCCAGGTACTGAATGCTACAAGGGATTCATGAATTTGGTTCAGAACCAGAATCCCTTCAGCCCAGCAAGTGGTGTCAATGCCCTTGTCTCATATGCATGCCGCACATTCCACCACCATCTCGCCGCTGCGCTGGTTCCATCACACGAAGTTTCTCGAATGGTGCGCATCATTGTTCAAGAAAAGCTTCTAGCCTGGTTGGAGGTTATTGCGATCGGGGGCCGGTTCAACGTGGTTCAGGAGTTCGAAAATACTCTTGTCCCCCTGCTTGAGGTACGAAAATGTGTATCCTTTGGTTTTGGGACCATCTAATCTGCAAAGCAGGGGAAGGACAGTGAACTGGAAGACTTGCTGCATGGCACAGCTGAATTTGTGGACCGCTGTGAGTTCCTCTGGCCATCGCAGAACAGTGGCTGGTGGGCTATTCCCCAGCTATATCTATCTGCACTACCCTTCTTTGCTCCAAATATGAGCATCGCAAACCATTATTTCAAGAAGTACTGTCCTCGCACCTTGATCCTTAAAACCACATCAAGACCAATTCCTCATACCAACCTCCACTGGGCCAGTACCCCCCAGCCAGTTGAGGCCACCCTTGGTACTGAGTCGAATGTGTTGACAGCAAGCAGTGAGGGGTGGCATGCTGAAGTTGATAGCTGTGGACGCATCAATGTGTTGAATCTGCATACCCAGCAGGTGCTTGAGGCAGTGGATTTGCCGTCAGATGCTTGCAGCGTGTCTGCATTGTTATGGTTCTCAGGCAGTTGGCTTGGTGCGGGTTTCACTGATGGTACTGTACAACTGTGGTGCTGTGAAACACACACTTGGGCTGCGTGCTGGAGCCTTGGCGAGACTACTTCAGAGGAGGATGGTCCGAGCATGGATAAAATGGATAGCGAGGCAAACCCCAACAAAACTGGAGAAGAGAAAAGCAGCAAAACAGTTGTGAAACTGATCCTCCACAGTGTCATTCCAAATCTCTTATTCTCTATCTTCGAAGATGATACGATCAGCATCCTTGAGGTTAACTACCTCCAGCCAACAGTGGCAAAGCTGACTCGGAGAATCTCGGTCTTTTATTCAGCTACCAGTCCGGACTGGAATTTGGATCCGCCCATTGTAGAGTCGCAACAAGACATATCCCGCACTCTCGCGTCATGGGTGGAAGCTCAACAAGATCCCATTCGAACATGGTCAGCGTACGCGGCTTCTACGGTATCACCTGATAATCGACATGCGGTTGCAGTCCGGGGTGGTGCCATCGATATTTGGGACTTGGAGCCTGAGAACACGAGGATCATTGCAACATTGCCTGGAATAGAATTTCCAGTGCACGGCCCGTCATCTTGTGTGTTCTTCTGCTCTGCGCAACACTTGGTCACCATCGCTGGATGGACTGTTGATATCAGAGTATGGGATATCGGTCCAATCTTGGACGGGAGCGGCGAGCTGGAGATCGACCGATGGGAATTTGTTCCCGGATATATCGACAACGATGATCCGAATGCCGGCGGTTGGATTGTGGATACTCGAAGTGGGGAAGTCCTCTTCTGGCAGCCTGTCCTTTGTCGTTTCTGGAATCCACGCAACATTCTTGCTATTGGGAATAAGGAGTACTGTGAAATTGATATGACGGAGACTGCCTTTGGGGAAAAGTGGGCATAGTTAGACAAAGACTGATACGTATACATATGTACTGTACTAGTGATGGAAAGCCATTCATATGGGAACTCAGAAATTCCGGTAGAAAAGGAAACGAATGAACGCACTCATCTAAAATTTGCAATCCGAAGGGAGAAACAACTGCCGAAAGCTGACATATATGCAGGTAATAGCTAATTGGTTGTGGTGTTGGACCTCGTCAGTCGCGAGCACGCAGTAAAAGCGAACAAAGAAAACAAAACGCAGGCAAGGAACTTGATGAAGGGAGACACGCAGCGGAAATGAAGAAGGAAGGGGCGAAGCAGATGCTCGAGTTGTAGCCACGGTCCCCATCCAGGGAAGACAAGTCGTTCGCTTCCTCGTAGCGTCAAAGAACAGAGACCGGAACAAAAGAGCGAAGATTGAACAATAAACCAGCGAATGGAATTCACAAGGATGTCCCGTAGCCGCAGCTGCAGAAAAGCAAAAACAAAAACGAGAAAAGCAAAAGATGCAGAGCAAAGACAGACATGCAATGGGAAGGAAGAAGCAAAAGCCAGACGTCGTAGACATCTAAATCCCCGCCCTCCAGGATCAAAGCCCCGGCGTTAAAAACGGAGACTGGAGGCGACATGAAAAAAAAGGGAAGATGCTTGCTCACGCGAAGATTCGGTCCAGACGAAAACGAAGCAAGCACGTTGTAAGCCAAAATGAGAGAAAAGAGACGGCCAGATACGAAATCAACGAGTACGAGTGGGTTGGAGTTCGTGAGTTCCGCTGCCAGCAGCCGCAGCAAAAGCAGAGAAAAGCAAAGATGAGGGTAAAACGAGAGAATGTCTCGATCTAGATCCCCACTCAGGAAAGACGATCGCCGATGAGAATTTCGCTTCCTCGTGGCGCCAAAAGCAGCAGACGTGAAAAAGAAGCGCAGATTTGATCAAACGAGAGCAAGCACGTCGGAAAACAAAATAGAAGACAACCGAATGGATAGTAATTCAGTGGGGCATTGGACTTTGTCCGTCACACCGTCACAGTCACAGCCCCAGCAAAAGCAAGGGGCACAAACCAAAGAAGGAAAGCAGAGAAATCAAGACAGAAACGAAGGGAACAGAGAAGTGGGAAGCAGACGCGAGGTCGTCTCCGGAATTCCCGCCCTGCACGAGCCGCCCCTCAGCGGCGAAGGGACACCGGATGCGGTGTGAAAGCCAGATGTGGAGGAGATATCCTGAGCAAAGAACGAGAACCTCGTGGGCAGGAAAATAATAAGAACGAGAACGCGAAACAAGTGAGCAACACACCGCATATCCAATCCCAATCCCACCCGTTCTCGGTTCCTTCCATCGTCATCGCCATCGTCTCGGGCAGGTTGGGGTTCGCGTTCGGGAGGCGGCGTGTGGGTGTGGTAGTTGTGCCGGAGTGGGAGAACCGGAGTGCGTGGACGCTAGGCGGGGTGAGTGCGTCGCTGGACGAGTTCCGATTCCATTCGGGGCAGCGCAACGTGCGCCAATTCGTCGTCCGGTAAGACACAGACGTAGTGCTCGTCGTGCAGCGCGATGTAGACCGCGGTGTGGATGTCGCGCCTCCTGCTGCTCGATGGATGAGCAGGAGGCGGAGTGGGTTCAGGCGTGCATGGATAGGCGTATGAAGGAGTGCACACGAGCACGCTGAGCGGGAGCGGTGAGCATCGTGTCGGAGCGCGGCCTGAGCGCGTCTTCGTCTGCGATAAAGCATTAGCATGTCAGCGTCTCAGCGTTGTGATAGAAGCAACACACAAAAAGGAACGGGGCAATACAGGGTGATACCAAACGACGTGGTGGAAAGAAGAACACGCACTACGCTGTATCTTCCTCCCCTGCACCCAACTCTGGACTCAGCGCTCCAACCGCCTTGTCACCGAGCGACGCTTACGTGCAGCGTCGACCTCTCGCGCGAGCACGGACCCCACATGCCGGGGAGGGCACAACCGAGCGAGGCGTTCTTCAATGCATAGTGGACGACCACCCCTCGGCCAACTAGGCTTGCAGCAGCACATAGGATTCGCGTTCGTCGTGGGCGATACGGAGACGTAGAAGTAGTCCTCGTGCGGCGGGACGTAGAACGCCTCGCGTCGGCGTTGGCGCTGTCGGGGCTGAGGCTCAGTGGAGGTGAACGCGCTGCGACGTCGGCGAGCAGCACATCGTTGCGGAGTTAGACGCGTCCTTGTTTGTTGTCGTATCAGCTTCGGGACACCAGAAGGGAAGCGTAGAGAAAGGAAGGAAGATCATCAACGCGCACCTCTCAACGAACGACGCCAAAAACCACAGCGCGCACCACTCCTCCTCCCTGGCACTCAAGGCCAATGCCTGCGCGCCGCCGACGCACGCGCGCGAGCACGGACTCCCATGCGGACAACGGAGTCCGGACAGCGAGGCGTTCTTCGAGTCTCTTGCTCTCCATCGGCCGTACGCGCATTTGGGGTGTTTGGGTCTTAGCGGTTTTCGCCCTGTGCGCGTGCTACCCCGTTTGCGAGTGGTGCCCGGACCCAGAAGCGGAAGCGAGCAACAGGAGCGTCGAGATGTAGAGGATGGGAGTGCCGCCGAGAGTGTCGATGAGCGTCCTGGGGCGTGGCATGGCGCAGAGCGGGCGCTAAAAAGTCGGGGCGAACGAAGAGGGCTGGTGCGAGACGAGGAGAGGCAGGTGAAGCGAGGAGCGTGCGTCGGTTACGGCATAGCTGATCCGGGTGCATCGCCACCATCGCTTCCTCTCTTCCTCCGCCACGGCCGCTTCGCAACAACTGCGTCCTATGTAGTGTATTATCTGGATTGCCCTGCCACCGCTACGAACGCTCGGCGATCTCTCTTCCCCTCCGGTTGCTCGCTCGACGATAACGATGACGACGACACCTCAACGCAGAGCTGCTGTGACTGCCGCTGCGACTTGCGCGACCCGTACGGGCGCATGACTTGGGAGGGCCAGACAAGAGTGGAAAATTTGCGGACGTTGAAGGCGGAGATCCTCGTCGGTGCGTGCCGCGTGTTGCCTTGAGTGAGTTCAAGTTTCCCTCTCCCCTGTTTTCTTACGGTTTTTTCTCTGTTTTGTCTTGCACTTTTCTCTTCTCTTGCTCTTGTACTCTTTTGCTTCGCTTATTTTGGTTCTGTGCTACCCCGCAGGGCACCGCTGACGACACACGCACGCGCAGGTACCTCAAACCCTGCATCTGCCCTCCTCTCGCCTACGTCTGGTGTACGTCTGCGTCTGGTGTACGTTTGCGTCTGCTGCCACTCTTTCCTTTCCTTCATCTTCATTCCGTCTGCGATCTGCTCACCTACAGCGCGTATCCCCTGCCTCATTGATTCTACTTCTGTTTGTAGGTCTTCGCTCGGCTTAATGGACTGGTCCTCTTCCTCGCTCACGGTCCTGGGTCCTGCTTCTTGTGCTCTCGCTCGCTCGCGGTTCTTCATGCTCCCCTTATTGCGGTGCTCCTTCCTCGCTCGACTCGCTCTCAGTCTGAGTCTGGTTCTCCTCTGACGGTTCTCCTAATTCGCCACGTTCACGTTATCGAAATCCCAACACTTTCTACTCGTCTCGTCTCGTGTCGGGGCTGTCGAGGATCTGGTCCATCCTTCCACCTCATACATCTTCGTGCTCATTTGCATCCACCCACGTATGTATTCGTTCCATCCGATCTGTTCTTTACATGCATCCATGCCTTCGTTTCCTTTCTTGCGTCGCACCCATACTCACACTCTTCTTCGAGCGATGCTCGTCATTGACTCATAATAAAGACGCAATAGTTACGGTGCACCGTGGCGCGCTCGGTCGAGAGCCCGAGCACGCCTTCTTCCCTTCATTTCCGCATTTTGATTCATCCCCAGGAGTTATTTGTATCTGCACTACAGGCATCTCACAGAGCCCGGACTCCCTTCTCGACACTCAACGCATTTGGCCCGAGCCGCTGCTACACCTTCGTGATCGTGCTTGTTGCGCATGATCGTCCTTCCTCACAATCTCGGGCGCCTCGCTTCATTCGTTTTTGTGTTTGTGGGCGGAGATGATGTGCGGTGTGTTTTCCTCTTTCCATTCGGCCTCCCCCTCACACGCAGCACTTTCTCTTGCAGTGGTTCGTTTCGTTTTGGGTTACGGGACGAGCCGCTGACTACGCAGACACGCGCAAGCTCCTCAAAGGAACACTACATCTCATCTCGCTTCGCACCTCTTGTGCTCTTGTTTATGTTTGTCTCGTCCTCGTGCTCATCGGCGTCTCGTCTACGTCTCTCACAGCTCTTCCCTGAAATCTTCACCTTTGATCCCGGGGACGCTCTGCACACCTACAGCGTGTCTCCCTTCTCTTTCTCCCACTCGCTGGTTCTGGTTCTGCTTGTCGCTTGCGTTATGGTATTGGTTTGATCTTCTTACTGAATCGCGCGCGGCTCTCCTTGTTGTTAACTCGACTCCCCCGCTCTGGTTCTGGTTCCCCTCCTTCGCCGGTCTCTTCTCCTCTCTTTGCTCCCTGTCGCTCTCGTCATTGAACTCTCCTTCGCCCATGCTTCTGGTCTCTGCCTATGCACCCATCTCGCCGCGTGTTCTCGCTCATCGATTCATGCGTCTTGATCTTTCCTTATATGACACTCGATGTTTCCTGAACGTACTCGAGGAGAGGGTTGGTTCATCTGTGGCAGCGGCAAATGCAAATCGCAAACAGCACACACAGCACTGAGCGCTGGCGCATCACCGACGGACGTCCTTTGCTAGCTCGGGGCTCACTTTGACTCCACTTTGACCAGCGACGAATTCAAGTTCAATCTCACGGCCGATCCAAGGACAATGGCACGCTTCATAAGACTGTGGTCCTCGAACGAACCCGACTCAAAGACGCCTGGGGGAGTTGAAAGAGCAGACCACACTCTTCGAATATCATCCACGGAACCCGGGGATTATGTCGCCCTTCAGGCGAATTCCCGCTGAGATCCTAGGTGAAATATTTCGCTCGACGTTGCCAAACCTTGATGACGTTTTTCAGCACGGAAGATTGTCCTTGGATTTCGACATACGTCTGCACGAGTCGGAGAGCCGTCGCTCTGTCGAAACCTTCTCTCTAGTCGTTGATCAACGTCGACTTCTCCGGGAAGAGCGGTACCCGCTGGAAATGATGAGGATCCAGATCGAACGCGCTCGCTCGCTGAAGGTCCACTTTTTTGGATCGGAGGATTATGGGTCCGGTCCTCAAATCGGCATGTTCAAACTCCTGTCAAGGCACTGGGATCGATGGGAAGAGCCAAAGATTCAGTCTACCTCTAGTCTTGTACCTCATTTGATGAATCTTGACGATGTTACGGCATTGTGCAGGGCACGGGCAGAGTGGGACGCCGCCGACAGCCAGACCCCGGTAGTCGACTCCATCGACTTTTTTCGGCCATTTCCCTCGTCAAGATCAGTCCACTCCCAATTTCGCGATGTACCTACTCGGTAAGATTTCGATGTGCCTTGAGAAATGCACTCGAAACTCCTCAAATCATGTCCGACTGCGATGAAGTCGTCGACTGGCCGGAACTGGGCGACCCCATCAATCTTGGAATATTGGCGTATTGGGACAGCGCACATACATATCCATAATCACAAATCATTAGGATCGTCAGCATCTCGTATAAAGGTACACGAAAGGAAGAAAGGGAGCATACGTGCCTCTCGCGCGAAAGTCCGCCTCCATCCGCATATCTTCGCTTTCTCCTCTCCCTCGCTCTCCCCCTCTCTCCGTTTCCACGTTCTCGTTCCCATCCTCGTTTGGAGCCCGCCTCACTCACTGCCTTGGACGACCGCTTTGCAGGACATCGTAGTCCAGAAACGGGAGGTCAAGATGCGGATTTACCATGAAAAAACAAAGAAAAGTCGCAGGAAAGGAAATGAAAACGCGGTTAAAAGAGGGTTGGTGAGAGAAGTGAAGAAATAGGTTTTGACGACTCGAAGGAGAGGGACGAAGCCGGAGCTGATTAACGACAGCCCCGCAGAGAATATCCGTCACAGACAACCGAGGCTTTCTCATCACGAGAAAGGCTGGACGAAAAAATGTCGTCGACAAAACAAGAAAGCATGCACGTCGGAACCCAAACAAGACAAGAGAAAAGAAGGCAGGGCAAAAATTGAATGGCATGGGAAATCCACGAAGGGCTCTGGAGTTTCCGCCACGCAGTAAAAGAGTCGGCAGGAAATCGAGCGAAGGCAGGGACGGCGGCAAAGGGAAGTAGACACCGTGTCCAGATGAATACCCGCCCATCCACGAGCTTGCCGTACCTAAGCGCCAATGAAGGGAGACTTGTGTCACAAAGAGAAAGCAGGACGAGAATATTTATTATCTTTAAACTCGGAAGACAGCGAATAAAAGAAAAGGCAAGATCGGATAGAATGGCGAATCGTTGGTCGGAATTCCCCTCCACGCAGCCAAATAAAAATAATAACAAAAAATGGGCAGAAAAGCGAAGGAAGGAAGGGACTGATAGAAAGTAGCAGATACAAGATATCATAGCCATCTGAATATGCGCCAGGAAGGATGCCCCATACCCCAAAGAGGACGCGATATGGGGTGAAAAACAGAAGCGGAGATGTAAACAAGACAAGAGCAAGCACGTCGGAAGACAAGATAGAAGGGAGGAGAGCAAGAAACTGAAGACAGGGAGGAAAGGGAAAGGGGAAACGCAAGTCATCATAGCGGTGTGGATCCCCACCGAACCCAGGAAAGATGGCATGCTGATCCACGCCAAAAAAGGCGCAGGGTGACAAAAAGAGCTGATCGCGAAGATTTGATTTGACAAAGACAATTTGCGAAAAGCAAAGGCGTCGGAAAACAAGACAGAAGAAGATAAGTGAAGCCCGAGACTACGAACCGGATGAAAAGATAAATCAGCGAGCGGCATTGGTGGGACCCGCCGCCACGCCGCACAGGCGAAAGCGGAGGAAGAAAGCCGAGCCAAAAGAGAAACAAAACCTCGCAAGAAGCTGAGGCAAGGACGGTGGACACAAGAAGAGGGAGATGCAGATGCAGAATGTCGCCATCTGAATCCTCACCCCACGCACGCGGCCCCCGGCGTCAAAAAAGAAGGAGACTAGACGGGGACGTGAAAAATGGGAAGACGAAGAGTAAGCTTTGGACTTGTCAGTCCCGTCGCCACGGCGCCGCAGCGGCAGCGGCGGCAAAAACGCAAGAGGAGAAGCGAGGAGGAAATCGAATAAAAGGACAGAGAGAAGGGAAACAGACGCAAGACACCGAACTCCGAGCGAATCCCCATGACTTTTGCTTCCCCCCGAGCCAAAAAAGGGAGGGAGACTGCCCGCGCGGCGAAAATGAGGGATCGTCGCCAGCTCTACGCAGCCCAACGCAGAACGCCAACGGACAACCGAAAAACGTGAATCTCGAGCGCACAACGAGATTCTCGTGCGGAGAAAGAGAGCAAGAAAAACGCACCTCGGCCCTGTCCACGTCCACGCATACCAATCGCGTCTCTCCGCCGTACCGGCGCACGGCGCGATGCAGGTCTGGTTCTTGCACGACGGGAAGTCTTTACAGGTCCGTTTGTGGCTCTGCGTCTCCGCGAGGCATCTGCGGGCCCGCGTTCGCGGGGATCGTCTTCGTGCGCTGAAGGAGACGGAAGCGAGCGTCTCGGCGCGTTTCGTCGTCGTGCGGTGCGGGAACAGAGGGCGCACGACGCGATCGCGCACAGGGAGGGCGTGCTGACATGGGTGGTACCAACTCCAACGCGTCGTTATTACGCGCCAAGTCGCCTGGTGGCGAGACGGAGACGTAAGAGTCCTCGCGTGGCGGCACGGAGAAGCCCTCATCGGCGGAGGCGGTGTCGTGGCTGCTCATGGCGGAGGTTGAGGCATGGGTAGAGTGGGTGGAGGAGCGCACGCTCGGCGAGCATGACGTCGGTGCACACTGAGCGTGGCTTTGTCAGTGCAAAAGCAAGCGTCATGGAAGGAATACAAAAGCGAAGAGGCGAGACCGAGAAACACGCACGCACTTCGCAACGGCTCGAAAATAGGCTGTCCACGCGCAGAAAAGCGTCCCACAGCGCCCACCACTCTTCTTCCTGGTCGACGGTGGGTGCGGGGTTGCACCGCCGCGCCTCCGACGCGCGCGCGTGCGCAGATTGGGAAGGACGCGATCACCCGCGACATCGAGGCGTTCTTCGAAGGAGAGGGACTTGGGAAACTCACCTGCTTGCTGCTGAGGGTGTTCCACCCATTCCCCGCCTCGCTGCCTCTCCTTCCATTTCGCGCTTGGGGCCAGGTCTCTCCACCTTCACTCTGACGCTTGTCTCCGTCAAGTCCTATCGTGAGCGACTCCTTTCATCACGGCGTTGATGTGTAGAGGGCCATGCGTTCGCTCTTGCTCCTCATTCCCATTCCGATTCGCAGTCGAATGTGCACCCTGTGCCAGCGAAGGCGGCGTCGAGATCGGGAAAGGAACGTGAAATAGGGTGCGCCGCAGAGGGCTTGGATGTCGACGAGCGTCGTGGTGCGTGCCATCAAGTAGACGGGCAAGTGGGCGACCGCGTCGGCGTCGATCAACAAAGCGGAGAGAGCGACCGCGAGTCGGCGAGACCCAAACGAGAAGAGGCGGGTACCCAGAGCGAGATGTGCGATACAAAGCTCCGAGGAGAGACGATGATGCTGCTTGCATATAGCGAGAGGAGAGCGAGCACGATCACACAGAGCTCGCGCCCACGCTTATACTGCACGGGCATATGATCACTACTTTGTAACTTGGTTTACGACAATACACACTTTCTCTACCCCCGAATCCGTTGGATCAGCGAGTGAACCCCCAGGTCTGGGCCTGGAAGAAGACGCGCGGAGAGGAAAACGCGCGCACCCCGAGCCTGCCTAAACACCGGTCGCGCAAGCGCGTGGCGCCAAGGACGGCGGGCAAGGGCCAAGCGTAGTCGTGGACGAGGAGGTCGACCCCTTCTCGAACATGGCTGCGCCGCAACGGCGGGGCCTATTTAGGCCGGGGTCCGCTGACCAGCAGTCCTGGTATGTTGCTCAATGAACGCCGTGTCTCCCAGAAACGCGGCCGGAATTGAGCTTCAACCCCATTCTGAGAGCTCCCACAGGCAGCCTTAGCGCAGCTGCAGTGGTTCGCATCCGCCTGGGCCTCGCGCAGCCCCGGTGGCCCTCAACGCGCTACCAACGACCAAGAAACCCTACAAAATTTCACAGGTGAGTCTTTCGTCTTTCGGAACGTGCACGCGACAGCTGGAGGGGGTGAGGGCTCCGCCTCCGGCCAACACGCACCCGATGAAAGCCTACGTGACGGAGGAGGGGTTACCAATGGCCACCCGGAGGCGAACCGGGATGGCTACCAACCCTCTTCGGGGAGGAGCCCCCGGGACACCGATGATGGGAGGCCACAAGAATCCCCGCTGACCGTACGAGTCGCGGGGGGCGCCAGTAACGGCGCTAGAGCGCGATACGCGCGGGGGCAAGACCAATCAGCCCCACCCTCAGAACGAGGCATGCCCGCAGTGAGCGGAGGCGAAGGGACGTCCATCCCGAACCCGAGCAGGTTGACAATACGAATCCCAGGGAGGATATGTACCGAAACAAATACACAACAGCCCGAAGTGCCAGAAGACGACCCGCCAAGCCCGCCTCCCCGAGAACCATCGCAAACACCTCCCAACCAACCCCCAAACACAGCGAGCAGCGCCCTCACAGACTACGAGTATCCTGAGGTGAGAGTCTACCCAGGACCTGCAAGACCGCCAAGACAGAGGGGAGACAACGACGAGCCGGGCAAAAAAACAATGAAGACATCAATACAGATTGCCGCACTGAACATAGCAGGAAATGGGAACACAAATGTTCGACATCATGATAATAAATGGTTCAACCTATGGGCACTCATGAGAGATGAGAAGATCGGAGTGCTAATCACCGGCGAAGCACACCTAGACGATGAGAGGCGGGATGATGTCTTGAAATTATTTGGACGAATGATAGATATTGAATACACGAAGGACCCACTAACCGCGAATGCAATGGGTCTGGCTTTCGTCCTCAATAAACGTCTGGTCAAAACGGAGGGGATAAAAACACATGAAATAGTGCCCGGTCGGGCCATGATTCTCGAAATGCTAAATGTGAATGGTAAACCTCTTTCAATTCTCGGCGTCTATGCACCAAACCCTCCAGCAGAAAACGCACAATTTTGGAAAGACATAGAAAATTGGTACCGCACGCACGATGTCAGAAAGCCCGATGTATTTGGTGGCGACACAAATATAGTCGAGGACGCGATTGACCGCCTACCATCCCGACCTGACCTACCAGCCCCCGTCGCAGCCCTAGATGACTTGAAAAATTACCTCGGAGTAGTAGATGAGTGGAGAGAAACCTACCCAACAACAAGAGCATATACATGCTACACTGCCCACTGTGGCTCCCAGTCGCGCATTGACCGTGTAATGGTCAAGAGAGACCTAATGAAACATACCTTCGAGTGGACCATCAAAACCGTTGGGATACGAACGGACCACCGCATGGTGTCTGTACGACTGTCGTTGGCGGAAGCCCCAACCCTGGGACACGGGAACTGGTCTTGGCCGGCACATCTGAACAAGGATAAGAAACTCACGAGCTATATCCTCGAAAAAGGCCTGGAGTATCAAAACGAAAGGGACAAAATCTCCCGATGGCCCGAACGAGACCCACAATACAACCTACAAACCCTATGGGCTACCTTCAAGACAAGCATCACAAACAAGGCTCGAGAAAGAGCAAAGATACTGATACCGCAAGTGATCAAAGAGATAGCGACAACAGAGGAAAAACTAGACACCGTACTGGCAGACCCAGACCTGTCCGACGAAGAAAAGAAAATTGCAGCGGCTGCACTTACCGAAAAACTGACACAACTCCAACTCAAACGCTACAATGCCAAGAAACTGGGCATCCAAGTCCGAAACAGGCTGGAAGGCGAAATAATTGGGAGATACTGGTCCAAGACAAACAGGCCGAGTCACCCTAAAGATATCATCTACAGACTCAAAAGAAATCTGCAAAATGCCCAACAAGAGAGGGACCAGGCCCCAGAACCGACAAGGTACGAAACGAACTCAAGAAAAATGGCGGACATGGCGAAGAATTACCACAAGAACTTGCAAGAAGACGGAAGGAACGTCCCTCCAGACATCCGAGAGGCGGCGATACAAACGGTACTAGGCCGCACAGCTCGTAAGCTATCCGAGGAGCAAGCCCAAAGTCTCAGAACCAAGCTCACCATCGAAGACGTCCGCAAGGCGCTCCGCCTTTCAGCAAACTTCAAAGCCCCAGGACTAGACGGGATAACCTACGAACTATGGAGAGTGCTAGACTCGCGATACCAAACGGCCAAGTCTCTAAACAAACCGGCCTTCAATGTACTAGAGGCAATGCTCGGCGTATTCAATGACATTGAACAACACGGAATGGTAGAAGGCGCAAAGTTCGCAGAGAGCTGGATGTGCCCGCTGTACAAAAAAGAACGACAGAGCGGACATAGCAAACTACAGGCCAATTTCGCTACTCAACACTGACTACAAAATCTTCACAAAAGCCCTTACGATAAAACTAGCTGCAGCCGCACCAGATCTGATACACCCCAATCAAGCAGGTTTCGTACCCGGGAGACACATCTACGACCAGATCTGGCTAACAAAACGGATAATAGAACTTGCAGAGGCCACGGATATGTGCGGCGTGATTGTCGCCTTGGATCAAGAAAAAGCATACGACAAAATTGAGCATGACTATCTATGGAGGGCGCTTGAAAGCTACAATATCCCAGAAGAATTTATTTGCACTGTTAAATCATTATATAGTGACGCATACACCTATGTTTTCATCAACGGCGAAAAAAGTAACCGTCCATTCAAAGTCACCCGCGGAGTGCGGCAAGGTGACCCACTGTCATGCCTTCTCTTTGACCTCGCCATCGAGCCATTAGCAGAATCTCTGAGACAGTCAGACCTCAAAGGCCTAAAGATCAAAGGAGCCCAAGAACGCCTAATAGCGACGCTCTTCGCAGATGATACCTTGGTGTACCTACAATGGGGTGACGACTTCGGGGACCTAGTGGACATCTTGAACGAATGGTGCACCGCGTCCGGTGCCAAATTCAACATTAATAAGACGGAGATGGTTCCAATAGGAAACGAGTTGTATAGAGAAGAAGTCCGCGAAACACGGTGCGTGAAAGGATGGGACGGCACAAAGATCCCAGCCCACATTAAAATACTGTATTATTTCATTCAATTCGTTGTCACGCGTCACACCCACTTTTTTTTTATTGCGGCAATAATTTTTTCTTGATTTGTCGGATTTCTTTTGCATTTTAACTGTATCAAAAATTCCGAATCGAACGCGAATTGATCGAAATAGTACAGTAGCAGAAGAAACAGAACCGATCCGAACACTAGGTGCCTGGGTCGGGAATGGCGTGGTCCAAGTTGACACATGGACTCGCACACTTGAGAAGATAGATGCTGCTCTCGACCAGTGGGACAAAGGACACCCAACAATGGAAGGCAGGCGTCTTATAGTGCTGATGGTGGTTGGAGGTATGACTCAATACCTCACCAAGGTGCAAGGTATGCCCAAGGAAGTCGAAGAGAAACTGGAAAAGCGCATCAGGAAGTTTATATGGGCAGACAAAAACCAAGTGACTGTGAACAAGGAGACCGTATATGCACCTAGAGACATGGGTGGACGGGATCTCCTCGATATTGTGGCGAGAAATGAAGCCATATCAATCACATGGCTTAAATCATACCTGACCTTCGGAAAAGACAGGCCGCTGTGGGCATATGTAACCGATGAGATCATGTCCAAGAATGCGCTAGGAAATGCAAGCAACGTAGATATAGCACTGAGGACCTGCCCATACCTCCAAACCTGGAGACCGAAAATTGCAGACCTCAGTGACGATCTGGCGCGAATGGTAAAAGTGGGAAATAAGTACGACCTCAAATTGGAAGGACTAGCCTTCTCCCGGAAGCTCCAAAGAGATATGCCGATATTCTACCACACGAAATCGGAGGCCACGAAACACCTTTTCAACACTGGCCCCGAAGTTAAGTGCCTCAAAAACAACCACAAAATGAGACTAGTTGGAGATGCCGAGCAGCTCGCGAGGCGGGCAAGCTCGAATGGACACAAAGCAAGGAAGGACTGCAAATGTGCGGCATGCACCAACACGAGGAGAGAATGCCGACCGGGCAAGTGCACGAACCCCCACAGATGCTACATCAGGGCACGCAAGATGCTGGAATCACTACAAGACAAATGGAACCCGATGTGCCCACAACCAGAGGATTACGAGAACGACCGCCCACGGGAGGATCCAGACGATCCAGACTGGATAGAGTTTAACCCGAATATTACAGTGAACGGGGAACTAACCGAAGCCTTCCGAATCTTCACACAACCGGAAATTAACCCAGATCCCGTAAAGCGGGCACCCAACACAAAGCCAGCACGCCGAAGAGGCAACAAAGTCACCGTCTATACTGATGGTTCCGCAACAGACAATGGAAAGAATAACGCACGTGCGGGGACCGGCATATACTACGGGGAAGACGACCCACGGAATCGAGCGATCAGAGTGCCCAACGAGCTAAACCCATCGAACCAAGTGGCTGAACTGCTAGCAGTTAAAGAAGTCCTCGAGAACACCCCCCGTGGAACGCCAATTGATATCATAAGCGACTCAAAATACACCATAGACGGGGTGACAAAGAACCTCAAGAGATGGGAGGACCAAGGATACAGAATGGTTGCAAACGGTGACCTGGTGAAGATGGTTGTCACCAGACTGCGCCGCCATAAAGCCGAAATAAGGTTCAAATGGGTCAAGGGTCACTCCGGCGTAGCCGGAAATGAAGCCGCAGATGAACTTGCGGCTCAAGGAGCAGCCAAAAACCAACCAGACCTAGTCAACAACACAGTGAAGAAAGGATTGGTGGTACACGGAGCAAAACTGAGCGAGATGACACAGTCCCTGGCATACAGAATAATTAGACAGGCAACAATGGACAAAGATTCATACCAGGACGCCCTGGACCGCAACGCGACGCGCCGCAACATGGAATATGCCCGGGCAGCGGCAGAAGAGGCAAACAACGAAATGCCAACTGAAAAAGATATCTGGAGGGCAACCAGACATAAGGACTTTTCCAGGAATATACGCTTCTTCATGTGGATGCTGGTTCACGGAGGCTACAAAGTCGGGGACCATTGGAAACACATCCCCGGGCACGAAGAGAAGAGGACATGCAGCCATTGCGGAGTGACCGAATCCATGGAGCATATCCTCACGCAATGCTCTGTCCCAGGACAGAAGCAAGTATGGGACATGGCCAGCGAACTATGGCAAAAGAAGACAGGCAAAGACCTAAGGCCAATGACTGGGGAAATAATGGCGTGCGGTGCAATCAACAAAGGAAGCAAAGGAACCTCTCGTCTGTTCTGCATCATAGTATCCGAGTCGGCACATCTAATATGGAGAATCCGGAATGAGAGGGTGATTGACGAGAGAGATGCCGCCACCATTCCCGAGATACAAAACCGATGGCGGAAAGCCATCAACATGAGACTAAACTTGGACCGTATTCTCACCGACGATGCCAAGTACGGGAAGAAGGCTTTGAACTGAAAGCTGGTCGAAAGCACATGGGAAAAGGTCCTGTTGGACGAAGATAATCTCCCCAAAGACTGGGCAAGGGAGACCGGGGTTTTAGTGGGTATCGGCTAATGATAGAGTGAAGTTGGTCTGGCTTGCCGGACTAGCAGAACTCTTGAAGCGGAAGTCCCTCACGCGGCACTGACATGGTGCCAGTGTCGAAGAGACATTTCCTCGGGTGGTTGACTTATTGTCTGGCCAGGTTTTCAGTCCAGGGCCTCAAACTAGCGGGTTGGGTGACGACGACTATGTCGGTCTGAGGGTGTATGGAAGCGCGCAAGCGCTAGACAGCACCCGAAGGTGGCTACGGCTACTGATGCCCCTCTGTATAACGCTCCACAAAAAAAAAAAAAAAAAAAAGAGAGCGAGCACGATCGATCAACGGGCGTAATCACACGTGCTCATACGCGGTCACGAGGCGTACGTGACGCGTGTGAAACTGAAGTGCATAATTTATTAAATTTATAATTTATGGCTCATTGAAGACTCAGAAATGCTCTGTTGCAACGGCTACGCAATGCATTCGAAAAACGTTCGTGAATATTGCTGATACTTAAACCCCCCATTGGCAGTGGGAATTATTTGCTACGCACCTATTCCGCTGAAGCGTAATAATATGGGCGCCTCCATTGCTGGTGATACAAGAAGGCCCGCAGCACTGGATGTGCGTCCGTTCATAATAATCAGCCGCTCGATATGTCCTGCGGAACACCCAGACAGCGAGCACGATCGAGCAACGCGCTGTCATCACACGATCCGATCCTGCTATTCTACCTCCTTAACCCTGGACTACATTGAAAAATTCATGGAATAAGCGGCAGTACCGCAATGCTAGTAATTTGTTTTTCTCTACAAGATGTACTATACGTGACTGGGTAGTCGGCCACCCCTAGGTACTCGGCCACTCGAGGTATACAGCACCAGCATTTGAAATCATGATGTGGTTGATATTGAGGGATGAAGTACGACCTGTAGCGCAGGTCCAGACCAAATTTGAATAGAATCTGATGTATCGATCAAAAGTTACGGCGTCGGCATCGCCGTCCTGGGACGTGGGAACGCCGTTTTTTTGGCGTCAACCGCCTGCCGTGACTTGCCTCAGCTCTTTCTTCCTCAAATCTTCACCAATCGGCGAGTTTAGAGGCTCGTTTAGTTCGTATTATCTATCCCTTTAATTCTGTACAACTCTCGCCTCCATGACTGCACATATATGTTTACTATGGGTCGAAAAAGGTTAGTCATTCTTTCAGGGCCCACAGATGTCGCCACCTCGATAGCTTCCAACCCGTTGGCATTTCAAGTCTGGGTCTTGGCATGGCGTCTCTGCATCAATATAGGCCTAACCTGGACTACATATGGGATTTTTCACTTCTACTGTCCTCGTGCATTCGCGCCGGCCATCGAAAATCACCCAAATTCAGGTCCATAACTCATGGATTTTTGCGAACGGACGTGAGGCCTTTGAGATGGATATGCTGTGCTATGTGCATTTGGTGACCTCTCAGTACTTTATATGTCCCAAAAATCGGACTGTTTTGTGTCTCCTCGGCTTCATGGCAGTCGCACAGTCGAGAGTGCTTATTTTTGGCCTCAGTTAGCTACAAAATCAATTTTTTTCTGCATCCCTCTGAGGGTGAACATCCGAACAAAGCATCCAGAATACATCATATATATCCCATATACAACATAGGACTCACTCTGGCCGAGATATGATGCAGAAAGCATGTAATGTAGCAAGTGGCCGACTACCCCATCAACAGCTATTTCGGGACCTCCACCAAGAAAAAATTCGCTACACCTTCAAATCTTGATGTAAATGCGGGGAAATATACTCTATCCATTCCTAAGATGCCTACTATGTTCCCCATGCCAGCTGACCCCGATGCGGTGCCTGTTGTCCGCCGGGATTCACAAGAAAGGCTAGGGTGGCTGACTACCCGGCAAAAAATAGTACACTTTCATCGAGGCCCAACTGGAGGGAAACAATATCAAACAATTTCTACGTCACACCGCACTCAGCGCACTGCTGAAGGCCTGTCAGGCCGGCATGAATGAGGCGTTAGCCTTGTTCCAGGTTCGCAATTTTCCCGGACTACCATTTAACCTGCCATTGTGAATGTCTCAGATGATCAACTTGTATGCGCAGTGATTAGTGTGAAGACACACATCGGTTTGATTTGCGCCACTTCCCAAGACAATCGAACGAAAATTGAGGGCAAGTGAGCTTATTTTCAACATCCAGTTCATAGCAAAGCACAAGGCCAAAAAACATAATACCGCATCGTTCAACATACTCCTCTCCCATGATACCGATTTATGGTGGGAATGCCACGTAATGACAGCCAGCTTTAGCTTTGATCTCGGGAGCTCTGAGCAACCGAGTCCATTTCCAGCGAAGTATCGTCCTTGGAACAACCGATTAGTCCGGGTTCCCAAAGCTTCCGTAGTGATTTGATTGTTCCGGTTGTAAGATTCTGGTTGGGACAGAAGACGCATAAGGCTCCTAAAGAACCAGCAGCCAGTCGAGCTGTAGCCCGACACTCACGGACTAAGTATATCGGTTCTAACGCAGAATCACCGCAGAACACATGCAAGTAATCCTCGAAAAAAGACTACACCCCCAAAGTTAGTTAAATTGCGGTCCGATTTAGGTCTGATGTTCACATCCCATGCCACGCACAGTGTTGGGTCTCACACAGAAGCATCACAGAACACATGTAAGTAACGTAGATAACGCCCCGAAAAAAACCACAGCTCTCATGAATTGCGGCTCGATGCTCATGCATCGTGTCAGTTCTGACACAGAAGCGAGTGCGGATTATTCTTAAATCCGCTCTACATACTGTGCTGGACCTCGTTCGCTTCTCTGTACCACTGCCGCCAGCGAGAGAGATGAAATTTCGTCTTTGGGGGAACAGAGAGGCGGGGAAGCCTGGGGTTACTCCAAGTACGCCGACAACAGGAACGGAAAGCTCAGTCGGTGAGCACGGTGAGAATAGTAATAAACTAACTTCCTTTGCCATATGTTCTTCTCACTGAAGGCTAGGACGCAAGCCCAGGATGAAACTGTGGTGGAGCCGCAAGGGCAAAACAGAAAAAGAAACAAGTGCGTTTGACCACGATCTATGATCATCGTTGGAACTCAGTTTAATTCATAGGAGCCCACGAGGAGGATGTGAAAGAAATGCTGAAAGTACATGTTGGACCTGCAGTCGAAAGTACGGTCTATTCTACAGCTATTCTCGTTCCAACAGGCATCCAGCTCCGCCCTGGGTGCAATGGACAAAGCAGGACGGCCAAGACTTCTGCCGGCAACTCGAGAAGTGGCGGGAAGACCACCCAAACAACGACTTAAATAGTACTCTGGAAAAGATCAGGAAAACATTCTTAAACTTCGGCCAACCCGCCACCAAGCCTGGCGCTGTCAGGGACCTTCTATCGGCAATCGGGAATACGCCAGGCTTCCCTGCTGGCTTCTTGATAATGGGCATTATTGGGGTGGCAGTCTTTGCTGCGGTATGATTGCCGATGTTGCTATAAGTGCAGGGCATGCTCACTTGCGAGATACCATAGAAACTCAAGGACAACAAAGAGAACGTTTTTAAGTTCGTCATCCAAGAGGTTGAATGCGTCACCGATATTGCAGAAATGTTTTCGGCTGCAGAGGATTGCGGTGATGCGAAGCTCTACGATTGCTGGCATGATCTCAAGGGTCATCTGTAAGTGATCACTCTGTGTTGCTATTTTGAGGCTGAATACACAAAGCGAATTCGTTGGATCTCTATTCAAATGGGCTCTGGAGAAATTGGTATCTCATATAGTCGGGGAGTTGCTTTCCTGCCCTGAGTCTCGATTGCACAGAATTCAACCATTCCTCTTGCTATTGAGGAAGAGCTGAAGACGTTCAAAGAGCAGGCTGCCGATGTAGCCCGAAGGTTTAATGTAATGTTGCCCAGTCATCATTCCTTCACATTACTGAAGAAATATACCCTAGTCGCGACAGCAATTTCGAGCGAAAATCGAATCGCTGAACAACGTATGTTTTGTTCAGTTGGCTGCCATATTGTGCACATTGCTTGTTGCCAACCATTTCATATAGCGACGATTTGACTTCATAACTGAGAAGCTCAAGGCGCACATGTCCGAGGAATGCACACATGACAAACAACACAAGTACGAGAAGGACGAGTGCCACCCAGGCACACTGCAGGACCTGTTGAATATGATTAACGAGTGGTCCTCTACTCTTGCACATGATGCTTCACGGTGTTGGTGGATTGTGGGTCTCGCAGCGATCGGTAAATCAACTGTTTCAATGTCCATCGCCAAATGTCTGCAGGAAGGAAGGCCACTCTTGTCCTTGTTGGAAAATGTCAGACTTGAAGGGAAAGGCAAAATTCGCTGTAATGTGGGTCTCTTGAATCACACCTTCTGCTCACAGGACTAAATGCACTTGGCAGCCAATCTTTGGAGCTCAGTTCTTTATCAACTCCCGAGTTCCCAGCACTGCCAATTCGGACAACATATTTCCCTCCATAGCCCATCAACTCTGTCATTTATTTGAGCCTGCACGCTCGTGCATCTTCAAAACTGTCACTGCTCTGGACAAGACCCGAACTCTGTACAGGTTGACTCGACTTTCCAAAGATCAGGCCCAAGAACTTTTTGTCAATCCTCTAACTGCAGTGGCCAATTCCAAAGATTTTGCCATGCGGACAATCTTCATAATCGTAGACGGCATTGATGAGCTTCGTTGCAAGACGACAAGTGGCACTGACATACCTGATTTCACCACCACCTTCTGTTCTGCTGTCAGCCAACTGCCGTCCAATGTCCGTATCCTTGTTCTATCCAGACCAGAGGATAGCATTATACGTCCACTGGGGCCATTCAAGGATGTCATCCACACTCTCGAGTTTCCCATGGAGCAGATGTTTCACGATGTGGACATTTTCCTCCAGGACCAGAGGTCTACCTTGAAAAACCTGTTCACAGACTGGCCATCCGCTGAGCAGGTTGAAATTATCAGGGAGACTGCTCATGGGTACATGGCAATTGCCAAATTGTCCCTGAAGTGGATTATAGCTGAAGCACGCAGCTCAGGGGGCCGAAGGAGGGGTAACAATGCATTCCAGATCCTCAAGGCCGTACAAAACGGAAATATATATGATTTCTATGGGGAGGTTCTTCTTCAAGCTGTTCCTGACGACTCGGATACATTGCTGCAGAAGGCCTGTACAGTCATCCTTTCCAGCCTTATTTGTATGCCCAAGGAGCCAGTTTGCACCATCGCCTCTTTATGTCATGAGCTTGACTCGTCTATCACGTCCGATGATGTTGAGGACTTCCTGTCCAATATCCGCAGTATCGCCACCCAGAGTCACAACCCTATTGGTCGCAATACAGTTCCCTCCCCACATAAAACTCTCGGTGATTTCCTCACCTCAATCCATCCTCCCGAGCGGTTCCGCATCAATGTCATCCAATGGCATAAAGACTGTGCCACCATCACTTTCAATGTGATGAACAGCCCCCAGCTTCATTTCAACATGGGTAATCTGAGAACATCCTATCTGAGCCATGGATGCTACATGGGATTTTCGAATGTGGTTCAGAACCAGAATCCCTTCAGCCCGGCAGGTGGTGTCGATGCCCTTGTCTCATATGCATGCCGCACATTCCACCAGCACCTCCCTGCTGGGCAGGTTTCATCAGATGAAGTTTCTCGGATGGTACACATCATCATTCAAGACAAGTTTCTAGCCTGGTTGGAGGTCATTGCGATCGAAGGAATCCACTTCGATCTGGTTCTGGAGTTCCAAGATACTCTTGTCCCCCTGCTTGAGGTACGAATTGTGCATTCTTTGATTTGGGGATCATCTAATCTGCTGACCAGGGGAAGGATAGTGAACTAGAAGACTTGCTCCATAGTGTAGCTAAATTTGCAAACTGGTGTTTCCCCATCTGGCCGGGCCCTAACCGTGGCTGGTGGGCTATTCCCCAGCTATATCTATCTGCACTACCCTTCTTTGCTCCAGAGCTGAGCGTTGCGAACCACTATTTCAAGAAGTACTTTCCTCGAACCTTGATCCTTAAACCCATGTCAAGACCAATTGCTCATACCAATCTCCACTGCGCCAGTACCTCCCCTGCCAATTAAGGCCGACCTCGGTACTGAGTCGAATGTCTTGACAACAAACAGCGAGGGGTGGCATGCTGAAGTTGATAGATGTGGACGCATCAACGTGTCGAATCTGCACACCCAGCAAGTGCCGGAGGCAGTGGATTCGCCGTCAGTTGCTTGCAGCGTGTCTGCATTGCTGTGGCTCGCAGGCAGTTGGCTTGGTGCGGGTTTCACTGATGGTACTGTACGGCTATGGTGCCGTGAAACACGGACTTGGGCTGCGTGCTGGAGCCTTAGCGAGACTACTTCGGGGGAGGATGGTCCGAGCATGGATAGAATGGATAGCGAGACAAACCCCAACAACACTGGAGAAGAGAAAAGCAGCAAAGCAGTTGTGAAACTGATCACCTACCCATCCATTTCGAATCTCTTATTCTCCATCTTCGGAGATGACACTATCAACATCCTCGAGGTGAACTACCCCGAATCAACAGTGGCAAATTTGACCGAGAAGCTCTTGCTCTTTCATACCCCCGGTCAGCCCTGGCATTTGAGTTCACCCACTGTAAACTCGCGACAAGACATATCTGGCACTCTCGCGTCATCGGTGGAAGCGAAACAAGATCCCATTCGAACATGGTCAGGTTACGTGGCTTCTACGGTATCACCTGACAATCGGCATGCGGTTGCAGTCCGGAATGGTGCCATCGATGTTTGGGACTTGGAGCCTGAGAAGATGAAGATCATTGCAACATTGCCTGGAATAGAATTTCCAGTACGCAGCGAGTCGTCTTGTGTGTTCTTCTGCTCCGCGCGACACGTGGTCACTATTACTGGACGCGTCTTTGTTGATATCAGAGTATGGGATATCGGGTCAATCTTGGACGGGAGCAGCGAGCTGGAGATGGATCGATGGGAATTTGTTCCCGGAGATATCGGCAACTACAACCCCGGCACCGGCGGTTGGATTGTGGATACTCGAAGTGGGGAAGTCCTCTTCTGGCAGCCCAGTTGGTGTCGCTTCTGGAATCCACGCAACATTCTTGCTATTGGGAGTAAGGAGTACTGCGAGATTGATATGACCGAGACTGCCTTCGGGGAAAAATGGGTAACGTTGGACGAACACTGATACGTATACGTGTGTACTCTATTGGTGGTGGAAAGCCATTCACATGGAAACTCAGAAATTCTAGTAGACAAGGAAAGGAACGAGCGTATTTATTTAAAATTTACAATCCGAAAGGAGAAACAACTTCCGAAAGCTGAAATATATGCAGGTAAGAGCTAATTGGTTGTGACGTTGGACTTTTTGTCAGTCGCGCCGAGGCAGCAAAAGCGAAGAAAAAAACGACTGCAGGAAGGGGGGACACGCCAAGAGAAGGAAGAGGGAAGGGGGAGAAGCAGACAAGATGTCGTAGCTATCTGCGTCCCCATCCAGGGAAGAGTCTTCGTAGCGCCGGGGAAAAGAAACTAGAAAAAAGGAACAAAGATTGAACGATGAATCAGCGAGTGGCATTAGAATTGACTAGGATGTGTCCCGTAGGCGCAGCCGCAGAAAAAGCAAACACGAAAAGGGAAAAAAAGCAAAAGACGCGGAGCAACGACAGACGGGAAGCGAAGAAGCAGGAACCAGACGTCATAGCTATTGAAATCCCCGCCCTCCAGAATCAAAGGCCCGGCGTTACAAAATGAGACTGAAAACGACGTAAAAAAAGGAAAGATGCTTGCTCACGCGAAGATTCGATCCGGACAAAACCGAAGCAGGCAGGTCGTAAGCCAAAATAAGAGAAAAGAGACAGCCAGACACGCACAAGATAGGAAATCAACGGCTGGGTTGGAGTTCGTCAGTTCCGCCGCCTCATAGCCGCCGCAAAAGCAAAGAAAAGCAAAGACGAGGGTGAAACAAGTGCACGACTCCATCTAGGTCCCCGCTCAGGGAAGCCGATCGACGGCAAGACTTTCGTGGTGCCAAAATCAGGAGACGTGAAAAAGAAGCGATGATTTGGTCAATCAAGACGAGAGCAAGCCCGTCGGAAGACCAGATAGAAGGAAATTGAACGGATGGCAATCAGTGGGGCATTGGACTTTGTCAGTCGCACAGCCGTAGCAGAAGAAAAAGAGGGAAAAAACGGGTATGAAAACCAAGGGAGACAGAGAAATCAATGCAGACACGGAGAGAAGAGGGAAGCAGAGGCGAGACATCGCCTCCGGAGTCCCCATCCCGCACGAGCTGCCCCTCGGTGGCGAAGGGACACTGGATGCGGTGTGAAATCCAGACATGGAGACATCCCGAGAAAAGAATGAGAATCTCGTCTGGAGAAAGAGAGCGAGAACCTCGTGGGCAAAAACAGAACGAGAGCCTCGTGGGTAGAACAATAATGAGAACGCGAAACAAGCGAGCAACGCACCGCGTATCCCAATCGCACCCGTTCTCGTTTCCCTTCATCGTCATCGTCTCAGGCCAGTAGCGAATCGCATTAGGGGGGCAGCGTGTGGTCGTTGTGCCGCAGGGCAAGAACCGATGGATCCCGACGTCGAGTGCGCGGACGGTGGGTGGTGACGTAGCTAGACGAGATCCGATTTCAATGCGGCTGGGGGCGCGACGTGCGTTAATTCGTCCTCCGGTAAGACACAGAAGTGGGGCTCGTCGTGCGGCGTGACGTAGACCCGCGGTGTGAGTCTCCTTCTGCCGCTCGATGGAGGAGTGGGTGGCGGAGTGGGTGCAGGCGTGCGTGGAGGTGCGTGTGAAGAAGCACGCTGAAAGGGAGGGGTGAGCATCGTGTCGGGACGCGCACTGAGCGCGTCTTTGTCTGTCATGCACTCTGCGGTCAGCGTCTCAGCATTGTCAATGGAAGCAGCACAAAAGTGAAGGGGGGAATGAATCGTGATACAAAACGAAGAGGAGAAGAGTGGGGGAAGGATGAAAGAGCACACACCACTCCTCGTCTTCCTCTTGTGCACCCAACTCTGGACTCGGTGCTTCAACCTCGGAAGGGGCCGACGCCCACGCGGAGCGTCGACCTCTGGCGCGAGCACAGATCCCGACATGCAGGGGAGGGCACAACCGAGCGAGGCGTTCTTTGGTGCATAGCAGACGAGCATCCCTGGGCCAACTGGGCTTGCGGCGAGACGTAGGCGTCTCCGTCGTCGTGGGCGATACGCAGACGTAGAAGTCGTCCTCGTGCGGCAGGCCGCAGAACCCCTCGTGTAGGCGCTGGTGCTGTCGAGGCTGAGGCTCAGTGGAGGTGAACGCGCTGCGGCGTCGGCGAGCAGCACATCGTCGCGGAGTTCGAGCGCGTCTTTGTCGGTTGTGGCATCAGCGTCGGGAGACGAGAAGGGAAAAAAAGGGGATGAGAATTGATACAGAAGGGTAGAAAAAAGAATGAAGAGAACGAACCAACGGCCCCGAAAGCCACGACGCGCACCGTTCCTCTTCTGCCTCCGGAATCAGCGGGTCCGACTCTTCCTTGGCACTCAGCGTCGCCGCCTGCGCACCGCCGACGTACGCGCGAGCACAGACTCCCACATGCCCCGCGGGCGCAGCTCGAGGAAGACGTGTGCGAACCCGTTTGTGAGTGGAGCCCGGACCCAGAAGCGGAAGCGATCAACAGCAGCGGCGAGATGTGGAAGATGGGAGCGTCGCCAATGGTTTCGATGATGAGCGTCGTGGGGCGGGGCATGGCGCGGGCGCGCGAGTAAGCGAGTGCTAACAATTCAGGGACGAGCGCGGGTCGGGAGGCGCGCCGAACGAGGGGCTAGTGCGCGAGACGAGGAGGGGCGGGTGAAGCGAAGAGCGTGCGTCGATTACGGCATTACTGATCCGCGCGCATCGCCACCGTCGCTTCCTCCCTTCCTCCATCACGACCACCTCGCAACTGCGTCCTATGTAGCTCTCGATAGTCTATTATCTGGATTGCCCCACCGTCGCCATCAACGCGCGGCGACCTCTCTTCCCCGCCTGTTGCTCGCTCGACGATGACGATGACGACGACACGTCAACGCAGAGCCGCTGTGACTTGGGCGACCCGTACGGGCGTATGCCTTGGGGGCCAGACAAGAGTAGAAACTTTGCACATGTTGAAGGCGGGGATCCCCCTCGGTGCGTGTCGCGTGTTGCCTTGCGTGGGTTCAGATTTCCCGCTCCCCTGTTTTCTTACGGTTTTTTCTCTGCCTTCTCTTCTCTCGCTCTTGTACTCTTTTTCTTCGCTTCATCTTGTTCCAAGTTAATCCGCAACGCTGACGACACACGCACACTCAAGTACCTCAAACCCTGCGTCTCATCTCTCTGTGTACGTCTGTACATCTGCGTCTGCCGCCACTCTTTCCTTCATCTTTTATTCAACCGACGCTCTGCGCACCCACAGCGCGGCTCCCCTGCCTCAGTCGTGTTCGACGTGAAGGAGCACGAATGGACCACATTGAACTTCTCCGCAGCACCCACATACAAGCATGTGAGCAACCCAAACGCCTTCCGACAATGAGTCTGTGAACGTTGCACACAAATTGGGTCATCAAATGTACCACAGCAGTGATTGACGTTCTGGAATATATGTCCGACAATCAGAAACTCGGGAGAAGTCATGTCTGGAAGTGAGGGTGCCCGTTCGGCAGGAAGTCGGTGTGGAAGTGAGACCTTTACACAACCTCAGGAGGGCGGGAAGAATGGCATAATGGGCTAAAAAAACCAGACTGATCATGTCCAAATTATGCCATTGTTCAAAACACAATACTCATTCGCACTGGTTTCCAATGATAGACGCTCTTGAATGCACAGAGAAGTTCGTGACAACCCTGGGAGAATTCTTGGATCGAACTCGAAGGACAATAAATGATGGCGCCCACCTGTGACGCCGTCTGTGGCCGTCGCAAGCAGCACAGCAGCTGTCTGCCAGTCCATATTATCATGTGTTCAAATCCGCCGCGGTTTTTCGACAGCGAGTTTTAATACACGTGTTCACCTCATTTTTTTCTCCAGGATAATACAAGGATTTTAGTGAGGTGGATGCATATTTAGGCACCACAGGGGATTGGGTTCAAGTCAGCCATTGACTGTATCTTTCCTCTCCATCCACCGGTCCCAGGCAATCAACCTGGGAACAGAACTGGGAGGGAAACAAGAATTCTGTTTCTGTCGAAATAATGGGACTTTGTTGAAATGGGAGTGTTAAATTAACGAAGCTGCAATGTAGCAATAAAGTGGGTGGTATCTCTGCCACAGCGAAGTGGCGTCCAGTAGCATAGGCTGCAGGAATTGACACGTGTTCTGTAGGGGATGCACCATGACGCACAACGGCATGAGGAAGAGCCATGCTTCAGTACTGTGCCGCCTAGTGGAATCCTGTGGGCCAGACAGGAAACACTGGAGGATTGAAATCACACAGAAGTCCAACAAGACCACGCTCAGGATTCCGGACAACGAGCAAGCTGTGACAAGATGGTAGAAGACAAAGTACGACTAACTGTAACCATGACCGTAACATGTCAGTAAACCAGCGGATTTACACCTAGGCATTTCACCTGAAGACGAATCCACAAATGCACCACATATCCCAACCCAAATTGCATCCCTCACCATCACTGCGTTCCAACCCCATATAGTCGCAGTCTGACGCGCTCCACAAAGCTCGGACTACGTTGGACTTTGGTCAGACTACTGTATCATTTCGACCAGGGTGTCACCCGTAACCTTCATAGTTCACTGGACAAATAGTTCACTCTCGGCAATCACGCCCAACTTTCCATATATGGAAGTCCGGCGAATGCCGGACCGGAAATTTTGGCATTTTCTTGCCTTTTTGGGCCCAAAAATCCAAACGTCACCGTCACCTAGACCGAAATTGTTCAGTTCATGGGCGGCCGTAACCCATAACGTGAACCTTTGGTCGAAATGATACAGTACATCTGACTACGGCCGTAGTCAGGGGTCGTACACTGCCAACCGAGCATGCACCGGAATCCAGTGGAATATGTGTTTCTGGCATCCCCTGGAAAAATTCGTGGAAATTTTGACGGATCCACTGGAAATCATATGGTTGGCAAATCACTGGTTGCCAGTGGTCGATCCACTAGATATCAGAGTCTTTGTGGTGTACATAGTTTCGCCCCCGAAACCACAATCAGATATCCATGATTCATAATTTCGAGCGAGCGGCGACACGAGCAGGTATCCATCCTCCCCCTTGTTTGCGGTTCAATGCCATTGTCTAAGCATACGCAAAAGGACGCCTGAGGGGAAGGCAGGGCTCGCACCTCCTTGGATATTGGTTCCATATGAGGGAGGAAGGATGGGCAGCGAGCGCAGGCTGGGTAGACGCGCCAGTCTTGCAGAGAGATGGCGATAGAAGATTTTTGGTGTCTGCGGCGTATTAGCCCCACCCAACCCCTCACCAAGACCAGGTTCACGCTGGGTCACCGTGTTCAAGTTGAAAGAACAATGCGAATAGCTCACGATGTCCGTTCCGAAGACAGGCTGAAGGATGCTATGTTGGAGGACAACAGGTCTCATGATCTTCTCGCACGACTGCACACTTTTGTGACTCCTCGCTTCATGCTGCTGCTGTTTATAGATTTCACAGTCTCTTCGTCAAGGACAAGTTTCGCGAAGTGAGCTTCAAAACAGAATACAAGAATACACAGTTCGCACAATGAAGAATGGTTTCGCACAACTCAGTGATTAGTCAAAAGCACTGCCATAATGCCCATGACGGCCGAGCAATACTCGCACCAGGGAGTGGACGTCTGTCAAATGTCCGTTCCGGAGATTGGCAGCCTTCGCAGTTCTTCCAATTATGGGTCAAGTGAGGTCACAACTTTCATTTTGTTATATTTTTGCTCTTCGGCATGTTATCGGTGGTTCTATGTATCGATCTGTCATCACCGTCGCGGACATTCAGTCAAGGTGCACTCCCCTTGCATCGAGTATTGATTATCAATAGATTCCATTATCAGCGCTTCTAGTGTTGTTTATATAAATCCCACAACCGCTCACCATCCATCCACGACAACCTCTCCCAAAATGCCCCCTTCATCCTTCTTCCTCGCCCTCTTCCCCCTCCTCCTCCTCCTCCTCCCCCTCACCACTGCTGACACCTGCAACGCCGACAACTGCCTCAGGGCCCTCCTCGCCCCAGAAATCACCTCAAGCGCCCTCTCCTTCTGCAACTCTTACACCGTCGGCCTTTCCGGCACCGCGGCACCCACGCCAACCTTCGTGCCCACCTCGTGCAGTCCGCAGCGCGTGTCCAGCGCGTGCTACTGCGCCGACAATGTCGCAAACCCAACGTTCACGCCGGCCGCATGTCCGACGAGTGGGCAGATCTTGCAGAACCCGAGCTTTTATGGGCGGGCCTTCCAGCTAGGGTCGAGGGATGTGGATATTCGTCCTTGGGTGCTTGCCGTGCCGAACGGGACGCCAGGGTGTGTTCCTGCTGGGACTTACGAAACGGCTGACATGGATGGCATATGGGGCGATCCAAAGTCGATGTGTGTCGGCCCAACTCCAAGTGAAGTGCTAACCAAGACCTCCTCTTTGCCCAGTGAATGCAGCTTTGATCCGGCTATTGGAGGACTGTCCACCATCACGCAGGACATTCAGCTCTGTCCCTCGACGAAGTACACCCTCCGGTATGCAAACGTTACTGCCCGTGTTCTCGCTAGCCCTGCTAACAGTCCATTTCCCTCAGCATCGCCACTGCCTGCGATTTCTGGACAGGCCACGGAGATTTCGGCATTCAGTTTCAGGTCTCCATCTCAGGCTCCGTCATCCTGCCTTGGGGTCCGGTATGTCCCGTGTGCCAAGCCAGTGACAGTCCTTTCGGAGACGATGATTGTCGTTCCTTTGCCGTTTACGAGGAGCAAAGCGCGGTGTTTACTTCGCCATCCAGCGGGAAGGGGAGCTTGGTGATCTCAGTGCGGCAGGCGGCCGGACTGAATGCCACGCAGGTGCCAGCACTGTTTGACCAAATCTTTTTAAATCCGATTGGGGACACAAGCGAGCTTGATCCATCAAATCCTTTCTGACGATATACAAAAGATGGTACCACAAAATGCCTGATTTACGCCTGATTTTTGCAAGAGAGGGTATATTCCGCTAAGATACTGCCGTTTCTTTTCATGTACTGTACTATTTCGTTCAAATCGACATGGGGTGTGACGCGTACCCATTTTAGCAATTCGACAGTTCGGTAGCCGCCAAATTTCTGCGTGACACCGAAAATTTTTCGACATTTGAACCGAAAAACTTCCTTTTTTTACACCTGTTTGAGGGTTTCACACAATTTTAGGCCCTGTGTGACCGCCGAGAGGTTCGACAGAAGTCTGCGTGATGCGTGACTCCAACCAAAATTCGTGAACGACATAGGGATCCGTGACGTGTGACTGCCAAATTGAATGAAAAAGTACAGTATCAGTTTGATGAAGTCCCTAATCAGCAAAAAATGTAAAACCTAATTTGTGCAAAAGCAATCAAGAGCGACAGAAGTAGTAAGCTTATCACTTACAAGAGCGCGGTGGGCCGCTTCGCGGCCCACCACTTCGGCCAAAGAAGTTGCAATTGAATTCAAATCCTAGATAATAGTGGGCGCTAAAGTTGGCGCTAAATGGCGGCGAAACGTCGGAAGTGGAGTTGCTGACAGCGGAGTTTGAAAAGGCTTCGGACAGACATGCGTAATTTTATAAAGAGGTAGAAACATCTGTTCTCCGTGACAAAGAACAAAGAACAAGGTGACCATGACATTGAGTGAGTGGCATCAGCATTGTGTAAACTTTCCACTCAACAACCTTGAGGCCCGATGACAGTATTTTTCTATGCATATTACTGACAAGGAGGCAGAGCTCATCTGCAACAAGATGCTGCCCGAGCCACTGGGGCTGGCGATCCCATTCTCTTGTCCAGGAACAGAAAGACCCGCGGCACTGGGTGCGTCCGCTCTCGATAAGAGATCACATTCAATTGTACCTGCGGAACACATGTTCGATTCGGAGTCGGGTCTGCATTCCGGCCCCAAGTGGGTGGAAGGGAAACAGACCACTCAATCCACCTGGGTCTACATCACGTAGACACAGTCCCTTCACCGTTGCGCACATAGCTCTACGTGCATCTATGTTTGTACCTGATGTAGACAGACCTGCACCGAAGTAGACGAATCTGCACCAATGTGGCTGAATGTAGGCAAACTCAATGAAATATGTGTTTCCAGAGCAATTTTGTTTGTTGGTGGCCCAGAGGTGGCGTAGTCGATCCAGGTTCGGCATTTCGGGGCATCAGAGCAATCATCCCTTGGCTAACAAGATGAGCTATTGAGGTGGAGTGTAGATCATTGCGTATGTTCTGGCTTCACAACATCCGGCTGCTGTTCAACAGTCCTGTACTTACTTCAGTAAGTGAATGGAATAGATATGTGGACACACGCTTCAGTGACGGAGCTAAGCAAAAGTAACTGAGGCTGTGTATAAATAACTTGCTGCTCACATCCAGCAATAGAGAGTCAGAGTCTTTCAGTGTTTTCAACCCTACACCTTCGTCACGCGCATCGGGAAGACATGCCATGAGGTACGCAATGCGAAGGTTATTACACCCGATAACGTTGATTGTTCAACAAGATTGCAATTGGCAGATGTGCCTGAGGTTCGGCTTCGCATCCCATGGGTTTGGTAAACGGTGAGAAACTTTGAGTGCTAGACAAAGAAAGCGTGATTCTCTCCTCAACTCGTGACCCAGGTCAATCAAAGCCAGAAGTGATATAGGAGTTTGAGCGCATTTGGCGGGACTGGCATGCACAGCAAGTCAAAATATTGTCATATCACCACATCAGCAGTACTTGTGAGCTTTGTAGTGTGATTCATTCGCGTAGCTGAGGAGTTCAAAATGGACAAGTTTGCTTATCAGCATTGTCCAGACCTAATCTTGTCGGGTCGCCGAGTGATCGATGCGGAGACGTGCAGATGTTCCTACTGAACACTGACTTCAGCCTTGACAGCTTTGGCGCCCAACAAGTGGTTTGACAGATGGACACCCTCTATTTTCGTAAACACTCACCAATACTGTACTATTTCATTCAATTCGGTGGTCAAGCGTCCCTAACGCACCCCGAACTTTGGTCGATGGCACGCGTCACGCAGGCATTTATCGAATTGGTCCACTGGTTCGAAAATGGCTCGGAAATCAGCTTGAAACATGCGTACTGCTCAATACACACTTTTTTTGTCTTCCAAAACAATGGTGAACAGGATTTCAGCAAAATCTAACTAAATTCTTCCTCTAACTGCCAGTGAGCATTGTCTGTGTGTTGCCAAAAGCCAGTATATATCTAAAGGCAAATCCAGGCTATAAAGAATCATCCGAGCGCCAACAGCGGCAAATTATATTCTCAGACTGTGTCTGAAGTCATTTCCTACCTCCCCGCACGGTTTGGAGGCATTACCGAATTTTTTGACCATGTCACGCTCCGCCGGACCCTCTGCCGAAATGTCGAATAGGCCAAACGGGTCACGCGTCACACCCCATGTCGATTTGAACGAAATAATACAGTATATATAGCTAGGATCCCAGAAGCTTCATCAATCTGGCATCAACCACATGAGGTTCCTTTCGACGCTGCTTGCACGGCTATTTTGGGCTTCCGAAATGTTCCTGGCTCTCTGCCCGATGAACAAGCAGCCATCGTCTCCCAAACTAACTTCAAGGTTCCGATTCCGAAACTAGACATGTTCACAAATGTTACTATTACCGCTTCCGTGTCACGGTCGCGAAGCCCTAGGTGATTTCGGGCGTAACCGTTCCCTCACGAGCCGGAGTGGTTCACTCGATTGACAACGTCAACGACAGCTGCGTTCTAGTGTGGTTGAATGAGTACACGGTCGATACCTATAACACATGTTTCGGGGCAATTGGGAGTGTGCCAATTTCCTACTCTTCCGCAACCTTTCGCAATACTATCAAACTGACATTGCACCACCGCAGTCTGAAATGTTCCCTTTCAGCCCAGAAGCCGGCGAATGCACACAGGCGCAAAACGGGTTCAACATATCCCAGACTTAGCCGAGTGGCTTGCCAAAATGGCTTGTGCCGCATAGCGGAGTTTAAATTAACTGTGACAGGCTTGCGTGGCTTGGCTTGTGGCTTGGTTCTACTTGCGCTCGGCTACACTATGTCTCCCCACTGTCTCTTTTTCTATTATTTCTCATTAATGAAGCCCTTCTACCCTCTCCCACCTTTGTGGCTGGATCCCCAGCATCCAGATCAACGTTGTCGTCGGCAGTGATCGCATCAACCAGCGACCCGGCGTTTAGCGCGATGATACACAGATCTACCTTCAAAATTCATAGCAGGGCAGTTCAACAATCTCCCATTGCTACCAGGGACACTAACCTCGAACAGCTCACAGGGAATGACATAAATAGAATTAGTTCAACCCCGAAAGACGACTTGTGTGCACCACTGCCTTGCCGTGTATAAGCCATTTTGCCTGGTGTCATTTACCTGAATCACACAGAGAGCCAATAACTGATATCTCAAACTTACAAAGTCTCAACGGTGCCGCAAGGAATTGATCGGAACATGCACTGCCAAGAGTTCAACATGAATCCTCCAATTTTCCTGCTGAGTCTCCACAGCCTTTTCGCAGCTCATTACACCATTCAAATCTATATCTCATTAATTGAATCTCAGCCGTTTGTCTTCCCAACAAGTTACTCGAAATGAAAATTATTTGAACTACTATTTGATCATTGCCAAAACATGCATACAGAATGATTTCTTTCGGTTGTAAGCCTGTTCTATATGTCCACCGTCCTCATTAAATCGGAAGACATTAATCGCCTCTGTTTGGTACTTTTTAACCTTAGTGCTGAAGCCAGCTTCAGCTTTGACCGACTGGCAATCAATTTTTGTGCCAAATTGTATTCAGAACCTCGTTGGAATCATTCTAGATATTGAACATGTTAGAAAAAGTGGCTGAGACATCTCATGAGCTCTTTTTGAAATTCCCTTGCCATCGTATTTGCCCCAAGCCAAGGCCCCACCTGGTTTGATGCCATCAGACAAAACGGCTTGTGATCGCTTAGGCAATGTTCAACTTCTCACAATATAGCGTTATTTAAAAGGAAGTTCATTCAGGACCACTAGACAATGGCAAGTAAAGTGCATATGTAATTTGGATGATTCTATTTGGCGCCCCGGGGCGCTGCTTATAAATTTGAGGCCTTTCCACTCTAAGTAATTCACCAGCGGCGGATGGCGCAGCATGATATCATTAGCCCTAATGTGAAAGATTACTGACCACCACCTCATTTATTGCCCACTTCCTGTGGGAAAAATCAGGGAGACACATTCATTTTCAGAGTATTGCTGTACTGAATCCTTACCCAGTGCAAGCGCTACAGAGTACAGGATAACTCGAATGGAAGATTCTGTGACACTCGTGACACTGCCGGATTGTTTCGAGGCGCATGCTTGAAGCATTTATATCCTCCCAGAAGCATGCTCAGAAAATCTGAAAATATTTCACCAAGGCACTGAGAAGAGTTGTGACTGAAAACTTGATTATTTGACATTCAATGACACTTGCACACCTTTGAGAGGAGTCTAACACGGCCGGCTTTGCCTAAACCTGGCTACCGGGATATTACTTAAAATGGAAGGGGTGTTGCATTTATAAGCAGCGCCCCGGGGCGCCAAATAGAATAATCCATGTAATTTTTCCCAGCTTTGTTTTTGCAAAATTGCGCTCTATTCACTGCAAAAAGTCCGCACACTGATTTTGATGGCATCAGACAAAATGGCTTGCGGGAGCCATTTTGTCGCCGATGAAGCAAGAGCCTCCCTTGTGTCATACTAACCCTAGTAGATACCTTCACACCTCACTGAACTCATTTCGAACCATTTATGCCAACAGTTTCAGGTTAGTTGGTATTTTTTGTCAATTGCTTGGTTGAGCTCTCGAGTCGTAACAGTGGCGAGAACAAGGCCAGCACTCTGATTTGTTGGCACACCATTTCAGAAGAAAGATAGGAGTCTGAATAGGAAACAGGGTTATTCAACTTGGGTTAGATATGTACGGACGGATATCTTGGCCTAAAAGTCTCCAAATTCACCGATTTTTTGCAAATTCCAGAGTAGTTCGAGCAGCTTCTAGGATTGTGTTCGTGTCAATAGACACGTTGAAACCAGATATATTGCTAGAACTTCACAAGCCAGGCGGTTTGCAACAAGAGCGAGAGTGCACCTGTCATTGACCACGATGGTGACGGATATATGTGGGAATATGCATATCATGCGAGAAACAACGCCGTGGCAACCTCAAGGGAGTTAAATAAAATACATCTAGTGTACAGGATGTGTTGCTAAAGGCCTACACGAGATGCTGAGAGCACAAGCCAGTTCCTATTTTTGGCTGGTGCCAAGACGACAAAATGGCTTGCCAAGCTGACAAAATGGCTTGCACAGCCGTGGCGGAGCAATATCTCCGTTTGAGGACCTTGTTCAACTGCCACCTGCCAAACAGCGTTCTGGAGCGCCTTCAAAATAATTAATTTCCCCTCTCCGTCGCTGTTCCACAAGATCCTACCACCAGCTCCTAAGGCGTGTCTAGGCCACCGCCAGCTCTATAAAAGCCGTGCGTGAAGACACGAAAATTGTGCGTCCACTTCTACAGACTCACTCGCAGCAGTACCCTCTCGAGCTCAACATGTACTTCAACGCCATCTTTTCCACCCTCTTCGTCGCCGCCGCCAGCGTCGCGGCCACTACAAACTTCAGCAGCGCGTCCGTTGCGCTTGCGGGCGGTTTTACTGAGAAGGACTGCTACGGCGCGCCTACCCCCCCGTGGAAGACCGGTCACCACCCCGGCTGGTACTACGGTAGCGGGACCGCTCCCAAGGGAATCAGCTGCGTCTTGGACTCCGTTAGCTTTCACTTCGTAAAATGCGAACATGATATTCACTGACGAATCATAGTTCTTCTGCGAGCTGCTGAACTTGTTCCCCTCCGGATACCACTGCCCTTCGCCCCCTCCTCCTACCCCGCCCCATAGCCCGCCCCCTCCTGCCCCGTACACCCAAGTCAAGGATTTCTATAACTTAGAATGCACGGCTCAGGTCGACAGCTACTTGACCTACGGACTCGTTGACACAGTCGATGGTGAGCCGCGCCTAGCATGGATCCATATCCAATGTTCACCTGTCAACAGATTGCTACGCCATGTGCAACTCTGTCTCCGGCTGCACTTTCTTCAACAGTGGGTCAAAGCTCAAATAACATTATCAACGAAACTTACTTCTGGTTTCCGCCAGCCTACCACGATGTCAACGGAAAGGTGGGCAGACTCTTTCATCATCAAACAAAACACCTCATTTGACACACCTTTCCGCCGAACTGGAGTCCCCAGCTCACCTGCGCGCTCTTCTCGAGTTGCCTCACCGCCGCCTGCGCCGACAACTGTGGAGGGCAGACTCAGCCGGACGGCAGCATCGACTACATCACCCAGTCCACTGGGTACTGCAAGGCTGGTTACTAGGCGTAGAATCGCGACCGGGTTCGAAGATTCCGACCAAATCGAGTATGCAAGAAAATGGATCTCGGAATGAATCACGGTGCATAGAATTATTTTTTCATTCATCTGTTGTAGTGCTGGTTTTCATTTGTACGTATGTGTGGGGTCGTTGTGAATTGTACTGTTCTGTCGTTCTGTCTTAGGTGTTGGAGTGATGCGTAGATGGCGAAACAGCCTAAAGACAAGTTCAACACACAATAACATCCTTCCGTTCTTGAACTGTGTTAGATGTTAGGGAGGTGACGAGAACGTAACAGATACGCTCCAGGTGCGCAAGGGAGGGATTCCCGACGGATATCAACGTTATTTCAGCTACGTATATACCACGCTCCTTCCGACGATATATTATCGCGCATCACGCAACGGTGCGTTCCTCAGGGGTCAGGATATCGTCCATCGAGTAAATGACTGCACAAAACGGTCAGCATTGGTCTTTGTTATTTGGGGGAGTACTTGCACTTGAAATGGCCATCGACCTGGCGAACCGTTCAGAATCTGTGGATGCGGGCAAAGAACAGCACATACCTGGTCGTTGTACTCGACCCACACCGTCCCGGTGGCAACGTTGTCGCAGACGTTCGCCGGCGAGCCGGGAAACTGCGGGTGAACGGTAAGATCAGCAAGCGCGCAAACAAAGAGCAGTCGAAGAAGCGGGTGCGTACATCGGGGTCATTCACAACGAGGTTGTGCGAATGGTCACCGTGATCAGCAAGGGCCGCCGCATCAATGGCGTTATGCGCTTGCTCAGACACTGTGTTCAGTTCCATTGTCAGTAGCTAGCCATCGGCGAAGATAACAGGAATTTACGCGAGTTGAACTCGGCTTGAGTCATCAACGTGCAGTCCCTCTTGACCTTGTGAACCGGCACACCCGCGATGAGTGCGGCGAAGGAGACGATGGTGAGGAATGTGGACGCGGAAAAAACCATAGTGAGTAGACTGTAGTTGAAGTCGAAGAGAAGTTAGATAGGATAGGCTGGCTATCGAGAAGTGAAGATGCAAAGGGCGGAAGAAAATTGAAGTACTGAAGGATAGTGAAACCCGGGGCTAGTCTTTATACCCTAATGCCCCAGGGCTTCGCTATAATTACGAGTGTTGAACAGGATGAACTGCGGCTGTGTGCCTTGAACCCCAAAATCACAGCCCATTCATCTATCAGAGAGAGATGAATGTTCGCCGATCAAGATGGAGACTGCGGAGACGGCGAGGGTTTCTTGGTCTGGCCTGCGCGAAGGAGCTGAGCAGTCTCATATCTCAAAGTCCAAGGCAAATACTCACCGAGTTTTCCGGAGTGTTGGGATGTAGTAGCGACGCCACATTCGCTTTGTTCGACATTCTGGAACGAGGATGAACAGTAATGTCGAGCCGTTTATGTGCGATCAGAGGGGGAGGGATGGATGCAGAAGGGCCGAGAATCTTTCTTTGCGATGTTCACAGCGGCACTGTTCGTCTCGTTTCATCACTAGATACTAAGTTTCACGCCAAGAGCTCTCTAAGAATGTCCTTCGAAGATGCAACAAAATGACTCGCGCTACGTATATCCAATACCATTGAAAAAATTCCAATGTACAGCTTATATGTGGCCACGGCCCGCCGAATGCAAGAGAAGACGATCTGCCGGTAGGGGGCGGGTTGAATGGCATTCCCAGCCAGCAGAGCAAATCGCCGATTTAGCTACGCACTTCCCTTGGCGTTCACATCGAAGGTCCACACAGCCCAGAACTCGGTGATGAATCTTCTGCACAGCGTCTTGGCATCTACAACACGGGTTGAATCGTCGGGGTATCAATCACAACCAAGGTCATCGCCTTGAATGGAAGTGAACTCACATCATTGGTTCAGTATGACTCTGAGGGTTAAATTTAGCGTGGATTTACCGCGTGGGAATGCTTCCGAAGTGGCTGATACACTTTGGGGTT
Organism: Mycena sanguinolenta; assembly: GCA_014462675.1. Taxonomy (NCBI): domain Eukaryota; kingdom Fungi; phylum Basidiomycota; class Agaricomycetes; order Agaricales; family Mycenaceae; genus Mycena; species Mycena sanguinolenta. Next base: position 467,204 of record JACAZH010000039.1, on the reverse strand, counting down.
CCTGAGACTTGTAAGAGTGAATCGTTGTTGTCCTTCGTAACGGGGTGGCCCAGGTTAATTGCGTCCTCACATAGCTAGATTACCCGATTGCCACTGGCACTGCATTCCGGGACCCCGTCGGCTAAGCTGGTTGACATGGGCCGCCGCGGAATCCATAGTAGATTACTAGTGGGGAAGCTTGCTTCCCCATTCGGTGGTACTGGGGTTTCGAAATGCAGATTTTGACAGCTTTCACGTGTTGCGTAAGCACGTAGATTTGTAAGCCGGGCGCGCAGGTCATCGGAGTTTCGGACGACATCGGGTACTAGGATTTGCGCAAGCTTACCCGTCTATGTGGACTATTTCCGATAGTCCACATACCTATATCCTGGTATTTTGTAAGCCGAAGACTCGGAGGAAGCGGAAATGCGTAAAATGACAGTTTGTGTACAGATTGCCACAATCCACCCAGGAACAAGCTTCCTGGAGCTTCTAGTCTGCTGGCGTTCGCCGATTCAAACAATGGCACCTTCCGACTCCGACATCGGCATGCCATGAACGTTGCATGAACGCGACGCGACGCGAGCGGGTTACATGCCTTGCATATGTTTGTTGATGGCATTAACATCATTGCCTTCAGATATACCTCCGTCACTCCAGCGACCGTCGCTCACGAACTCGTCTCAATTGTGCGCTCTCTTGAACCACTGAACGCGACACGTTGCACCCGGATCTGATATATTATGAGCCTGCTGGCCCTGCTCGGAGATGAGATGTGCTGAATTCAGTCCAATCCATCGCATCACCACCATTATTTTCAGCTCCAACCTCTCAATTTCCTAGCCAAATATTCAGCAAATTCATCACCCTCTTTATAAAATTAAGCCTGTCTTTCCGTCCGAAGCCTTTAATCTCCACCATCAGGAAAAATTCACTTGGCTAGGTTGCGCCCAGTAGCCTCAGTAGCATTGGGAGCCTGGTGGGCAAGCTCCCGAATATCAAGGTCCCGGTAGCAATCACGCCAAGCTCGGTAGCTCCTGGTAGCAATCACCGCCAAGCTCGGTAGCACCTGATAGCTGTCGTGTACCAGCTTGGCAGTGCCCTATACTTGCTGTGCACTATCTCTGTAGTGCTCAGTACCATGCAGTAGCTAGTTCCTACCCATGCAACCAGCGCTATCCAGCCAACATAGACTCAATGGAAGTAATGAAATAAACAAATGCTGATATTGAATAATGAAAGAACCAAAAGTGCACTGAAGCAGGTATCTATGCATCCACGATCATTCCTCCGTCCTCCGGCTCGCTCCCAGTATCCCCCGTTCTCCCTGCAAGCTCTGGACGCAATGCATCCGCCTGTGCACGGACAATATTGCTATACAGGACAGCTTCTGGCGTTTCCGTGATGAAGGTTTCCCTGTGTCAAATAGATCAGTGGAATACATCACAGGATAAACAGAAAACGCACGATGCTCTCCGATACCACTTTCAGTGGATGTTCTCCGTTACTGCTTCATTACAAGCATTCCAAGTCTGTGTATCAGCGAAGTGGACCTGGTACACTTTTGCCACGTCCTTCTCGGTGAACTTGGCTTGGATGAACGAGCCAGTAGACTACTCATCATCACACAAAGTAACCGGAAATTCGCTGATTTTATTGGGAATTTGTAGAATATTTTGGTAAAAACCATATAGATATGTTCTTTGGGAAATTTGACCCCCTCTCACTTCACGGGAACCTTCCAAACTCTTGGGTATGTGCTCAGCTGATGGCACAATTTGACTTCCCATAATTTCTGGTCTGTCACGAAGAGTCATTGAGCATTGCTTGCTCAGTGAACAGATGTTGCTGAGGGTCACTGAGGGTATTCTTTGGAGTGTTAGATATGTGCTATATACAAAAAGAATCGGAAGAATCTTATGGATGGGCAAGAATGAGGACTTTATGTTATCCAACCTAAATCCCATGTGAGCTCTACAAGCTGCAGTGCTAAAACATTGTTATAAAACTTTAATGAGCTATTTAGCATTTTGTTAATTGGTGGTAAATTCAACAGAACACTCTCCAATGCCTTGCTGATGTCTCTGTGAGCGATAATTCCCACTTGATTTGTGAATTGAAGCATGAGCATCCAAAACAGGGACTTTCCTGGGGTTCATGATTATTTATGGCACCATAATGCTCAGGCCACAGTCCGAGTGCTCTAAGGGCCACAGAAGATGTCCAGGTACTCACTCCAATTATGCTTTGGCGTTCCTTGGTGTTTTGAAATTTTTCTGAGCAGTTCTTTCCAGCCAGAGATGAGATTTTGTAATGCCAGCCAGTAACACAGAAATCTTTGTGTCTCATGGATGGACCAATAATGTGTTTTGCACAAGGTAAAATATAGTGCAGACTGGCAACATCCTAGGGCACCTAGTGACAACAGGCCATCAATTTTGGTGCATGCTAGCTGATGTAATATGGCCATTTCCGGTTACTTTCTGTGATGACGAGTATTCATGGATAACGTACTCGAGCTGACCGTAATCGTGCATCAGTGGAAAAAATATCAGACAAGGCCATTAACGCACCGTTGCGAGCTTGAACACGAGGGTGGAGATGGGGTATGGATTGAAATAGCTGGGGAAGAGAACACCAGAGGAGTCCTTGTCCTTGAATGACATTGCTGGACATGCAGCTGCAATGATGTTGTGCTCGCCGAAACCTGTGCGGCTTGCTGGGTCCTCAAGCAAGTTGAGAGCATGATTGAAGGATGACAAGGAATGAAAATACCTTGTAATGAAAGGAGGCTTGCACCAGAAGAGCCTTCGCTTTCAGCCTGTTAGCGTTGATTTGTTTCCTTGCGAGCGGGCAAGAATGAGCGCAGTGGTGGCGGAGAAGAGCTGTGAGGCGTGGGAGACGAGCTTCGAGGCCGTGGAGAGGAACTGCGAGGCAAGGCGAGAAAGGGATTTGCTGTGGTGGAGCTCGCTCAGCGATGTCATCATCGACATCGCTGTTCTGTGCAATAATTTTAGGCCCAGATCGTCTGTACCGATGAGCAACATACCTCAGCATCGCCGCGATCCTCGGGAACCGCATGAACGCACGAGCGGCGGCACTTGGCTCCGTGGATCGCTTAGTCTTGCACAGGGTGACTGGCTTTGGGCTTGGTGCTCTCAGCATCACTAGAATCCGGTGAGTCGTTGACACGCTGAGGAGACATGGTGGTAGGGAAGAGAGATGTGGAGTATCAAACTCATTGTAGTGGGATATTTGGGCGGCCGGAGCGAGGAAGCGAAGAGGCATCGAGTTGAGGAAGCAAAGAAGCGGCGACTTGAGGAAGCAAAGAAGCGGCGACTTGAGGAAGCGAAGAGGCATCGAGTTGTGGTGCTCGTTGTTTGTCACTGGATCGGATAATTGGAGTCAAACAACTTGGACTTCGGAGTGTCCTGGATCAATGTAAAGACTTTTATCTCAACCCATACCTTTGCCATCATGATTTTTATCTGTTTCACCATTCTCTTGATTTGCATATTTCCAGGAAGGAGAAAGAGCGCCAGGAGAGAGAGCATGTATGTATAAGGCTGATGGGTCAGGCAGGACGTGATTAACTGTTACTTATATCTTGATTGTCTTATATGACATGTTATGATCGGCGATTACAAATGAGATTCAGTTATAGTTCCTCAACCACTGATGTTCTGAATAGTCTACCTTCTACCTGGAAATGCAGAGCCAGGTACATAAGCTACTTATCCAACGGTACTGACTACCAGAGCAACTGGTGCTACCAAGATTTCCACCCAATGCTACTGGAGCTACCAACTGCTACTGAGTTGTCATCCAAATGCTACTGGCGCTACCAGGAAACCGTAGGAGTGGCTGTGTGCAACCAAAGAAGCCCTAGGAGCTTCGTTTAATCATTTGTGGTTGGGACTATAATCCCGGATTTAATCTGTGATTAATTAATCCGTGATAAGTTGTTGCAGGTTGCCTCACAGGGCAGCTACGGCCTGACCATGATTAAACAGTTTGTGACACCCGTTTAAACCAGATTTAATCTAGTTTGATCCGGTTTAAACAGTGGGGGTTTAATCGTGTTCGGCTTAATCTAGCAGGAGGAACAAAAAGCACTTTTGCTGTGTCCGGGATTCGAACCAAGGACCTGTCCAGGGGTGAACATGGGTTAGCCATGCACATACTAACTAGACCAATACAACCATGATTAGAACAGTATAACCGACATTCCAGTGGGAAAATGTCATTCAATTCACAGCAAAATTTTCAAAGTCCACATTCCCTTGACAAACACGTAGTCTCCTTCTCCTGCTCCCTTGCAACATATTAGATCATGTTTGTGGGTTCACATAGGCCTGTAAATCATCTTTCACTTATCTCTCTGCTTCTATTCTAGCCAGCTTTGTCTTATATAGTGGACAGTCCTCAGCAGAAACCATGTTATGACTTAAACAAGAGAGGAGGGAAGCCAGAGGAATGGCTGTTTTAGCTTGGGAAATGAGTGAACTTCTTAAATGCATTCAATAAATAAATTGTTGAGTGACAATGAGACAATCTGGGAAAATATTGAATATTTCTTTACTTTAGTGAGATCGACTCGGAGGTCCTGTGTTCGAGTCCCGGTGGTAATTTCTTTTTGTTGTTTCTGCTGTTTAAACGAAACCGGATTAATCTCCACTTAGACCGGCAATGGTCAACCAACAGATTAATCAATCACTGATTAAATCCAGGATTATGGTCTCAACCACAGTAGATTAAACAAACCTCCTAGGGTTACTGGCAACCAAGCATTTTGCATTTTCCTGATGGCTACAATCTCCACTGATACTCGGACATCCCACCAGCTGCCGTTATACATTTATTGAGACTGGTCACACGAAATGGCGGGTGCCGAACTATTTGCCAATCTGTGCCATTGAAACGGTGCACTTGACAAATGTGAAAGAATAGTGATAGAATGCGATGGGCAACAACCACACCAACAACTACAAAACTACACCAACACTACTACTCCCAAAGATTAAGTGCTTCTCCTTGTGAGTTCGGGTCCGAACCGTAGTATGCGGCTAGCTGGTTCAGAATCGAAACCAAATAGAAATCCGAGACACACAGTACTTCGTATGTTTGTCTTATACTTCAGATGAGTGCTTCCAACTGAAGGAAAGTCCGCCTAGGCACCTCGATGAACGAAGTAAATAGGTTGTTTTATAATAGGTGGATACAAGGAGGTTTAGACGATTAAATCTAAGGCTCCAGGGCAGAGGTTTTGATAACTTGTGAAAATCCTCACTCCGGTAGTCCGTGAGTATCCAAGGCTAACTCCAAGCGAACAAAGGCTCAAACGGTTTGTTATGCCGTCAACCTGGGCTTTCCAATGCACTAGGAATGTTTGTCTACTTTGTTATCAGGCCCTAGGGACACTGCATGCGTCCAGACGTCGATCCAACACACTACAACAGGGCTCCTAGGCAACAAGTTGGGGTAAAGGCAAAGCACCTGACAAGGTACAGTCAGTCGCCTAGGGGTAGTATAACCCAGTTCAAATCTTCTTCTGTTAAGGCCTCCTGTGAGCTACCGCAAATCCAGTCAAGATTGAATACACTACGACAAGGCCCTTTGCACAAGTCGGGGTAGAGGCAACTCAACGATCAAATACGACTTCTTTCAAGAGGGAGAACACCCAATCAATTTTATAAGTGAAGACTCGATCTTAAGTCAACAACTGAAGGTCTCTTTCTCAAGTTCAAACTCCAAGTCCAGAGTCAAACAAATATACAGATTCCAAGTAAAGACTAATACAAGCAGAGTTTCGGTGTACCAAAATCTCCACGTATAGCCTGAGAAACCCGCACCGGTACCTAGGTGGGATCAATCTGGTGTCGTGGTTATTCTACTGGGTTTTTATACATATGAGCAATGATGGATGAGATAAAGTGAAATGAGTCAAAATAAATATGCTGAGGCCATTCGCAAGCGTCCGAGGTAGGATAAGTCATGTTGAATGACTGCCTAGGTCTCTAATTGGTATATGCGTGATTGCAAGTGCCACCGTCTGCACCTACAAGTACGCGTCTGTACGGCAGGAGTTGAATCCTGTCTAGTAGTAGTTTTGTTTGCTGATTCATGCAGTCTGGTGATGTTCTGGACTTGCAGATCCCGACCACCAAGACTACCGATGCTCAGTTCCAATGAGAACTGTCCGATCGTTCTCCTATATTTGTCTATGTTTGTCAGGTCGCGCTCGCGCTTGACCATCACGTGTGTTTCTTATGTCAAAGTCTTCGGATCAATGCCTCGACCATCTCCTTGGCCCAATGGTTCTGTTCAAAGTCAACGATTGTCCGCCTAGGTGCAGGTAACCCTACTATGTCCCATATGGTGTTTCGTACCATTGGTCCCTAGCCGCCTAGGCATCAGTCTGAATATGTCTGGTGATCTCTCTCAGCCTGCTCTTTGAACCACTGCACTTCTGGTTGAACATCTTGTCTCCAATATCGCTCCTAGGCATGGATGGGCTTCCAGGTATATCTCCTTAGTGGTCATGTATAAGTGCCTAGGCAAGCGCATCCCACTTGTAAGACCCAAATACTACAGCTAGCTGTCGGAGTCAACACTAACTCTCCTTTATATCACCGAACAGGGTCCTAGTGCACTTGTATAAGTAACTGCCTAGGTGCATTCCTACGCTCCCAGATGGTTTGCATTCTGGTCTGAAAAAGCGCAAAAATACCAGAGGATCAACGCTTTATTTGTTGCACCATCTCACTGTCACGGCTGGTTGCATCACCTCTTCAATAACCTCTGACAGACACCGCCTCGGTGCTAATGTTGACAACAGTGAAGGCGATAATGCACTTCATTTCCCACTGTGTCTATTTGAGGAGACTTGAAAGACTCACACTGCAATCAATTTCTTTAGTTGAAGTGGTGGGCTGCGGAGCGGCCCACCGCGCTCTTGTACTGTATAAGGTAGGCGTCAGTCACTCCCCGCAAGCGGTCACGTGGTATGTCACGCATTATGCGTGTCGGTAAAAATTTTGAGTGCAAAACATGATAGCCTGGAAATTGCTCAACTTTGATGTTTCTGAGGTCCGAAAAAAAATTGATTTTTTTTCTGAGTCTGACAGAGGTCTAATAACTTGGGAAATAGAATCAAGATAACGAACCATAAGACAACTAGAATGGCTGTCAGATCTAGGTTGAGACCTGTGGGTGCTTCTCTTTTGCTTCTGTCGGCCTCTTCCGGTCATCTTTACCCTATTTGAACCGTGGGAACCTTACCTAAGCGGCAAAAGTTTTCGTTGGATAATTCTATTTGGAAACCCGGTTTCCAGCAGCAACCCCAGTTAGCCGAGAAACCCCAACAAAGGTCTATTTGGAAACTCCTGCCTGTAATTTTGGATCATCACAGAGTTTCAATTCGGCACCCGGCTGATCGGCACTCAGAGTTGCCCGTTCAATAGAAATTGAATGACTTGTCTTTTTGAAGATTTAGCTTCATAGAATGTCTTGAAATTAAATATACAATCAACATGCATATATCTAGATGGTTTCTGGTCTGCAGTCAAGCCTGTAAAATCAGTAGTGTGAACTTTCCCATCAGACAGGTGATGGGAAAGCTCACACCACAAGAATTGTGGCTGTGTGTGTTACCACCACAATAGGGGTTTGGGTTGGATATGATTAATCCTTTTGTTTGTTGCTTCTTCAATATTTAGCTGAATAATACATGGTTCCCTTCTATCCATGTTTCTTCACTCCACCCTGTTAGTGGCAGCTTATCTATTTCCTCATACGTACATTCTATCCCACTGTCTCACTGGTCACTCCATTGCTATTCGCTTCCTAACATTTTACAAAACATTCATCAGTCCTGTCCCCTGCTCCTTCACATCAAATACCCTTGACAGCGCTTCACATAAGTCTACACCACGCAAACTGTTCCGGACCGTGATGTCTTCCACAGTGTGCAGGTATTTAAATCCGTGAACAGGTCACAGGCCTTATCCAGACCTACAGTATGTGGTTATTCACTGTAGCTTATACATAAGGCATTCTTACAGTCAGCAAAACATAAATGACACTTGCAGTGAACAGATCATTGTTAACCGTGGGAGCATCAAGTGATTGGATCTGCTGAGCTGCCAGCTGATGCCAACAATATGGGGTTTCTCATGGAAGCCAGGTTTCCAAATAGAATATTTGATAGCCAGCAGTTTCCGCTGGAAACCGGGTTTCCAAATAGAATATTTGATAGCCAGCAGTTTCCGCTGGAAACCGGGTTTCCAAATAGAATTATCTGTTTTTGTTGCTCAGAACCAAATAGTGCCCATTCGCCGAAACAACCACTTCTGCATTGAAAAAAAAATTGAGTCAGAAAATATTATAATACTCCATGTAGAGACAAAATTTTGTAGATCTGACTCCAGGGATCACTCAGGTAGACCCAAATGTGTGTTTTCCTGGCTTTACTTTTTGTCTCCAAGGTTTGTGGCTGGAGCTTTGTTGTTGTCACACTTTGGTGATGTGACTGCTTATGGGGAGTGACTGACACCTACCTTATCTCCCTTGCAACTAGAGTGTAGCATGAATACCAAATATCACGATTCAAGCTATTTGCGAATGGCGAATATTCGTATTTGTGAATAGCTGTGGCTGTGCTATTCGCACGAATGTGAATATCAGTTTTCAGGAAAGTTGATATTCATGAATATTTGCAGCTGTAATACACAGCTAAAATTTCAATCAAGTATAGTAAATTTGGGTCTGTTTAACACATCCCCTCTTTGGAACCATAACACACTTCATTTACACCAACTAGATCTGTAATTCATATGCAAACCAACCACTTTAGAGACATCTTCACTTTGACAATCACAATTCTATTCAGGATGCCAAAATTGGGTGAAATTCAGATTGCTTATCCATACCTGAGCATAATGATATAAAAAAGTGGCCTCAACTTCAGATAGAGAGCCAACCATAGGACAAACAATGGAAGGGACCACCTAGCCTACTCTGTGTTGAGGCGCATCATGGTATATGAACTTCCCACACTCTAGGCGGTCGCCATAGCACCTCAGTGGGCCTAAAACGGTGATCCGGCTTGGCAGCTAAATATGGCCACAGCTTGACATGTCTTGACATAAAGCAGTGCCTAGACATGTCAAGCCAGCGCCTGAATGTGCCTAGATTTTGGCTCGTCTCGGGTCGGGTTTAACGCAGTGAATCTACTGTCCACTCGGCTGCCGCCGGTCAAGCTCTGCTGATCCCTGTCGGCTGAGTCCGCCACCGCCAGGTCAGCAAAATTTGGCTGACTTGGGCTGACACAGGATCGAGGTTGGTCAACCTCATGCTTGCCAATCTCCCTTGCTCACAGAGAGAATTCCTCAAACCTCGCTCTTGCACTGCCTCTCATGGTTGCTATGGACTGAATCTATATAAGAATCGAACATCATTTGTCTTGCCAGACAAACCGGACTGGGGTTCCGAGCTCCACGCCCCACCAAACACCACACACCACACCACACCGGCACCAGGCTTCTCGACACACTTGCGCTTGATTATCTATATAAGAAATGAACGCAGTTTGTCTCAAGACAAACCGGACCGGGTTCCGAGCTCCACCCTCCACAACTCCGCCACACTGCTTCTTTGCTCCCACCACACTTGCTCCACAGCACTCTGCCCACTCCACACTTGCATCTATGTACCTAGCACGATGACTAATATATTGTATTTTCAACCCTCTTACATGCAATTAAGCTGTCTACAAACCTAACTCACCAGAAAACCCACCTCATAGTCTCTACTTGGTATGTCTACATAAGAAACGAATGTCATTTGTCTTGCCAGACAAATGGACTGAGGTTCCGAGCTCCACAAGCTCCGCACCCCATGCCAAATATGGAGCTGAATTTAAGTGAACTTGAACTCCAACGGCTCCACTCACAGAATGGTGGCCAGCCACCGGCTCTCGGCACACCCACTTCATTTGGTCGGTGTCACCGATCACTGTTGATCACCGACGGCACCATTGCTGGCCAGTTGAACTAGCTAAAGCCTTCAAACTAAGCATTGGGCAAAAGGAAATTCATCTCTTCAGGGAAACTCCACTCAGTGAGAAAGTTTGCTATTTATAAAATGCTGGAATGTCGAGCAAGATTAAGCACTCAACAAGATGGAAATTCAAGGATTGATAGAATCAGCAGGCCACAAATTGATGCTGGCTGAGTTTGCTGATTATTTATAGAGCGATACATATTTCTAAACCAAAGATGATTGAAGTCGCTCAATGAGAGATTGAAAACTGCCTATGAGGCCGCAAGGAGCCAACCGAAGGTTGGTGACAAGTAGCATTGAAACGCTTGCTCTGCATCTGGGGTGGAATATATGTAGGATGAAGTATTCACGAAAAGATCTTCGAAACACAACACTCACACTACACTACACACACAACACACAACACACTCGTTTGGTTGAGTTCGGGGTTCCAGTCCAGTATAGACTGCTGCAATTTAGCTAAACTTCCGAGAGTGAAGTCTTTTTCAACTCTACAAGACAGACAAACGACCTCTGATCACTTCTAGGCGCTTACGCATTCTAGAAACAAAGGGAAGTTGTTTTAAAGGTTTTATCGATTGTATAGGTGGTTTTGGAGAAGGTAACTCCGTACAAAGCGTTTGAGTTTGCAGTATTTCTCTTGCAATAGGCTTTCGCGAAAAGTCAAAAGACTTCAAATCTCGCTAGAACCAAGTTCTCTTGTATCCAAATCCAATTTATGCGCTCTGAAACCGTATTTGTTTAACTTGTTCATGCGTAAAAGAGATCTGATCACAATCCAACAATGTATTGCAAGAAAAACAACAGAAACTTTTATAGCTTCTAGAGGTTTCTCCGAATGGCCTGACACAATCAGATTACCACAGAAGTTTCCAGCGAAACTTAACTGCAGCAACAAGAGGGGTCCAATCCACTGGCATCTCTAGAGCTAATACAGGCTTTATATACGCTACGACGATTTCTATAAACGGAATATTGTACAAATAGATGACAGAACATAAATAACTTCCTGACTGCTTAATAAATAGAACAACCGATGAGTAAGAGAAAAATTTATAATCAGCACGCTTTCCTGCTGTGCTGCAAGAGTCTATTTGGACTCACAAATAAGTTAATGACCTTTGACATCGCTAATCCACTAGCCGATATCAATATATGATGCAATTCTCACTTGAGTCACGGAACTTTGGAAGCCAAGCCCCAGTAGCTAATTATAGCCTCCCGAGCGGGTGCAACAGTCCTTGGCACACCCTCGGCTATTGTTCCTCATTATTCATGTATTTGTGCAGCCACCATGCTGTTTGTACATCATGACTCAGTCGATCAATGGAACCAGGTTTGACTCAAACTCTTTTGACGGCTCGGTTTGTCTTGTCCGGCCCAACCGGTACGTTTCTCCGGTGCTAATCATGTCGGATACCCGCCTTGTAATGTTAATTCCATCATGCCCTTGGTTTATGGGACATACGGCATACCCCAATCCGTCCGGATGGTTGAATACACCTTTCACGAAAAGTCTCCTTTGTGTTTCTTGAAGGACTCCGACTCTTTACCAGAGCCGTTGCGCCTAGAATACACTGACAGAGTTTCACGCTACATTATCTCCCTTATAGCTAACTACCCAGGCCGGTAATAGCTCCTGTATTGAAATAATAAGCCATTTATGCACAACTTCATTTTTAAATGGTTGTCCTTAGCTAGCGAAATGAAAAATTGCTAGGGTGGCTCAGTGCCAGGCTCATCAGTGTCTTCAGCTTACAGAAATTTTGGCTTTCTGTGAGTCCAAAAACATAATTTATCTGCCATAGCGTGGCACAGGCCAACTGCTAGTATCTATATAAGAAATAAATGCAGTTTGTCTGGAGACAAACTGGACCGGGGCTCTGAGCTCCAGGCTCCATGGCATTTAGCTCGCTGCTCCACCCAGATGTTGACCACTCCACAGCTCCACCACCACAATGTTCACTTCTTATTTATATCACAGTTCACTGGTGTTTTTGATGAGAAATCTCACCTGTGACTATGCAGTAGCCTCGGCTACGCTCACGACTGCATGAACTTCTTCAAGAGACAAGTATAAGTGAAAATTAACGCGAGTAAACAGCAATCAAATAGTTCGTAGGAGACTTTCAGCCACAAGGAACCCATCAATTTGGACATGGCAGTAAAGTGGAAAGGTATGTGTTCCTTATAATTATGATTCACCATTTTCGATGCCAACCAGGTTCAAGATGCCGGGCAACCCAAGTGGTTGAGATGATTTCACAATCCCAGTTGAATTTTATCCATGTTCCACAGTCTGAACTGCCATCCTCATCCCGCTTGCCACCCCGCACACATACATCCCTGTCGACCACGCGCACCCATGCGTCCCCTCCTAAGAGCAGACCGCTTCCCCGCTCTCCCTCACCTTGTTCTCGTTCTTGGATCCAGTGATCTGGAATGCGAGTAGGCAAGCGCATCTTTCGCTCGGCGAGCTGCCGCCGCTCGCGGACAGCGACGAGGGGGGATTTGAGAGTGAGGAGTTTCAAAAATATCGATACATTCTCGGGTGTGAGCAGGAGGCATATCTTTTTTTGGGATTCTCAAGACGTTCCGGTGCGTGCTCCTCCCGCTTTCAGTCCCCTTTTTTTTGGGAAAGAGGATGAATGCTGACGACGAAACGTAGGAACGAATACGCGACCATCATCGTGATGCTGCTGGTCTACGTCGTGTGCACCTTCGCCTCACCCATCAGTATCAACCGCATCCTTGCGTACGTCCTGCCTCCTTCTTTGACCTCATCGGCTCATTCTTTCTGACGCACAAACAGCTACCTCGAAGACGAAACGCCATCCGACATCCGCCCCATCGTTTGGATCCACGGGCACCCTCGCATTGCAGACGTATTACCGGTTGTCGGTGCGTCTATAATTACTCGGTGTTCGCTTTTGTAAAGGGAAATCGCTCCCTCGCTTACAGATGCGCATCCTCGTGCAAGTTGAGGGCCTCCTATCTGAGAAACGAGTCAGATACCCTTGATACATGGTCAAAAATTGACTACTTGAGTTCCCAAAGTTAACCCTCCGGTGCAGAGGTTGAAACCAACTTGACAATTCCTACGTTGTTCATGAGCGGGAAGGAAATTTATCGACGGGGAAAGTACACACGAAATTTGAATGTTCTGCCATGTAAAGCCCCAATCCCACCATTGGTAAATAGCGAACACAGTGTTGGTAATTTTGACGTTGCGGATCGTGAATTGTTGGTTAGCCATTCTCCATGAATAGACTATAAGACGATGATAAAGCCTGTACACAAAAAGGGATGTATGAATGTGCGTACCCTTGATGTTTTGTGCCGGTCGCATTGGACATCTTGAAGTCTATATTGATTAATGAAGTTGCCTTCGTAGTTGCGGTGGTCGGTCTATGAGTTGAATTTGAGGACAGAGGGTCTCACCTGGCCAACTTGCCAATGAATACTGGTCCTAAATTGATCTGACGGCATGGCTGAGACATCGATGACGAAGTTCCTAACTAGTGTTGCTGCGACTCAAAAAGTCAAGTCACGACTTGAGAAGTCGACTCAAAATAGACTTCGACTCGACTCGACTCGACTTCATGAAGCTGAGTCACTCGAAGTCGACTCAAGTCGACTCAAGTCGAATGAAGTCAGCACATCGTTGGAAAATTCTCAGGATAACGCAAATAAGATGAGGGGCTGTTGTAGCTGTAGTGCAGCAATGGAGTTTATGGTTGTAATAATGACTTGTAGGAACTACATGCTCATCTCATCCTCTGGCATCTGACCTGGCACACAGTCTGCCATTTCAAACGCCTCAGTAAGTACCTGAATTGCCTCCTGGTGGTCCATCTCATCCCCGGAAGCTAGGTGGCTGAGCCAATCTTTGTCATCATCTTCGATCAGAGCTGTCTGCCAGTCTGTCATGAAGTTTAGCTTCGACTTTTTGTAATTGAACTTGAGCATCTGCAAGGCTTTCATGGGGCAAGGACCCATTGGATTGTGTTGTTTTGTATCCATCTCTGCTGACGATGAAAACACATGTTCAGATGGTACTGATGTTGCCTGGGCTTGGGGAATAATCAACAAACATGTGATAAATTGTGGCCCAAATGGTAATTCTGTGATTCTGGTGCAAGCCGTCTGAATTAGAGACTTGAATGAATGCACTGAATTCAGTCTTACTGTCCAGTAGCCAATCATGTCTGTTGTCTGAGGTGGTGGGATTGGACTCTGAATATAGCTGTTCATTTTGTCCTCCACTTGCCATAAATCCCGCAAAGAGGAAGCTGTTGGAGCTTAAAAGTCCAATGCTTGCTGAACATTGCAGTATTTGTTTGCCACTTGTACAAGCATTGTTGTCACAGCAGGAGTGCATGGTTGGGAAGATGGCCGAGACTTCCACAGGCACTGCGGGAACTGTAGTATTTCGTTCAATTGATAAGGGGGTTTAGGCTGTGACAGAGCCTTATGAACCGACCCGTTGATAAGGCCCTGAGAGGCGACATGACTTATGAAAAATTTTCGTAAATACAGCCCCACAGGGCCGCTCCGGAGACCTTTTGAGCGCTGGTCCCGCCGGAATCCTTTGTAAAGCCCTCTGGACACATGTGACTTATGAATAAATTCGTAAGTTGAGGGGGCTTGTGACGTGTGACTTATCTTTTGAACGAAATACTACAGTAAGGCTGCTAGAACAAGAAGTGGGGCTCTCAATTTCTTGCTGATCATGATACAATTGGAGCTTTTCATTCAAGTTAATGGGTAGATCTGAAATTCATAATTATCGGTATCTTGTTTGCTATAATTCTCCTTGCACATTCTTGATCCTCACAAGACCAGTTTTTATGAACCTATTCGAAGCAAGTAGAGGAATGAATGGCTTGAATATGTCAGTAGATCTCAGAAGCCAGATTTGTGAACGACATACACATGGAAATGATGTATGTGTCCATGTCTTCAAATTTGTCATGGGACTTCTTCACAACATCCAGCCCTGGCTGAACTATTCATGTGGTGTTCTCATCCTCCAAAAAAGGGATCATCCATCATTGCCTTCCAGGAGGATATGAAGAGCTCAAAGGCTGGGATCATGCCAGCAAGGATAGTGGTGTTCTCTGATGACAGGATGGTCTGGACGTTGTGTGGTTGCAGATAAAGCAGCTCATGAATCCATTGAGCAAAAAATCTAAATGAATGCTGACCTGCAATATCAACTCGAGAATCTCCAGTCTGTTCCAGTCTTGAGACTGGAGAGGATGACGGAAACTTAGTGTATCATCATTCAACACAAAGAATTTGGTGATAGGCTAGGTTAAAGATATCAGTGACCCAAGCTTCATTGATAGAATAGATTTACCCCTTTGCAAATATCGAAGACATTGTACCCCAACACTGAGCCTCAGAAGTGATCCTTGGATGCAAAATACTGGAATCACCTGGGTATGTAGTTGCTGAGCGATAATCTCTACTTTCAATATAATACCTTGTTAAGATTGCTCTGATCATTATCTGGTGCCCTATACTGAGTGTAAAGTCCAGTTTTGCTCCATTCTTCTGATGAGTCTACCCAGACAAGGAAAGCAGCTCATCATCACCAGTGACAATGCATCAAATACTAGGATTGCCCAGCAAGGTATTCTTCAGGCAGGTACTTCAGTTCTCCCATCAGCTCGATCCATACTTGTTCACGCCACATAAAATCACCTGTTCAAATAGCAATGTGTGCTTGTACTGAATATTTCTTGGCATCTAAATGCTTGAAAATACTGATTTTCTGCACTGTGAGAACTCTCCCAGGCTGAGTTCTTGATGGAATGCACCAGTTCTTGGCTTTAAATGATCATTTTCATTCATTGAACAGCCCCATAACCAATAGCTGCCCTGGCATGTTCCCAAAAAATTAAAATTAAAAACCACCAAAAAAAGATTGGATTTTATTTTAAGTAATAAAATATCCCCATGTTGCTGAACACTGTGTGCCCTTGAACATATCTTTTCCATCATTGTCAAGGATTATTCTAACACCAAAGGCAGCCCATGGAGCCCAGACTATAATGTGCCAATGAGGATTTGGTGTTTTCTTTGGCTAGTCTGTAATAGTTCATTTTCAGGCTTATTGATAAATTTGGCTTCATAGACCCTCTTAAAAACATGTCTAGTTTCTATGTATATCTTTCAAAATGCTCTAAAGGGCATGGTTGAGGCTGGATAATTCTGTGGTGTGAGGCTTTTCCATCAAATTCTGATGGGAAAGCCTCACACCATGGAATTATGGGTGGCTGTGCTGTTGGCTGTGCCTGTCATCTTGGCTTGAAGATTTTTGTAGGTGGGGGTCCCTCATCTGAATTGATTTGGATACCCTTTGATGCATACAACATCCTGAATCATACCTGGGATCAATTCAAGGGCTCATTCTTACTATATACAAGAGCACGGCGGGCCGCTTCGCGGCCCACCACCTCGGTTGAGGTCCAAGTGGGCGCGCGATTCGGCGCTTGATTCAGCGCTAACTCTAAAGGTGATGTTCCACCGATGTGGAATAGATTAACCAAAAGCGGGCGTGAGAAGGCTTCAGACGGACACGGATAATTTTATAAAGAGGGAGAATCCAAAGGCTGACAGCATGAGGTAGTAATGAACGACTACAGCATGAAACTGAATTGTTTCCTGCTTTTGGATCACTATCTCATACCCAAAGAATCTACAGAGAAAATAGGTCGACTCAAGTCGACTTGAGTCAACTTGGCATCGACTCGGAAGTTGGTTGAAGTCGAGCATACGACTCGACTCGACTCGACTCAAGTCGTCAACTCCGAGTCGACTCGGGCAAGCTGAGTCGTGAGTCGCGGCAACACTATCCGGCAAGTAAGCATCGCCAACAGAACCCAGAATTATGTGAGAAATGAGGAATTGATTTTTTGAAGAAAGATGCTGGGGGGCAGAAGCCAAGCATAACAACGCGTATCGTCGGACAGGAAACATTGTTCTGCAGTCAAATCGTGTGAATTGAGTTTTTCAACACCCTGCAGCACTGCCAGAATGCTGTTGACTGGACAGGTAAAAGGGACTCCATGTTTCCTTGTAGCATGGGCTTTTACCAGGGTTTAGCACGTCAAGATGGGGGAAAGAGTCGATTTGAGTTTTCTGGTCGTGGGAGTTTGTTCGTAAAGTAAGTGATCCGGTATACGCGGATCACGGGGATAGCCGACACCTGTTCTCCTGGCTCTCCTCGCTCAGTCAGCCGACAGTGTAGCACTGCCATGAGCTTGCGACTATACGGCCCATTATCTCGTCGAATCCAAAGCTTGTCATAATCTTACAGGACTGTCCCCACCGCCAAAATGGGCACGTACCAAGCACGTACGAAATTTTAATGTCGGTTGCCCCTTGGGTTTCGTATCTTCTCTTATAACATCGCTGTGACCTCCGCTAACGAAATTCATACATCCATCTCGTTCACCAAGGTAAAGGGAGAACAAACGCCCCAGGCACAAAGAAGTACGAAACACGCACACACAGAGGCACGTGCCATGCCACTCGAACTCTTTCTCTTCCGCAACCACCACCACGGCTCGACGTTTCGCAACGCCACTCATTATTTATTTTCTCTCTCCATACAATACAGTGAACAACCTACCCGGACATGGATTCAGAGAAACCCATTCCGGTCGCCGATCTTTGTTTCTCGGATGGTACTGTGGTCATTTTCGTCGAGAACAAGATGTTCCGCGTCCATAAGTCAATCTTGGCTGCTCGCTCCAGCGTCTTTCGCGACATTTTCGAGGATCCAGAATCCGAGAATAGCACTGTGGGCTTCGTGGATCGAGGTTCTGCCTACTTCACGTTTCTCACCACCATTCTCGGCAAATTACGTCCGGCTGCCGAACCAAAGACTAGCGAGATGGTCGTGGAAGGGTGCAGCTTCATCACTCGGCGGATGATTTTGAAGTATTTCTTAGAGCGATTTTCGATTCGAGGTATGTACTGCATATTGTCCGGAGAGAGCCTTCTTATTAACATGTTACAAGCACATTTATGCCTTGGCTGTCGAGTCCCCGGCCGCATGCCGCCGTTATCGCAGCAATTTTCCGCCTTTCACACATGTAAAAAGTTCGATATCTCTACCTCCGCACCATGGAACGTCTCTATGCATACAGGCATGTCTCGGCGCGCCCATGGCGTTTCAACAAGTACTGGCTCCCGGGTTACGACAACTGGAACCCCCAAGAGCTTCTTGTTATCATCAAGGCAGTTATGGACGTAGGTGCGGTGTGGCTGCTTCCGGGGGGCTTATTACCACGCCTTTGTGGTTGGAGCTCATCTATTCCCATCCTCTCCAAACAGCGGGGACAAACCAATCGTCCATACTTTGAGGGTTGGGTCCCACAATATTGTGTCGCAGACGGCGAAAATGAGCTCCTTTCTTTGGGTGGAAGCCGGGGCTTCGTGTACCAATGCTCTTTCCTGCGTGAGCGCGCGGCACAAATACCTTGCCGATCTTTTGGAAGCACTCTCGACAGGAGTCGCTTCGCCAATTCATTACTATGAACGTTGGGTAGACCAGGGCAAGTCGACGTTATGCGATCCATGCTTCCAGGCCACTCTTCCGGCCTACGATGCGGCGATGTTGGAGTTTTGGGAGAAGCTTCCTGGGCATTTTGGTCTCCCTTCCTGGGCAGAATTGAACCGAATAAGGGGAATTTCTGAAGAATGAATACACTCACTTACACGTCTGCGTTGTAGTCCTAACCAAAATACCCTTACACTCGTTTCTATTTGTATCGCAACTAGTATATTAGCATCAACTCGACACGTTCTTTGCCGTTTGCTACCTACTTCCGGTTTTTCGAACGGGGTTCAACAGTTATCTCTCTCCCAACAAAACCCTGTCCCGTGGCCTGAGTGCACGAGAGAAAAACAGGAAGCGGGACGCGAAGAGGGTGACAAGAGGACGATGGGCGACAACGACAACAAAGCGGGAATCACAAAGCTGAATGACAGCAAGACTGTGTGGTCCTTGGTCACAGATCACCCCGGCGAGGTACGGGTCAAAATTCCTGCCTGCAGTGTCGCACCGCAACGCAAGAAACAAGTCAGAGTCATTCAGAAAGATATTCAAGGGAAAGTGAAATAAGGTTCGAAGTGAACCAATCCCTGCATGCGTGATACACGGAAATATACGAGGAGGGAAAAGAAAATTTGTCAATTAGGAAATCTCAAGTCGAGCCGAAAGCGGATGAGCAAAAACTGAAATCCACCACCCATTCAATCCACTAGTCGCGGAGGGGGACCTATTGGCCACATCGGCAGCAACGAGGCCGCTGGTGGGCAATGGTTGCCTCCGAAGGATAATACGAGTAAACCAGGAGCGTAGGCCGAATCTCACAGGGACAGCAATTGGATTGCGATTTCGGGTTCAGGGAAAAAGTTTGAGCCACATAGGAAAACTAGACACAAGTTTGAGCGCAGCTGTAGAACGAGGTGGGAGCAATGAAGTCGAAGATAGAAATGGATGGGTAACTAGGGGCAAGTTCAGAGCTACGTTCTCGTCCCCGTCCTCGTTCGGGGTCCACCTCACCCACTGTCTTGGACGACCGCTTGTCGTAGTCGAGAAACGCGATGTTAGGACGCAGATTTACCATGAATAAAAGTGGCAGGAAAGGAAAAGAAAACGGAGTTAAAAGAGGGGAGAGAGAAGTGGAGAAATTGGGTTTTGACGATTCGAGGGACGAGGGCAGAGCTGATTAACGACAGTCACGCGGAGAATATCAATCGCAGGAACACGAGGCCTTCTCGACACGAGAGAAATTCAGAATGAAAAGATATCGTCGTCAAAAAAAACAAGAAAGCATGCGCCGCGCGCGTCGAAACCCAAAAGAAAAGAAAACAGGGGCAAAAATCGGATGGAATAAGAAATCCACGAACGTCTCTGAAGTTGCCGCCACGCAGTAACAGAGTGAGCAGAAAATCGAGCAAAGGCAGGGACGGCGGCAAAGTGAAGGAGCAGACGTCGTGTCCAGGCGAATAACCGCCCAGGAAGGACAATCCACGAGCTTGCCGTAAGCACCAACGAAGGGAGACTTGTGTCACAACGAGAAAGCGGGATGAGAAGATTTTATTATTCCCAGGACAAAGAACAAGTATATACGTCGCACCCTACAAAGACAGTAAAACGAAATAAAAGACGAAATGGAATAGAACGGCAAATCATCGGTGAGAATTTGTGAATCCCCCTCCACGCAGCAGAAAAAAATAAATAAAAATAAAAATAAAAATAAAACAGAAAGCGAAGAAACGAAGGGACCGAGAGAAGGCAGACACGGGAAGCGGATGTAAGACGTCATAGTCTTCTGAATACCCGCCAGCAAGGATGTCCCTAGTCCCCAAAGAGGGGAAGCTAGACGCGATGTGAGGTGAAAAACAGAAGCGAACATGTAAACAAGACAGGAGCAAGCACGTCAGAAGACAAGGTACATGTAGAAGAGAGGAGAGCAAGGAACTGAAGACGGATCCGGAGACAGGGAGAAAAGGGAAGGGGGAAGGCAAGACGTCGTATCTGTATGGATCTCCACCGATGCCAGGAGAGATGACCTGCCAATCCGCGACTGCGCTCGGCGCCAGAAACGCGCAGGGTGCCGAAAAGAAGAGGTGATCGCGAAGATTCGACCTAGACAAGAAGCAAGGGCATTGGAAAGCAAGATAAAAGAACCCCCGAGACGACAAGTCGAATCAAATGACAAAGCAACGAGCGGCGGCGGTGGGACTCGCCACCACGACGAAGAGAAAGGCGAGCAAAAAAAGGGGGGGGAAAATTGCGGGAAGCAGAGGCAGGTACAAAAGAAGGAGATGGAGATGCAAGACGCCGCCATCGGAATCCTCACCCTCCACGAGCGACGTCTCGGCGTCAAAAAAGGAGACTGGAGGCGACGCGACGTGAAAAAAGGGAGGATGACCGCTCAAGACGAAGAGATTTGGCAGTCCCGTCGCCATGGAGCTGCAGCAAACGCGAAAGAGGAAAAGCGAGCCAGGAATCGAATAAAGGGACGGGGAGAAGAGGAGGGAAACAGACGCAAGACGTCGTCTCAAAACAAATCCCTGTCCCCCGCGAGACTTTTGTTCCCCCCGAGCCTGGCTGCCCCCCAAAGGGAGACTGCACGCGCCGCAAGAAAAGTGAGAACCAGCGTCGCCAGTCCAACGCAGAACGACAAACGACGAACGTGGAACTCGTGCGGAAAAAGAGAAAGATGAGCAGCAAGAAGAACGCACCTTGTCCGCGTCCACCCATATCAATCGCATCCCGCCGTACCGCCGCGCCGCGTGGCGCAAGTCTTGTTATTTGGCGGCGGGAGGTGTGTACAGGGCTCTGTGTCTCCGCGAGATGTGTGCGGCCTTCGCCTGGGTTGTCTTCGTGCGCTGAAAAGTACGAGGGGAGCGAGCGTCTCGCGGCGTTTCGTCGTGCGGTGCGGGAACAGAGAGCACGACGCGATTGCGCAGACGGTGGGCGTAGTGGCGGGGTGGTACCAACTCCAACGCGTCTCGCAGTCGTCGGCCACTCATGCGCATGGGTGGAGGTGGAGGCGTGCGCCGTCGGCATGGGGATGGGAATGTACACGAGAACGCGCCGCACACGCTCGGCGAGCATGCGTCGGTGCTTTGTCTGTGGAGCAGTAAGCGTCATGGAAGTAATATAAAAGCAAAGAGACAAGAGCGAGGAATGCGCGCGCGCAGAAGAGCGTCCCAGAGCGCACACCACTCCTCTTCCTGGTTGACGGTGGGTGCGGACTTCCGCCGCCGACGGATGCATGCACAGATCGGGGAGGATCCAGCTGCCCACGACGACGAGGCGTTCTTCGAAAGAGAGGGCACAATGCGGAAACTCACTTGCTTGCCGCTGAGCATGTTCCACCCATTCCCCGTCTCGCTACCCTGCCTTTCGCGTGCCTCTGCCCAGGTATCCTCGGGCTCTCCACCTTCACTCTAACGCTCATCTCCGCCCCGTCCCATCGCGAGCGACTCCTTTCATCACGGCATTGATGTGTAGAGGGCCATACCTCCGGGGGCCCAGCCGCCGACGTGGGACGTGTGCTCTTGCTCCTCATTTGACATTCTGATTCCGATTCGCAATTGCACTTTTAGCGTGGAGTCGAGTGTGCGCCCTGTGCCCGCGAAGGAGGCGTCGAGATCGGGAAAGGAACGTGGAATACGAGAGGCGCCGCCGAGGGTTTGGATGATGTTGATGAGCAGCGTGGTGCATGGCATGGGAACGCGTCAGTGTCGATCAACAAGTCGGAAAGAGCGGGTGCGAGTCGGAGAGCGCCAAACAAGAAGAGGCAGGTGCCCAGAGCGAGACGATGCTGCAGGCTGCATGACGACGAGAGAGGAAGAGATCGAGCATGATCGATCAACGCGGCGTGATCACACGTGCTCTTACGCGGTCACGCGGTGGCGCGACGCGCGTGAAACTGGACCTCATTGAAAGACTCGGAATTGCTCTGTTGCAATGGGTACACAAAATTTTTCATGAATATTGCTGATAGACCATCTCTACTGGCAGTGCCAGTTATGTGTGACGCGTCTATTCCGCTAAAGCCTAATGATACGCGGGTCTCGATTGCTGGTGGTACGAGAAAGCCCGCAGCACGGAATGCGCGTCCTTGACTACTGATAAGTCGCTCGATATGTCCGGTGGAACCTCGGTTCGATTCGGGGTCGGGTCATCCCAATGCGATCTCTCGAAATGTTTTTTCCTGTTATGGGTATCATACCGACAGTTGTGCCGATGAACTGTTTGTACCGACAACGGCTCCATCGACAGCTCAATTCCTTCTTCGTTTAATGGACGGATGAACGCACGCAAATTCCGTGCTACAAACCGCAACGCGATGATAATTCAAGTTCAGTGTGAATCATACCGAGCTTCAAACGAGACTCATGACTTGAAGCAAACTGCAGTACGAGGCTGTGTCGTCTGTACTTATCCCTTTTGGGATCCAGACAGTCCAGGTTTTGCATGAACGACCCTCGGTAGAAAGATGGGTGGCCCAGGGGGCATTCTAGCGCGGCCTGCTCCCAGTTCGACTCTGGGTCGGTTCCTGGGACGGAAGAATTACAAGATTTTCTCTCTTTCTTGCTCTGTCGCTTCCTACAATGTTAGCAGAACCGAAAACAGCTTACAGCCTCAATATTCACGAGGAGAATAAGTCAGACGCTCGTGTTCCATGCCGCCACAGTATGTCGAAAACAACCGCTCAGTCCGGCGCATCCTAGGTACAATGTAATATATCCTCATTGCCGCATGCGAAGCAGAGTTTCTCCTTTCCGCAAGTTCAAAGATTAAATCTCTCACCTGGAATGCCTACGTGCTCTCCCTCACTGTTGTTCCTCCCTTCACAGTAAGTATGGCGCTCAAAGGTGTTTTCACTTCAAGTACACCGAGGTTCACCAAGAAACTAAAGTTTGAGTGCATGTATATACTGTTAGAAAGTCCATAACCTGTTGAAAGTGCCAGAATGAATGTACGGTAAGAAGCTCTAGGAAGAGCAGCGAAGCGCCCCACCACTTCGTCTGCTAGTTTCAAGTCTCTGCAATCCCATGTCGGAGTTGATCTGGAAAAGAGTTGATGAATGGCGCTTACGCGGCAGCGGTCAGGTATGCCCGCGTTTAGCTGGGATGGTTTTATGATTTCAGACTCAAGCGGCAGAGCGAGAAAGATGGTTCCCGCGAAGCGGCTGAAAGTGATATGATCAATCACTCAGGCGGAGTTAGCTGAGTTTGAAAGAGCTTCGGACGTACGGACAGACAGACAGAAGTTATTCCATAAATAGGGTGATGACGCTCCCGCCCAGACAGACTGAATGAAGATACCCGTAGCCTTGGGTGTGCGTCCGCTCTCGGTAAGCGCGAGCGAGTTTCAGTGTCCCGGCGGACTCGGAACAGCGGTTCGATTCGGGGATCGGGTGGTTTGCGCCCTGCCTCAGTCAGCTTTTTTCTTTCTCGTTTCTATCGCATTGACGCGAGGAAGTTCATGATGACACGATATAGAATTGTGGTCCGATTTAGGCCGATGATCACACTCCATGACACGCTTACGCAGAATGTCGAGGTCTGACACAGAAGCATCACACAACACATGTAAGTAACGCCCCGAAAACATAGCTCCCATAAATTATGGCCAGACGCTCACGCACCATGTCAGCCCTGACGCAGAAGCGAGTGCGTATCTCTCTCCTTATAGAATTATCCCTGTCTGGCCGAAGCCTTCGAAAGTTCGCTCTGGGCAATCTCGTCCAATCAACGGAACATCACTTTTGAAGTTATCACCGGTTCGCGGGCCTATTTCCACCTCAGTATTGATATAAGGCATCGATACACGAGGTATCGACATGGGTAAAGAAACTAAACATAGAAAGACAGGCGTAAACTGCATTGCCACTTTGACAGGGAGCCTTCGCTCCGATGTTAATGGTGCGCAAGTTGTGAAGTAATAAAATAAAGAAAGTTCCGGAAACGTGGGTGACAGCCCACAAGTGCGCGGCGGAGGTGAGCATGTAAGAAAAACCCCGACCAGAATAGGTCTCGCAGGACCTGGGTTGCACGGTACGCGGCAAGAAAGCGGTTCAAGGTGATTCACGGGGCACAATAGAGGTTCATATTTCGTTCGTGATCAGCGGAGAAGGCCAGTGATATAACCCTCTTCGGAGATTACCAGAGAATGGGTTCCTCACGAGAAGAACGTGACAACTTGCAGTACCAAACAGCATGGCCGGGTACGTCACTGAATCGAACTCCAGGGTCAAAAATAATTGACGTTCATAGATAGTCCATGATTGTAACACGTTTCTTCACGTCATCGCGGGACCACTTGTTACTCTTAAACAAGATATGCCGGAGCTTCGCTCCGCCCGGAGTTAGTTGACTCGAACAAATCACTATCTGCGCATTGGCTGATTTGGTTGAGAAATGTCAAACTATTTTCGTGGAGTGTCCATGTCGGATTGCAAATGCTCAAGTGTAATTAACTCCTGTGAGTAAACTACTATCGCTCCCAATCCTTACTAAATTCACTGAGCGAACTGGAGGCCGAATAAAAATTCCTCGTGATCGCACACGATCTGGATGGAACCCAAAATTGCACTGTCAATGTTCCGTTCATTACAATCATTATAGCCAATATACCTATCACGAATATATTGTGGTTGCCAAGGTTTTCAGACGTCACGAGGTGGAACAGCACTGAGGGGCAGGATTATTATGATGGCGCAAGAGCTACGAAGGAGCGTCGCCAGCTTCCAACATTCTAGTTGACGTGGAGGTTCTCATTAACCTATGACAAATAGTGATAGGAGGAGTGGGAAGCAAACAGAAAAACCACGCACCTCCGGTGTGAAACTACGTCGAGAACAACAAAACAGTAGTGGCCACAATTCCATTTCAGAAGGAGTAGTTCCAGAAATTACAGACCTTCGGGGGCGTCCCTGTCGAACCGTTCGTGAGATGTCACTGAAAAGAAAAAGACGAACCGACAACACAGAACCTGACAAAGGTGATCTCAGGGCCCGCTATGGTTCATGAGGTCGCTGGCTCGCACGAAGGAAAAGAAGCTTACAGCGATGACAGAGGCCGGAACGACGAGTTCGGACCTAAAAAGCCCGGATCAGCTCGCGACGTACTGCTCAACCACATCAAAAGGCACACGCAACGTTTTCCTCACTGTTAAGGCTCACGGCTTGGATTCCCGCAGAGCGTTGAGGCCAGCTGAGATGTCGAGACCAGCAGAGGAAGTAACCGGCCCGAACGAATGCTCTTCAAGAACGTTCGACTGTCCGAATGTTGTGCAAGACGGATACCATACATAATATGTTGAGCCTATTGCGATGCCTCTTGCAGCGAGCATGATGGTGCCAGCCCCTGTCACATGCTTCAAATATCATCGTAGCGTTGAGATAGTTCGCCATAATCTTGCGTATCAAGCCAATCTTCACAGCCTTGAGGCTCGCAGACTTGATGATTCCTGCCTTGCAACTTGAGGCGGCGTCTTGAAGTATATCCAGCCAATCTTGATGATCTTGGGGCGAACAGGCTTGGTTACTGTGGCCCTAAAACGCGAAACAGCGTTGAATAGCAAGTTTTGGCGTGGAGAGTGCCTGAATTGATGTTGGACGAAGGGCGGGGGGCGTATCAGAGAACCGAGGGAGGAGTGCTAACGGATGGCGGTTGAAGGAAGGAAAGGAACACAGGACGGATCTAGGGAGCCCTCCCTTTTGAGCGGCTCTTGAGCGCTGCAAATTGTGGCCATGCGGACGGCTCAGAAAGGGAATGATGTCATGATGAGGAAGCCCGTGAGGCCAAGATTTGATGCTGGAAGTTAAAGTTGAGCGCTAAATGAGCGCTCCGTCGAAAACAAACAATTGCATCCCCGGGATTTCGCGCGACGTGGGAGAAAAAGGAGGAATGTAAACATGTACATACGAAATCAGGACATCTGCTTAATATACGAGTAACCCGTTCCACACACTGTGATTGACCTTTTTCGCTTCTCTGTACCACCTCTGTACCACACCTGCCACCGAGAGAGATGAAGTTTCGTCTTTTGGGGAACAAGGAGAAGGGGAAGGCTACAGTTTCTCCCAGTTCACCGACGACAGGAACAGAAAGCTCAGTCGGGAAAAACGCGGAGCATAGTAATATACCGACTTCCTCTGCCATATATTCACCTCACGGAAAGTCAGAACGGAAGCCCTGGATTAAACTCGGGTGGAGCCGCAAAGACAAAACAAAAATCGAAACAGGTGCGTTTCACCACGAAATCTGATCATCGTTGGAAGTCAGTTTATTCCGTAGGAGCGGACGAAGAGAATCGTAAACCAGTGGGCACATTGCAATGCTGCTGTCAGTAACAAGTGGGCACATTGCAATATTGCTGCTTTTCTTGTAGAGAATCTGAGAGAAATGCTGGACGTAAATGTTGGACCTGCCGTCAAAAGTACGGTCTATCCTACGTCTATTTCCGCTCCAACCAGCGCAGACAAAGAAACAGGTGCGTTTGACCATGATATATGATCATCGTTGGAAGTCAGCCTAATCCGTAGGAGCGGACGAGGAGGCTGTGAAAAAAATGCTGGATGTAAATGTTGGACCTGCGGTCGAAAGTGCGGTCTATTCTATGTCTATTATCGCTCTGACATACATCCAGCTCTGCCTTGGGTGGAATGGACAACACGGGAAGGCCAGGACTTCTGCCGACAACTCGAGAAGTGGCGGGAAGACCACCCAGACCATGTCAACACCACTCTAGAAAAGATCAGGAAAACATTCTTGAACTTCGGTCAAGTCGCCACCAAGTCCGATGCAGTCAAAGACCTCCTATCGGCAATCGGGACACCAGGCTTCCCTGCCGGCTCCTTGATACTGGGCGTTGTGGGGGTCGCTGTCTTTGCTGCAGTATGATTGCCAATGTTGCCATAAGTACTGGGTGTACTCACTTGCAAGATACCATAGAAACTGAAAGACAACAAGGAGGACGTGTTTGACTTCGTCATCCAAGAGGTCAAATGTATTATGGATATCGCAGAGATGTTCTCAGCTGCCGAGGATCACGGTGACGAAAAGCTCCAGGATTGCTGGCATGATCTTCAAGGCCATCTGTAAGTAATCACTCTGTGGCGGTATTTGGAGGCTGAAATACACGAAGTGATTTCGTTGGATCTCTATTCAAATGGGCTCTGGGCAAATTGGTATCTCATATGGTCGGAGGTGTTGCTTTCTTGCCCTGAGTATTGATTGCACAGAACTCGACCATTCCTCTTGCCATTGAGGACGATCTGAAGATGTTTAAAGAGAAGGCCAACGATGTAATTCGCAGGTTTAATGTAATGTCATTCTCTCATCATTCCTTCTCACATTGCTGAAGATATATTCCCAGTCGCGACGGCAATTTCGTGAGAATATCGAAACGCTGAGAAACGTATGTGTTGTTCGGTTCACTGCCACATTGTGCACATTGATGTTTGCAGACCATTACATATAGCGGCGGATCAACTTCATAACTGAGAAACTTAAGACACACGTGACCAAGGAATGTACACATGACAGACAACACGACTACGGGAAGGACGAGTGCCACCCCGGCACACTGCAGAACCTGTTGAATGTAATTAACGAGTGGACTTCTACTCTTGTGCATGACACTTCACGGTGTTGGTGGATTATGGGTCTCGCGGCGATTGGTAAATCGACTGTTGCAATGTCCATCGCCAGATGTCTACAGGAGGGAAGGCCACTCTCATCCTTATTGGACAATGCTGAACTTGAAGGGCAAGACAAAATTCCCTGTAATGTGAGTTTCCTCAGCCACACCTTCCGCTTGGAGGACTAAATGCACTTGCCAGTCAATCTTTGGAGCTCAGTTCTTTATCAACTCCCGAGTTCCCAGCACCACCAATCCAGACAACATATTTCCTTCCATGGCCCTTCAACTCTGTCGTTTATTCGAACCTGCGCGCTCGTGCATCTTCAAAACTGTTACTGCTCTTGACAAGACCGAAACTCTTTACAGGTTGACTCGATTTTCCAAAGATCAGGCCCAGGAACTGTTCGTGAAGCCTCTCACTGCGGTGGCCAATTCCACAGGTTTCACTATGCAGACAATCTTCATAATCATAGATGGCATTGATGAACTTGCAACAACAAGTAGCACCAACACACCTGGTTTCATCACCACCTTCTGTTCCGCCATACACCAACTGCCACCCAATGTCCGTATTCTTGTTCTATCAAGACCTGAAGATAGCATTATACGTCCATTGGGGCCATTCAGAAATGTGATCCACATTCTCGAATTTCCAATGGAGCGAATGTTTCATGATGTAGACATTTTCCTTCAGGATCAGCAGTCTACCTTGAAGCAACAATTCACAGAGTGGCCATCCCTGGAGCAGGTTGACATCATCAGGGAAACTGCTCATGGGTACATGGCAATCGCCAAATTGTCCCTGCAGTGGATTATCACTGAAGCACGCAGCTCAGGGGGCCGAAGGAGGGGTAACAATGCATTCCAGGTCCTCAAGGCCGTACAAAATGGAAATATATATGATTTCTATGGGAAGGTTCTTCTTCAAGCTGTTCCTGACGACTTGGATACATTGCTGCAGAAGGCCTGCACAGTCATCCTTTCCAGCCTTATTTGTATGCCCAAGGAGCCAGTTGGCACCATTGCCTCTCTATGTCATGAGCTTGACTCATCTATCATGTCGGATGATGTTGAGGACTTCCTGTCCAATATCCGCAGTATCGCCACCCAGAGTCATGATCCTATTAGTCATAATACAGTTCCCTCCCCCCACAAAACTCTCAGCGATTTCGTCACCTCAATCCATCCTCCCGAGCGGTTTCGCGTCAATATCATCCAATGGCATAAGGACTGTGCCACCATCACTTTCAATGTGATGGACAGCCCTCGGCTTCATTTTAACATGGGTAATCTGAACACATCCTACCCAGGCCGTGAATGCTACAAGGGATTCGCAAATGTGGTTCGAAAACCAGAATCCCTTCAGCCCGGCAGGTGGTGTCGATGCCCTTGTCTCATATGCATGCCGCACATTCCACCAGCACCTCCCCGCTGGGCAGGTTTCATCAGATGAAGTTTCTCGGATGGTGTGCAGCATCATTCAAGACAAGTTTCTAGCCTGGTTGGAGGTCATTGCGATCGAGAGACTTAACTACAGTGTGGGTAGGGAGTTCCAAGAAACCCTTGTCCCCCTGCTTGAGGTACGAAACTGCGCAATCTTTGATCTTGGGATTATCTAATCTGCTGAACAGGGGAAGGACAGTGAACTGGAAGACTTACTCCACCGTGTAGCTGACTTTACGAGCTGCTGTGCCCCCATCTGGCAGTCATATGACGGTGGCTGGGCTATTCCCCAGCTATATATATCTGTGCTACCCTTCTGTGCTCCATACATGAGCATCGCAAACCACTATTTCAAGAAGTACTCTCCTCACACCTTGATCCTTAAGCCCACATCAAGACCAATTGCTCATACCAATCTCCACTTGGCCAGTACCTCCCTCCCAGTTGAGGTTGAGCTCGGTACTGAGTCGAATGTATTGACAGCAAGCAGTGAGGAGTGGTATGCCGAAGTTAATAGCTGTGGGCGCATCAACATGTCGAATCTGCACACCCAGCAGGTGCCGGAGACCGTGGATTCACCGTCAGATGCTTGCAGCATGTCTGCATTGTTATGGCTCTCAGGCAGTTGGCTTGGTGCAGGTTTCACGGATGGTACAGTACAACTATGGTGCTGCGAAACGCGCACTTGGGCTGCATGTTGGAGGCTTGGTGAGACTGTTTCGGAGGACGATGATGGGAGCATGCATAGAATGGATATCGAGAAAAACCCCAACAATGCTGGAGAAGAAAAAAGCAGCAAAACAGTTGTGAAATTGATCCTCCACAGTGCCATTCCAAGTCTCTTATTCTGCATCTTTAAGGATAATACTATCAGCATCCTCGAGGTTAACTACCTCCGGCCAACAGTGGCAACATTGACAAGGAAGCTCTCGCTCCTGTATTCAGCTGCCAATGAGGACTGGCATTTGGATTCACTCACCATAAACTCGCAACAAGACATATCCCGCACTCTCGCGTCATGGGCAGAAGCAAAACAAGATCTCATTCGAACATCGTCAGATTACGTGGCTTCTACGGTATCACCTGATAATCGGCATGCGGTTGCAGTCCGGCCTGGTGCCATCGATATTTGGAACTTGGAGCCTGAGAACATGGAGATCATTGCAACATTGCCTGGAATAGAATTTCCAGTGCGCAGCGACCAGTCTTGTATATTCTTCTGTTCTGCAAGACATTTGGTCACCGTCACTGGATACAGTGTTGATATCAGAGTATGGGATATCGGGTCAATTTTGGACGGGAGCGGCGAGCTGGAGATGGATCGATGGGAATTTGTTCCCGGAGATATCGGCAAGAGGGGAAGGTTAACCGGCGGTTGGATTGTGGATACTTGAAGCGGGGAAGTCCTCTTCTGGCAGCCCACTCCGCATCGCTTCTGGAATCCACGCAACATTCTTGCTATTGGGAGCACGGAGTACCATGAAATTGATATGACTGAGACTGCCTTTGGGGAAAAGTGGGTAACGTTGGGCAACGACTGATACGTATGAGTATGTATTTTACTGGTGGTGGAAAACCATTCGCATGGGAACTTAGAAATTCTCGTAGACAAGGAAAGGAATGAATGTATTTATCTAAATTCCCAACCCGAAAGAACTACTGCCGAAAGCTGAAATCTATGCAGGTGATAGCTGGCGTTGGACTTCATCAGTCGCGCCCACGCAGCAAAAGCGAAAAGACAACGCAGGTAAGGAGCTGTAGGGAGACAGACACGTAGCGAGAAGGAAGAGGGAAGGGGGAAAAGCAGATAAGACTTTGTAAAGGCGAGTCTTTCACTTCCTCGTACCGCCAAAGAAAGGAGACTGGAAAAAAAGGGTGAACATTGAATGATAAATCAGCGAGTGGGGTTGGAATTCACTGGGATGTGTCTCGTAGCCGCAGCCACAAAAAAGCAAAAACGAAAACGAAAAATGCAAAAGATGCGGAGCAAAGGCAGACACAGGAAGCGAAGGGAGAAGCAGAAGCTAGATGCAATACCCATCTGAATCCCTGCCCTCCAGGATCAAAGCCCTAGCGTCAAAAAAGGAGACTAGACGCGACGCGAAAAGAAAGGAGAGATGCTTGCTCACGCGAAGATTCAATCCATATAAAAACGAAGCAAGCACGTCGTAAGCCAAAATGAGAGAAAAGGGACGGCCAGAAGCGCATAAGATAGGAAATGAACGAGTGGGTTGGAGTTCGTGAGTTCCGCCGCCATGCAGCCGCAGCAAAAGGAAGAAAAGCGAAGATAAGGGTGAAACAGGAGAACGTCTCCATCTAGGTTCCATTCAAGAAAGATAATCGACGACGATAATTTCGCTTCCTCGTGGCGCCAAAAGTAGGACACGTGAAAAGAAGCGAAGATTTAATCAATAAAGACGAGAGCAAGCCCGTCGGAAGACAAGATAGAAGAAAATCGAATGGATGGCGATCAGTGGGGCATTGACCTTCGTCGCACAGCCGCAGCGAAACCCAAAGGGAAAAGAAAATAGGCACAAAAAGTCAAGGAAGGAAGGAAGGCAGAGAAATCAAAGCAGAAACGGAGAGAAGAGGGAAGTAGACGCGAGACGTCGTCCCCGAGTTCCCACCCTTCACGAGCTGCCCCTCCGCAGCGAGGAGACACTGGATGCTGTGTAAAGCCAGACGTGGAGGATATCTCTGGAGAAAAGAACAGAACGTCGTCCACAGAAATAGAAAAGGAACTTCGTGGGCAGGAAAAGAACGAGAACCTCGTGGGCGGGAAAAGAGTGAGAACAAGAAAGTGACACAAGTGGGAAATGCACCGCATATCCCAAACGCACCCGTTCTCGTTTCTCTTCATCGCCATCATTTCGGGCCGGTAGCGGTTCGTATTTGGGAGGCGGCGTGTGGTGGTTGTGCCAGAGTCGGAGAACCAAAGTGCGCGGACGGTAGGCCGGGTCGTGGCGTGACTAGACGAGTTCCAATTCCAACTCGGCTGGCAGCGCGGCGTGCGCCAATTTGGCTTCCGGTAAGACGCAGACGTCCTACTCGTCGTGCAGAGCGACGTAGACGCTTCGCAGCGTTGTTGGTGTCGCATCACCCGCTGCTCGGCGGAGTGGGGGGTGCAGGTGTGGGTGCAGGCGTGCGTGGAGGTACGTGTGAAGGAGTGCACACGAGCACGCTGAGCGGGAGCGGCGAGCATCGTGTCGCGGCGCGCACTGAGCGCGTCTTTGTCTGTCATGCACTCTGCGGTCAGCGTCTCAGCATTGTGAATGGAAGTAGCACAAAGTGAAGGGGGGGGATGAAGCGTGATACAAAACGAAGAGGGGAAGAGTGGAGGAAAGCAGAAAGAGCACGCACCACTCCTCGACTTCCTCATGTGCACCCAACTCTGGGCTTGGTGCTTCAACCTCGGAAGGGAGCGACACCCACGCGCAGTGTCGACCTCTCGCGCGAGCCTGGACCCCCACATGCCGTGTGTACGAAAGTCGGGGAGGGCGCAACCGAGCGCGACGGTGAGCGAGGAATTCTTCAAGTCCGGTGTATAGCGGACGATCACCCCGGGCCAACGCGAGACATGAGAGTCGTGGGGCGATATGGAGACACGTAGAACGCCTCGCGGCGGCGTTGGCGCTGTCGAGGCCGAGGCTTGGTCTGCTGCTCAAGTGGAGGTGGAGGCGTGTGTGGAGGAGCGAACGCGCTGCGGGGTCGGCGAGCATCACATCGCTGCGGAGTTGGAGCGCGTCCTTGTCTGCTGTGGGTTCAGCGTCAGGGCACGAGAAGGGAAACGGGGGGACGCAGAAGAAGAGAAACCACCAATGCGCACCTCTCGACGAACGGCCCTGAAAACCACAGCGTGCCCAACCCCTCGTCCTCGCTGCTCACCGCGCTCGACTCCTCGTCCTCGGCACCCAGCGCCAATGCCTGCGCACCGCCGACGCTGCGCGCGCGCGGGCCCTAACTCCCACTTCCTCTGCGTACACAGCTCAGGCAGGACGCAGTCGCCCGCGACGGCGACGCGTTCTTCGGTTCTCTTGCGCTCCATCGGCCGTACGCGCATTTGGGGTGTTCGCGTTTTAGCGGTTTTGGCCTGTGCGTGTCTTAGTCGTTGCGAGTGGAGCCCGGACCCAGAAGCGAAAGCGAGAAACAGTAGCGCCGAGATGTGGAAGATGGGAGTGCCGCCGAGAGTTTCGATGATGACCGTCGTGTGGCGTGGCATGGCGCAGAAACGCCAGTGGGCGAGCGCTAACAAGCCGGGGAGGAGAGCACACGAGTGCGGGTCAGGAGACGCGCCGAACAAAGAGAGCAGGTCGGGCTGGTGCGCGGGACGAGGAGAGGCAGATGAAGCGAGGAGCGTGCATCGGTTACGGCATCGCTGATTCTGTGCATCGCCACCATCGCTTCCTCCCTTCCTCCACCACGAGCGCCTCGAAACTGTGTGCTATGTAGCTCTCGATAATGTATTATCCGCCATCGCCATCAACGCTCGGCGGCCTCTCTTCCCCGCCTGTTGCTCGCTCGGCGATGACAATGACGACACACGAGTTGCGCGACCCGTACGGACGTATGCCTTGGGAGGGCCAGACAAGAGTTGTGAATGTTGATGGCGAAGATCCTCCTCCGAGTCAGAGTCTACTCGGTGCGTGTCGCGTGTTGCCTTACGTGGGTTCAAGTTTCCCGCTCCCCTGTTTTCTTTCTTCGGCGCTTTTCTCTTCATTTGCCCTTGTGCTCTTTGCCTTCGCTTCGTTTTTTTCTGTGTGGCCCCACATCCCACCGCTGACGACGCAGGCACGCGCAGGTACCTCAAACCCTGCACCTCGTCTCCTCTTCTCTCGCCTACGTCGGTGTACGTCTACGTCTACCGCCGCTCTTTATGCTATCGACGCTCTGCGCTCCTACAGCCCGTCCCCCCTGCCTTGTTCATTCTGCTTCTGTTTCTAGGCCCGACTGGTCTTCCTCGCTCGCGGTTCTGGCTCTTGTTCTCTGGCTCTGCTTCGTGCTCTCCCTATTGCAATGCTCCTTACTCGTTCGACTCGCTCTGGGTCTGGGTGTGGTTCTCCTCGCTGGCGGTTCTCCTAATTCTCCTCGTTCACGTTATCGAAATCCCTATACTTTCTACCCGTCTCATCCTATGTTCTCGTCTCGTGTCGGCACTGCTCGAATCGAGTCGAAGATCCCATCTATCCTTCCATCTCATACATCTGCATCTTCTTGTTCATTTGCATCCACTCATTTATGCATGCATCCCATCCGATTCGTTCCTCGTGTCCATCCATCCATCCCTTCTTCGTTTCCTTTCTTTCCTCGAGTCGCACCCGCACTTACACTCTCCCTCGAGCGGTTCTCATCGTTCACTCATAATAACTGGACAATAGTTACGGCGCACCGTGGCGCGCTCGGTCGAGAGCCCGAACACGCCTTCTTCCCTTCATTTCCGCGTTTTGATTCATCCCCAGGAGTCATTTGCATCTGCACTACAGGCGTCTCACAGAGCCCAGACTCCCGAATAGAAACTCAACGCATTCGGCCCGAGCCGCTGCGACACCTTCGTGATCCTGCTTGTTGCGAATGATCGTCCTTCCTCACAAGTTCGGGCGCCTGGCTTCATTCGTCTTTGTCTTCATGTGGGCCGAGATCATGTGTGGTGCGTTTCTCTCGCCATTCGGCCTTTCCTATTATGCGCAGCACTCTTCTCTTGTACTTGTGCGTTTCGTTTTGGGTTACAAGGCGAGCCGCTGACTACGCAGGCACGCGCAAGCTCCTCAAAGGAACACTGCATTTCATCTCATCTCCGACCTCCTGCGCTTTGTCTCGTCCTCATGCTCATCGCCGTCTCGTCTATGTCTTTCGCCGCTCTTCCCTTCACCCCTAATCCCGTCGCCGCTCCGCGCACCTACACCCTATCTCCTTTCTCTTGCCCCTACTCGCTGGTCCTGGTTGCTTGTCGCTTGCGTTATGGTATCGGTTCGATCCTCTTACTGAATCGCGCACGCGGTTCTCCTGGTTCCCTTCCTCGCTCGTGGTTCGCCTTCTAGTTCTTGTTGTTAGCTCGACTCCCCCACTCTGGTTCTGGTTCCCCTCCTCTGTCGGTCGCCGGTCCCCTCTCCTCTCGTTGCTCTCCGTCGCTCTAGTTGTTGGACTCATGCTTCTGGTCTCCACCTACACACCCGTCTCACCGCGTGTTCTCGCTCATCGATTCGTACATCTTTTTCCTTGCATGCTTCCTAAACGTACTGGAGAGGATTTGGTTCATCAGTGGCGGCCGCAAATCCGAATCGGAAACAACACGCAACACCGAGCGCTGGCGCATCACGGACGGACGTCTTTTGCTAGCTCGGGGCTCACTTTGACTCCGCTTTGACTCACGACAAATTCAAGTTCAATCTCACGGCCGATCCGAGGACGTTGGCACGCTTCATAAGACTGTAGTCCACGAACGAACCCAACTCAAAGATCGCCTAGGGGAGTGGGAAGAAGAGCAGACCATGCTGTTGGAATATCATTCACGGACCGCGAAGATTATGTCGCCCCTCAGGCGAATTCCCGCTGCGATCCTGGGTGAAATATTTTGCTTGACGTTGCCGAACCTCGATGACGTTTCCAGCACGGAAGATTGTCCTTGGGCTTTGACACACGTCTGCACCAGTCGGACAGCTGTCGCTCTATCGAAACCTTCCCGCTAGTCGCTGACCAAACATGGACTTCTCCGGGGAAGAGCGGTATCCGCTGGAAATGATCAGGATCCAGATGGAACGCGCTCCCTTGCTGAAGGTCCACTTTTTTAGATCTGAAGACTGTGGGTCCGGTCCTCAAATCGCCATGTTCAGACTCCTGTCAAGGCACCGTGCTCGATGAGGAGAACTAAAGATTCAGTGTACCTCTAGTCTTGTACCTCATCTGATGAATCTTGACGATGTTACGGCGTTGCGCAGGGCACGGGCAGAGTGGGACGCCGCCGACAGCCAGTCGACTCCGTCGATTCCTTTTGCACAACCATTTTCCTCGTCAAGTTCAGTGTCCACTCCGAATTTCGCGATGTACCCACTCGGTAAGATTTCGGTGCGCCTTGAGAGATGGACTCGAAAGTCCTCAAATCATTACCGGCCCTTCAAGAGGCCCGTATCCGCCGTCACTGCGATGAAGTCGTCGACTGGCCGGAACTGGGCGACCCAATCGATCTCGTCCACCTACGACGCCTGTACGTGAGCGACCCGATCAGCCTGGACTATCTTCGCGCACCGTCTCAGAAAAACTTGGTCTTCTATTGACCGGCAGAGACTTTATGTCAACCCACCATTCCCCGGAAGATTTGTTTGGTTCTTGCACTTCTCCCGCCTTTACGTCCATGAATTCCTGGACGCCCGGTTGATGGCAGCGACCGTGAAGAAATTCCTTCTATCGTCGATCTCGCGGCCAACGAAAATCCCGACCTCAGGCTCAATCTTCGAGCAGCGGACAAGCTCAGAATGGCCTCATCAGAAGCGGGTGATACGCATATAGATGGGACATATCTCCGGGGCGTGTTCCTTCAGTTCCTTCAGTTTCTTCGGCTCCCGGCTCCCGGTATCGGCGAAGAACACTCATATACGCAGAGCGCAGTCGCCTTTCACACCCGTTTTTCCGACCTTCTTCCTGCGTTGATTCTTTTCCTGATCCCCGTGTTCTTTGGGTCTGGGGACAACGGCCATCATAGCGAGAATTTGAACAGTCCAGAATCGATGCCGCCTGCAGCCCAATACAGCCTTCGAGTGCCCACATCTATTTACGGCTTCACGTCGGCACAACCTCCCAGGTCCTCACAAACTCCTTCTTCATTTTAGTGAACGGCAAAGGGCCGCATCCTGAGTCAGGATCGACAGGCGCGTTCGGCTGGGTACTTTGACCGTACTCAATGAGCCATCTGCCGGTATACCTGGAAAGGACCAGCTGGTGAGGATTTCACACCATATTATCTAAGGTAATACTCGTACGTTCCAAGAACGTCAGACGGGAGAACGCCTGCGAAGAAGCTTCCGGAGGGGAATCCGCAGAAAGGGGTACCGATATTCGGGCCCGTGAAATCGCTGAAACGAGCGCATTAACACCACGAATTGACATTTGGAACAGAAGGCAACGTGCTCGACGATGATGGTCTCGACGCCGCCCGGAGGGGTGTAGAAGATGCTGATGTTGAAGGCGGATCCGTCGATCACGAGTGTGCCGGGGACTAGGCCTTCGACGGAATCGAACCGCCAACCGAGCAACGCGAACGTGCCCTGCGGCACCGTAGTATTCACGATGAGGTTGGCGGCTTTGGGGACAAATGGGCCAGTCGTGGGGAATTCATCAGCAGTCCTCAGGCTACCAGGTGTGGCGGCTGTATTGCTCTGGATCAAGTCGAAATCGCCCTTGACAATTATGCGGGACAAAGATTCAGCGCCAGCCCGAACAGCGAGCGTGGTACCGAGGAAAACAATTCGAGCGAAAGTGCTGATGTACATCGTAGGCCTTTCGGTGGTCATCGAGCGCAGAGCTTGCAGGGTTTTTTATATCCCTCCCTTACAGCGACAAATATAACTTGAACGGGCATTTTTGGCCGTCTAGAGTCGTGTTCGATGTGAAGGAGCACGAATGGACCATATTGAACTTCTCCGCAGCACCCACATACAAGCATGGGAGCAACCCAAACGCCTTCTGACAGAGAGACTGTGAACGTTGCACACAAATTTGGTCACCACAGCAGTGATAGACATTCTGGAATATGGAATATATGTCCCACAATCAGAAACTCGGGAGAAGTCATGTCTGGAAGTGAGGGTGCCCGTTCGGCAGGAAGTCGGTGTGGAAGTGAGACCTCCACACAATGGACTAAAAAACCAGAGTGATCATGTTCAAATTATGCCATTGTTCAAAACACAATACTCATTCGCACTGGTTTCCAATGATAGACGCTCTTGAATGCACAGAGAAGTTCGTGACAACCCTGGGAGAGTCTTTGGATCGAATTCGAAGGACAATAAATGATGGCGCCCACCCGTGACGCCGTCTGTGGCCGTCGCAAGCAGCACAGCAGCTGTCTGACAGTCTATATTATCATGTGTTCAAATCCGCCGCGGTTCTTCGACAGCGAGTTTTAATACACGCGTTCACCTCATTTTGTTCCCCCCAGGATAATACAAGGATTTGAGTAAGGTGGATGCATATTTATGCACCACAGGGGATTGGGTTCACGTCAGCCGTTGACTGTATCTTTCCTCTCTATCCGCAGGTCCCAGGAAATCAACCTGAATTCTGGTTCTGTCGAAATAATGGGACTTTATTAAAATGGAGAAATAGAAGCATTAAACGAGTGTTAACAAGCGCGCCGTGGGCCGCTTCGCGGCCCACCGCTCCGCTTGAAGTAGCCACGGGATCTGGCGCTTGATCCAGCGCTAAGTCTAAAGTTGATGAACCAAAAATTCGGAGCTGATGAACCAAAAGCAGGCGTGAGAAGGCTTCAGACGGACACGGATAATTTTATAAAGAGGGAGAATTAACGAATCTGCAAGGTAGCAATGAAGTGGGCGGTATCTCTGGCACAGCGAAGTGGCGTCCAGCGGCATAAGCTGCGGGAATTAACACGCGTTCTGTAGGGGATGCGCCAAGACGCACGATGGGAAAAATTGGTCATTCCCAGGGTTTTATTTCCCCGGAAATGGCCTCAGATTGCCGAGGGCTTCGCCGGCCGGCATGTTCGGTTTTAATCGGTCCCTCGACCAATTTACGATCACCCTTGGGATGGCGGGGTTGCCCAACGAGCCGTGATCGATTGATCCCATGTGTTCATACGCGGTCACGGGCCATACGCGACGCGCGTGGAATTGAAGGGAGTAATTTGTGGCTTGTTGGCAGGCTTCAATACGCAGAGGAATTCAAAATACCTTCGCACGCCTGCGCGCTGCCGACGCGCGCGCGCTTGAGCACGGACTCTCACATGGACTGCGTGCGCAGCTCGGGCGGTGCGGCGTTCTTCGGTTGCCTTGCTCTGTACTAGTCGTATGCGCATCTGGGGTGCTCGTGGTTTTCGCCCTGTGCGTGTGCGAGCCCGTTTGCGAGGGAAGCTCGAACCCAGAAGCGAGAAACAGAGAAACAGCAGCTTCGAGATGTGAAAGATGGGAGCGCCGCCAAGGATTTCGATGCCCGTCACGATCCATAGTAGGGCTTGCAGCCTTACCGTAAAATTACGGAGACACGGACCGTAAATACGGTTACGGACCCGTACTGTCAAGCGCTTGGAGAGTATTTTATACGGCACGGGGACGGTACGGGTTCGGCTGTATAAGGTGAGCCGTAACCGTCCGTTTACGGCTTTACGGCTTCCTTGCATTGGTACCTCAAAAATGGGAGGAAGTTTCTCCGGATCAGGCTGGTAAGGATGCCGATAGCATCCTGGATGGATCATGTTCCTTATCATTGACCCAAGGAGCAAGATTCGGCATACCAAGAGGTATCGGCTCATGAAGAGTCCATCACGGAGTGTTCCGAGATGTTCAATTTCCATGATGGGTGCGGTTCCCCTCATTGAATCAAGATGTATATATGGTCAAGCTTACCCCCAGAGCATATCATGACATTCGCCATGTAATAGATGTATTCTGGATGAAGAAATGAACTATTTTCGAACGTACTGAAGTGTAATGGCATATGGGGCCGCAATTACGCCGTAACGGGCGGCACGGGCGGGACCCGTGCCGTTCGAGCGTCTCTGCGATGGTCTTACGGACGGCTAACACGTACCGTAAGGAAATTACGCCGTAATTTTTCGGCCGTGGCCGTATACTAACACGGGCGGATGCAAGCCCTAATCCGTAGCATTGGCGGACGCGCTAGCGAGCGAGCGCTAATCGGCAATCAACAAGTCAGGCAAGCACACGAGGCGAGTCGAGTCAGGCGAGGAGAGGCGGGTGCCACAGAGAGGAGAGAAGAGAGGAACTTGAAGCATGGTCGATGCATGATCGATCAACGAGACGTAATCGATCACACGTGATGAGACTCGGTCACGAGGGTTGTGCACGGCGTGAAACTGAGGTTGATAATTTGTTACTTGGTGGAAGGGGATGAAGGCGGGATCAACTATGTACGGCAGCTGTCAGACGAATCCCATTTCCGCCATTTTTCATGTGTGATTTTCTCCCCAAATCCCCAGCTGGCATCGCAGATTATTCGCGCCCAATATTCGTCCCCTCGCCAATATGCATTTTGCTTACATTGTTGTTAATATAAGACGCTCTCTGCAGATTCAAGTCAAAGGCCCGCTGCGCTGGATGTGCGTCCGCTGCCGATTAGGGTGAATGAAATACCCGTTCGATTCGGGTCGGGTCATTCCAGCGACGTGGATAAAATTTTGGTTCCATCGTATTGACGGGCGTATGATGAATGCTCAGGGATAACGAGAGGACTTTGTACTCGAAATTACAACTGCCCGTCTCCAAGTTTGATATAAATCATAACTGATGCCGGAAATTGACGTAGGTCAGCCGTTGAGTCCAATTCTTCTTTCGAGAAATGAACTTAAAAGCCGTGAGGAAAAGACCCGCCGCACCACTTGATAAATACTATTTGATACCAGCTTAGCGGTGGAAATATTGTGCTGAATTTTGATCCATTGTCCATCATCTGGCGTAAAGACACGGATAACTGGTCAGTAACCCTAGGAGGTTTGTTTAATCAACTGTGGTTGAGACCATAATCCTGGATTTAATCAGTGATTGATTAATCTGTTGGTTGCACACTGCCTGTCTAAGCAGAGATTAATCCGGTTTCGTTTAAACAGAGAAACAACAAAAAGCAGTCACCAGCAGGACTCGAACACAGGACCTCCGAGATAGTCTGAAGCGAGGACACCTTGCTTAACCAATAGACTATTAAGAACATATAATGCACTTTCACAACAATTGCTGTGACAGGAGCCTCACATTATCACTAAAGTAAAGAAATATTCAATGTTTTCCCAGATTGTCTCATTATCACTCAATAATTTGTTTGGTGAATGCATTTAAGAAGTTCACTCATTTCCCTAGCTAAAACAGCCATTCCTCTGATTTCCCTCTTCTTTTGTTTAAGTCATAACATGGTCTCTGCTGAGGACTGTCCACTATGACTAGAATAAGAGCAG
The DNA here is from genome assembly GCA_014462675.1 of Mycena sanguinolenta. Lineage (NCBI taxonomy): Eukaryota > Fungi > Basidiomycota > Agaricomycetes > Agaricales > Mycenaceae > Mycena > Mycena sanguinolenta. Next base: position 425,394 of record JACAZH010000039.1, on the reverse strand, counting down.
AGAGATAAGTGAAAGATCATTTACAGGCCTATGTGAACCCACAAACATGATCTAATATGTTTGCAAAGGAGCAGGAGAAGGAGACCATGTGGTTCTCAAGGGAATGTGGACTTGTGAAAATTTGCTGTGAATTGAGCAGCATTTTCCCACTGGAATGTCAGTTATACAGTTCTAATCATGGTTGTAATGGTCTAGTGGGCATGTGCATGGCTAACTCTTGCTCACCCCTGCGCAGGTCTTTGGTTCGAATCCCGGATATAGCAAAGTGCTTTTTGTTTCTCCTGCTAGATTAAGCCGAACACGATTAAACCCCCACTGTTTAAACAGGATCAAACTAGATTAAATCTGGTTTAAACAGGTGTCATAAAGTGTTTAATCAGTGTCACACCGTAGCTGCCCTGTGAGGCAGGCTGCAACGACTCATCACGGATTAATTAATCACAGATTAAATCCAGGATTATGGTCTCAACCACAAATGATTAAACAAAGCTCCTAGGGCTTCTTAACTGGTAGTACGATCGAAATGAGCGAGTAGGCAGAGGCGAGTTTAGAGCAGAGTCAATGAGGCCATGGAGCGAAAAAAAGGAAAATGAAGTCCCGCCGCCGGCGCCGGGGAGTGTGCTAGTGGTGGGCAACGGGGCGGCTGAATAAGCCACGAGGAGAGGCAGTAGTTAGACGTCTGGATCCAAGTGAAACATCGGAGGGATTGTTCTGCGTTGGATGAAGAAAGATGTACGCGCAAAAGCCACCAAACAGAGTTATCGACGGAGTTGACAGAGCTATCCATGACGTGACATGTCGGCAGTGCCCTACTTGTTCGAGGCAAACGTTCTCCGTATCGAAAGTCGTGTTCGCGAGCGAGCATGGAAACAAATTACATGAAAAGATAGGGGGAAGAGGCTGAGTTGAGAAGAATCGTTAAGGAGCTTAAAATGATCCGGACCAGAGAGTTTCATCGAGACCTGTCTGAGGACGTGAAAGACAAAATTCCAGAAAGGGGACACAAAAAATCGAATGGATGGGACGGGAAATCAGCGAGCGAGTGGTGTGCGGCCGAATTGGCCACGTCAGTTTCACCGCGACGCAGGTGCAGCGAAAGCGAAAGGAAAAAAGGAAGCGAAAAGCAAAGAAAGCGAAAGAGTGAAGCGCGAAAAAACTCTCATCACGAACAGAAAGCCAAAAGGAACGAGAAGATTTCATTGGGCACATATACTGTATCATTTCGACTGTAGGTTCAGCGATCTGGAAATTTTCGATGTCCGGGATGGCCGATAAATTTTCTTTTGAATAAACGCGATTTTTGAGCACATCAAAAAAAGTCGGGTGATCTGTGACTGAACGTACGGTCGGAATGGTACAGTATCGGAAGATGAAACAACAGGATGTTGGAAGGTAACATAAAATAATATCAAAGAATAGAAGAGAACACAGATGCCAGAAGCAAACGAAAGGAAAGAAGAGAGGTAATAAAATCAAAATGGAGAATGATAGCAAAATCAAAACGGAAAACCAAGTAAGCAAGCAAGAACTCGAAGGAAGGAGACGCAGTGAGGGTGAAAGAAGAGAAGAGGGAAGTAGATGATGCACTACTCCGTCGGGGTAAATCGGATGCGCAACGAATGGGACTCGAAATCGATGAGTGAGCGGCGTTGGTTAGAGTTTGAGAGTTCCGCCACCACGCAACCGCAGCACGAGCGAAGGAAGAAAAGCGAGGAAGGAAATCAACAGAAGCGGGCAAGGTAGCGAAGGGAAACAGCAGATGCGCTCCAGGCCAATTGGCACGGACTGCTCAGCAGACGACCCGACCGCGACTACCCCTCGGCGCCAAAAAGAGGCTCGCATCGAGACACGCAAAAAAAGAAAGAAACAAAGAAAGTCAGGACGAACGAGGGAAGCACGTTGAAACCCAAAACATGGCAAAAGAGCGGAACGCGACGCCGAAGATCGAATGAACGAGTGGGGTTGGAGTTTGTCAGCGGTGCCATACAGCAAAAGACAGAAATAAGCAAGCGAAAAAAACCCGAAGAAGAGCAAAAATGGGGGTGAAATGGGAGGATCAAACCAAAGACGTCGTCTCGAAGCAAATTCTCACCCTCGAAGATCAAAGCCTCGGCTTCAAAGGAGACTGGATGTGACGTGAAAGGAAAAAAGAAGAGATAATCGCCAAAGACAGGACAAAGGGCAAGCACGTTGAAACGTAGAATAAAATGAAAGAGGCAGCTAAAAGATTGTATGAGATGAAAAAGAAGTGTGTGGAATAGTACTTTGTCGATCCCGCCGCCACGGAGCAAAAGCGGGAAAAAAAAAGGGGGAGCAAGAAACCGAGCAAACAAGGACGGTCGAGAGGGGAGGAAAACAGATGCGAGATGCCATCTGCAGGTGAACCCTCGCCCAGCAACGAAGACAGTCTTGTTTCTTTGGTCGCCAAAGCAGGAGACTCGACGCGCCATTGTTTTTTAAAAAAAAAACAGGAAAAAGCAGAGATAAAGAAGACGGCGTCGCGAAAGCTCTGCCGTCCAAAAAAAGAACAGGCAAGGAGAAATACAATCTCATGGGCAGAAAGAGGAACACCACGTCCACGTATCCCAATCGCATCCCGCAACAGCGCCCACTTCAGTGCGCGGGACAGCGAATCTTGAAAAAACTGTTGGAATACGAGTTCACTGCTCGCTATCTCCGATGTCATTTGTTGTCATATTAAGCCACAGGTACTCCCCTCCCCCTGGTTGTCGTGATTAATCTTTCGTTTACACGAATTAGTTGTGTCCACGTTGTATAAGTAGTCTGTAGTTCTGAATAACTCTCCGTGCGTTTGCAACGGGTTCACTGCTAATCTGGAATTGAGCTCTTGGATTCCAACAAAAACCTGGCGCTAAGCAGGTGGGTGTGTTGGACTCAAAGGAGATAATCCCAGGACAGCAGTGAACCCGTTGCAAATGCATGAGAAATCGATTCGAAAGGACAAGTGGGTTATACAGAATCAGGGATACTAATTAGACCAAATGGGGGATTCATTATGGCAGGCACCTGGAACGAAGGGGGAGAGAGGCGACGGGCAGTATTTGTCGCCCGCGTACGACATCCAATAACGTCAGACATGGCGAGCGACGACTTGGTTCCAACAGGGTGGAGTGAAGAAAAAATGAGTAGGGAGAAAGGAGTTCATAGGGAGCCGTCAGACATGGCGAGCGACGACCTGGTTCCCTTGAAGTATTTTATGCGACAGAAGTGTACCGTAGGCGCAGAAACTGAACGGCTATTTCCAGGTTCAAAATTATGCTTCATTCTGTTATCTAAGCTCTACCGTGGGGCATAGGGGAACCTATGGGGTCTGCGAGCTCGGTTTAGATGACAGGATGGAGTCCAGGAACGAAGGTGTATTTTATATTAGCTTGCCTTGTACACTGGGATAATTCCTGGACCCGGCGTTCGTTATTCGGACCGTGCCGTGTAATGCTACCTACCTACCTACCTACCAACAGGGTGGAGTGAAGAAAAAAATCATCGGCAGTTTAGCCGACGGCTGTCTTGACGCTTCTAGGCGGTGATTGGTTTGCAATTTGATTCAGGACGCCAAAATTGTGTGAAATTCAGATTACTCACCCATACCTGAGCATAATGATATAAAAAGTGGCCTCAACTTCGGATAGAGAGCCAGCCATAGCACAAGCGACGGAAGGGTCCACCTAGCCTACTCCGTGTCGAGGCGCATCACGGTATGTAAACTTCCCACAGTCTAGGCGGTTGCCATAGCGCCTCAGTGGGCCTAAACGGCAATCCGGCTTGGCAGCTAGATATGGCCATGGCTTGACATGTCTTGACGTAAAGCAGTGCCTAGACTTTGACTCATCTCGGGTTGGGTTTAACGCAGTGGTTGACGGATTTGTTGGCGTATGGCATTCATTATGTTTCTCTCGTCCCTGCTGACTCTTCATAATGTTCATCCCAGCCTTTCATTGGGATCCAGTGTGGTAAGGTACCCATCCTAGCCTCAAGCGGGCAATAGCTAATGATTTCAGAATCTGTCCTTGTTCATTCAGTCGTATGTGTTTCCTTGCCAGTCAACAAGGGGGTAGCACGTGAGCAATTGAAGATGTGATGCTGGTCGGTCGGTCCCCCCAACCGACCCTTAAAAAAATATTTTTTGACCAGTGTCTTTCAATGCTTCTGGGGCATGCAATTGGCCGACCCTTTGGTTTTTTTTTCAGGTGGAAAAGCTTTCCGGAGAGAATTTCGAGAATCTTGGCCCAAAATGGAAGGTTAATCGGCAATTTTGACAGGTGGCTGTGAAACATTCCTGCTTGTTCATAGAGTGTAGCACGAATACCAAATATCGTGAATATTCGAGCCAAGCCATTTGTGAATAGCGAATATTTGTATTCACAAATGGCTGTGGCTGTGCTATTTGCACGAATGCGAATATCAGTTTTCAGGAAAGTTAATATTCGCGAATATTTGCAGCTGTAATACAGCGCTAAAATTTCAATCAAGTATAGTAAATTTGGGTCCATTTAATGCATCCCCTCTTTGGAACCATAATACACTTCATTTACGCCAACTAGATCTGTAATTCATATGCAAACCAACCCACTTTAGAGACATCTTTGCTTTGACAACTGCTTGACAGGTTGACAGCAAGTGTGATGATGGTCAATCAAATGGTTGAACATGCAAGACCAGGGCTTGTATGAGTCTTTGACAATGTTTAAACTCACAAGATAACATAAAAGTGTCCTCAGCAACTTATTGGTGGCTACTAAACCCCCGAATCTCCAATATATTCACTGAATATTCATATTCACGAATATTCGCGAATATTGCTGACTAAGCAACGAATATTCGCCATCAATACTCGTACGAATGCGAATATCAATTTTTAGGTTTCAGTGAATATTCATATTCGCGAATATATACTCGTGCTACACTCTACTTGTTCACTTCATTCAAGGCTCTTGAGAGGGCGGAATCATATGAAAGACAATTCTAATCCACTCGGCAACACTCTCCACTCCTTTTCAAAGAGTTGCAGACCTATAGAGCTTGGAGTCTTCCAACCATACAATAGAGAGCTTGCGCAAAGCCACCCTGAGCGTGGGTGGCTTCGAAAGTTGATGTTCTGAAACAGCCTCTACATGCTTTTCTAGCTTTGAGTGCATCAAATAGACACTCAATTCATGTTCTGGGACATATGGGCCAGACTTGTTTCTGTTCAAGCATGCAAAGCTCAATTGGAAGCTACCCCAATGCCCAGGGTGGCTTTGCGCAAGCTCTCTAATATGTTCCTCTAATCACAAGAAATATTCACTGCCACGTATCATGTAGCCATCTGAGTTGTATCTTTGGTTTATTGACCTCACATATCTTCTGCATGGTTAGAAATGTCGTGCTCCGGCAGACTGGCACAGAAATCAGGAAAATTGCCGACGGATCAGATCAAAATTACCATATTTGGCCATTACATAATGCTGTACGGTCGGTCGGCCCCCCTGGTCAGGCCCTTAATTCAAAATTTGGCACGGTATCCTTAAATTTTTTTTTGCTACCCCCTTGCCAGTCAACCTCATTTTTTTAAAAGTCGACACCCCTGTTTTAGCCTCCTTGTTGTCCTCGCATGGATGATGAAAAAGGTTTGGCGTACACTGCCAAAGTGCTCACATGTCGCCACCAGCTGGTCTGGTCATGCATCACCCACCTTTTTTGAAACCTGTTTTCAGATGCTCCGTATGTGGTATCCACCTGCATGCCCCAGTCCATTATCCAGCTGGCACGTACCTGTTTGTCATGCTGCTTCCATGTTACGAGGCGATCTGAGCTCCAGGTGAAACGAAAGAATAAAAATAAATTGCTAATCCGAACAATTGTCATCTGATTCATCTTCGTAGGCCATGTCCGAACTGTCTGATTCTGTCTCTGAGTCCACCTCGTCACTATCAGGCTCTGGTGTTGCCCTCGCCTTTTCGGTACGTTTTATCTGCCGTTTTCCCTTCCCTGCTGCGAGAGATTCTTGGGGGATTTGGCCACTAGTCCGCGATCCACGTTTGGATTTCTTGGCGCTCTTCCGCAGCCTCCTTCCTCCGTCATCATCTCCATCTTGCTGCGCTCGCTTCCGTTTTTTTGTTGCGAGTTGCTGCCGGAGCTGTGCAGCTAGCTCATGATGAGTTGCCTCGCGGTCGATGTAAAGAGGGATAGGTGCAATCAGGTCGCGTGGAAGAGTTGCGCGAAGGAGGTGAGCATTATGAAATGCGTGAGTATTGATGATGAATCGGTCGAGTGGTTTGTAAATAATGAAGTTCTCTGTCTGGTCAGATTCAACACGCTCTTGCATGCGTAAACGTACCCCAGTCGCCTCGCAATTGGCGGAATCACAGTCGTGCTGAACGTTGAATTTAAACATGACATACTATCAATGAAAGAGATTAGTTCAACAGGGGTAGTGTTACAGATTGTGTAGGCTAACCTTCGCCGGCACAATCGAGAATGTTACTTCCCCGTCTCGGCGGACTAGAACCGGCATCCCATATAGCTCATCGCGTTCGCTGAGCACTTGAAATTGTTCCAGAACCACCAGCACGACACCAGCAGTGTCGACAAGTATATCTGATATCCGGCCAGTGATTTTCGAGAAATTCTGTATCCAGTTAATTGAATTTTATATAGTAATTAAGAAGGCAGCGTACTTGGGTCGGAGACTGTGCAAACACCCAGGAATCGATAAAGCATTCATCCAGGGACTCACTGATTACATGCAGACACCTTTTCCACACAGAATCCGGGTTGTATAGTCCGAAATTCAACGCACGAGCAGCGCTTGTTGATTTTAGTGGAATATCTTCTCTCTTCGTCTGGCCACGCTTGAGGGGAACCAATCTGATTTCGCCTATTGTGTGCAGGTCGAAACAGAGCAAAAACAATGTCAAGCAATTCATACCGTGCTTAACCGACTTCTTCTCAGTCCAACCAATCAGCTTTTGAAGCACCGGATGTTCCAACATGAAGCGGCGAACGCCGCTCCCTGCTTGTACCCATTTCCGACCCTCATCCGAGGACCACCAGCCTCCTGTGATACGATGCTTCAACCCTTCCTGATCGCCAAGCTGTCGCGCGATATCTCGGCTCGGCGCAAGGTGATTAGACAAGATGGAGCAATAACGAAACACGCCATTGAAAGATTCAAAAATCTCGGTGGCGACCCCAATGAGGACCAAAATGCGCTGCGTCATAGGGCGAATGCACGAGAAGATGATATTTCATCTTTGAAACAATTTTTGAAGGATCGATTGACGCGCAAATATCGAGGACATTTCCGATAGCAACTTTGAGATCTCCCTGAGAAAAGTGAGCCAGCCGATTTTAGGGGAGAGAAGAGGGATGAGGACCTGATACTCAGCTGGAGAACGGATCTCAGGGACCCAAAGCAATGCTGAAAGCTCGCCGACAGCCCTCCAAGCCTTGAATTTCAAGTCAGCGACTAAGCCTCGAACGTGAAAGATGTTCGTCTGCGTGATGGTCTTGAACTGACGTCCAATCAGGGACCCAGCATATTGCATGATGTATGCGGATCGGATAGCGTGGATAGAGAGGGCATCGGTATTGGTGGCTTGGAGGCGGACAGCAAATGTTTGCTTTTCTTCTGGGGACCAGGCAGTATGTGTAACGTGCCAGATATATTTGATGACCCCGAGCAGAATGGTGTGCAGAATCTCAATCGGGGTATCCTTCACAGGATCAAAGCCTGATCCATTAAATTGTCAGACAATCCATCAACAACAACGACAGGTATGAAGTTCCGACCTTTCATGGTCAAAAATGGACTGTAAATTTTGTCGTGGTTTTCGACAGTCCATTGAATTAGTTCTTCCTGGATATCCTGCTTTGTACGTTCAGGCTGTTCCTTGCGCAACTGCTCGATCCAGAATTGAGTGTATACATCTTTGACTCCTGTCTGTGTTTGAGAGTCGGCTACGTGTTTGGCCACCCCCGAGCAAGCAAGGTTGACCTGCTTTTCGAGCTCTTTGAGTATTTGTTCTTTTGTGCGAGGAACACCGCCCTTGAAAACAGTGTTACGTTGCAACTGAAATCTATGTCAAGACTCGTATACCTCAAAAAGGGAGTGGTAACCCTCGTTGGAGGTCTTCTCCTTCTGTGTCCCACCGACTTGACACTTGCGACAGAGGTAGTTCCCCTTTCCTCCGATGTGAGAGGCAACTTCGCTCTGCATTGGATTGTCTGAGGCACCGGCGTTGACATATAGACAGAAGCAAGAGGCATTTCCAAACTCGTCTTGAACCTCGACAGGGGCCGTATGTGTAGCTCTATGAGTGGCAAGTGTGATGAGCTTACTAAGATCAAAGGGAGGAAATACGTACTCAACCGCAATTTTGAATTCTTGGAACTGTTCCGAGACAGTTGCATTTGGAGATGTGGAGACGAAATGAACATGGAATTCCTGCTGATGGAGCTCCCGCGGCAGATTTCCATGCGTCATGTATGCGTTCCAATGCTTGTTCCAAGACTTTGACCGATTCCCAGATACATCATCACTGAAATAATTCACGAAGCTGCTATACATTGGACGACCTGCAGCAATTATGCGCTTTGGATTTGGCATGCACTCTGGATACCCAGCCTTCTTGGTTGAAGCTGGCTGAATGAGAGAAGGAATCCGATTTAAAAATCACACACGTACTGGCCCACTTCGGAATTTTGCCCGCGTGTTCGAGATCATAATAGTTTTCGATTAAATCTTCAGCGCAAATGAAGATAGTCTTGGTGTCAACAATAATAGCCTCTTTCTGGCGACTCATTGTGAGGATTGTTTAAGCAGAACAGGAATAACTAACCTGGGCATTGAAGGTGACTGCAAACGCATCAGCATAAACCTTGCCATGGAATGTCACCCAGCGAATAGGAACAGCGAAGTTTCCATCTCGAAGTTGAGAAACTTCATTGATGTAGTAGTGTTTTGGGCCGGCAGCATACATGGGGCTCAAGATGTCAAGATCCATAGTTTTGCGCCATTCTTGTGCGTGCCAGAATTCTCGGATTACACCGTCTTCGGGAATCTCTCGGTACACGTGGATGAGTTTGCGGGTTGTAGGGTTGGTCCAGTCCTAAGCGAAGATATTTGGGCCAGTATCGAGTAGAGAGTTAGGAAGTATTACCTTTGCGATAATGGCTCTCGGGTCATTCATAAAAAAATACGTTGCCTTGAACTGATCTGCAGGGAATGCTTGGAATGCCACATTGAGCCCGAAGCTCCTTCTGTACTTTCCGGAGGCGGTCAAACGATGGGACATCCTTGCATCTAGCTTCCTTCAGGATCCACAAGAACACACGCATTAAGGAACTCGAAATACGAAGCCGGGGAAGATTATCCAAAGTGTCAAGCAGGAACATCTGGCAAAGAAAGTTAAAGGGTCCCACTGAGTATATCATACATATTTTGCCATACCATTTTATTTGGGTATGGGTACCACTCAGATTCTTTTGAAGGTAATTTCAGCTTCAAGAATTTCGTCGGGTTCTGGATCCGGAAAACCTGGAATGATCCACAGATTAACTTATAGTATCATGGTATCTGTAGATGGAATAAAATAAAATAAACAGGAGCAAGAGTGCAAGCACTTCGCGGAAATGAGTTCCGAACCACGCACTCCAGACGGAGTGACACAGATCAATAATGTCACGATCATGTGATCGAAACGAACCGTTCGTGTATCCCACCAACACTCACCAGCGTTGCGCATCACTTCTCCGAGATAATCATCCTCCTCGTCTTCTCCGACCGCATTGGCCACTTCCTCATCTCCAAACCCCAGCCTCTTTGCCATCGCGACCGGATTCCACAAGCCAAAACACCTGGCCTCTTCACGCAGCTGGCCATGCCTTGCCTCTGGAGTTTCGAGGTCGTCTCCAGCACTGAATTCTGCACCATTCTCCCTATAGTCGGCCCACATTTCCGACTCTTCCTCGCTGATTACTCTTGAAGATGCCACAGCAAGTGGGCCTTGTGCACGCTGCGTGGTGAACTGGATGTGTCACGCTAAGGACCTGCACGTGACATCTTATCTAGGCGCCTGGGACATGACAAGATAATGTGGACTAGCGCTAGACAGATGAGATAATAGTGGAGGTTTATTCGTGTTGACATTTCAAGAAACCCTTCGGTCCGGGACACGAGGTCGAGGCATGTTATTTAAAGAAGGCAACAGGGTGCTTTATGCATGGTGGCTCAATCCTCGTGAGGCCGAGGAGGTAGCGCCAGACTATTGGATATTAAGAAGCATGTTGGACACATGTCTTCCTGACGTTAGAAGGATATATTTAATAATGATCGGAGAAGCATGCTTAATGCATGACTTATTTAATATGGTTTGACGTATTCGATCGAGGTTGATCGGAACATGTGTTACGTTGACGGAACACTCATGTAGTACATACGGTCTTCTTGCGATCCTCATGTATTATTATATTTAGTCATAAGAGTTCACACAGCTCGTACTACAGTATTTAAGTAGTAGTATTATTCTGTAGTAGCTAGCCTTGAATTCTCGTTCATATACGAGTCTTTAGTATCACACCACCCAATCCTTGAGTCTTAGCTGCTCTTGGACGTGAGAACGAGGCTTGGACGTGACATAAGCGCTAGTCCACATTATCTTGTCATGTCCTAGGCGCCTAGATAAGATGTCACGTGCAGGTCCTTAGCGTGACAGGACGTCTCGCATTGCGCGTGTCGCAGAATCTGCCTCCGTCTCTTCCTTCAGTTTATCTTCTCTCCTCCGCAAATCTTCGGCCAGCTCTACAGCCTGCAAATGTGGTCTGCTCTGCAAGTGTGAAAGCTCAACGGTCCGGACTTTCATCCATTTACGGCGCTCAGGCGGTACACCAGCCGCACACGCTCTGCACTGAACCATTGTGCGATCCTCGTTGTATATGAAGTCTACATTTGTTGCAAATCTCTCTCAGGTTCTCCTACTTCGCAAAAAATGAGGGTACCTTTTTCATCAAGGCGCTTTCCGCTCGCTTTTGGTGGCATTGGTCAAGAATCAAAGGAGGTGTTCCTGGGGTGTCGATCGGTCGTAAAACCGTTCCTAATACAAGACTATTCGACTGGCGGTCAGCATCGTCCACAGCCCCAGCAATTTTTTCCACTCCTTTTGGTAGTATCGACATCCTGGGCTTCAATCGGTCGCCCCATCGTCCCTCAAGTGGTGTCCAATTTGAGTTTATTTGACTGGCGGCCCAGGGCACCCGAGACGATCGCACCCGCACTCCTCTACTGCACCCGCACTGGCAATTCCAAAATAGGAAGCTGCAAAACGTATAACTATTGGCATCAACGCTCCCTTTTCCCCCACTTCTCCATTATCAAAATGTCTTCTCGTCCAACCTCCTCCTTCAGCGATGACAACGACGACTTCCGTGGCATGATGGACGCCATGGCGCAGAGCTCTCCGATCGCCCCTCGATTTGCGAAGCGTACACACAACACCATGATTGGCAATAATGACACTTCGGACGATGACACCAACACTGTGGCCCCTCCTGCCGCTCTTGCTACCCAGAGTATCTCTGCCAACCAGAACATCATCACCGCTGTCCGCCTCTACGCAGAGAAGAAACGCCTTCGCATCGATCAAATTACTGAGACAGAAGCCTTCGTAACTGTGAGTTCCAAGTCGTACATGATATGATTTTCTCACTGTTGCTGCCAAAGGACTCTCCAAAACGCGAAGATGCTTGTCAACACTCTGGCGCTCGTCAATCAACTCAAGAAATTTGAAGACTCCAAGGCTCCGTTTGAGATCTCTGCCGATCTTTCTGTAAGTGTACCCTCTTCTCGTCGCATCCGAAACTGACACCTGTTCGGCCATAGGTGAACATCAAGAAGTATGCCCCGGCTGTTCTTCTGTCCAGCAAGACCAATGTCTACAAGGGCGACACTACAACTGATGTTCTCTTGGTCTGTTTCTCTTTCAAGTGCTCGTTCGAGGTCCTCACATGCTTCTCTAAGGCTATAATCAAGAAATATCGATTCAATATTCCTCTTGGCTTGGAGAATATCCCAGCTGACTGGGCAAAAATCGTTGCGGCATGCCAGGAAGCTCTTACTCAGAAGCGCTCGACAATCAAGAAGGCGGTGAGTGACCTTCAACTTGTTGTGATCGTGATGTCGGTTCTGAGATCCCAATAGATTGACGCGAGCCTCAAAGTCAACAAAAGTGATTCTGCCTTCGCCCTGAACACCCAGCACCAGAACATTTTCCAGCTTACCCAGGTCATTGTCAAGAAGACCCAATGCTCGATCAATGTCGTTCTTTGTGCGCGCGTCGCCCTTATGGTTAGTTCTTTACCTATCTATATTTGTATGGGTACTAAGTCTATGGTTTTAGCGGAAGGTCTATTTCAAATTCCTGGGCAAGAACTTCTGGGATAAATTGGACGACCGCTTGGCCAAGATTCGTAAAGACGCCAAGGGCGACGCGAAGAAGATCACTAAGTGCGCTCTTATCAACTGATTGATTTATCTGATTCATGGTCTTCTGTAGAGCATTTCGTCACATCCTAGAAGAGGACCAGAAGACGCACGGCAAGAACGACGTCGTGATCGACGACCAGGCTGTCGATGAATTTCAGCAACAGGTTGATGACCTCATCGATATTAGTGCCCTTGACGCAGCGACTTCCGTCGAAGGTGATGCCGAGGTGTAATAGATCGCATAGCATAGTAATTCGAAGCCTATAGAGTCGCATACAGCGAAATCATATTTTTCCGCTCATCCATGCATTGTGCAACGCGCCATTGGGTGCAGAAAAATCCCAGCTAAAATAATGCTATGTACGACAACAGCTAGATACCACATTCACTCTACAGCTGGCGTCCAGCACGACCTGGCTCCATGGTGGACCCATACGCTATTGAACCTGGACTCGCTCTGCATATTAGCTGGCCGCCAGCTTTTCGAGCCATGTCACGCACATATCAACCACACCTGTCACCCAGGTGCCGGCCAATTGCCGGTGTACTGAAAGATCCTGAGGTAAGTGCTGTATCTTTTCCTTCAATTCGACATGGGAGGTGACACGTGACCCAGTTTAGCAATTTGGCATTTCGGTAACGGTAAAATTTCGGTATTCTGGAACGAAAAAAATTCGAAAGTTTCGTCTTTTTGGCATTTTTTAGGCAATTTTAAGAGCTGCGTGATGGCTTGGACGTTCGACAGAGGCGCGCGTGATGCGTGACCGTGAACAAAGTTCGTGATCGACACAGGGGTGCGTGACGCGTGACTACCGAATTGAAGGGAAAGATACAGTACCCGAAATGATATATATACTCAAGAATCTATCCCTACTATATGATCCTTTTGAGACTTTGGTAAACTATCTTTCCTCCTGAAGGGGAGAGCCCTACTGATATTCCCATTGTTCAAGACTCTCTTCTTGTCCGGTAAGATTTTTGATACGTTGGCAACACTTGATGAATGTCTCGTCGTCCTCGCAATCACCCTATATACAATCCACGGCAATGGCGATTGGCTTGCGGGTCCATCCCTAATAGGTATGCCAAAACCGTCACTACGTCTCCTCCACTTACTCTTGTACATGACAGTACTTTATGTGCTCATCGTACGCTTCCACTTCGTCTGTGTACAAGGGATTTCCAGCCTAAATATCCTTCCGACCCTTTCAGGCCATAGTGTTCTGGTTTTACGTGAGCCTGGCATAATATCTACGGAAACTGACTGGTGGCGCGACACGTAGACAGGCACCCACGTCTTCAGCAACCTGCTCCTGGCATGTTAAAGCCATAAACCTCTTTATAAAAATAAGGCGTCTTCTTGCCTTTTTCAGAGGTGTAACCTTTATATCCGGTCAGATCATCACGGACCTTGCCATACCGAACAAGGCCGCCAACCACCTTGTGAAATATATAGATCGCTTTCGCTTGTGATTAATAGAAAGTGGTTCGACAGTCTCTCGTTTCAATATACTTACTAGCTGGTTAAGCGACATGGTCCTCATTCCAATTCTTCAACAAAAACTGCGATTGAGGTGGTCGGCGTCAGACTTGACGAATGTTATGCAACCAAGATTAAAATTCAACAACACACTAAATTTCAATTACTCGCTGGTCTTAGTCGAGCATCAAATCGAGTGTTCACCCGTCATCAGGACCCCGAGTATTCGCAACCATGATGTCCAGAATGTTGGTTTGACGGTTTGTTGTACCCAGTTCTGATTTTTTTTGGGGTAAGATATAAGTAGAAAGTGAGACTTTGAGTTTCACAGACAACCACTTTCTGCTCTTTTTCCACCTCGGCTTCCTTCCCCGAGCATGTAAACCTGCCCTCAACGACATTCCCCTCGACTTGAACCACAGCCCGGTAGTTGCCGAAATGCTGTGCACCAGCAACACAGGTCGTTTCCCTCTTGTCTGCCCCTCAGAATATCGAAAGCCCACTCGACTGCGAAGCAAAGATGCAGACGTGTTCATTGGGTGTCAATAATCATTAAAGTTCCTGCCAAATTCACATGGCTTCTATCCGGATTGCACTTGGATTGCACAATCCGAGAAACAATCATCTGAAAACATTTTCAACCGTTTTTTAAACGTTTGTTTCCATTTCCGTTTGTTTTGCCTGTCAAGTTAAATGAAAACAAAAAGGTTGGAGACTTACTTTTTCCATGGCCTGCCATTTTATTAGCACTGTGCGCCGTCACTGTGATGGGCACAGCCGTCACTTTCCCAAACCGTCCCGTCATGAGAGTTCGAGAAACCTCGACGAAACGGGACGGATGACAGGACGGCTGTCACGGACGACCGAGCGGGAAGCTGGAATCTGTGGGGGGCTAAATTCTGATGAGAAAACATGCCAGACCCTTGCGAACACCATGTACGATACTGGCTAGTGAGCACATCCTTTCCCATAACTTGACTGCATTGCGAACAAGGCGAAGTCCTGACTGTAAACTGCCCCTGTAGACAGAGATGTCGCATCCGCCAGAGAAATGCATTCAACAGCAGCAGCTTTTTCAAATGAAAAATTCGAACTTACTGGGGATAGTCGGAATGGTCCAAGCCGAACGGAATAGGTTTGGGAGCTGCGTCTGCGCAAACACCACTGAACCACATCTGAATCGCAGAAGGTGAGGAAATTGTATCGAGTCTGCTGAGGGTTTTTATTTCTTTACAAGGTGTAACAGTATCCATCTGTGACCGCCTGAATGTAACAGACCGGATTATTTCGGTTCTCAAATGGAGCTGCAAGGGAAAAAATTCAATTTTCATGAATTCACCACTAGTACACTTCGTTATGCTGCTGGCAGTTTGATCATTTATCACACGTTCTTCAAAGGTTTCCGATGGCGCCGAAGTCGGCAATAACGGCAGCAGGTCCTGTTAGATGTGCCGTGTTTCACTCACTGCACGGTATATCTTCATCAGATATGCCAGGTTTGGGTACATGTGCCGTGCTTGTATTTGAATGTGCTGGGTGTGCAATGTTCGTGCGCTACGGGTTGTGTTAATCCCGATTTGGAACTTGATTATTTGTTCATCAATGATCAAGCGACACAGTTGATCTGTCATGGAGCGCGCTTACACCGGTTATACTGTTCTACTTAAATCTCACCCAAACCAAATAATAAGAGTGGGGTACAACAAACACTCAAACCAACATTCTGCACATCATGTTTGTGACTACTCGGGGTCCTGATGACGGGCGAGCACGGCCATCATTCATCACGCCATCGGCAAACTCGTTTATCAGTGTGGTGCTCCGGGTTTCCATAGGTTCATGCCCATTACCGGTACTCGCGCATTTTCTCCGTCATTAGATGTGCCAAAATAATGAGTCCCCAGTGTATGGTTCTCCGGATAAAACCGCAGCACTGGATGTGCGTCCGTTCCCAATAGCTGCAAATCAAGCGATATGTGCCTGCGGAGCACCCGTTCGATTTGGGGTGTGCAGCACGCTGGTCAATTTTTTCCCCCCATCATATTGGCGGGTTTTACCTTCGACCGTGATGATAAGCGCTCAGGGATAGAGACGGCGCATGGATGATGAAGAGACGATTTGTTTGGTGCATTAGAAATTCCAAGACAATATCCAAGTCTGATGCGATCATAACTGCGGGGTTCTCATCACAATTATTGCATGTTTCCCTCGTATAAATGATACCCCAAGTACGAAGAGTCGTGGCGCTCGCCATGCCTTGCGCGTCTCCGATCACGGCCTGCCTCCTCCCAGTTCGACTCTGGGTCGGGCCCTGGAGCAGGGGGATCACTAGCTTTTTTTTGGTCCTCGCTCTGTTGCTTCCTCCAATGGCAGAACCGAGAACGTCTTACAGCCGCAATATCCATGACGCAAATGATTCAGATGCTCGTCTTCCGTGTCATGCTGGCATATACGCACTCGAACCAAGAGCTCAGACTGGTGGATCCTAATCAACCACTGTAATGTTTTCGCGATTTGACACATGCGCAGCAGAGTTTCTCTTTTCCGGAGGTTTGAAGATTACACTGCACCAAGAAGACGGTGTAACGACCGGGCGCCAGAAGTATGCATATGGTTCTTTATTTAGTGAGGAATTCACACATAGCCTATTGAGAGCGAGTACATCACTAAAGACGACAAACACTCATTAAAGACGACAAAAACACCCGACCACAGTACGAGGAATTCAGACGCTAGATAACATATTCGCATCGCTGCCGTGTATCTCTTGAGTCCGTGGCAAAGAATTGGCAACGATCGGAGTTCCTGCAAGCCAGGCTTTCCGATGGCCCTTGAATGGCCCCGTCTGCGGTTCGGTAACCTCTGCTGTCCTCTCGTTGTTGCTCCGTGGCTTCAGTTGCGATACCTCCTGATACTTCGTTGACGCTGATGATACAGCAGTTCACTGCATTTTATGTCTGACTATGCGGCATTTTCATATGCCGATTCGGCATGGAAGCTTTATATTTCGTGTTCTCTCAGAATCAATTTTTCACCAACATTTAAGGGGATGGAAATATCTGACACCTGGATATATTGCAGGATCTGAAGAATGAATCACTCAACGCACGGCACATGCCACCCTGGAGTGGAATATGCTGGGTATGCAAGGTTTGTTTACTACAGGTTGGATCAATCCTAGTTATGTTTTTTGTGGAGTACATGATGGATCATACTTCGCCCTCCAGAAGGGAGAGGAACTCGACCGCTGCCTCATGGACGTGGGGATTGTCATCCTTGATTGATTCCGCTAGCATGGGAATCACTAGTTGGATGTCCGACTGGAGCTCCTCTAGATAGGAAGCTGAGTCAAACTGTTCAGAACAGAGCAGAGGATACTCACTATGTGCTGCAAGACTCGACAGGCACTGAATTGAAGCCCGACGAACAACCCAATCACCATCCTTCAGTAATTCCACTACTAGTGGAATCACTGATCGGATGTCTGGCTGGAGATCCTCTAGATTGTAACCTGGGTGGGTGGAGCTGTTCAGGTTAGGGTAGAAGATGCTCACTATGTTCGGCAAGACTGGACAGGCACTAGTTTGAGGCTCGACGAACATCCGAATCCCTGTCCTTCAGTAACTCCCCTACAATGGGAATTGATGGTCGGATGTCCGGCTGGAGCTCCTCTAGACTGCAAGTTGAGTGGGTCAGAGCAGAGCAGATAATGCTCACTATGTGCTGCAAGGCTGGACAGACACTGAATTGCAGCCTGACGAGTCACCCAATTGTCATGCTTCAGTAATTCTCCTAGCAGGGGAATCACTAGTTGGATGTCCAGCTGAAGCTCCTCTAGAAGACAGGTTCGGTGGGCCATACTGTTTAGCCCAGAGTAGAGAGCACTCACTATGTGCTGCAAGACTCGACAAGCACTGAATGGAAGCCCGACGAACAACCCGATCATCATCCTTCAGTAATTCCACCACCAGAGGAATCACGGATCGAATGGCTGGCTGGAGATCCTCTAGATGGCAAGCCGAGTGGGTGAAACTGTTCAGAGCAGAGCAGAGGATGCTCACTATGTTCGGCAAGACTTGACAGACACGTGATTGAAGCCTCACGAACATCTGAATTCCCATCCTTCAGTAATTCACCTACCATGGGAATTGATGACTGGATGTCCAACTGGAGCCCCTCTAGATAGGAAGCTGAGTGGGACAAACTGTTCAGAGCAGAGCAGAGGATGCTCACTATGTGCTGCAAGACTTGACAGGCACTGGATTGAAGCCCGACAAACAACCTGATCGCCATCATTCAGTAATTCCACTACTAGAGGAATCACTGATTGGACCGCTGCCTGGAGATCTTCTAGATGCCAAGTGAAGTGAGGTAAAATGTTCAGGGTAGAGCAGAGAATGCTCACTATGTGCCGCAAAACTAGACAGGCATTTAATTGATGCTTGACGAACAAGCCAATTACTGTCTTTCAGTGATTCCAGTACTACAGGAATCACTGGTCGGAAGTCCGGCTGGAGCTCCTCTGGAATGGCGAGCTGATTAGACTGATTAGAGCAGTGCAAAGGATGCTCACTATGTGCTGCAAGACTCGACAGACACTCAATTGAAGCCCGACGAACAATGCGATCACCATCTGTTAGTAATTCCACTAATTTAGGAATCACTGGTCGGAAGTCCGGCTGGAGCTCCTCTGGGCGGAAGGCTGATTGGGCCACATCATTCAGAGGGGAGCAGAGGGTACTCACTATGTGCTGCAAGACTCGACAGGCACTGAATTGAAGCCTGACGAACAACCCAATCACCATCTTTCAGTAATTCCACTACTACAGGAATCGCTGGTCTGAGGTCTGGCTGGAGCTCCTCTGGATGGCAAATTCAGTGGGAAAAACCATTCGGAGCAGAGCGGAGGATGCTCACTATATGCTGCAAGACTCGACAGGCACTCAATCGAAGCCCGACAAACAGCCCCATTGCCATCATTCAATAATTCCCCTACCACAGGAATCACTGACCGAATGGCTGGCTGGAGATCCTCTAGACGGCAAGCTAAATGGGTCAAACTGTTCAGAGCAGGGCAGAGAATTCCCACTATGTGCTGCAAGACTCGACAGGCACTTGATTGAATCCTGACAAACAACCCATTTACCATCCTTGAGTAATTCCACTAATTTAGGAATCACTGGTCGGAAGTCCGGCTGGAGCTCCTCTGGATGGCAAGCCAAATGGATGAAACTGTTCAGAGCAGAGCAGAAGATACTCACCATGTCCTGCAAGACTCGACAGGTATTCAATTGAAACCTGACGAACATCCTCATCCTCATCCTTCAGTAATTCCCCTACGATGAGAATTGATGGTCGGATGTCTGGTTGGAGCTCCTCTAGACTGCAAGTTGAGTGGCACAGACCATTTTGAGCAAAGCAGATACTGCTTACTATGTGCTGCAAGGCTGGACAGGCACTGAATTGAAGCTTGACGAACATCCGAGTTCCCATCGTTCAGTAATTCCTCTACCGTGGGAATCGCTGGTCGGATGTCTGGCTGGAGCTCCTCTAGATGGCAGGTTGAGTATGCCAGACCATTTAGAGCAGAGCAACCGGTGCTTACTATGTACTGCAAGACTTGACAGGCATTTAATTGATGCCTGGCGAGTCACCCAATTACCATCCTTCAGCAATTCCTTTACCACGGGAATCGCTGGGCGGATATTCAGCTGAAACTCCTCTAGAAGGCAGGTTCATTGGGCCACACCATTCAGAGCAGAGCAGAGAACCCTTACTGTGTGCCCCAAGATGGGACAAGCATTGAATTGAAGCCTGGCGGGTCATCCAATCACCATCTTTCAGTGATTCCACTACCATGGGCACAGCTGCTTGGATTTCTGACTGGAACTCTGTTTCAACACAAGTTTAGTGACCAGACCATTCAGACCAGCTCAGAGAATCCATACTTTGGGACGAAACTCTACACAGCCACTCGATAGATGCCCAGCGAGTCATCCAATTGCCGTTCCCCCCTAATTTCACGACCATAGGAATGAGGGCTTGGATGTCCGGGTGAAAGTCTGTTCCAAAAGTATTCAAACCAGATCAGTAAATTCTTACCTTGGGGTGAACTCTCAGACAGCTCCTCCAGAATGACCTGCAGAGGCTCTGATTCGGTGTGTTGCAATGTTTTTTCCAGTCCATGAAGCACCGGGTCTAGGTACACTGCCACAGCCTTATCACTTCCCAGACTTGGAACAGCAGTCAACCCTGCTTACCTCTTCGATCCCCCGCTCTTATCCTTCTCCCAAGAATGTCAGCAATCCTATAATGATTGTTCCTCGCAGTAGCTTCGAATGCCCGTTCTATTGGTGGATCAGCCCTTGTTCAATCAGCAGGAGGTTATAACCTGCCTCCAGTGTCCTCCACGTCTTTTCCAAGGAGGAATTCAATGAGGCTAACACTACCCTTGGATGCTGCAAACTGCAGAAGTGTCACGATTGGTTTGCCATCTGCACAGGTTGAGCGGATTCACGGACAATGTAGAGACATCGATACCTCCTAGGTCTGTGGTAGGATCGGCTCCCTGCTCGACCAAGCTGACAAAATCATGTCCACTGAGGGTGTCATCTTCGATTGCTGCTCGGAGGTGCTTCTCGTAGGTTCGCTGAATATTCTCCTGGCGCTCTTGGCTATTGGCCACGATTTCTCGAATTTTTATAATAGATGTTATAAAATCACGGATGGGAACAACGAGAAGAAGCAGAGCAAGCACCTGCCCAAAACCCCAGTCATTCTCCCCCGCAGTTTGGTTGCGCTTATTCCGCCGTAGCGTAAGCTCAACATCCACGAGGAGGATGATGTTGATTATGAGCAGACAGACCAGGCCCAAGATGAGAAACGCAGTGCGATCCAAGCGTGCTGCGGATAGGGTTTGAACCAGAGTTGCACGAGGAGTTTCATTGAGTTTGATGCCAGATTCCAGATCATCATTTACGATGTGAGGCCTCCGTAAGACAGTTCTGATTGATGCTGGAATGGCGCGAACGAAATGAAGAAATCGTTCTAGTTGTGGTTGATATTTGTTATAGGTGATATGGAGTGTAAGGAAAAAGAGGAACGGAAGCACGAGGTTGAGGCCAGGAATGATGAGAAGGCAATAAACTGCTAGTGAAAAGATGCGCAGCCCCAATGATGAGAATGTCACGCGACCGCCAAAAACTGAAAGCGATGGGCTACAGTCACCAATGGAAGAACCAAACTTGGATGGATTGCTCCACAGCCATAGCCCGATACCTGCCATCAGTGACAGATGAAAGGAGCCGATAGTGAGAACTGGTTTCATGGATACAAAGTCCCAGGCACGTCGCACGACTGTGGCACGACTTGAGCATGAGCTAGAAGAGGAGCATTAGTTGGTGGGACATACAACTCTTCGACCTCGTTTCCCGGCTACTCATCTTGTTATCGCCGAATAAACCCATCTTATTATCATCGCTCTGCCTCACGAGACGGTGAACGGGGGAGAGAAGGACACCAATCCAAGCTATCCAAGTGGCCGGGATGGGCTTTCTTTTCCGCCTCCTCTCGGACTCGGTTTCTTGGCCTGGCTTCGTACGTTGGTGGACATACAACAAGAACCAGATCCAAGTGCTGGTATTGTTCATCCAACTCAAATCGAGGATGATCGCAGCGTGAAACCTGGTTAGACCTTGTCCGCCGACAATGTTAGCACTAGTCGCCTCGACGATAGTGGAGATAAGGATTGCAAAGGCCACGGCAAGCATGCCGATCGACTGGTCCTTCACACCGTCCAATTCAGCGCCGGAGATCTCTCCGTCCCAAAGATTCTTGATAACCGGTGCAAAGCAGAAGAGATTTTGTGCGTAGATGGCTGCGCGGACGCCGATACCAGAGATGTCGGGGTTGGCGGGGGATGCACTGGCCGTCCATGGTGGTCGGAGGAAAAAAGTGTGATGACGTGTCGCAACAGGGAGCTTGACAGGCAACTTGGAAGCAGAGGTGAATAAGCTTACTCCTTCGGTATGAAGTGCGTTGTATCTGCTTCAACACGTATTCTTTCATGCAACCGCCGGTACCGTCACGGCGACCGTCGTTGAATAGTCTGACCATCCGACTCGACACTGGCCCTGGGATAATGGGTGGTCTGCCCGATTTCATCGCTGTCAGAGCGTCTCCTTTGAATTAAATCGGAAATCAAGGAACATGTGAGATGCATATCACGTCTTGACAGATGTCGTTGAGAGTTGATTCAATTTGGGCTGGATGGAGCCATCGAACTGGATGTCAGAGACGAAGGACATGGAGAAGAAAAATTCAAGCGGCGAATGATCCGGAGCCAGGACAGCGGGCGTGTTGGATTGGAATTCGAGTTGTGTGCGGACAAGGCGATGGAACAACACGGGTATAACGGCGATATACGCCTTCCCCCTGTCCTAATGCCGCTCTCAATTTAAACTTGTATTCAAGTGCAAATTTTAGCGCCCAGACGTAGGGCGGGGGTATGCATATCTACGACGTATCGTGATCGCGAGTAAGAACAAATGGAGAAGTAGAGAAGGAAAGGAAGAACGAAAAACCATGTACTTCTGGTTGGAACGCTGCTCCAGTGCATCTCTGGAAACTTAACTTCCGTCCTCGCTTTCCCTCGCCCTCTCCATCTCCTTCCCTCTCTGTCATCACCTCCGCGCAATCGTTTTTGGCTTCGTTTGGAGCGCGATTGAACAACCGAAGGCGCGCCATCCACATCAGAACGCGCACCAGCACCAGAAATGCATTGTAGAGAGAAAATTACACGGAAAACTTGAAGAAGGTGGGGAGGTGAGGAGAAACGAATCACGGGACGAAGCCGCAGCAAGATCAACAACCATATGAAGTTTGTTTAAACAATTTGCATCTCAATGCGAAATCAAGTTTAACGAGTGTTTGTTTAACAGTTGTATACAGGACAAGTGTCGAAAATTCTTATGCTACGGGTAGAGAAAGCAGTGATTAACAAAACGGTGTTCTAACGAATGGAAGAGATTGAGGTATCTAAGATGGGTTCAAGGCTGATTAACAATACAAGATCAATGAAATCATATTGAAACCAACCAGAGCACCAAGGTCGCTGCAACACGAGTTGGAACGAGTGGCAGCATGCTGGAATAACAGCTGATCAACAAAACAGGATCAACAAAACCAAGTTTGAACCAACATTACCAGACTGTTCAGCGATTTTGTAAATGAGTGTGGTTGATAAAAATGCGAAAGATTCGCTATCCAAGTAAATGTGGGTTAGAACCTGGATTAACAGCTGTTTAACAAATCAGGATTAACAAAAAAAATGTTCAAACCACGGAAGCACCAGACCCTCAAGAAGGATAAGTACAAAAGATTAACTTGGCACCCTAGATTAACCACTGATTAACAAAACCGGATTAACAAAACAGAGTACAAACTCACAGGACAACAAACATTTTGCGTTGTGAAGAAGGCGAAAATTGTGAACATGGGGTTCGAAACTAGATTGACAGTAGATTAACAAATCATGTTTAACAAAACAGTGTTCAAACTAACCAAGTAGGGCATGGTCGATGAGAAGAAGGAAAAGAGATCTTCTAAACCGCCAACAATAGTAAGTTACTGAACGAAAGGGATCACAAGTACCTGCTGGCCTGAAGCAGCATCATGACGCAATTTCATTCCCATCTGAATCAATTTCAACATAGCCACGCCATCTGCAAATCAGAGACTTAGTTCATATACTACAATGTCTACGAGACGTACCGTTGTTTGGCCTGCTTGTTAGTGCGACCAGGTTTCAGTTGACGCTTGGATTTCATTTCGGCCGGTTTCCTGGATCCACGTTCAGATTTGCGTGTAGCTTGACGTGCGCTAGAGGAATCTTTTGGTTTTCCACTAGAGATAGTCAGCTTCAGAAACAATGGCTGAAGTAAACCTACCTAGCCCTGCGCCGTTTGGGCTGTTCATTTTGAATTTCGGAGTCCATTTCTTCAGCGTTGCTGGTCTGAGTGAGACGAGATTACTTTGGAAGTTCAACAAATGCTCACCATGAGTCCTTCGCTTTTCGCTTACGATTTTCCAGCGATGGAGATTTAGGGGGTTCTGCTTGAACTGGGGATTTCAACGTCTGCTCCAGTTGCGGAACTGGGGCGTTGATTAGCTTGGGAGATAGGGATTTCGCAGTCAGATGTGGCGATCCAGCTGGCGATGGAGACTTCGACAGTTGTTCATCCAGTTGCAGAACTGGGGTATTGATTGGCTCGGGAGATAGGGATTTCGCAGTCAACCGAGGCGATCCAGGTGGCGATGGAGACTTCAACAGTTCATCCTGCTGTATTGATGGCCCTTCAAGATGTTTTACATCGAAAAAGTGGAATGGCGCAGGACTCTCTATTCCTGACATTTCTATGAGCTGCTGAGTGAGGGTGAGGACATCAAGAGTAGATAGATTTTGTGGATGGTCGAGTTGGACCTTGAGCATGGAGGCGTCATAATACTTTCCAGGACTGGACGTAAATTCATCCCATGGAATCCTAGTGGTTTTTCGACCAGCAGAGCGGTGTGCTAGACGATATTCAATTCCCAAAGGAGTGAGATAGTGGTAGAAATTTACCCCAGCATTGATCAAAATAGTCACCAAGCAGAGTCCGAACGTCTGCCATAGGAACCTTGTTAACATCGATAAAGGGGAAGACAGGCTGTCCACTAGGGTTGCTAGGAATGCACGGATTTACAGTGGTCTGGCCTGTGGAATGATAATAACGTTGGCCCGTGTGGAGTATCAAAGTGAACAGGACATACAAGGGATTGAACGATCAGCAAACTCCCACCAGGCTTTCTCATATTCGGCGGAGAACTCTTCTTGACCGACTCCAAAATTAATTTGATTGTGAGCAGAATGTCCGTGGATACTGTGGCAAGTCAATACACGGGCTCGGTGCAAATTGAAATATATACCTCCCAGCTATGAGATCATTGCTCCCAGGCTCCCGAAAGCCGTACCACACTACCATTTCAGCGTCACCAAGAAGGCCTCCTTGACATAGGTCTTGGAGTGCCAGGCTCATAGTTCGCCCGAATTCTTGTTGATTCCTGAGTAATAATATGAGTAGAAGTCTTCATGGTTTGGAGCATGGACGAACCGTTTAATGTCAGCGGCTTGCTTCTCCGCATGATCATTCCAGCTGGTTTTTTCTTCAGTAGTTAACGCATCCCATCGCTCTTTGAGGATTATCTGGTACATTGCAGCGAAAATTCGGGTTTTGGTATCGTCCTGACATTGACGAGCAGCAGCGGTGAGGGCATCGGAGTTCTCCTCAGCGAATAACTGTCGGCCACTCATCACTGAAGAAAATTTGAGTAACAGGTTCGATTTATTGTGAGCTGCTGTCTTGGCATCTGAATGCTTTGGGTAGGTATTGTTTCGAAAATTGGTGAATTTTCGGACAATCATCTCAATGGCTAGTCAGGCTAATCCAAGAATGATTGGGCTACAAACACTCACCTCGAACCATATCTTTCGTGGATTCTTTTTAATGTCGAGGCCAGAGAAGCAGGGAGAATCCAAGATCTCCGACGCCTTTGCCTGTTTCCACTGTGTCAATGCATGGCCATCCACACCTTTGTCTAGCTGCTTAGCCAGTTCTGGGAAGAAGGACTCTATGTGCTCGTTCTGAAGAGTGTTGAACTGACTCTTTGGCATGCTCGCGAGGAGAGGGAATGAAGAGAAGGGAATGTGCTGTGTTCAAGAGAAGATGTCGTGTCTCGGGCCCACTTACCCTGAGACCTGAGCTTGCCTTGTTTCAAGTTTATCAAATTCTCCGTTGTGAGGGCCTCCATTATGATGGTGAATTTTACCTCAACCCTGAACCTGAGACAACGAGATTGGTGGAGCAACATAACTACAACACATTTTCCCTCCTTATCACCCACAACAGCCCCGACAAGACATTGATGCTTCTGCGGTCAGGGTCTTCAGATCGCATTAAAATGGAGATTGGACGGTTTGGAAAGTTAGAAGTAGCGGCAACCAACAATGTTTGTGTTTGTATGTAAGTGCGCCATTCACTTTCATGGGGTTGTGCCACTCGGAAGGCACACATTATTCTGCTGAGGCCATGGGGTTTATGTTCGTATGTTTCTATTCTATGAAAATAAATATCATACTCCAAGGGAAGGTTCACCATGACGGCAGAAACGGTTGTGTTTTGATTTATATGTCCACAATCAACAATCAAACCGGTGCCATGCCATTGGCGGAGTTGTGCCACTCTGAAGGGACAGTGAAATGCCGAGGAACTATCAAGGATGAATTATTTGGGTTATATCCAGTTCAAAAAAATATCAGACCCCAAAAAACAGTCGCATTTCCAGCAGATATTGATATGTTTGTACTTGTATGTTTGGCATCAACCATGTGCCGTTTGTGCAGTTGTGCCACTCTGAAGGGGAGTATTAATGCACCGGAACTCTGAAAGGCGGACTCTGAGGTTTATATTGCATTCAAATAAATATGAACCACTCTGCAAAGCCAGGTTCAACAAAGCTCAGTGCTGTGGAACTGACTTGAGAATAGCAAATAGCGAGAATTGCAAATCACATGAAACAGCAGGCCTGTTTGCACATTGTTCATCAGAAGTTAGCGAGCGCAAAGTCCGACAGAACCCAGGGTTGAAATAAGCAACAGGCCTGACATTGGTACCATGAAATTGATGTTGAAACAGTAGACAGTAGAACGGTGATTGTGAATTGCTCGGCAGTGTTTCCATGCATGACATATACAAAGAAGGAAGGAAGTCCGAGCAGAAAATAAGGTTATGATAGGCGATGGGACGGAACTGGTGGCCTGCAAATCCTTCCAAATGCGGTTCTGAGGTTATAAGGCGCAGTTGTGACCGCTATTAGCCGATGCTGAGGGTGCTCAGGGAGGAGAGACAGTATGCAGCAGAGAGAGAATCAATAACAATTGAGAAGCAGAATGACCATCAAGGCTCAAACTCTGTGGAGCTCAAACAAATCAGGCCTGACCTTGGTGCTATGAAATCAACGTTGAAACAGTAGACAGTAGAACGGTGATTGTGAATTGCTCGGCAATGTTTCCATGCATGACATATACAAAGAAGGAAGGAAGTCCGAGCAGAAAATAAGGTCAAGATAGGCGAAGGGACTGGCGGCCTGCAAATCCTTCCAAATGCGGTTCTGAGGTTATAAGGCGCAGTTGTGAACGCCATTCGCCGACGCCGAGGGTGCTCAGGGAGGAAAGACAATATACAGCAGGGAGAGAATCAATAACAATCGAGAAGCAGAATGACCGTCAAGGCTCAAACTCTGTGGAGCTCAAACAAATCAGGCCTGACCTTAGTGCTATGAAATTGACGTTGAAACAATAGACAGTAGAACGGTGATTGTGAATTCCTTGGCAACGTTTCCACGCATGACATATACAAAGAAGGAAGGAAGTCCGAGCAGAAAATAAGATTAAGATAGGCGACAGGACTGGTGGCCTGCAAATCCTTCCAAATGCGGTTCTGAGGTTATAAGGCGCAGTTGTGAACGCCATTCGCCGACACCGAGGGTGCTTTGGGGAGGGAAGACGGTATGCAGCAGGAAACAAATCAATAACAATAGGGGAGGTCAAAGATCGCTTAAGAGGTCGATTCACGGGTGGATTTTCGGTTGGATTCTCGTGCCGATTCTTGACCAAGAATCGATCGATTCTCATGAATCAACGTGAATCCAAGAATCTACTCTGGAGTAGATTCTTGGATTCAGCTCGATTCTTGATGAATGGACAACAACCTCGATTCTCAGTCGATTCTTGGTCGAGAATTGACAGGAATTAACCTCTGAATCCATGGCTGAATCGACACCTGAATCGACATGAGAATCGCCTTCTTAAGCGATCTTTGACTCCCCCTAATTAAGAAGCAGAATGACAGTCAAGGCTCAAATTCTATGGGGCTCAAGCAAATACTTAATACGGTGTAGCTCAGCCGCTTCCGAAACCATCTCTTTCCTGTTACAATTCAGGGAGTGGTACTTGCCCTCTAAATCCGCTGTGTTTCATGTAGATAGTCTTCGGCAAATTATTCCTGAGCCTAATGGACAAGGCAACTATTGGCTCGGCGTTAGTTATTGTTTCGTAACCACCCTTGGAGAAGCTCTTATCCCTGCCAATTCTCGCTTATACGCCAGCACACCAAGACCTGTCGCGTAGCATCTTCATGAACTCATCCTTAACCCTGAGTTTCATTGTATATATAACGGCTTTCCTCGCTCCTTCTTGCTTATCCTACTATGTCTGTGCATTCAACTCTTCGCTCTCGTCAAAACAGTCGCCCTCCAACTGTTTTTCCATTCGCTAATTCGTTAGGGTACACTGGTGCGAAGGCCCAGATCAGAGAGGATGTAAATACCTCATTGCGCCGTGTCCTGACCCAACTTTTTCCTTGTCCGACGAATCGCATCCTCCCAACTCATTACATGGGCCATGTTCTTACTGGTCCGCTGATCAATGTCGGCGCAAGCTCTCCAGGGGGACTAGGGCAATGGTATCACTGGGTACGTGTACTTTAACATTCCATTCTTCATTAGTGCTGAGTCTGAACCTGCCTGTAACAGTGTCGCACAGATGCCCACCCGGACTGTCGTCGAAGATATCACGCTATCTCTGCTGGACGTGGGGAGTTGGCCAGACAGAACAAGACTGTATCGGACCTAATTCGTGCTAGAGACGAGGTGGCTGCGACCCCAACTCCGAGCCGAAAAAGGTCCATGACTCGCTCTTATTTCTCATCTCCTACAGCCAACCGCTACAAGACAACAGTTCCTTTGCAGTCTCAATCTTCCTCATCCAGACGCTACAGGACTCGCTTCAGCTCCCCACTGGAGCAACGACCAGTTTCATCCACACCGTCCAAGGTCTGTTTTTGTGTTCTTTCCCTGAACAGTCCTAATTATACATGTTCCTAGCGCATATCTCCCGTCCCTTTTGCGCCACTGACTCCAATCTCTACTGTTCCGCTGCAATATCCTAAAGACAACTGTGATCTATTTGGCCCTCTACCAAAACAGGGACCAGTAGC
This sequence comes from Mycena sanguinolenta, assembly GCA_014462675.1. Taxonomy (NCBI): domain Eukaryota; kingdom Fungi; phylum Basidiomycota; class Agaricomycetes; order Agaricales; family Mycenaceae; genus Mycena; species Mycena sanguinolenta. The sequence continues at coordinate 396,341 of JACAZH010000039.1, read as the reverse complement.
GTCGACATCGTCCAAGGTCCGTTCCTGTGCTCTTGTTGTAGACAATATTAATTATCATATGTTCCTAGCAACTGTCTCCTATGCCCTTTCCACCGCTTGCACAAGCTTCCACTACTCCTCACCGAGACCTTCATTACAACTACGATAGAGGTATGACTTATTCCTCTTCCAAGCTTGGAATAACGAAATTGTGCCCTAGTTCCTTCGTTTTTCAGCGCAGACGGTACTGTTCTTGTGCCGCCAAGCCCTACCATTGGTAATTTTTCCCTTGAACGTCTTCTTGCTGCTCTGACCCATGTCTATAGTTGCCCCCTCTCGCGAGGATGTTATTTCGATCTCCTCTGATTCCTCCGACTCTTCTCTTGAGCTCCGATATCCAGGCGATGAGATCAAAAGTAGAGCTGCCAGTGAACCAGGCGATAGCACAGCTCCTGTTGTTCTCAACGTCCTTACCCCCGTCAGGCTAGTGATTTTTGTCAATGTGGGTCCAATTTCTTAAACTTCCCACCCTATTGAAATTAATATATTGCAAGGCAATTGATCCGCCATCTCGTATGACGGTCTATCCAAGACATATGGCTAACGATATTGCACCAAGTCTCAGACTCCATGACTTCCGTCAGACCCTTCTCTCCATTGGTTTCAACGTCGACCTTGATGGCGATATCTTTATGGAATACCTCAACATATGGACCCCTAGGTCTTGGGACCTGGGAATCCCTATCCTGGTCCCCAACCGTCTTGTTTTTATACGTTCGATGGGTATTCAAGTCGATATTGATACATTTCTAGACACCCTCTTTTAGATGTAACAATCATTACTATTCCTATCAAGATCTGAGCCAGTTACAGCGTTGCTTTATACCCTTACTACCTCCATTTTACTGCTATAATCCAGACGCTTTTCTATCCTACCCACACTCATTTAGTTTCCACCACATGCACTACGCTACTCCGCTACTTTGCTACTCCACCGGAATTACAAGCAACTGATCGCACTATACACCCGCTTCTAATTCGCGCCTGTCGCCATTTTACTCGCTTAACTACACTCATTTCGCTCCAGAGCATAGCCTCTTCGCTCCTTCAGAATTACTGGCACTTTATTCCACTACATATTCGCTTCAAGTAGCTCCTGTCGCCATTTCACTCAGTGACTTAACCACGGTCATTTTGGTCCCCGAGCTGTGCTATGTCAGAATAACTCTCACTATACCTGCTCTGTCGCTATTTTGCTCGCTTAGGTCTGACTCTGAATCATTTGGGACGGATATAGATTCTAGATCTGCACTGCAGCTTAAATTTGATTTAATCTCGATCTCATTCATAGAATCTCAGGGTTGAAGTGGGGTGTTACTCACCTCCAATATATAAAAGCTGGCACTTCGCCCTTGCTGCATATTTCTCCCTCTCCTTACAATGAACAAGAAGAGAAAGTATTCGCCACTCAACTCAAACTCTCATGTTCCAATACAGAATCCAACTACAAAACGCGTGTGCTATACCACTACCTCACCAGCAGGGAGCTCTAGCCAGATACATGTTCTTCGCAGGCTCCCTATCACCAGTGCTCAAACACATGTCCCTGTACTAGCTGAGGAGTCAGAGACCACGAGTGGAACAACGTACGAAACACAGGAGCAATCCCAGCAGGATAGAAAGCGCACTCAGGTATGTTTCAAGAATCTTTGTTATCCATCTTATGTTGTTGCTGAAATTTGGCAAAGAATGGGCAGTTGCTCGACGATTTTGCACCTCACTTTGACGAACTCGGGCAGCTCCTTCTCGAGAAAGAGGCCGACATTGAGACGAATCAGCTTTGCGGGTGTGGGTCAGGCTTGAAGAAAACAACAAAATGCTTTGACTGCATGGGTTATCCAGCGGCATGTTCAGACTGTTTTGTTCGCTTCCACATTCACAATCCTACACATTGGGCAGAGGTGTGGAGTCCTGAGTCAGGGTTCTTCATCAGGAACGACATTTCAAAACTGGGACACACCATCCAGCTCGGACACAATGGCCAAATCTGCAAAAGCCCAACTCCTACCCGCATGTTCACTATCTGCGATAAAAACGGCATTCATTCAACAAAGGTAGCCTTTTGTGGCTGTCAGGAACAACCGCCAAACAGATTACGACAATTGATGCGTTTCGGTCTATTCCCAGCAACAGCCCGGGATCCACATACTGCATTCACAGTCAACATGCTGAAGGACTTTCAATTACACAACTTTGAATCCAAGAAGGCGGCCTATGATTACCTTGGTGCTACCAGACGGCTGACAGACAACTCTTTCACGGCTGATGTACCGGCAAGTTATCCTTCTTCCATAATTGCTGAGAAATTGATTTAGAGAACGTCGACAGAACCCATACGCTGCATTTCTCCGCGTTGTCAGGGTTTTCAATTTCTTGACTTTGCGGAAACGGTGTGGCCAATTCCATGGGATAGATCTTGTTCTTCCACACCGTCCGACCGGAAATCTCCTTGTTTGGTGTCCAGCTTGTCCTGAGCCAGGATTCAATTCTGATCCAAACTGTGCTAAAACTCCTTCACATCTAAGGTATCTGCTGCCGTCAGAGTGAGACCAAATACTCATCCGCTTTGCACAGACATACCAATCAAAGTCAACGAACTCTTGATGGAAATCATCAATGTAACCAGTTCAGCAAAAACACAGACCCTGACGATGTTTCACTTTGTGCTGGCAAAGGCTACTTTCCCTTGGATTCAGAATATCAAGAATATCTTCAGTCTGTTCCGGTTTCAACTGAGGTACCGTACCGTTTGTTCATTCTTATACACACTATCTTATATCTACATCAGAAATCAACTTGTAACTACCTCAAGGTCGTTAACAAACAAGACAAGAAGAAGTTCAAAAATATGGCCATCACAGGCACCGTGAATTGCCAATGCAGCCATGTCTTTATTCTATCATCTGTGGATCTGCCCCACGCGGAGAGGTGAGACTTCTCCCTGTCGGAAAACATGTACTAACAGCCTACCAGGTTTGCAAATGCAGACTTTGCCTTGGCAATGGCAATGCGAAACCACAGGTCTTCCGAAAAAATTCGCGTTCAAGCTCAAGATCGAAGTAGATGATGTCGATGAAGCCACGACTTATGATATAGCCTGTGAATATGTTGCCAATCTGGAGAAACGATTCAAAAAATATTTTCCAGACCAGTTAGAAGCCATCAAAAAAATGCGTTGGGGTGTTCCAGCAGTACATGTCCAAGGGCATCAAGATTCATGCACATACTTATTTGGAACCGCATACATGGAGTGCATTGGCCACTTTCATGGCGAAACAGCGGAACACTATTGGCCAGAAGCCAACCAATTGGGTCCGCACGTTCGCCAAATGAATCTTGGCCACAGGCAAGACACTATTATCAATCATCATGGCGATTGGAATCATAAAAAAACAATGCATATTGGTATTCATTTTATTCTAGCCAATCGCCAGAGTTGACGTTGATTTTCCAGCTGCCGATCTCGCCCAAGAAATTGTAGACGCAAAGCGAAAATATTTGGAAAACCGAAGTCACTTCATTGCCCTCAGCATTTCATTCAAGGATCATCTTTCGAAGTGGAACAAAATGGATAGAGCCTCAAAGAAAGTCGGCAAAGACGCTATCAGTGTCTACAAGCATTCAACTACTAAAGGTTGCTATAATTTCACCGATCGGTAGCCAGCTGATGGTTGCAATACAGTCCCCTCGCAGAAAGCGATATATGAAAGAATGCTTGCCAAGGACGACAATTTTGGTTCTACATTGATTCCAAAGAACAAAGTTGCACATTTCCTTGAAAGCGGATTGAAAATTCAAGCTGCACAGTATGACCATTGTTTCTCTCTGATTAAAGTCGGTCCTTACCCAGTGAAAACAGACGTAAGCTTCGTCATCTCATCAAGAACACCGCCGAACACGAGCTTGAGTCTCGTAAAAAAGAGATTTCAACACGTAAAACAAAACTCCGAGATCAGATTGTGATGTTTCGTGAAGACCAGCGAACCTTGATGGCAAAGGTGGGGGATAAAGTTGCAACTCAAACCACTGCTGCGCAGGCAATAGAAGAGGAGTGTTTGTACTTGCCATCAGATCTTTCTGCGACAGAGAGACACGAATTTGATGTCAAAAAACTTGCAGCTGAGGAGGCTCGCTGGAGGGAAGGGGAAGTATTCGACATTCTGCGAGCACTGCAACATGTGGTAAAAGCCATTAGTGCACTCCGTAATCGCAAGACCAAGAATGACAGGCACCAAAAGCAAAATTCCCGATCCGGTGACCAGATTCGTGAAGCTCTGGCTCGGCAGAATCATCACATGGAATCCTACAATGCAGCTCGTGCAGCAATTATCTCACTCAATGGATCTTCAAATTTTCCTGCACTCACAGAAAGCGACTTGTTTATGAAGTCCGTTCAGCAGAAGAGGCATGTTGGGGATTCGAAGAGAACGGATGGTCTGTTGTTCAGGGCAGCGGCTGTGGATGCCATTGGATCTCCAGATCAGGATGGCGATGTTGAAATGCTGGATTCAACAACCACCGGCGATGGTAAGTGAGTATCCTCCATTCAAGCCTGAAACTGACTGCCTGCTCAGTAATAACTTATGTGGGAACGCAAATGGACAGGCGCCAATCTGGTAGGTCGCATTGCTACAATTTTGCATCTAAGCAGATATTCTTGTAGGACCAAAGCCAAAGAAAAAGATAGCAGACAACTCAGAGAAAGCACCAGAGCAACCAGATGGATGGTTGTGGCATCTGGGGAAACTCGCGAAAATGGCTGATGCAGAAATGGATGCGTGGGCTATTGAAGGTCAGAATATCATTTTATTGATGCTCAGCATATTGAAACATTATAGGTGATCGTGTGCAACGGTTCAGGGCAGAGGCAGACATGCAACGGTGGCAGGAACAAATTGAACAAAAGCTTGCGGAGTTGTTGCGAACAGGCCGTAGTTTCGGCAAAATGCAGTCTGTGTGGTCAGAATTGGCTACTATATCCCAGCAAGATGGAGCTACAGCCTATGCCTTCCAGAAGTCTGCTATGTATAAGAGGCGGGCCGCCGAAGTAGACACCAGGCTAAGGGAGCTTGGCTACAGTAAGCTCTGTCAGAAGGGGGCCAGCCTGGTCTCATTCATAGAAGAGGAGTGAAAGAAGGATGCACAATTTGTATTGCAGTCAATTTCTGTATAACTTGTATTTTCACATGGTGTTCTTTGTCGTTTGCACTACTGCATTCATAACAGCGAGAATCTCGATCATAATATGTTATAGCAAGCTTCCCTTGACTTCTAGGATTTATGCTCAGGTGTATGAGCTTCTCCACTGCCAAATGTGACTGTGAGCCACCCGAGTTTACACCAAATAGGAGCTTTGTTCGGGTTTCTGACATGTAGATCGCGATTTGATAGCCGATCAAACTGTCCTTTAGCGAGTTCATCAGATGACCAAACCCGTGTTTGCTTTCCTCATTCCTCACTTGATCCCTGTCTGTCTGTCAGATGTTGAACACATGCTGTTCTATCTACTGCCAGAAACAATGTATTGTTTCCATGTCCTATTTATTGTTAGTTCCATATCAGACATATGACTATGAGCATTGCCATTTCCAGCATAAATGAGGGCTGTCTTGTGAAGTCTACTATTTATTTCCATGCAAAATTCACCTGCGAAGAAATTCCCCATAGTTTGAGGAAGTCAATGCTCGCTCTCAGAGCGGCACAATTCCATAACTGGTGCGAGTTTGATTTCAGATATACAAATATAAACATCGCAATTTTCGCTCTAAAATGAGGACCTTCTTGTGAAGTCTACTATTTATTTCCATGCAAAATTCACCTGCAAAGACATTCCTCATAGTTTGAGGAAGTCAATGCTCGCTCTCAGAGCGGCACAATTCCATAACTGGTGCTAGTTTGATTTCAGATATACAAATATAAACATCGCAATTTTCGCTCTAAAATGAGGACCTTCTTGTGAAATCTACTATTTATTTCCATGCAAAATTCACCTGCAAAGACATTCCTCATAGTTTGAGGAAGTCAATGCTCACTCTCAGAGCGGCACAATTCCATAACTGGTGCTAGTTTGATTTCAGATATACAAATATAAACATCGCAATTTTCGCTCTAAAATGAGGGCCTTCTTGTGAAGTCTACTATTTATTTCCATGCAAAATTCACCTGTAAAGACATTCCTTATAGTTTGAGGAAGTCAATGCTTGCTCTCGGAGCGGCACAATTCCATAACTGGTGCTAGTTTGATTTCAGATATACAAATATACACATTGCAATTTTCGCTCTAAATGAGGGCCTTCTCGAACAGTATAATATTGCAGCAAATTGTATTAAATCAAACAACAGTCTTTCTTCTTTTGGTGCTCCTAGTCCCATTCTCTGCAGCCTCAAGAGGAGCATTCTCGTTATGATCTTCTTGTTTGTCAGTTCTGAACCGCTTCCTTGGAACACTTTCCAGGGCATCAAGCTTCTGGTTTGTCACTGGGTTTTGCGGTCTCCCAGGTTTACCTGTCCGCTCCTGTTACATATTAAGTATTCAATGAAGTGAGAGTAGATTTCATGCTGACCTTCTTGGGACGCCCTGGACAAGGCTTTGCTCTGGCAATTGGGATATCTATCTTGTTATGCATGGGTTCCCGGAACGAGGCAAAACCTAGTGTGGTAGAATACCCAGCATTTGTGACGTCTTGAAAATTGGAATCCTGAATAATAAAGTGGAGCTCAATAGCGGAAAAAGGCATTGTGGTGGACCAGTGTGACGGAATAGTGGCTCGTATAATATGGTAACGGTTGACTCTGTTATTGAGGTAGCGCCAAACTTTCACCTCTTTGAATTGAGTTGTCACCGCTTGAGTCTCGGATGTGAAAGGAGTTCCTGGATAGAAATTGGATAAAGATGGGCGGTAATTGAATGTGACACCAACCAATGGTATGATTTGGATCCAACAAACCAAGTGATTGGTACAGATTATACAACTCTGCCTTGACTCGTGTTTCTCGACGCCTATACACGAGCACATACATGCGAAGGAAATTCTTGTTTGATTTCCAGTTGAAAGCGAGAGGATTTTTCGAGTTCGGAGTGCCACCACAGAGTGTAAGAAACTTCCCAGAAACCCACCGGCTCATGAAGACTGGGATATGAGTCCGAAAGCGCTCATACTGCGCTTCATCGGTGCACAGTTCACCACTGGGCATGTCAGGATGGACAGCGATCTCGAAGAGGAAGTCGTTAGCAAGTTGCTTTCCCATACCGCCCCCAGGGCCATGGACAGAAGTGAGTTCCTCGACAATAGCTGTGGTGGACCCGGTGGAGAGCATTCGCTCACGCCATGCTGCTAGATGGGCAATAGCAGCCGGTCGCTCTATGTTCCAGTCAGGCCCACCAGGAAACTTCTGCCAGAGTCGGTCCCAGACCTACAAAGCTCGAAAAATAAATAGAAGTATGGTGAAGAATTGAGAACTGACTGAGGATCCTGGGGTGAGATCTGCTTCAACAAATTTGCGAGACATGCTAACTATATGCACACGGCTCATGCGAGAGAAATCCATGAGAACTATCGCTGTGTTGTCTGTAACGATAGCAGCTAGTATGTTGACAGTTTTCCCAGTTCCACGCGAGTTGGGATCGATAAACTGCTCTGGAACCACAAAAGATCGCATCTGGCTAGCCCTGATCCGATCCTTGTTACTTCCAGGGGTGCAAACAGCAACAAGGGCATCGAAATCACTCCTGGACATTGGCCGGATGTTGCCCTCCAGTGACATGTGGCACACCAGAACATGCTGTTCGTTATTTTTATTTATTTATCCAGACAAGAGAAAATGGAGGAAAAAGAACTCACATAGCCGCAGGATATAGCGATACATTTACCACGGACCTGAATATAAACCTCACCTGAGGCCAAAGGCTTGTCCACTATGTATTTCCAAGGAGCATTCTTGGTAACACGGTCCCAGTCGAATTGGCTGAGCGTGTGCTGAGGATCAGCAGGCTCCAGGTCGTCTGTATAGTCGCCACGGTCCACAGAGATAGTATCATAAGACCTAATATCAGTTCCCATAGCAAAGCTCCGTGGAAAGGTAACAAGATATCCTAAAATCCTACTAATTAATACTGCGCTCAAAGTGTCAAGTGGAAAAGCACCTTTTGGCTGGGATTTGATCTTTCTAGCTTCGGCTTTCAGAGCCTGCCTAACTTGATGGACAAAAACATTGGAAACTTGGGATTCAACCATAGCAGCAGTGGGAGAGAAGAAGAGAAAGCGAGATGTAATATCAACTTTCACGTGACTTGCGTGACCGTGTTGATATTCACATGACACATTCCTCGGACTTTCGGCTGAAACATCTCCAGCATCGTTGTGGGTACTGTGTTGGATTCTGTTCTTCATTACCACATGTTGTCATTGTTCTGGAAACAGCTAGGACCACTGATATCTAGCCATTATCAATTATCTTAGAAAACCAAGTTGACGCACTGGGAGAAGGTTCAGGTACACCCAACAAGGTACATCAGTCTTGTATTGATACCCGGATTCAGATGCCTATCTAGCAGATTTGGGCTTGCAGCATATTCGGAACTTGAATTCATAAATTTGGCTGCCTCCATTGATTGTTCTAGCTCTTGGTAGAGCGCTACCCTTGCTGCATTTTTACTTAAACAAATGTTTAAACACAACATTGCTCATCGAACCAGCCGTTTAACAAAACAAGTGCTAATCATGCCGACTGTTTAACAAAGCAGACCATACATTCACCCTTTCCACAGACAATTCAGTACCCCAGCAGGCACTGTTAAACAATCAGTGGTTAAACGTGATTTTGCATTGAGATGTACATTGATTAAACAAACTTCATATAGATTCTTGCAAGATTTCCCGATTCACGAAAGAGAGAAAAGTGGGCTCCCCACGCACACAATGCTTTCTCGTGACAAAGCCGAGGAGATTTGGTAAAGACAAGAAAACACACACGTCGGAACGCGAGACCAAAAAAATATGCACATCGAAACACAAGATGCAAGGAAAGAAAAGCGACCGCAAAAAGCGTATAAGGCGGGTGATCAGCGAGCGGCGAGGGGGCCCCCAAACGAGCAAAGTAGAGACGGATCCGAAATGACAGACGCAAGATGTCGTCTCGACCCAGCTGCCCACATTGCGCGACTGGGGTGTTGCTTCCCTCTGCGTCCAAAAGGAAAATAGACGCGCCACAAAACAAGAGATAAGACGCCTCTGCAGCCCAAAACAAGAACGAGAACTCTGCCGCCGACAAAACACTCCGCGGCTCCAACCAAGACGTCGTGCGCAGCAAACAAAGAAAAAAAAGGAAAACCTCGCGCCACACAGCGCGCCGCGAAGGTCTTGCACGACGCGAGGTGTGGGGATCTACGTGATGCGCTGACAGGAACTTCAGACAACGCAGGAGTCTCCGCACGCACGAGTCCTGCGGTGGTGGGCACGAGTCGGTTGCGCTGGAATCGGTGCGGACTTGAAGGCCATCTCGGTCCTGTTTCAAAGGGACGAGTCGCACGGGAGGCGGAGGGTCGAGCGGTGGCGGTGCGAACAGAGAGGGATGCGGTGACGCAGGGTGTGCGGGGGTATGCGGGGCGCCGTCACTGGTATGAGTTCCAATTCGGCTTGTGGCACGAGACGTAGGCCGCGTCATCGTCTGGCAGCGGGATGCCGAAGTCGTGCTGTGACGCGAGCTGGCGGTGCCTATCTGTCGTTGCGTCACCTGTTTCTGCTGCTGCTTGGTGGAAGCGTAGAGAAGCAGGGAGCATGACGTCGGTGGGCCCTGAGCCTGGCTTTCCGTGTGGTGGGATCAGCGTCTTTAGTGGAAGGAGGGCGAAGAGAACGAAGAGGCCAAGCGTGGAGGAAAGGAGGAGCACGCACCCCTCAACGACCCAGCCGCAGGTAGTCTCTCCTAGACAGACGATACAACATAGTCACTCGTACCTCGTTATGTTGAAGTCTGTTTGTAAGCGGTGGTCCGATCGCGTTAAAATCTTGTTACGTAAGTTGCGGAGTTTGAATTTCGCCTCTTTTCGCGTCGTTTTGGCTGCACGGCACATTTTCCTGACTTTTCTTGGATGGCAAATAGCTTTAAATGTATATTCACGATGATCTGCCTCTTCAGAATTTCCCAAATCTGGCTTGAAACATCGTACTGCATTGTCGTTGAAGGCGGTGTGACAGAGATGTGACAAACACTCGTCAACTTTACTCTTCAATTGCGTCATCAAATGGTGGCGAAAAAACCCAAAAATATTGGGGCATAGAGATTGCATCTCGAATTTGCTGCTGAAGATATTCTTGAGGTTCAAATTCCGGGGGAAGGTCCTCAAAACGTGATTATGTAATAAGGTTTTAACCCAATCGCGCACCTGACCTTAGAAACAGACTAAGCCGCAGGCTAACTAACCTAGCATCGTTCAGGAAAGGCGCAGCTGTGCGCGATGGCGTGGTGTTCTTCGGCGGATAGCGCCGGACGGTGCGCAAACTCACCCGCGCTCTTCTTCTATTCCCCTGCCGCGTGACTCTCGAGCACGCCCGGCCATGACCGCGTTGATGATGTTGGAATCGACGTGGGTTAGAACGCCATGCGTTCGACAGGGCGACCGCCGCCGACATTGAGTGTCGGGGGTGCAGGCATGGTGTCGGAAAGATGAGGTTTACATGCTCTTGACAACCTTCCGCCCTATTCCGGTTCGCATTCCTAGTTTTGGTACGTGGAGACGAGTCTACGCCCTGTGCATGTGCTAGCCCGTTTGCGAATGGAGCTCCAGAGCCGGAAGCGGAAGCAAGCAAATGAATCGACGAGAGCGGGAAGGGAGTGCCGCCAAGGGTCTCGATGATGGGTGCCGTAGTGCGTGGCATGGAGGAGAACGCGCGCGATTCGGAGAGGTCCAAACGAAAAGAGGCGGGTGCCGTGAGCGAGTTGCGCAAGTGATGCTGCATGACGACGGGAGGAGAAGAGAGCAAGCACGATCGATCAACGAGCCGTGATCCCACGTGAGGAGACGCGGTCACGGGGCATACGCGAGACAAGGGGATAATTTGTGGCCAAAATATGATTGCGCCCTAAACCAACCACTGACGGAGCCTGGCATCGAGCTCACTAACCGACCCCGGCAGCGAAATCACTGACCAAACCCTATTTTCGATTCTAACCACCCGCATTTCAAACCACTGACTGAACCTAATTCTTGTTATTTCCGACTGAACAACGGGGGTAATAGGCCTTGTAAGTCGTCACGCACCATTCAAGAACACCCTGGTATGGGTCACTCGCCACGAAGTAGCTTTGACACTGAAACCCTCAGACTTGTCACGAGGAGATTGTACAGAGAGTACATAGTGCAAAAATACGGCGATGTACCATTCTATCAGTGAATAGCAAGCCAAAAGCCTAAGAATAAATAAATGGAACGCAGGGCTCATCAGGAGGTGGAACAGTTGAGGTCAGTGGTAGCACAGAGCGAGAGTTGGGCTCAGTCAGTGGTTTGAAAAGTGGGTTCGTTCATCAGTGGAAAATAACAACAATTGGGTTCGGTCAGTGGCTCGAAATGCGGGTTCGGTTAGTGGTCGGGTCGGGGTTGGTCAGTGATTGGAATTGGGGTCGGTCAGCGGTTGGAATTGGGTCGGTCAGCGGTTGAAAATGGGGTTCAGTCAGTTGTTTCGCTGTCGGGTTCGGTTAATGGTTTGGATGTCTGGCTCCTTCAGTGGTTGATGCAGGGCGCAATCCTGTTTTTCAAGTTGTGGCTTCCTGCGGATCATCCATTCGAGTCGGGGCCGGGTTCGTTATTAGTCAATGTACACCCTTAAGGCCTTAAATGAGGTTGACCGAGCGTTTAAGGGCTTAAAAAGACCGAGGCCTCAAATTAAGGGCCGGCCTTGAGGTCAAATTTCCCACGCCAGCCAACAAATAACTTTACGCTCGCTCTACATATTCGCTGTCCGAATTTTTATCCTCCATGATACTAATTGTATCCTCTTCTTTGTTTGCACCAACCAAACGGGCAACTGCTCCTCATCCTTCATCACCTGAGCGGACATCCTTTAACCACCACATGTTTGAAAGCGGATGGCCTTGCGGCAGAGCGCGAGGTGGTCTCATTCCCGGTCCCAGTCGCCGGCGCACCGCCGTTCTCTTTCGCCCTCACCCGCGACCGAGTCTGAACCGGCAGCTGCCGTGACGGTTTGCCTTTTTCATTCCCCGTCCCCTTCTCACCCACATTCACATCCTTCTTTCCGTTGAGTTTCGCATGCCCAGCGTTCACGCTCGCGCTGAAGCTGAAGTGCGCCTCACCCAACGGACAACGCAGTGCGACTCTGTCTTGGGTTGGTGGTACAATCGCTCTGGAGGACGACTTCTAGGTCTAGCGAGACGGGAGGTCGGCACTGATAAAAAGAAACAAATCGCACGAAACAAAAGAAAAGATAATAGACGGTGAGCCGAGCGGAGGAGACGAAGTGCCAACGAATCGAGGGACGAAGCGACAGTTAGAATGTTTCCCAAATAACGACCGAGAGAAAAGTAAGCTCCGCACAGAGAGAATTCCCCTCGCAGAGAAATGAGACAGACTTTCTCGTCACGAGAGCAATGCATGTCAAGAAGATTTCATCGTCATCAAGGCAAAAAAAAAAAAAAAAAGCACGCGCCTCGGAAGACAAGAGGGAAGCGAATGAAAAAGGATTAAAGCTGGTGGGGCGTTGAAATTTGTCGGTTGCACCATGCAGCACGGGCGAAAAAAAAAACGAGCCAAAAAGCAAGGCAGAGACGGGAAGGAAGAGAGAAGCCGACGCAGACGCAGATACGAGATGTCATCTGCAGATGTATCCCCAGGCAGAAAAGACGAGGCACGGAGAGATTTTTGCCTGCATGCAACGCGACGTGAAAACAAGGGAAGAGAATGGTGGAGGTTTGATCAGGACGAAGAGCATATTGGCAGACAAAGTACACCAAAAGAGAAGAGAAAACGGCCAGAATTCGCATAGGAGTGGCGTCGGATTTCGTCAGTCGCACCAAGCACCAAAACTGTACCAAGGAAAGCACGCAAAAGACGGAAGCAAGGTAAAAACGGGGGGAAAGGGAAAGGTGAAATGCAAGACATCGTAGCTATCTGGATCCCCCTCAGGAAAGACGATCCACGAGTTTCCCGTGGGCTGGTGCCAGACAGGCGGGAAAGGGAAAAGGTCTAGAAGGAGCGACACTCGTTCAAAACGAAGCGCAAGCATCTCGGAAGACAAGATAGAAGAAAGGAGAGGACCCAAAAATCTATTGAGATGGAAAAACAGCGAGCGGCGTTGGTTTAAAATTTGTCTGTTCTGCTACCATGCAGCCGCGGCAACAGCGCGTCAAGAAAACGAGCAGAAACCGAGGAAAGCCCAGAAAGGTAGGCGCGGGCAAGGAGATGCAAGGCGTGTCTAGGAGAATGCTCACCCTGCACGACGACACGCTTGCGTCCCTCGGCACCAACCGCGACGTGAAAAAGAAGGAAAGAAGAAGCAAGCAGAGAAAGCTCCGCGGCTCAAACAAACTCTCCGTAGCCCAAAGTGGAACGAGAAATCAAAGACAAAACAAACGAGAAACAACCAACCAAGAACTCACCACGTCCACGCATCCCAACCCAATCCCCAATTCCAATCCGCCTGCGTCATCTCGATTACGTTCTTGTTTTCGAAGGGTCGTCTTGATCGTGTACCGAGGCGTCGATTCGTGGAAGGGAGCGGAAGAGTCGGCGTGTGGCGGTGGAACGGGAAGAGAGGGATGACTCGACCTCGGGCGCGGGGACGCAGGACGTTGCTGTTGCGCAGAGGGTGGGCGTGGCGGCGTGCGTGGTTTCGATTCCGAATTATCCTCTGGCGAGCCGACGTTGAACCGCTTGCGGCGCTGTCAGTGTCGGTCTCGCGTCTGCTTGTGCTGCTCGGTGGAGGCATCGATAGAGGCGTGTGTGGAGTGGGGGAGGAGAGCACACGGGCACGCTCGGCGGCGGCGGCAAGCATGAGGTCGGAGCACGCACTAAGCGGGAACGTTAGCTTCGTGGATGAAGGAGGTACCAACCAGGTGAATGGAATGGCACAAACAAAAAAGAAAGGGGATAAGGCAGAGGCGCAGAAGATGAGGGAACAACGAAGGACTACGAAGACGAAACGCGCACGCACCTCTCCAAGACCCGGAGAACCACCTATTCATCCTTAGGAGAGCGTCCCATAGCGCGCACCACTCCTTTTCCTCCTCATGACTGAACTCTGGACTCATCGGCCCCTCGTCAACGCCTGCGCGCCACTCCTCCTCGGCACTGAGCCGATGTGCGCGGACGCCTACATGCTATCCGACGCGTGCGCGCCAACTCCCGCGTGCCTTGCGTCCGCACCTCGGCGAGGGCGCTGAGCGCGAGGGAGCCGCGGGCGAAGGTGCGGCGTGCTTCGGCGGATAGCGGACGATTTACAAACTCAACCGGGCTCTTCTTCCCTTTCCTTGCCCCGGGTCTCCGTCGCCGTCCCGCTGTCCGTCCTTCCTCTTCGCCTCACGCCCAGATCCACTGCAACCCGCGCGACTCTCGGGCACGCCCGGCCATAACAGCGTTGATGACGTTGACATCGACGCGGGCTAGAGCGGCATGCGTCCGACAGGACGACCGCCGCCGACGTTGAGTGTCGGGATGCGGGCATGGTGTCGGAAACATAAGGATTACGCCTGCTCTTGTTTTTAGCCCCAGACCCGGAAGCGCAAGCGAGCAAAGGAATCGTCGAGATCGGGAAGGGAGCGCTGCCCAGGGTCTCGATGATGGGTGCCGTGAAGGGTGCCATGAAAGAGAGCGTCAAGGAAAAAAGGCGAGCGCCAAGAACGAGGTACGCGAGCCGCAGCGATGCTGCATGATAACGGGAGGAGAAAAAGGAAGCTCGATCGACGAGCCGTAATCACACGTGATGAGACGCGGTCACGGGGCATACGCGACGCGCGTGGAACTGAAGGGAGTAATTTGCGGCTTGGTGGCAGCGAGTCGATGTGCTTCAGTACGCAGCGGGATTCAGAATAATTTCGCTGATATTTTCATGGTTCGCCAGTCCTATTCGCTACGCCATTCATCTTTTATTCGAATTCGCCACTTCGGCCCTCATGTCTTCTTCCCTCTTTATAAAATTATCCATGTCCGTCTGAAGCCTTCTCACGCCTGCTTTTGGTTTATCAGCCCCGAATATTTGGTTCATCAGCTTTAGACTTAGCGGTGGATCAAGCACCAGATCACGCGTCCACTTCAAGTGGAGCGGTGGGCCGCGAAGTGGCCCGCCGCGCGCTTGTAGGCATGAAAATTCCTCTGGTTCCGGCCATCCCCTTACTGAATCAGAAAAGACCCGCAGCACTGGAGATGAATCCTCTGCCGATAGAAGCAAATGTCTGCGGAACACCCGTTCGATTCGGGGTCGGGTCATTCTGACTTTGTATACAAAGTTTTTTTTGGAATTCTCTCCGTTGGCTGGTGTCCTTTCACAATTATGACTGAAGTCGTGTTCAAAGTCGCACGGAGGCACGCAGGGAAAGAGTCCATGCCAGGAATCCTGATGCGATATCTTGACTTGCAAGTGCAAAGTAAATGATAACTTCGCGATCGGGATATCTTCATCGTAGTCTTGGGTACATGTTGTTAACAAAGATACATGTCTCATGCTGGCTCCAGACTGCCCCCGCTTAGGGCCTGGATCCTGAATTTCCAGTTCGACTCTGGGTCGGCCCCTTAAATAGCTCAATCCCCCTTTCTTTCTGTCCCTTCCCGGCTTGATCCACCAGCTCTTGCTGCTCTTTCGACTATGACCGGTGCTCCGCTAATTGTTTGCGTCCAATATTCATCCGGTCATTTTTCATGTGCGCCTCATTCTTACAATGATAAATTACTGGTGACCTGAGCTGCTTCCCCCAGACTGGAGGACAAGACCCGCAGCACTGGATGTGTGTCCGTTCCCAATTGCAGCGAACTCGAGCAATATGTACATGCGGAATACCTGTTCGATTCGGGGTCGGGTCTTTCAGGCGACATTTCATTCCTGTTCTTTTACAGTTCTATCGCATTGCCGCGTGGAATTTCATAATGAAAAGTTCTATCTGTGCCTCGATACCGGATGAAAAAAGTAGGAAAGACTCTACGACACAATGTTGCCGAATTTATACGTGAATCCTACCTGGAAGTGTGAGACTGCGACAGGAAACCAAAATGAACGAAATAGTCGCATAGAGATATGATTGTTCAAGTCCTAAGTCCAGGGTCATTCAAAGATCCGTGGCGCTAACTTTTTTTTTCCCTTCCTTTGTCTGTCGCTTCTCATAATTTTTGTCAACAAATGAGAACAAAGCCGCAATATTTCCATCGTTCATTCAAATTCAGTCAGTCGTGCTCATGATCATACCCGTGTTTCGACGTGCGTGAAACTCAAATGAGTAATTTGTGACTTGGTGGAAAAGCGCGCTGAAGGGCTGAACTACACTGAAGATCAAATTTCTTCCCTTCGAAGTTTCCATAGATCATTTCCTCCGACAATTGAATTTCCATTTACTCATTTACTAGGCGCAAATTAGGGGCCTCATTTGCGAAATTGTTGATATATGGCATTCCCAGACTGGAGGTCAAGACCCGCAGCACTGGATGTACGCCCGCGCTCAATCACAGCTAACTCTAGCGATATGTGCCTCGATTCGGCGTCGGGTCTCATTACCGAGACGTCGGTGAGCTTCTTCTTTTTTTCCATTATATTTGCGGGTGTATGATGATGAACGCTCAAGGACAGCAATGGTGATGGCGATAGCGTACGGACAAATGGAAGAAGGATTCTGGATTACAAATGGCAACCGATGACTGACGAGCTTGCAAGTTTTGAACGAGAGGTTTACCATGATTATTTCAAGCGGGATACCGGTAACCTGTTTAACTCAGCCTGGGAGGGCTTCCTCGCGGTGTTGAGTACATTTTCCCCATATAAGTAAATCACATGTTTAGTGCAAAGATCCATGGCCCCTGGCACTGCTTCACGTTCTTCCCAGTTCTACTCTGGGTTGCGTCCCTTCGCAACTCGAATCCAAGGGCACCAGATCGTCCGAGGGCGTGGAGAATTTGCCGGTTCGAACGCGACAGAGGAGAGATTGCAGAAACCTGAAGCGAGTTGATGAGGTCAAGAAGTGCTGCAAGCCAGCTCCTTTGGAGTGGTCATTGAGCGGCGGATTCCCAAGCATGTCCCGCATCAAAAATGGAATAGTGCTGCGGCACGACTCCCCGAAAGTTAAAATGTTTGTTGAAAGCTGTCGAACTGACCAAAGCAATGGAACGGGGCAGAGATCCTGCGCTGACGAGACAATGGAAAACATCAAAAAGGTACGTAAGAAAACAGGACACGTATTTAAGATACGAATGATACTCGGGCAAGTAAGTATCGCCAAGGATCCGGAATTACCTGAGAAATCAGGAAGTTATTTTTTGAAGAAAGGTGGTGAGGGGCAGAAGCCAAGCATAACAACGCCTGTCGTCGGACAGGAAACATTGTTCTGCAGTCAAATCGTGCGAATTGAGTTCTTCAACACCCTGCGGCACTGCCAGAACGCTGTTGACCGGTACCAGGGCTTAGCACGTCAAGATGGAGGAAAGAGTCAATTCGAGTTCTCTAGTCGTGGGAGTTTAGTCGAAAAGTGAGTGATCCGGTATACGCGGATCACGGGGATAGCCGACACCTGTTCTCCTGGCTCTCCTCGCTCAGTCAGCCGACGGTGTAGCACTGCCATGAGCATGCGACTATAAGGCCCATTATCTCGTCGAATCCAAAACTTGTCATGATCTTACAGGACTGTCCCCGACCGCCAAATCGGGCACATACCAAGCACGTACGAAATTTTAATGTCGGTTGCCCCTTGGGTTTCGTATCTTCTCTTATAACATCGCTGTGACCTCTGCCAACAAAATTCATACATCCACCTCATTCACCAAGGTAAAGAGAGAACAAACGCCCCAGGCACAAAGAAGCACGAAACACGCACACACACAGGCACGTGCCACGCCACTCGAACTCTTTCTCTTCCGCAACCACGACCACGACTCAACGTTTCGCAACGCCACTCATTACTTATTTTCTCCCTCCATACACTAAAGTGAACAACCTACCCGGACATGGATTCAGAGAAACCCATTCCGGTCGCCGATCTTTGTTTCTCGGATGGCACTGTGGTCATCCTCGTTGAGAACAAGATGTTCCGTGTCCATAAGTCAATCTTGGCTGCTCGCTCCAGCATCTTTCGCGACATGTTCGAGGATCCAGAATCCGAGAACAGCACTGTGGGCTTCGTGGATCGAGGTTCTGCCTACTTCACGTTTCTCACCACCATTCTCGACAAATTACTCCCGATTGCTGAACCGAAGACTAGTGACATGGACGTCGTGGAAGGATGCCCCGTGGTGCGGCTTCATCACTCGGCAGATGATTTCGAGGTATTCCTTAGAGCCATTTTCGATTCGAGGTACGTACCACATATCGTTCGGGGGAGAGCCTTCCTATTCACATGTTACAAGCACATTTATGCCTTGGCTGTCGAGTCCCCGGCCGCATGCCGCCGTTATCGCAGCAATTTTACACCTTTCGCACATGTACAAAGTTCGATATCTCTACCTCCGCGCCATGGAACATCTCTATGCATACAGGCATGTCTCGGCGCGCCCATGGCGTTTCAACAAGTACTGGCTCCCGGGTTACGACACCTGGAACCCCCAGGAGCTTCTTGTTATCCTGAAGGCAATTATGGACGTGGGAGCGGTATGGCTGCTTCCGGGGGCTTATTACCACGCCTTTGTGGCTGGAGCTCATCTACTCCCGTCCTCTCCAAACAGCGGGGACGAATCGATCGTCCATACTTTGAGGGCTGGGTCGCAAGAAATTGTGTCGCAAACCGCGAAAATGAGCTCCTTTTCTTTGGGTGGAAGCCGGGGCTTCGTGTACCAATGCTCTTTCCTGCGTGAGTGCGCGGCACAAATACCTTGCCGACCTTTTGGGAAGCACTCTCGACAGGAGTCGCTTCGCCAATTCATTACTATGAACGTTGGGTAGACCGGGGCAAGTCGACGTTGTGTGATCCATGCTTCCAGGTCACTCTTCCGGCCTACGATGCGGCGATGTTGGAGTTTTGGGAGAAGCTTCCTGGGCATTTTGGTCTCCCTTCCTGGGCAGAATTGAACCAAATAAGGGGAATTTCTGAAGAATGAATACACTCACTTACATGTCCGCGTTGTAGTCCTAACCAAAATACCCTTGCACTCGTTTCTATTTGTATCGCAACTAGTATATTAGCATCAACTCGACACGTTCTTTGCCGTTTGCTCCCTGCTTCCGGGTTTTCGAACGGGGTTCAACAGGTATCTCTCTCCCAACAAAACTCAGTCCCGTGGCCTGAGTGCACGAGAGAAAAAACAGGAAGCGTGACGCGAAGAGGGTGACAAGAGGACGATGGGCGGCAACAAAGCGGGAATCACACAGCGGAATGACAGCAAGACTGTGTGGTCCTTGGTCACAGATCACCCGGGCGAGGTACGGGGGGGGCGTCGAAATTCGTGCCCGCAGTGTCGCACCGCAACGCAAAAAACAAGGCAGAGTCATTCAGAAAGATATCCAAGGGAAAATGAATTAAGGTTCGAAGTGAATCAATCCCTGCATGCGTGATACATGGAAAGTATACGATGAAAAGAAAATTTGTCGAATAGGAAATTTCAAATCGAGCCGAAAGCGGATTAGTGAAATCCACCACCCATTCAATCCGCTAGTCGTGGAGAGGACCTATTGGCCACATCGGCAGCAGCGAAGGCGCCGGTGGGCGATGGTTGCCTCCGAAGGATAATAGGTACACGACTGTTATGCAGCCGAAGGAGATCAGCCAGATTGTCCCAAGATGAGGTCGGATCGAAAGCGACGCGGCGTGAGTAAACCAGGATTGTAGGCCGAATCCCACAGGGAAAGCCATTGGATTGCGATTTTGGGTTCAGAGAAAGTTTGAGTCGCGTACGAAAACTAGACACAATTTCGAGCGCAGCTGCAGAACGAGGTGGGAGCAATGAAGACGAAGATAGAAATGGATAGGTAACTAGGGACAAGTTCAGAGCCACGTTCTCGTCCCCGTCCTCGTTCGGGGTCCACCTCCCACACTACCTTAGACGACCGCTTTGGATGACGTCGTAGCAGAAACGGGATGTTATGACGCAGATTTAGTATGAAAAAAGAAAGCAAAGTCACACTGAAGGAAAAGAAACACGGTTAAAAGAGGGTAGGGGAGAGAAGTGGAGAAATGGGTTTTGACGACTCGAGGGACAAAGCCTGAGCTGATTAATGACAGCCCCGCGGAGAATATCAGTCGGAGACAACCAAGACTGTTTTTCACGAGCCAAAGCCTGGTCGAAAAGTTGTCGTCATCAACAGGACAAAAAACATGCACGTCGAAACCCAAAACACGACAAAAGAAACGAAAGCAGGGCAGAAATAGGATGGGCTGCTAAATCCACGACCGGCTCTGGAGTTACCGCCACGCAGTAAAAGAGTGAGCGGGAAGTCGAGCAAAGGCAGGGACGGCGGCAAAGCGACGAAGCAGATGTCGTGTTCAGGTGAATACCCACCCAGGAAGACGATCCACGAGCTTGCCGTGAGCACCGATGAAGGGAGGTTTATATCACAAAGAAAAAGCAGGACGAGGATTTCATCATCTTCAAGACAAAGAACAAGCACATCGTAAGACAGTAAAACAAAATAAAAGTAAAATCGAAAGAAATCGAATATGATTGGTTAGAACTCGTGGATTCCGCTCTGCGCAGCACAAATAACAACAATAATAATGAAATAACAAAAAAATAGGCAGGAAAGCAGAGGGAGGAAGGGACTGAGAGAAGGCAAACACGGGAAGCAGATGCAAGACATCATAGCCAGCTGAATACCGCCAGGAAGGATGCCCCATGCCCCAAAGAGGGAAGACGAGACGCGATGTGAGGTGAAAAACAGAAGCGAACATGTAAACAAGACAGGAGCAAGCACGTCAGAAGACAAGGTACATGTAGAAGAGAGGAGAGCAAGGAACTGAAGACGGATCCGGAGACAGAGAGAAAAGGGAAGGGGGAAGGCAAGACGTCGTATCTGTATGGATCTCCACCGATCCCAGGAGAGATGACCTGCCAATCCGCGACTGCGCTCGGCGCCAGAAACGCGCAGGGTGCCGAAAAGAAGAGGTGATCGCGAAGATTCGACCTAGACAAGAAGCAAGGGCATTGGAAAGCAAGATAAAAGAACCCCCGAGACGACAAGTCGAATCAAATGACAAAGCAGCGAGCGGCGGCGGTGGGACTCGCCACCACGACGAAGAGAAAGGCGAGCAAAAAAAGGGGGGGGAAAATTGCGGGAAGCAGAGGCAGGTACAAAAGAAGGAGATGGAGATGCAAGACGCCGCCATCGGAATCCTCACCCTCCACGAGCGACGTCTCGGCGTCAAAAAAGGAGACTGGACGCGACGCGACGTGAAAAAAAGGGAAGATGACTGCTCAAGACGAAGAGATTTGGCAGTCCCGTCGCCATGGAGCCGCAGCAAACGCGAAAGACGAAAAGCGAGCCAGGAATCGAATAAAGGGACGGGGAGAAGAGGAGGGAAACAGACGCAAGACGTCGTCTCAAAGCAAATCCCTGTCCTCCGCGAGACTTTTGCTTCCCCCGAGCCCGGCTGGCCCCAAAGGGAGACTGCACGCGCCACAAGAGAAGTGAGAGGCAGCGTCGCCAGCCCAACGCAGAACGACAAACGACGAACGTGGATCTCGTGCGGAGAAAGAGAAAGATGAGCAGCAAGAGCGCACCTTGTCCGCGTCCACGCATATCAATCGCATCCCTCCGCCGTACCGGCGCGCCGCGTGGCGCAGGTCTTGTTATTTGGCGGCGGGAGGTGTGTACAGGGCTCTGTGTCTCCGTGAGATGTGTGCGGCCCGCCTTGGGTTGTCTTCGTGCGCTGAAGAGTACGAGGGGAGCGAGCGTCTCGGGGCGTTTCGTCGTGCGGTGCGGGAACAGAGCACGACGCGATTGCAACGCGTCTCGCAGTTGTCGTCATGCGCCAGGTCGCCTGGTGGCGAGACGGAGACGTAGCAGGCCTCGTGCGCCGGGACGTAGAAGGCCTCATCGGTGGATGCGGTGTCGCGGCCGCTCATGCGCATGGGTGGAGGTGGAGGCGTGCGCCGTCGGCATGGGGATGGGAATGTACACGAGAACGCGCCGCGCACGCTCGGCGAGCATGCGTCGGTGCTTTGGCTGTAGAACAGTAAGCGTTGTGGAAGTAATATAAAAGCGAAGAGGCGAGAGCGAGGACGCGCACGCGCAGAAGAGCGTCCCAGAGCGTTCCACCACTCCTCTTCCTGGTCGACGGTGGGTGCGGGCTTCCACCGCCGCTTCGCCGACGTACGCGTGCGCAGATCGGGGAGGATGCAGCCGCCCGCGACAGCGAAGCGTTCTTCGAAGGAGAGGGCACAATGCGGAAACTCACCTGCTTGCCTCCGCCCATTCTCCGTCTCGCCGCCTCTCCTTCCCTTTCGCGTGCCTCTGTCCAGGTATCCTCGGGCTCTCCACCTTCACTTGACGTTCATCTCCGCCCCGTCCCATCGCGAGCAACTCCCTTCATCACGGCATTGATGTGTAGAGGGCCATACCTCCGGGGGCCCAGCGCCGCCGACGTGGGACATGTGTGCTCTTGCTCCTCATTCGACATTCTGATTCCGATTCGCAATTGCATTTTTAGCGTGGAATCGAGTGTGCGCCCTGTGCCCGCGAAGGAGGCGTCGAGATCGGGAAAGGAACGTGGAATACGAGAGGCGCCGCCGAGGGTTTGGATAATGTCGATGAGCAGCGTGGTGCATGCCATGGGAACGCGTCAGCGTCGATCAACAACTCGGAAAGAGCGGGTGCGAGTCGAAGAGCCCCAAACAAGAAGAGGCAGGTGCCCAGAGCGAGACGATGCTGCAGGCTGCATGACGACGCGAGAGGAAGAGATCGAGCACGATCGATCAATGCGGCGTGATCCCACGTGCTCTTACGCGGTCACGGGGTGGCGCAACCCGCGTTAAACTGGAGTGAATAATGTATTCCTCATTCAAAGACTCAGAAATACTCTTTTTCAACGGCTACGCAATGCATTCGAAAACGTTTCATGGATATTGCTGATAGACCATCTCCATTGGCAGTCCTAATTATTTGCTGCACGTCTATTCCGCTGAAGCCCAATAATATGGGCCCCTCAATTGCGGGTGATGCAAGAAAGTCCGTAGCACTGAATGTGCGCCCGTATCCAATGATAAGACGGTCGATATGTCCTACTGAACACCCGTTCGACTCGGGGTCGGGTGATCCCAGTGCGATCTCTGGAAATGTTTTTCCTATTGTGTGTATCGTATTGACGGTTGTACCAGTGAACTCCTTGTACCGTCAACGGCTCAATTGACAGCTCAATTCCATCTTCGTCTTATGGATCCATGAACGCGCACAAAATTCCATGCCGCAAACAGCAGCGCGATGATCATTCAAGTTCAGTGCAGATCATACTCAACTTCGAACGAGACTGGTCACTTGAAGCAAGCTGCAGTACGAGACTGTGTCAATCCAGACAGCAAAGGTTCTGCATGAATGAGACCCTCGGTAGAAAGATCGGTGGCCCTAGATGGATTCTAGCGCAGCCTGCCTCTTCCCAGTTCGACTCTGGGTCGTGTCCTGGGACAGAAGGATTCCCATGGTTTTTTTGCCCCCTTGCTCTTTCGCTTCCTACAATGTTAGCGGAACTGAGAACAGCTTACAGACGCAATATTCATAAGAATGACTCAGATGGTCGTTTTCAATGCCTCGGCGGTATGTCGGAACAACCGCTCAATCTGCGGCATCCTAGGTTCAGTAGTTAATGTAATATTTCCGCATTGCCGTATGCGAAGCAGAGTTCCTTTTCCAGGAGGTCGAAAATTAAATCTCCAACCCGAAATGCCTACGTTTGGGCCTTTCTCCCTCGCTGCTGCTCCTCCCACAGTAAGTATGGCGCTCAAAGATGTTTTCATTTCAAGTACATCGAGGTTTGCCGATAAACCAAAGTTTGAGGGCATGTATATGCTCTCAGAAACTCCATAACGTGTTGAAAGTGCCAGAAACGCAACGCTCAACCACACACAGAAGCTGTGTCCGAGAGCTTCAACTGAGGATTTTCATTGATCTTCTGTTTGGCCCGTTGCATTTCCTGGATGTACGGTAAGAAGCTCTGGAAAGAACAGCGAAGCGCGCCACCACTTCGTCTCCTAGTTTGAAGTCTCCGCATTCTCATGTCCGAGTTGATCTGAAAAGGAATTGATAAATGGCGCTTACGCGGCAGGGGTCAGGTGTGCCGACGTTCAGCTGTGATGGTTGTATGATCGCAGACTGAAGCGGCAGAGCGAGAAAGAGGGGGCCGGCGAAGCGGATCGCCGAAAGGTGATATATCGATCAATCAGCCGGAGCTAGCTGAGTTTAAAAAGGATTCAGACGAACGGACAGACAGACGAAAGTTATTTCATAAATAGGGTGTCATCACCCCCGCCGAGACAGACTGAACGAAGAAGTCCGTAGCCCTTGGTGTGCATCCGTTCTCGATGAGCGCGAGCGAGTTTCAGTGTCCTTGCGGTTTGATTCGGGGATCGGGTCGTTTTTGTCCTGCCTCAGTCAGCTTTGTCTGTCTCGATTCTATTGCATTGACGCGTGGAATTTCATGGTGAACAGATATAGAATTGTGGTCCGATTTGGGCCCGATGTTCACACTCCATGACACGCGTACGCAGAATGTCGATTCTGACACAGAAGCATCACACAACACATGTAAGTATCGCCCCGAAAAAAACCATAGCTCCCATGGATTGTGCATGCACCATTTCAGTTCTGATACAGAAGCGAGTCCGTATCTCTCTGTACTTATGGAATTATCCTTGTCTGGCTGAAGCTCTTAAAAATCCGCTCTGAGGCAATCTCGTCCAGATCGACGGGACATCAATTTTAGAGTTAGCGCCGGATCAGGCGCCGAATCGCGCGCCAACTTCCGCCTCAGTATCGATATAAGACGTCCCTTATAAGGCATCGCATACACGAGGGATCGATGTCGCAGTAGCGAGTTCTCTGCTGGTAGACAGAAAGATGGGTCGGAAGTCCGGGATACGGGGAGTACGGGTGAACGAAGAAATAGGCCGAATGGTCCCGGGGAACCGAGTAAGCGCAGGGTAAGAAAATAAGAGAAATATCGGAAGTGTGCCGTGTGGGCGTGGAGTGCGGTTGATGCGTGATAGGACTCGGATTCGAGGAGAAGTCGGGGCTCGTATAGATTTGGTTCACTGGCGGCGTGCTCCCGTTGGAGTACTCTTGTCACTGACCGCGTCGGACGTGGTGGTTCGGGTGTAAGAAGGTTGTTATTGACAATATTTACGTACAAACAAATAATCGATCCGAAGACCGATGTATCGTAAGGTACGCAACAAATAAAAAGAAATATGAAAGGCTACCTGCGGTCCATTCCACCCTTCCACATCGACATGGGCAAAACTGATTATAGAAAGACAGGCGTGAACTGCGTTGCCGCTGTAACACTGAGCCTTCACTCCGATGTTAATGGTGCGAAAATTGTGAGGCGACAAATCAAAGAAAATTCCGGAAAACGTGGATGACAGCCCACAAGTGCACGGTGGAGGTGAGGATGTAGCAAAAACCCTGACACAGAATAGGTCCCGCAGGACCCTGGTTGCACGGCACGCGGGAAGAAAGCGATTCAAGGTGACTGACAGGCGCTATAGAGGTCCATACTTATTTCGTGCTCAGCGGTGAAGGCCAGTGAAACCCTGGAAAATTCATCAATGCAGCCCTCTTCCGGAGATTGCCAGAGAATTGGTTCCTATCGAGATCATGGCGCCTTGCAGTACCAAACGGCATGGCCCAGTACGTCACCGATCGAACTCCAGGTTCGAAAATAGATGTTCATAGATCGTCCATGCGTTTAACACACCTCTTCAAGTTGTCGCGGGACTCTTAAACCCGTTCTACATACCGTGATTGACCTTTTTTGCTTCTCTGTATCACCTCTGTACCACAGCCGCCAGCGAGAGAGATGAAGTTTCGTCTTTGGGGGAACAAGGAGAAGGGAAAGGCTACGGTTTCTCCAAGTACACAGACGACAGGAACAGAAAACTCAGTCAGGAAGAACGGCGAGAATGGTAATATACCGACTTCCTCTGCTATATATTCACCTCACGGAAAGTCAGAACGGAAGCCCGGGATTAAACTGTGGTGGAGCCGGAAAAGTATAGCAAAAAAGGAAACGGGTGCGTTTTACCTTGAAATATGATCATGGTTGGAACTCAGTTTAATCTGTAGGAGCGGACGAGGAGGATGTGAGAGAAATGCTGGATGTGAATGTTGGACCTGCGGTCGAAAATACGGTCTATTCTACGTCTATTCCCGCTCTGACAAGCGCAAAAGAAGAAACAGGTGGGTTTTACCACGACATATGATCATTTTTGGAACTCAGTTTAACCCATAGCAGCCCACGAGAAGGATGTGAAAGAAATGCTGGAAGTACATGTTGGACCTGCAGTCGAAGGTACGGTCTATTCTACATCTATTCTCGCTCTAACAAGCATCCAGCTCCGCCCTGGGTGGAATGGACAAACCGGGAAGGCCAGGACTTCTGCCGGCAACTCGAGAAGTGGCGGGAAGATCACCCTAACGACTTGAACAACATTCTAGAAAAGATCAGGAAAACACTCTTGAACTTCGCTCAACCTGTCGCCAGGTCTGGCACAGTCAAAGACCTATTGTCGGCAATGGGGACACCAGGTTTCCCTGCTGGTTTCTTAATACAGGGCGTTCTTGGGGTGGCGGTCTTTGCTGCGGTATGATTGCCAATGTTGCTGAAAGTGCTGGGCATTCTCACTTGCAAGATACCATAGAAACTCAAGGACAACAAAGAGGATGTCTTTGACTTCGTCGTCCAAGAGGTTGAATGTATTGTCGACATTGCAGAAATGTTTTCAGCTGCAGAGGATCACGGTGACGAGAAGCTCCAGGATTGCTGGCATGATCTCAAGGGACATCTGTAAGTAATCACTCTGTGGCGGTATTTGGAGGCTCTAATACTCGAAGCGATTTTGTTGGATCTCTGTTCAAATGGGCTCTGGGGAAATTGGTATCTCATATGGTCGGAGGTGTTTCTTTCTTGTCCTGAATCTCGATTGCATAGAACTCAAACATTCCTCTTGCCATTGAGGATGATTTGAAGATGTTCAAAGAGAAGGCCAACGATGTAATTCGCAGGTTTAATGTAATGTTGTCATCTCATCATTCCTTCTCACATTGCTAAAGATATCTTCCCAGTCGCGACGGCAATTTCGTGAGAATATCGAAACGCTGAGCAATGTACATTTTGTTTGCTTCACTGGCGCACATTGCTCTTGGCCAACCATTACATATAGCAGCGGATAAACTTTATAACTGAGAAACTTAAGATGCACATAACCGAGGAGTGCACACACGACAGACAACACGACTACGGGAAGGACGAGTGCCACCCCGGTACACGGCAAGATCTGTTACATATGATCAATGAGTGGACTTTCACTCTTCCGAATGATGCTTCGCGGTGTTGGTGGATTACTGGTCTTGCAGCGATCGGTAAATCAACTGTTGCAATGTCCATTGCCAAATGTCTACAGGAGGGAAGGCCACTCTCATCCTTATTGGAAAATGCCAGACTTGAAGGGCAAGACGAAATTCCCTGTAATGTAGGTCTTCTCAACCACACCTTCTACTTGCAGGACTAAACACACTTGCCAGCCAATCTTTGGAGCTCAGTTCTTTATCAACTCCCGAGTCCCCAGCACCACCAAGCCAGACAACATATTCCCTTCCATGGCTCTTCAACTCTGCCGTTTATTTGAGCCTGCATGCTCATGCATCTTCAAAACTGTCACTGCTCTTGACAAGACCCAAACTCTTTACAGGTTAACTCGACTCTCCAAAGACCAAGCCCAGGAACTTTTTGTGAAGCCTCTCACTGCAGTGGCTAATGCCACAGATTTTGCTATGCGGACAATCTTCGTGATCATAGATGGCATCGATGAACTTGCGACAGCAAGTGGCACCAACACACCTGGGTTCATCACCATCTTCTGTTCTGCCATACGCCAACTGCCACCCAATGTCCGTATCCTTGTTCTATCAAGACCTGAAGATACCATTATACGTCCATTGGGGCCATTCAGAGATCTCATCCATACTCTCGAGTTTCCAATGGAGCGAATGTTTGATGATGTAGACATTTTTCTCCAGGATCAGAGGTCTGCCTTGGAGGAACATTTCACAGACTGGCCATCCCTTGAGCAGATTGAAATCATCAGGGAAACTGCTCATGGATATATGGCAATTGCCAAATTATCCTTGGAGTGGATTATCACCCAAGCACGCAGCCCAGGAGGCCGAACGAGGGGTAATGATGCATTCCAGACTCTCAGGGCTGTACGAAACGGTGATATATACAGTTTCTATAGGGAGGTTCTCCTCCAAGCTGTTCCGGACTACTTGGATTCCTTGCTGGAGAAGGCCTGCACAGTCATCCTTTCCAGCCTTATTTGTGCACCCACAGAGCCAGTTGGTACCATTGCCACTTTATGTCACAAGCTTGACTCGTATATCACACCCATCATTGTGGAAGACTTCCTCTCTGATATCCGCAGTATTGCCACACAGAGTCACGATCCTATTAGTCGCAATACAGTTCCCTCCCCACATAAAACTCTCACCGATTTCCTCACCTCGATCCATCCTCCCGAACGGTTCCGTGTCAATGTCATCCAGTGGCATAAGCACTGTGCCACCATCACTTTCAATGTGATGAACAGCCCTCAGCTTCACTTCAACATGGGTAATCTCAAGTCATCCTACCCGGGCCGTGAATGCTACAATGGATTCTCGAATGTGGTTCGAAACCAGAATCCCATCCCCCCGAGAGGCAGCGTCGATGCCCTGGTCTCATATGCATGCCGCACATTTCACCATCACCTTCGTGGTGGGCTGATTTCATCAGAGGAAGTTTCTCGGATGGTGCGCATTATCATTCAAGACAAGTTCCTAGCCTGGTTGGAGGTCATTGCGATCGAAGGACTCCACGCCAATGTGGCTGAGGAGTTCCGAGATACCCTTGTCCCCCTGCTTGAGGTACGAAAATGTGCATTCTTTGTTCTTGGGATCTAATTGCTTGAACAGGGAAAGGATAGTGAACTGAGAGACTTGCTTCAAAGTGGAGCTGCATTTGCACACTGGTGTGACCTCATTTTGCTGGGGTCTAACTGTGGCTGGTGGGCTATTCCTAGGGCTTCGAGCCGTCGCCGTCAGTGACGGATACGGGTCCCGTCTGACGGGTACGGTACCCGTCCGTCAAGCGAGGGAGTCCTTCATTTTGACGGACGGGTACGGGACCGTATGACCCGTCAACGGGACCACCCGTCCCCGTCCGTAACGGGTGACGGGTCAGGCCTGTTTAAGTGTATTCCGGGATGTTCCGGTACCGACTCAGTCACATTTCGGTTGCTCGTGAAGCTTCCTGGGAAGGATCAGACCGTATAAATGGTAACACTTGACTTGTTACCTCACCATACAGATTGAATCACAGTGTTTTTCTTATTTAGTATTGTGTAAGTATCCATTTCGGGCCATCACGTGCACGACGCGACGCGACTTCACGCGTCGATATCAAAATAACGGGACCCAAAAGATACGGAATGTGTACAGTGTGTGTAGTATTCAGTTATTGAAGCATTTGAGAATTTTTTCACCAAGAATTTGAAATAGAATGAAGAATTGCCAAAATTTGACCCGTCGACGGCCGTAACGGGTATGACGGACGGCACCCGTCCGTCAGGCGCTCCAGAACGACCCGTTGACGGCCGGGTGGCCCACTCTGGTGCACAAAAACGGCCGTTTTT
Source organism: Mycena sanguinolenta (assembly GCA_014462675.1). Lineage (NCBI taxonomy): Eukaryota > Fungi > Basidiomycota > Agaricomycetes > Agaricales > Mycenaceae > Mycena > Mycena sanguinolenta. The sequence continues at coordinate 366,292 of JACAZH010000039.1, read as the reverse complement.
GTGACGGGCCGTCCCGTTAACGGACGGCTCGAAGCCCTAGCTATTCCCCACCTATATCTATCTGCGCTACCGAACTAAACATTCAGTGTACCTCTGGTCTGGTATGAATCTTGACAATGTTGCAGCGTTGCGCAGGGCACGGGCAGAGTGGGTCGCCGCCGACAGCCAGACCCCGGTATGCGCCTTGGGAGATGCACTCGAAACTCCTCAAATCATTCCCGGCCCGACCCCGAATCGAACGGGTGTTCCGCTGGGATATATCAATCGAAATGTCTGTTTGAAGCTTTTCAAACTCAGTTGCGCCGCTAACGGTCAAATGTCGGGATTATTCTCGACGAGAAAAGGGGGGAGGCGGCCGAAGGCCGCTGGCCATCTTGTTCAACTTCGCATTAACCCGGAGTCGAATTGACAGCGGCATATCTGCGCGAGGCCGCCTAGAGCCTGGCGGGCGTAATTACACCATGTCTGGTGATACCGAAGAAGGGCGGGAAGTTGACTGCGAGTTCGATGTCAGAGCTGATCGTGGTTCCCCTTCCCGCTAGTCTCGGGGCCGGACATCGAGAATTTTGGAGGTTTCGTTCAACTAAACAAACTACAGCTGTTTTTGCGGATATCCGGTTTATCACGAGTGTTAAATGAACGAAGCTGGAATGTAGCAATAGACCTCGGGTCATTACAGCTAAGTGGCCTCCAACGGCGTGGAATGCATTTGCGAATGATACGGAAGCGGATATCCCAGGACCCGTGAGGTGGGTGGCGTCAGGAAGAGCTTCACTTCAGCAGTGCGCCGCAACTTAACGTTGCCACCAGGCCAGCTCGAGACGCTCAGCCCAGGGGCTTCGGAGATAAGAATACCGGCTTCTCTTTACCTTCATGCATACATTGAATGCCTCCTGGGACACTGCACATATGATGCTCGACGTAGCAAATAGTATTCACTACCGCCCCGCGCTTTGCGCCAAACTCGACTGCAGTGTCTGCGGCAATATGAGCCTCTTCTCCATTCGATTCGGCATAATCTGAAATACTGTATCTTTACCTTCCAATCGGTAGCACGCGTCACACACCCCTATGTCGCTCACGAACTTTGGTCGAAGTCACGCGTCACTTGTGTTGGTGACTGCAGCGTGCCACCCCACTTTATTTGTCTTTCTGTTTCCCTCGCTACCTCCCTATCTGTTCTCCTCACACTACTTATATCATTACATATCTATCTATTCAGTAGCCTGCTTGTATCCCCCGACGCCTGCCTGTGCCGACCTCGAATATATCCTTTGCCAGCTATCTCTCCTGCGTGACCTGAGTTTATCAACTTGGGCCTCTGTTCAACCTCCAGACCGTCACGCAGCGCCAAACATCGCCCAAAAAAATGCCCAAAAAGGCGAAATTTCCGAAATCTTTCGGTTCGGTTGCCGAAATTTTCGATGTGTCACCAAAAATTTGGTGGCTGCCAAAATGTCGAATAGGTAAAAAGGGTCACACGTCACACCCCATGTCGATTTGAAGGAAAAGATACAGTATCAATTGCAAGCTGCACATAATCTCGCCGCTCGGCGAACAGTAAAATTCTGCTGTGAATTCTCAACAGTGGTGCCAATGCTTTGAACCTGTCAGTTCTCTATTCCCTCAATCTCTCAGTCCCATCGACACGGTCTCCTGCCGCTCACTCGACGCCAACTCATAGTTTCACACGCTATCCTGAGTAGATCCAGCTGAATGATAGCACAGAGACCATTAACACAAATATTTCTGGTTTATGCACTCACCTGGAACTCCCACTATGTGACTCTCCCCCCAGCCCTCGGGATGGTGCACGCGCACGAGTTCCCACCCTCCCTTGGCAAAAACTTCCACGAAATGTTCCAAAGTGCGCTCAACTCCCCCTAATATGCAATGCATCTACGGCAACCGTCAGACACATCCCGGCGTACGGCCGGATAAACTGACCGTCATGTCGTAATAGTACACCTCCGCCTTACCCACTCCCCAGTTGGGCAGCAGAGGCATCGGTGCCGATGGGCGCGCTGAACCGAGGATTGCTTCCTCGCTGGCATCGTGTACACGCGCCGCGCTCTCGGGAATCCTGTCGACGACCACGAGCTTCGTGGTAGGCTGCGCAGCCGTCGCGCAGATGACGAAGGATCCTGACCACGCGCTCGTCCGACCAGTCGTGCACGATATGCCGCAGCATGAACACGGCGGCATTTCGGACTGGCTGGGAAGTGTGAAAGTCGTGAACTAATATATAAGTGCGCGTTGGTTAGCCGACGATCATTCAGCACAAGATGAATACCTTGGAAATCGACCATCTGACTCTCTACGTGCGAGGGGAAATTTTCCTTCCAGTACTGAATCATTGGATGTATTATCGACCGGTGATTTGTACAGAGATCGACTCACAATTTTCGAATCTTTGATTGTATCCTCCAGATCCTGAACGACAACCTGCAGGCCGGGGTTCTTCTGCGCGATAGCCAGAGAAATGTGGCCAGTTCCCCCACCAACGTCGACGAGGACACTGCCTGTGGACAGACCGTTCCAATTAAATCCTTGAGAGATATGAGAACAGGATCCCAACACCCGGCTCGATGAATCACGCACCTTTGTGAATGGCGTCCGCTGACTCCGTTGCGGCGGTTCCCCGCATACCGATATCAAACCGCTGCATCTGGTACACATTCTCGGGCCGATGCAGCCAGTCCCAAAACGATTCGGTCGTGCGGTATGCGCGGTTGAACCCCAACTCTCTCTCCTCGGGATGCAACATGGTATCTGCAAGCATCGCGACACCTTTCATGTTATGGTCGGCGCTGGGGCGGATCAATTGTGTACGGATCCAGGTAAATTTATGTCATACCATAATTCGAGAAGAGCCGCAAACCCAGACGTTCCCGTAAGCCGCTCATTGGGACTGTATGGTTTCCCAACATATTTGTCAGGCGTGGTGGAAAATGCTTACTTTTCAAACAGCACTTTCGACGGTTTACCCTTGTCGAGCACAGATGATATACGATTGTTGGCGAAAACGTTCGGTGTTACTTCCCGGAATATATTGTGAATAGCAAGCAGGCGAAGAATTCGAGCTGGACACTCGGAGTGAATTACATCAATAATTTATATTCCCTGTGTAACTCACCGAGCAATAGGGGATCGGTCTTGCTTGGAGCTGCAATCTCATTCGCATGGAGACCCTACGGACATTTTTCGCTTTTAACACATGCAAAAAGAGAGAATATGCGTACATCTGGACCGGCTTCCCGCAGTACCTCGACCACATTCATTTCTGATGCCGCACGCAGGCACGCTGATATATGGAACTACACGTACCAAGGTAAGTGCGTGCTAACAGATGAATACGAAGCAGTTCACAGCATGCGAAGCATTGAATGCTGACACTGCAGGACTGGCTACTGTGGCGGATAACTGCGCCGCCGCCGCTATAATGTTCAGTGTCGCGCCTTCCACGGTAGGATTTTGGAGCAGTGCCTCTGTGGGGTCGACAGGATTGAACGGAGCGTCCAAGGAAGGCAAGGGTATGTCCGCCGTCGCGTACACCCCTTCTATGTCGTCGATCGCCTCATAGATGATATTTGCCAGGCGGCGGAGGGTAGAAATGCCACAGGATCTCATTGCGAGAGCGAGAAAACTTCTGACTGAATTAGAGGAGGTTTATACAGCCCTTTAAAGTCGCTGGCAGATCGGGTTAGCCACTTACGTCTAGGACGCGCCACGCACACGGTTCAACTGAGGACATTACGTACTCGGGCCGCGCTGCGTTCCTCGGTTCATTGCCTATGCGGCAGACTTCCGGAGGACCATTAACAAGTTTGTGCTGCAGCCATTTTAGCCATCCAATGACTGATTTACGTTTCACAAACCGCTGTGTCCACACACTAAATTTGGCGCCAAACCGACAGCCATATTAGATCAACTTGTGCAACATAACTCAGCCATCGCTCCAATGGCTGATGGGGAAACTCTCCGCTGCCGCGCCATTCGCAGAGCCTAGGTTCGCGAAATGTTCACCAAGTATCGCATTTTTCTGTCTTAATTCCAGCTAGGCCTGGCATCAGCAATCATGTAAGGAATGCATCACATCAGTAACGTACGCGCTCCCGACCAATGACGGAAGCTGTCTCCAACCTCGCTCATGGCCGCACATGTGCATCGAGCTTAGCGTATATTGAGTATATTCTTCAGCAATCCTGCGAAAGGTTCCATATATGACGAGGATCCTCAGCGCACAACAATTTATTCATCCACGATGCGCGGTCACCGGAGATTTGTACCCAAATAATATCGATCGTCCGCCGCCCTCGGAAGGCATGTACTTGGCCGGGTTTCATTCAATTCACAAATACCTCCACCTGTAATGCCTCCGGGTTAAGAGGGACAAAATCTAGAATAAACCCGATCCCCCTCACAAAAACGGGCGATGAGCGGAACACGTTTGTGTTCATCTTGCGTCGAAATCTAGAGCGTGCCTGAAATCGGGAATAGCGGCTGAACGAGCCGTGGGAATGATCGGTGATTCAGCCGACGTTGTTTTACATGCCTTCAAGTTTCCGCCAGCATCCTCTCGTCTCAACAGGTTCCCTACCTCTCCTTGCGACATTTTACGAATCGTTCTCGGATCTTGCGGGCCGATCCTGCTTCCAAGCACCAGAAGTGGGAAGGTGACTGGCTCGCCCCCCTGAATTGTTGAACAACAGATAAAACTATGTCGGATCGGGCTAATCTCGATTTGTGCATATTGATTGGAATGTAAGGGTCAGGCCGAAAAGATGGACCGGAACGAACGGTGCTGGAGATTGATGAGGAGAAGTTGAGTCGCCAAGCTGTTTTGTAACCGGCGAGGAAGTTGTTTATACCGAACTGAGCCGTGTCAAATTGCGGAGGCGCGTTTTCCGACAGGTTCTGACTCCTCTCAAACAGGCTTGTTGCGGTAGCTGACACTGGGACCGGCTTTGGATCTGCGAGCTGTTCAATTTCTCTCCACAAAATTCTCCACGTTTTGGCATTCATAATTTTTTTACGGTTGGACTATCATGCCACACTCACTGCATTCACTGCGTTCAACCCCATAATACACCGAGGGTCCATTTACCAGGGTACACCAAGGGTACACCGACAGGTCTGCCTACCTTGGTTCTTATTGGTAGAAATCGGCCTACCTTTGTCTACCTTGGTAGAGCAAGGTACACAGACATCAAGCAAGGTAGACCAAGGTATACTTCCAGATTTTTTCGAATTATCGGAGAAATCGAAATAATTATTATAGGTCAACCAATGTCTGTCTACCAACTAAGAATATGGTTGACTCAGTGTTCTCCCAAAGGGCAAAGCCCTTTAACTTAAAGGCCTTTAATGAGGCATTAAATGAGGGCTTTAAGGATTTCGACCGAAATTCTGGGCCTTTTAAAGGCCTATAATAATCACGTGGATCTATGTAATTTTTCTCGCTCCTGAGTCCGCCATCTAAGTACTGTATTTCGACCAAGTGTACACTGTACTCATTATTACAAAAAGTAACCAGAAATTCGCTTATTGAAGCAGAAATTTGTAGAATTTTCTGGGCCTGAATAACTAAACATGTTTGTCTGGTCATATTCGCACCCCTCAGATTCCAGTTGTTGTCAAAAATCTTGTGTGTGTCCTGTGTCAATTGATTGTCTGTGCTCACTTGATTTTTGTAACATGTACCAAGAATTGGTGCACATGGCTTGGTCTGTGAGCATGAATGAAGTTTTCAATTGTTCAAACTGTTCCTTAGAATATGCTGAACACGCTCCATGACTTGTAACTCAAGGAAAGCTGATGTATATTCATAAACAAGGCATTTTCTGTGGGAAGTCATGCTTTGATTGCACCTTCACAAGCTGCTCTCCAGTTAAGATGACATAAGGGGACCCTGAGCAGCTCAACTTTGTTCAAAATGTAGTTGGAGCACTCCATAGTGATTGCTGAATACATCCATGGTGCTTTTAATGACCACTTCTCTTTTGAATTGCTTCTTCAGCAAGTTATTGTGCAAGTCTGCAGAGAATGCTGCAGCCCATTGTTCAGCAGAACATTGTCACATATTTAGGACTTTGGCTATTCAGAAATCCACCAGTGATAGCAGTTCCCATATTCAGGGGTATCCCACTGGGAATTCAGGCTTCCGGTACGTTTTTGGAGGACTTTATTTCAACTGATTCTGAAATATCATAATTTCCACCTGGATCTCTGATCTTTCCTTAGGTCTGGACAGCAATAATGGGATGATTCTCCCCAAACAAGTTGTGTGGTCTGCAGCTGATATCTGTGGGTATTTGGGGTTGAGGTATACCCGAACTCAGTGCATGTGATGTGACACAATGGATCAATTTCCGGTTACTTTTTGTCATAATGAGTACAGGTGATGGTGACAGCCAGATTTTTTGATGTCTTCGAAAATTGCTGTTCTATGGACTGCGTACGCTCACAATACACTCATGTGCGAATTAACAAATGATTTGAAGTAGGTTTGCCAGGAATCGGGGGAAATTCCTGCAGCCGATGCGGGGCGGTAAGGAATAACCGGCGGATGTCGTCACCAAGGCCGAGGGACGGACGAGTGATGGTGTCACCGATCCCGTCACTACCATGGCCAGATGTTAGCCAGAGAGTGAAGAATGCAAAGGAAAAGATTACTTAGCTTTGTACAATGCAGAAAATGATGAATAATAAAGAGAACCAACCTGCTTGTGACGGTTTGTCAACAAGCCTAGGGCCAGGGCAGGTGGGGAAAGATGATGCGGATCTCATTCTGTGACCAACGCTCGTACCTCACAAGGTCTCAGAGACTCAAATTCGAAAGAAAACTTTGAGCCTTCTCGGCGAGTGATAGTTTCCAAAATCGTGACCACTTGGTTGAGACCCGAAATACTACGGTATTAGTATCCAGCCGCAGACCCCCGACGATGAAATTGTGCCTTGTATCTCGAATCAGCTTTGTACTGGAGGCCGATTACTCTTCAAATGCTACTCGGAGGCACCAAGAAGCCGCATGCCCTTAACGTGTGAGCTCAGGTGATGGACGAGGAGGAATGGTTGGTGCAGGCGTTGGTTGACGCAGTTGATGGCCCGATAGAAATAATTCAGACCATGAATATCGCAGGTGCATTACAGCATGGACAAATGGTGTGGAAAATTTCATTAAAGGCCTTAAACTGCCCTTTAGTTAAAGCCCTTGGCTTTTTAAAGGCCTTTAAGGCTCGGTTGACCGCATTAAAGGGCTTTAGGGCATACACTGGGTTGACTAAGGTAGACAGAGGAGGTAGACCATGGTAGGCCGAGGTCGGCCACCCTCGGTGTACTTTGAGTGGTAGATGTAGGTGTACCCTGGTAGACGAAGGTAGACTGAGGGGAGACCGAGGTAGGCCAAGGTATGCCAAGCTCGGTCTACTATGGGGTTGAATGCAGTGATTCCGACCCATGTACACAGGGGGGTTTGTCTACTGGGGTAGACACAGGGTGCACGCACCCCCTATGTGCTCAACCTGAGGACAGATCTTCTCCACCAGTGTTTACCATTGGTCTACCTCAGTGTATGCTGGTAGACCAAGGTAGACCCAGGTACACGAATGCAACACAACTGTACGCTGGTGGACCCAGGTACACAAACATTGCCCAAGGTAGACCAAGGGTATGTTGAATGCAGCACAGAGCTGGATTACTCGTATATTAAGCAGATGTCCTGATTTTATTTGGACACTGTTTACATTCTTCTTTTTCTCCCACGTCTTGCTGATTCCCGACGATCCACTGTTTATTTTCGACAGAGCGCTCACCTAGCGCCGAACTCTAATTTTCAGCATCAAATCTTGGCCTCGAGGGCCCTCATTATGGCATGGTTTCCATTCTCAGTTGACCACATGTCCACGACTTGCACCGCTCAAAGGCCGTTCAAAAGAAGGAGGTGTCTAAATCTGCCGCTCGTCCTTTCCTTTCTTCCCCCATCATCCAATGCGCTAGCTGCTGTCCGTACGGTTCTTCAATGCGGCCCCGCTCTCTGTCTGGTATCAATACTGGCTGTCCTCAAGTCACAATCCTTGATTCCTCCCTCTATTCAAGAATTCAATACACTGCCTCAAGTTTCTAAGTCCCAATAACGAAGCCTGTAAGCTCGAAGATCGTCAAGATTGCCTGTGTATGCAAGATTGTGAGCTACGTACCATTGGATCGTTCAAGTCGTTGATGACCAGAGGCTGCCGGACGCTCTATTCAAGCCACGCAAGTCGTGACCGCAACCTCGTGCTCGCTGCAACACGTACTGCTATAGGACGTCTCGAAGACTGCTAGCAGACTCCCACTATGATTGTTTAGGGCAACGTACTTTCAGTACTTTCACCGGCGCTCTCGGCTCGTCAACTGATCTCGACTTCCAACACTCACGTCGCAACTCACTGGCTTCGCGAGCTGTTCACATCCAAGCTCTTTGTTTCGACCCCAGTCATCCGCTTTGAGCTTTTCCTCTGTGGTTCTGCTTGACCAAGTGAGCGCGGATCAAGTGTTCAATCTTTCGATGTTACATTTGTTCGCCCACTTTGTTTTCTATTCTCCCACTTTGATTCAGGCTGACGGATGCTTCCATCTGACATACAGAACATCACGAACATGTCCGATGCCCGTGGTGCGGTTCAAATTCATTCCAGGAACTGCTAATCTGCAACGACCTGATAGGTCGTCCAACTCACTCTTTCGTTGTCTGCACCACCATACCACGTGGAGTGTATTTTGGCTTTTTAAAATTTCTGCTCGCTTCCCAATCACGCCGCTGATCCCGCCGTTCATCCTAGGTTGGTGGGAACCTCAACATCGAGAAGGACGACTGTCGAAAAAAGTGATGAGTTGTCCTTCCAAATCCTCTATACCATCACATTAATCCAGTACGGCAGCACTGCTCTGTCTTGCAACGTGCGATGAACTTGGAAAATATGGCCGGTAACAATTTCCCTTTCAATCATGCAACGAGTCGAACAGTGACACAGCAAAATTTTTCCCAGGGTGCGATCAGCCTTCATGCTGCAGGGGAGTTCTCATTCCGCTTCACACTGAAAAAGGAAATGTTTCTGGTACTATAAAAACTGTCTGTGAAACTCGTAGTATCATTTCAAGTTCTTATACTAGCTAAAACTACAAGGATCAAATGTAATAAGAACTGAAATTGAAAGAAGTAGTTTCAGAATTGCTTTCAATGACACAAAGGAAAGTAGTTTCCTTGTGTCATGAAAGGTGTACAGAAACTCGAAGTTTCCTTGAACCTCTCAAGAATGCTGACACAGTTGGTTTCGGGACTAAAGAAAGCCTGCGGCATTTTTGCCATTCGTCCGGCAATTCCCGGGCCAATGGCAAAATCACCGTGGCCTTTCTTTATTCCTGAAACTCGTACCTTCAGCGGTCTTGAAAGGCACTGTAAAACTGGGACTTTCCAAGAGCTTTCATTATACAAAGAAACCAATACTCTTTGTGACACTGAAAGGTATTCTGAAACTACTTCTTTCAATTTCACTTCATATTCTATCTGATACTTGTAGTTTTAGCTAGTGTAAGAACTTGAAATGATGCTACAAATATCACAGACGGTTTTTATGGTACCAAAAACATTTCCTTTTTTGGTGTGCTTTTAGTGTTTGCAGGACCTGTTGTAGTATGTATTCTATTCAATCGTATCTCACAATTTCGATGTTGTATAGTTGACAAGAGCGCGGGGGACCCGAAGGCGAAGCGGTCCCCCACTTCGGTTTAGGAGGTTTCAGTGAATCCCCGCAGTCCGATTCAGTGGTTTCAACTTGGTTTCAGCGCCAGTTATTGGCCACGGCCACCTTTATCTGTGAGGCGGTGTCTGTCTAAAGGTTGTTGAAAAGGTGCTGTAAAGGTGACATAGTGCCGGCGATGCCGTATGCATGGGATGTGTGATCGCCTGTGAGCCGGTATAAAAGAAAGCCGTCAGCGATCAAAGTGGCGAGGTGCCGGGGTGTACTGTATCAGCGGAGCTTAAAAAGCTTTAGACAGAGACACGCGTTATTTTATAAAGAGGGTGATACGTTGGTTTGGAGCACAAGACAGACCTTGAAACGGCTTGCAAAATTTTATTGAACCTGCTCAGCCGGAGCGGAGCGATGGCATATCTTGTGTACAAATATCAAATTGAATTCAATCTGTAGCGACTGCCGCTTCATTGTCGGTAAGATTTATTGACCCGGGACAATATGGAAACCAGGAGCACCACACTGATAAACGAGCTTGCCGATGGCATGATGGATGATGGCCGTGTTTAGTGGGCATCAGGACCCCGAGTAGCGGCAAATATGAAGTCGAAAATGTTGGTCTAAATATTTGCCGTGCTCGTTACCCCAGCTTTTAACACGCGAATGCATACTGGAAGAAGTACGTGGCACTCACAGAAATAGTGTAAAGAATGTGGAACTGAGGAAAAGGGCATAATAATTACCCCCTTGTATAATGGCAAGAAACTAAGGGGACAGTAGGACAAATTCAATGACAGTGGGGCGACCGATGTCATGAGGGAACCAGCGTTGAAATATGCACCTCCTGAAAAGGCAATTTTGAGATCGCGAAGATTTTATAAAGAGTTTGGTAACACTATAGACAATCACCTTGATCAGTGTGCTCATGGTTTCATAGACCACGAAACTGTGTTTAGTTCTGCCGGGAATGCTGCCTCATACTTGCTCGTACTGTATCTTTTCCTTCAAATCAACAAGGGGGGTGACGCGTGCCACACTTTACCTATTCGACATTTTGGCAGCAATCAAATCCTTGCGAGACACTTCGAAAATTTCGGCAACTGAACTTTTTGGCATTTTTTGGGCTCTGCGTGATGGTCGTCCAAAGTTCATGGGTTTGGGGCGTGCGCGAGTAGGACGCGGAGATTAATGTGGGAATTTGGCAGGTGTGTGTTAAACATTGGTGGTGTCGAAAGCAGCTGGAGGGATCGGCGTGGGAAAGGAGTGTGGTATGCGCTGGGCGTGCGCGTCATGTTCCGTCGGTGTGTGGACACTAGATAATATGCCCATTAGCTCTTTGTTCACGGCCTCGGATGTGGGCGGAACGAAGAGCGTCGTGTGTGAGTACTGAATATATGTGTACAGTAAATACTACCTGTCCGAGCTGCCGAATACTGGCGTTGCGTACCGATTCGCCTCCGCGCCGACTTGTTCCGAATCGTACGATAACAGTGTGTATATAGGTGATGGGTGGAATGGGCGGCTTTCACTTGTGTATGTGTTAACCCTGTGTAGAGCTACAAACATTCTTTTGGTTTCCTCTGGATTTCCCGGTCTCGCGACAGTCGATTCGGGCAGTAATGGCCCGGCTACTTTAACACACCGTGTGGTTGAAGTGCTGTTGTTGAGCCCTTCAAGTATAGTGCATCTTTTGCTGCAGCCACATGGGAAATCATTTAAACCACTTTTTCCGGCTTCTGCGTGACCATCCTCTTTCACTCTATCAAGTAGACAATACTTCCCAAACATATTTAATCAAGATTTTCTGAATACATGCTCTCCTTGGAACCGCTGCTGCTGCTGTGAATACCTCGTATACTGGTTTTTCTTACCTGCAACCGCTTTTTCACAGCAATAAGAGTCATTGTATTGTGTTTTTAGCTGTTGAGGCGTGCCCTACCTGGCTATCCCCGACCCAACATTCACAATATCTTTCACAATCTACCAATCCTCACATTCACTTGTAATCTCAGATTCACGTGTTTCTCGTAGTTCCTGGCCTCCGACGCGGCTATCGCGTCCTCTCGTTGTAATTTGACAATTGCATCTCATTCAAGGGAAGGGTGTTGTTTATCTTGGAAATGCCGGTTCGATTCAGATGAGTTGTTACAATTCTGCTCTATTCTCTAGCAACATGGTCTCCACCTCTTTTGTTTGTGGTTGCCTCTCTTCACTGTCCACATCCATTCCTTGCGACCGTCGAGTCTGAGTTTTGCTCTAATCATTTTACGATAATTTTCCCAGGCAGTTTCAGTGCATATGATCCACTCACGCTGATGTATTTGAGTGGCAGTGATTATTATTGACTCCACTTCGGACAGGACCTGACTCATGACCACAGCTGAAGCAGAGTGAGATAACTGTTGTACCATTACTTGTGCCCGCTCGCTCGCAAACTTCTAACCTGCGAAATTGGAATTCAACGCAGTTTCTCGCCGATAATATCACTGCGGAGTTAGTATCAATCCATTAAAAATGTATGCTCAAGGACAAACGAGATCAACCCACCTACCAAATCGGGTTCCAACACTCCGGCACGACAAACATTCAAACCAACGTTTTCTACATCATCTTTGCCGCTACTCGGGGTCCTGATAACCGGTAAGCACGGCCATCATCCATCACGCCATCGACAAGTTCGCTTATCAGCGTGGTGCTCCTGGTTTCCATAGGGCAACGAAGCGGGGTGGTTACGGTATTTCGTAAGTTGATCGGCCTCGAAATACTGCCGGACACGGGTGGGGCACCGCCACACGCTTGTGATTGGGACCCTCGAACGTATTGCGAGCACATTTGGACAATATAAGTAACTGGACAGAGCCTGACTCAAACGTCCAGCAACTGGATGTTTGAGCGGCAGCACAAATGCAGTAGTGTACCATTTCATTCAATTCGAATGGGGATGTGACCTGTGACCACCCAATTCGAACTTGGGATTTCGAAAAAGGACCTAGTCTCACATCGGGATTACCGGCGTTTCCCCCCACATTAAATTAACTCCAATACTTGAAATTTCAAATCAAGTGTCAATTGACCAGATATTTTGCATTTTCTTTGCACCGAAATGCTTCGGGCTTCCCATATATAGTAAGCCCGAGGCATTTTTACAACATATACTGTACTATTTCGTTCAAATCGACATAGGGTGTGACGCGAGACCCATTTGACCTATTCGACATTTCGGCAACCACCAAAATTTTGCGTGACACCTTGAAAAATTTCGACACCTCACACAAAAAATTTCGTTTTTTCCGCCTTTTTGAGCTTTTTTTGGCGATTTTGGGACCCGCGTGACTGCTTGGAGGTTCGACAAAGGCTTGCGTGACGCGTGACCCCGACCGAAATTCGTGATCGACATAGGGGTGCGTGACGCGTGACTGCCGAATTGAATGAAAAAGTACAGTACTTGTAATTTCTTGTCCAATTTCCCGACAATTGATACTTAATTAGAAACTTAAATATTGGAGTCAATTTATTGTGGGGCGAAATTCCAGTAATCCCGATGTGTCTGTAGTTTACCGCGCCACCGGTGATCGCTAGGTCCCGTTATTACAAATCATCACACTGGGTGACTTTGGTCACACAGCCTTTTCCTTTACATCGCCATTGCGCTCCTCCTGCTCTAGCCCTCCGCGGCTCACAGGCACCCAAACCGGCACTTCAATATCGTCCATAGAGGCCTTTCGATGTTCCTGATACCAAAATTACCTGCAAAAAGTCCCTCATTGCTTCGTATCTCGCACCCCGAGTGCCCCACAGAGTACGCAACGCGCATCCTCGAGGAATCTCGATGGCGAAGATGTATGTCTTCAGCTCAGGATGCTGATCGGTTCCTTTTTCCGCATCGATTCAGCTTCAAAGACAAGGCCCGGCACTCGAAGTTGTAGGCTGCGCTTTCAATCTCATTTCAAGGCAATACTCCAAGTCTTACTTGCTTCATTTATTGTCGCTCTTCTTCCGATGCTGGCAAACAGTTGGGACGACTTGGAATACTGGACGAAAGTGTTGCTTCTCTGCACTTAGTTAGGATCACAGGCACCTGGTGAGTCTTTCGTCGCATTTTTGTTAGCTTCACTGCGCTGAGAGTGCGCGCTCATCGGGAAGGTCGACGCCATCGACGACGTTACTGTCGACTTATCTCGGCTAGCACAATCGCACAGTCAGTGTCCAGACTGGACATCCGTCGTCATTGACTCCGAATTGCAGGTGCTGGACGGGCAATGCGCCAAATTCTGTTTCGTTTTGCCGTCCGCCCGTTCTAACACGCACGCACACTTCCTCGACGTCCGTGACACATGTCGTCCTACATCTCTTCTCCTGCCCTAAAAGCCTGGGTGCAGAGTATCACATTGAGCGCACACCGTCCATGCCGGTGAGAATATTCAATCTGCGTACCCTCACCCTAGTTTTCGTATCACTGTTGAACTGTTCACTCTTGTATTGTATGAGCTGTCGGAATCAAGCTATCTCACTGTCGCACACTGTACGCAAGCTCTCGAACTCGACACCGGTCGCGCGAAAAATGAACAATGAGATTGTCTGAGAGTTAAAGAGAAACACGTCTGTGGCCAAAGTGATCTAGATTCAAACCTCAAGAATTCGAGCGAGCAGTTATATTTGAGAGGCAAAAGTACACAACTCAATCGGTGAAATCCGCGATATCCCGCAGCGGCGAGTTTTCAGTCATTTGAAAGGCTCGGAAAACAGCCTCTGTGGGTTATATTGGTAATTTAACGCGTCCCAAAAGCCAAATCTAGGCTGCAGATGTCGCAGAGAGGCAGAAAGACGCGTCGCCGCCCCTTGTGACAAGTGTGACTAAGTGTGATGATTTGTAATAACTGGACCTAGCGATCACTCGATCGAGCTAATCAACAGACTACAAACAAAGCGAGGTACGAGCTTCAAGTGTTTGGAGCGTCTGTCTACGAGAGACTAAAAAGGACCAGGGACGGCGTGACACCTAGAAAAAAATTCGAAAATGTTCATACACTCACCTGAAAATGGTGCCTCTCCCTCCTGGAGACTGTGAACCATACTCCTCCGTGCGAGGCAGAAATTTTGGAATGCTGCTGTGCACTGAGAAAACCAAGGGTTCAGGCGAGGAAACAGCAGTGTTGATGTTGAATTCGGGTTAAACTGGGGGACAGGTGGGTTTTGACTGCGCGTGGTCTGAAAAGAAGCCAAATCAAGCAGTTATTCGTGCAAGACAGGCTGCGCGCACAAAACTTGGATTTTTGGGCCATTTTTCATCGATTTTGTGACTTCTTTAGCACATTCGAAAATCCTCTCAGTGACCCGTGACATGTTCGAAAATTTTCGAAAATTTCGAAGCCTGTGACGCGTGACATTCGAATTGAATGAAATGGTACAGTATTGTGAGATCACATTCAACTACACAGTCAGACCTTTTATATGGCCCGCCATTTTTATTCATAATCCATCAGTGTCCATCACACATCAGTTTGTATCCCGATTTGGAACCCAGTTGTTTTTTTCATCAAGCGATGCAGTCGGCAATGCGGTTGATAAGAGTGTTGGAATCCAATCTGGAATCAAAAATACCTTGTGATGGTGTCAACTGTTCGGGGACTACAATAAACCAGTGGCCTACCTTTTTTCCGGGCATTTGTAATCTGCCGGCGAATATTTTGCACTTCTCCCTCATCGGGCAGAAGAAGAGTTTCCTGTATATGCATCAGCTTGACATTCAAACTATTGTGCCCGGTGAAGCCAAATAGTGAGTTCAATAATCGGCGCCGACAATTTTGCTAATTTTAAATAATTTCTAATTGAGCACCTGGGCTCATCAGGTTGGATTTGGTGACTGCAGCTTTGACGCTGGCAAACAATTGCATGTCCGGCAGCCTGCATGTCAGTGAACTTAGCCAAAATCTCCATGAAGTTGGCCACTGAGGATGAGGGAAAGCCAATATTCAAGCAATTTTAAATATATAGCTTTATACATAACAAGGCCACTCCGAAATGACACATTTAACTAGGCTCGTGACCAGCCTGCCTATGGGATAGCCAACCAATGTGATGAGCACGCTAACATTTAACTGTCTGGCTCGGTGCTGGCCACAGAAGTTCAATACCTGAAGGACAGCCACACAAATTCAGCCACAGGCGTGTCATGTTCCAGGAGTACTGTACTCTTTCATTCAACTCGACAGTCACGCGTCACGCACCCCTGTGTCGATGACGAACATTGTTCGAGGTCACGCATCACGCAGGGGTTTGTCGAATTGGTCTACCGGTTCGAAAAAAGCTTGAAAATCGGCTTAAAACACCTCCGGCTGCCCAATGAACACTTTTTTTTTTCACTTCCAAAGCAATTAAGGAGCACAATTTTGGCAGAATCTAATTAAACTCCTCGTCTGAACATCATCTATGTGTCGCAGCTCCTTCGCCTGCTTCCAGAATTCGATGATCCACAGGAGCATCGGTCCGATGTCATTGGGGCTGGGTAGATAGAGGCATTGGACTGCAGTCAGGCCAGCAGCAGCAGCAGGAGTCGCATTTTCATGTAGCTTGTTGCATCCACACTCCTTCTGGTTTCTGCTATAAAGGAATGCCAGACATTCTCTGCACTGCCAGCTTTCGTGACCGTGTGCGATGCTCGCGGAAGCTCGAAGGACGCGAAATTCCAGATGGAAAGATCTTGTGAAGGGAGAATAAGTGACTCTATGTCAGACAGTATTGGAATCTTTGCCTGTGAGGAGAGCAAAAACAAAGAGACAATGCAGCACAACACAGTCAAAGTCAGGAATCAATGTGGATTTCAAGCACCTATAGCTGCAAAATAACCTCTGAGACCGCATCTACAGTTGTTTCTGACCTCCTTGTACAGTCCGAGCGCATTGTCAAATGTTTTCATCATGTCACACTCTGCCAGACCATGTGTCGAACGGTCGAATTGGTCGAAAGAGTCATGCGTCATCCCCCCTGTTGATTTGGATGGAAATGTACAGTATACGAATTAAATTCAAACTATCATTCCACCGACATTCAAACCTCCGCTTAAGCTCTACCTCTCAGCTGCCCGAACAACATCCCCGAAGCATATGGCTTGGCAGCAGTTACGGAAGCACAATACCCGGAGGACAGCCACAACCAGCAAGCTCGGCTCAGCATGTTCCAGAGGCATATTAATCAAATTCAAGCTATCGCCCTTCAGTCAAAAACCAAAATGATGATGCAAATCAGGAGATTATCGTGCGTGGTTTTCTGACAATGAATTTGCCGGGGCAACTGTCACTGATGAGTAGTAGTGAAAACAAATTTTCAATAAAGATTATGAACCTGTGTACATTTTATTTTGGCTTCAAAATGTTTGACTATGGTGTCTCTAATTGTGTCATGGATGAGTAAGCAGTGGCTGGCGGTGACTGCCTTTGAGGCCACAGACAAAACATTTGTTGTGACAGCTTTCTCCAGGGAGAACCTGCATGCAAATGAGAGAGAGAATCCATCAGGAAAAAAACATGACTAGGGAGTGCAACATAGCTGCCATAGCTCGCATAGCAAATTAGACTTCCCCCTGATTTGTAGTGCACCATAGCTTCAAGCCACTGCTATAGAGTGCTATTTGAACATTCCATAGCCACATGCCATCTCTAAAATAGTATTGTATAGCACTACGGCTCTATTTCGCTTTGAAGGTATCTAGCATTCGATAGCACAAGATAGCTCAACACTCGTTCGCAATAGAGAATGATTAAAAATGGTAATTGATATTGTGGCTGACGGTACGTACAGGCGGACATGTAGACGACAATACTTGGCCAAGGACTCGGCAGCCTCATCGAGCCCAAACGGCGGGGCTGCCGAGTGCTGCTAAGCCAATGCAGAAGGACACCCCATTAAGCCCCACTTGGTGCGCACATGCACACCCGGTGCAATGCAATGTGCGCTCTGCAGCAGGGTCAGTATTTACTCAGAAGCTAGAGATGGGACATACACTATGGTGCAGTGTAGACATGCAACTGCCCACTGCGATGTAGATCAAGCAGAGAAGGGAGACACACGGTCATCGCCGTCGCCACCGAAGGCGTGCACGCCGATATACCATTTGTCCGTGGTGGGGATGCATGAACGACAGCTCGCACGTGCAGCACTCGCGAGCGCTCCGCCGCAACCCATGCACCGTGGTAGGTTACATTGTTCCAGGTGCATATGGGATATAAAACACGAATCTACTCCACGAAACATCAGTTGTGGTTACGACGAAAAACAAGAGCAGAAACCAAACAACGCACTGACATGAATTTTGCAGGTACATGAATACAGGCCTGTGGCCGTGATGGATGGCGCACCGGTAAGCTCAGGTGGGCCAAATGAAGAAAAGGACACACTGGACTGGGCCGACAACGTACAATACCACAAGGAAGATCGCACCAAAGAATTTAAGCATGCAGCCGTCCAAGCATCGGAAAGGCGAGATGACAGAATATGAGGCAGAGCATTGACTTCCGGGATTTAGCCACGACGTTCCCGACGAGGGAGGAAGAACAAGGAGAGATGATGGGAGAGGAGAAGAGAGAGGATGGCAGTGCATCAAAACGAGCCACCTTTTCTATGCACGTGATGGTTTCCGTGTTTCACACTCTGATGCGACAGATCGGCTGGTGCCTCGGCCTCGGCAAACGACTTGGAGATTTTCGCCTACTCACCTCGCATTAATATTGCCCAAATTCATTGGCTCTAACATATGTGCCGTACTTTTCTGGTGAGTGCATGAGTGTCCCGGAATGTTAGACAACATTTACAGGTAGGCCGAAACTGGCAAGTTTGATAGCACATCATCGCTCGGGCACGCAGCAATATTGTTTGAGATATCAGTGCGTCGGAACGATAATGCACTCCATGGCAATGAGCCATCGCAATGATGCGCTATATCGGTTCGGCACGCTACTAGCCGAGCTATCGCAACTTTGGGAGATCTATAGCTCCAGAGAGGATGTACAACTTATATGCCGCGGGATATCCAAGCAGGGCACTATTCCCGTGGGAGTTTTTCCTGATGTCATTTCTGATATGATTTACTTGGATACTGCAGGGCCCGCATATCTGATTCCACTTGAGACAAAGTTGGACAGGAATTTGATTTGAATTGAGCCTAGAAATGCGAATCCACCAGGCCTCGTTATCGGCGGCACGATCCGTGTTTCAACGGTGTCAGCAGAGCGGATCCATGAAGTTCAATCTTCCTCCGGCAAGGATGCCCGAGCGATTCTACGGGCATTAGCATTGGTTTTCCATATCAGATCCTGGATGACACTGTCTTGAGCTGCATGCCGTTGCCGCTGTGCATCACGCATGCTGCGATGATATTCTGCATCAAGTCCGTTGACGCTGCTTCCGGCCTGGGATTTGTCAACAGCACCTCGAAAATAGAGACATTTTAGCTTATTGGTTCGTCGAGGTACCTACCTGTACCTAAGTATTCCATACGTAGACGAATATCACTCTGTTAAACTGTTAAATAGAGTGGCTGAACACACTCCAAGGACCTGCGCCATGGTGTGGTTGCGATGGGAGCAGAAAGGAGAGTTTACCGTCAGATACTTAACCCCAAATTGGAATGGTACGGCTTACGCTCCTGCGGCCGGGAAGGACAAATGAGGTAATAACTCTATTTTGGAGAGATGCGGAAGACAAATGAGCGGAAGCTGTAGAGGCCGAGCATGCGGCAACCGGTGCTGTGGATTGATTGACGTTGGTGTCGGCACCAGGTCGTCAACACTGATGTTCCAAACGGACGGAGCTGATACTCTCAAAGCGGACATTAAAAGCTTCGGACAGACACGGATAATTTTATAAAGAGAGAGAGGAAGGGTTGCTGTTCAAATCTGCCCATCATATTTTTGGGGCATTCTTCCAGTCAAAAAATGATTTCTGAGTTGGCGGATCTGTGATGACCTTGTTTGACAGCTATTCTCAGACGTTGTAGGTTTCGGGATAGCATTGAATCCATCATTCATGTACTGAACTTGAATGTGTACGAGGATTATCGAACAATGTTCAAAGTTTGGATGTCAAAGATTCACCACCGGTAAGCCACCACTGTTCAGCTTCTGCCTCTGCATCATAGCAAAACTGGATGCGATTTTTCTCTTTCGCATTCTTTGCCAACTCTGAGCGAGACGGTTCCCCTCGCTCCTCGCGAAGCGAATCCTCCATTGTCTCCCGCATCGAACTATCACGCGCTTCTTGTTCTGGGAAAATTCATAAGTACGGATTCATCCTCGAGGGAAATCGCATGAAACCTGGCCCGTCCGAGAGATGGAATATCCTTTGATTTGCCCGCGCTGCGAGCTGCGTAGCGGTTGTACGGGGGTATCGGAGATTTTGATATGCATGAAGAAGTGGTAGTACTTGTTGCCGGGAAGTCATACGCGAAAAGAGAGATCCGAGAACAGCGGCGTCTTCGATCTGGAGCATATCCAATTATAACAGCAGTGCTAGAGTTGAACGGCAAATACTCACAGCCATTGCAGACCCTTGAGCAGTGTATGGCTGTAATAAAGCTTTAGAGGCCCGCCCAGCTTTTGTGAATAAAAACGAGGCTCACCAACATTGGGTGACAAGCGTCCCCCAACAATGCTACCCTACCGCTCGGATGTACCCAAGTGCCCAAAGGATCTCGATCAAAGAGGGGCCAAATTAACGTATGCGAAACCAGTGCAAGCAGCTTTTGGACACTGTCGGGTACGATGAAAGAATGCCTTAATCATTACATGAAAACAACGTACCGTGGTTCCCAGCCCACAAAATCAGCCTTCATCTGCTGCACACTCCCTTGCACATCATAAGCTTCTGCCCGCGCCGCTCCTCGATCGGGATGCAACAGGACGAGATTGTACTCTCGCTTATCTCGCTACAAATACGATGAGACTTGTGTCGCTGAATGTGATTTATGCCTACGATACAGTATCCCATAATATGGCGACCAGGACCAATCCAACCGGTCATTTCTGGATGATCAACAAACGGTTTGAGATCTGGGTCTTTGCACATCTCGGAGGTCGGAATAATCGCGCGGTAAGCGGCATCGCCAGTGGGTATTGGTTTATCAGGGTGGCCGACTACAACCTCCCGAATGAAACTGTTCACCCCATCTGCGCCAAGAATGACATCGGCTCGGAATGTTCGTCCCGACTGTAGAGTTAGTTCGCCCAGAGCTGGATCGACGAAGACGACTCTACTGTTCAAGTACAGATTCATGTAAGGTGATGCAATTTTTAAGAGCATGTCGAGCAAGTCTGCTCGCTAAGCCAAAAGGCCATTATTCAAGACACAAAAAAAGGAGAAACAACACACATGAAGGTGATAATATGCACTCCCATAGTCTCTATCCATATTTTCGCCCCACTTTGTCCAGCCGACTAGGTCGCCGGTCTCATCTAGCGGAGGGTCAAATTCTGGTGAAAATCAACTAAACGGAGACACCTACATCGTCGAAATGTGATCGACTGTGGTTCAACTGATACTCGTCGAAGTTCCTCACCCAACCCCCATCTGATGAGGAGGCGGCTAAGATTTGGGCTGATCTACGACAATAGTCAGAAGACACAGAAATTCAACCCCAAGCTGACCTGTATTCCAGCGCCAACGTCTCCGATGCTGTGCGCCCTCTCGAATACTGTAACAGAGTGACCAACCTTTCCCAGGCAATGTGCTGCAGCCAGGCCGCCAAGACCACATCCAACAATGGCGAAATGTAGATGTGATGAAGTCGGTCTTGAAACCGGCATTGTCATGACTGGAGACTGGTGTCGTCGCTGTGTAAATGAATAGGAGGTTAGCAGCGCTGAAATCAAAGAATAGAATCCCAGATCAGTAATAAACCCGTTGCAAATGCACAGCGAATGCGCTCGAAAGTACAGCCAGATATACAGAACTCGGCATAACTAATTAGGATAAATGAAGCATTAATTATGGCAACCAGCTGGAACGAGGGGAGAGAGGGGAGAGGGATAATTGCTGTGGACCGAGTACGACACCGAACAATGTTAGCCATACCGAGCGGTAGCCTAAAACGATAAGGTCGCTTAGTTTAGGTCCTCGATATACATCGAAAATGCAGGTAAGATTACGTTTGTCTGTCTACTTGGCCCGTCCCTCCACACAAAGCATTTTTGAATTCAGCCATTCCCGCCGCATTTATTGCATGATATTCAATTGTCAGCCCGGCCGGCATCACCTTCCCACTCCTCCGCCATCGCAAACTCGCTACCGTGCAATCCACATTGATCAGTCTCTTCCAGATAAGCTATGGAATTCAACCTTTCGCGGGAAATAGTTCTGAATCAATTGTAAGATCCGGTTCATGAGTTCAAATAACCCAAGCCCCACGCCAGGCCGTTGGAAAATTCAACTTTCGCCCCGCATTGGATCGCAGGCATTCATCGAGGGTGCATGTTTAACAACGACATCATTTTGCCATTTAGATTCCTCACCATGTTGCTTTTAGCCCGCCCTCAGCATTACTTAGTTCAATTGTAAGATCCGGTTCACGAGTTCAAATAACCCAAGCGTCGCGCCACGCTGTTGGAAAATTCAACTTTCACCCCGCATTGGATCGCAGGCATTCATCGAGGGTGCATGTTTAATAACGACATCATTTTGTCATTTAGATTCCTTGTCATGTTGCTTTTAGCCCGCCATCAACATTACTTAGTTCAATTAGATCCGGTTCACGAGTTCAAATAACCCAAGGGCCGCGCCACACTGTTGGAAAATACATTTTTCACCCCTCATTGGATTGCAGGCATCTATCAAGGGTGCACGTTTAGCAACGACGTCATTTTGTCATTTAGATTCCTTGCCATGTTGCTTTTAGCTCGCCATCAGCATTACTTGAACTATCAATTGTAAGATCCGATTCACAAGTTTAAATAACCGAAGTGCCGTGTCACGCTGTCACAAAATTCAACTTTCATCGCAGGGATTCATCAAGGTTGCACTTTGAGCGACGACGTCATTGTGCCGTTTAGATTCCTTGCCATGTTGCTTTCAGCCCTACGTCAACATTGTCTAGTGACTTAGATTGAGGTAAATTGAGATGGACATTCCGCTAACTTTGCGGTAGGAATCATCGGAACTGGGATCCTAACGAATGGGGGAAAATAGACAGACGGGAAACAAATTACATATACACTGATTCAGTCAGGGTACCTTGAATTACGGGACCGCTTTCTTCGCTTCAATGCACTGAACAGAGGTGGTATCACCGGGCCTACGATGAACGGCAACAAATTTCCAACCACTGCGCTTAAGGAGGTCTATGAATTGCATTCGTGTGCGCTCCTGCGAGTTGAACAGCAAGAACATCTGTGGGACAATTACATGGTGTCCGAATGCGGAATGTAATGTGCCCGTAAACTCACCGCAAAATCCAACATATATCCCATGTCATTCGTTCCACCGTAGTTCGCCAACAGCGGCGCAGGTGCTTCCTGCAGTCCTTCCTCGGACGCGTTGGGATCATTGGCTGCGAGCGGTAAGAGGCATTCGACCAGCAGAAGGGTGCTCGCCGGCGCGGCAGCGACGGAGAGTTGTGTAAGGATCTTGACGCAGTACTCGTCCGACCAATCGTGCAGAATATGCTTCATGAAGTAAACAGCGGCTCCAGTTTGCGGTTGAGGCGTGAAGAAGTCGTGCGCTGAGTCGCACGAATCTCAATAGGGTATGGTGATATCGGACAGTCCGCTCACCTTGCAAAGTCACCTGCCCAGACGAAATGGCAGTCGGCATCTGTTCATTCCACACCTATAAAACTAACAAGTATTGATTTCAACAAGCTCAGAAAATGATTTTGCGACTGGCCTTTTCCCCTTGTTCAATCACTTTCTCCAAGTCCTGAACTAAAAACTTCAGTTCTGGGAACTCGGCCGCCAGTATGAGAGAAGCTGTTCCGACGCCGCCGCCCACATCAACCACGAGGGAACCCGGGGCCAGACAGCCCCAGTCGTATGCTATGCAAGTGAGACAAGTATTTCGACACCGCTCTCGATGCACAAACCATTTAGAACGGCATCTGTGGGCACGATTGTTTTGACTCCTTCCATGGCGATATTGAAACGATGTCCTTGGACTTGCCCTTCTGGTCGCGCGAAATACGTCCACAGTCCCTCAGGACGCCCAATTCCACGAGAAAATGGAGCCGCCGCGGGGTCTCCAGAGCCTCGGGTCGTAGGGTCGGAGAGCGTCTCCCAGGCATAGACAGAGGCCTTGAAGGTTTCGTCGAGACTCGCAGGGGAATATCTATTAGTGCAACGGGTGAGTGTGACTTGGAAACCAGCTTACTGATGGGCAGCTAATGCTGCTAGGCCCATTGTGCCATCGTGCTTGTGTTCGGGACTAAGATCGTTGAAATTCTGGTTAGCGTGGCAGCATCTGGACGGAGATACAAGTTACTCGGCGAAGATCTCAGCGCTTGACTTGTGCGTGTCAACCATGCTCGAGATGCGCGTGTGGCCGAAGACGTTTGGCGAGATTTCTCGGAAAACATGATGTGTTGCCAGATATCGCATGAACCGTGCTAGCGGAAAAGAAAAAAAAAACAATGATAGCTACTTGGGCCAAGAAAATGGAAGAACACACCAAGCCTCTCAGGCTCCTGGCCATTTTTCGCTGCGATGTCTTTGACATGTAGTCCCTATATATTCACGTGAGATTCAAGACCCAGTTTGTCAGATGTCCCCGACCGCCGGCCCTGCCTCACGCAGGATCTCCGCAACGTTCGATTCCAGACAGATTCGTAGTGCTGCGGATTTAAAATGCTACCAGCGAACGGGTTGAACACATTAGTCCCGAAGCGAAAATAGCCTGATCTGTGGCCCACCCCGGCGACGATCCGGTACAAAGAGACGTAAGGGTGCGTCACGATGGCTTCCAGCTGGAGTGCAGCGGCGGCGATAATGCGTGCGGCTTCTGCAGCCTCCGCATTTGCGCGAAAAGCTTCAGAGGATGGCGTGAAGGGCGTGTGGAGGTCCGGGATAGTCGTGCCAGAGGTTTGAGAAGCTGCTTCGAGGGTTTCAACAGCCCGGGTGATGAGCACAAGAAGTTGGCGAATGGGCGTAGACATGGTGGGTGAAGACAAGTCTGGGTCGGATGTTGTTATATATAGGTCCGATTATATGTGAACCAAAGCTGGATTCCGGGCCGATGTAGAATCTGGGTACGAAGTCATTCCTAATATTTCTGTAACAGGCACCACGCGCGACCTCATTATTTCCGGTAGACTTGTATCTTTGGTGGCTCAGCTTCATTACGTTTTTGTGATTCTCCACTGACTCTTGATCAAGATCATTAGATCTGGGCTATCTTTCACCCTAACGTCGGTATTGGATCTAATGAACATTTCACACGGCCGTAAAATAATTATTTAACAGATTCTGATTTCCTCCCCTGCACTTCAATTTTGCATGGTTCATTCTGAAAACATGTGGCATTGGTTCCTGGCATGTACCATCAGCTGTAGGCAAATTCAAATCCTGAGCTTGGTCGTGTCGAGTCCTTATAATGAGGTGTTCACCCCATTTTTCAATTGCACTGACTTGCTCAATACATTATAGCGCGTGCCAACTTGATGGGTCAGGGCCATCACGATGCGCGGTGGTAACGAATACTTGCTTTGGTTTTGCTTTGAAAATTACATGGAGAGGATATGTCGTTTTCATTCTCTTCCCGGGCCATTTTCGCACATGTTACTATTAGCCAACTGACCCCACTCAAAAGCCGAGGCTGAGATGCTGGCATCGATGAAACTCAATATTTGGAAGTGGAGTTCCTGGTATGTGGCCCTCCAAAGTTGCAAACAGCGATGGTTTGGTGCTAAGAGAAAGAGCAGCTTTGGGGATCCAATTTGACGAGCTGACCATTCACATTTGGTGTTGTTGATTGATGCTAGCAATGGCGATATCCAGAGTGATACAAGATATGCCGTCTAAGTTGATTGAATGCACTCAATTTCAATCCTCTCTCTGAATGGTCCAGTCAGAAACGCGAGGTGGCATATAGATGTCTACCATTGTTAGGTGAGTACAATTCAAATACAATGCATGTTACTACATCAGTAACTTGACATTTTGGTTGTCGTGTTGTGGGCGTTTTCACGTGTTGTCGCGTTGTCCACAACACGGGCCCTGCCAAACTCGAATGTCGATCCCCGCCAAAACGGACCGTGTTGTCAAAATTTTGATGCGTGTTGTCGTCAAAATGCGTTGCCGTGTTTTATCGCGTTTTATCGTGTTTTTTGGCGTTTTCACGTGTTGTACAACACGACAACAAAAGTGTCAAAGTTCTGATGTATTCCCAACCCTCCGGACATTTGCGCAGAAACTGAAGGCTGAATGAAGTTTTCTCAAATACATGGAGGACGGTTTATTGTGCACAGTCTGTGGTGAGGCCAATGTCAACGTTCGACTTGCTACAATTATTACTGCAGATGCAATGCACGCCAGGAATAATTTGGTTCCCCTCGCAACCCGGGTGCTGAAGCAGCGGTTAGTGGTATAGCCCGGATGACTTGGAAGTAGGTTTACCGCTTTCTGTCATCAATTCTACTGCATGTTCAAGTTCCCACAGAGCTAGACTGAAGGTGGGAGATCAATAGCACCAGTGCGAGTGAGGCAAGCAGAAAAGCGACACACGTTCGGTTCAAGGAGGATGAAACAATGATTAGCGCGACGTAATTGAGGTGTGGTGACGAAATCAAATCGCACCTCTCCGTGTATCTGTAAACACACGTCAGGTCTTGGATGAAAATGACGAGACAGTGAAACAAACCAAAACAAAGCGAAAACTGAATAGGTCGAACTTGAAGCCATACTCAGCTAGAACCACGGAAATGCACTGAAATGATCCTGCTCAGGGATCAAGCATGACATACATTGAAAGTGGCTTACCATGATCGTAAGGTTGGAAGAAGAGGTTTTGGTCGGCTCATGAAGTACTGTCCAGCCACATGAAATGGAGGCGCACGGCATGTTCCACGGCACTCTGCATCACAAAGGCTCCGCAGCACGGGTAATAGTGCCCTGCAACCTCTAATGTTGCTGCTGATAAATTGTGATCGGAACTCCGAGAGAAAGTACACCGTCCACAGAGCCTTGCGACCGTTTCAATTTGAATCGAGTGCTCGGCAGCTTGAGATGATCCGACAACGGGTGCATTGCGATCTTGCATATCCAGCCATTCTTGATTACTTCAGGGTTCTCAGGCTTGGCATTGCGGCATCGAAGCTTGGAACAATGTCTTGAAGCGTATCCAGCCAATCCCGGCGATTGTATGATTTGCAATGTTGATTATTGTGGTCTTGGCTCTTGAAACCCTGGATCCATGGTGTAATCATGCCGGAATGTGCGAGTGTTGATGCAGGACAGACATATCGAAAGATCGCCAGGGGAACAGCGAGTGGAGGTGATGATGGGGAAGGAAGGAGCGAACGCTCAATAGAGTTAGACCGCTCTCCCTTTTGAACGGCCATTGAGCGCCGCGGCCCGTGGGCATGTGTAGGCTCGAAACGGAAATGATGTCATAGGGAGAACCCTCAAAGTCAAGATTTGATGCCGAGGGCTAGATCTGGGCGCTGGATGAGCGCTCCGTCCAAAATTATAAACACACCGGCAGAAGTGAATATGCGGCTCGGCTGAACATGTTGCCGAAGAAAGTAGTTTCGGCTTCAAAAGAACTGAAGCTGAAAGTGCGGCTTAAAATAATGTATTTGAGAAAGCTGAATTGGTTACTGAAAAGAGAGGATTCAGCAGCATTTTCTGACATGCCGAATGGAACAGTTTAAGCGGCAAATTCTTGATGTTCGAAAGTGGTACTTAAAATGATCAAATCAGCCGCAGTTTTAGCTCGCGCGAAAATAACAATTTCATAATCCCGATCACAGAACGTGTGTTTAATTCTGGAGGTAGCCATTTGCGACTACTTTTTATTTCCCAGCCCAAAGGCTTGTAAAAATGAGATTAGAGACATCGCAGCAGCCACTGGAAGCCACCCAGTAACTGGCTGGGCATGCGGTAACCAGTGGCTGTGGCTAATCTGGTGGCTGCAATACCATATCATTTTGACCGTAGGTTCAGGGGCTGTGACCTGTGACCCCTTAGGTTCAACTTTTACATAGTGCAACCACCTCTGGGACCTGTGACCACAATTTTTTCGTTCAAATGTTCACATGTTCAGCAATGAATTTGAGTGCAAATGTTATTCGTTTTGGGCTTTGAAACATGCCAAACAATATGCAAAAACCAGCTGCAATTGAACAAGCTGAGAAATTTTTTGATTTTGGAAGTCTTTCTGGGGGCCAAAAAGGTCATTTAGTTCAGGGTCCTTGGTGACCTGTGACCAAAATTAAATAGGTTCAATTCAGCTTCCGTTGTGACCTGTGATTGAACCTATGGTCGAGATGGTACAGTACTGCTGCGCCATGTGGTTTCTTGCACCTGTCACAATAGATGGAGCCATTCTGGCATCCAGGGATGGTAATTGATCATCTGATGCGGTCAAGAATGTTAACAAGAGAGGTGGAGTCATGCGACGTCATAAATTCAGCCACCACATCAGCCACAGCCACCCGTTACCTCATGCCCGATTAGCCACCAGGTGGCTCCAGGCGGCTACCGCAACGTTTCTAGTGTAGATGACGAAGTAGTGGCCATTCTGGATTTCATGTTACTGATCTTTCCAGCAAGTTCAGATCAATATTAGGATATCATTAGACGTCAATGAAAGTCACGAAAGCGTGTGATTGTTGCAGCTATAACCGAACTGCAGTTAGTGAGCCATTGGTGGGGCATTCCACGATGCCAGGATCATGAATTTCTGTCGGAATCCACAGTGTTGAACTCAGGAAACGAAATCGGAACTTGAGGGCATAGCCACCAGATAAGTCAACCGTAAATAATGAGGCCGCGTGTTTGCCTGTTATGGAAATATTAAGAACGACCACCGAAGTACTCATAACTGCTCTGGGAAAACTGGAGCTCTAAATGATCCACCTGTTCCCAGTGTGCGAGGAATGGCAAAAGACTAAGTGTGCCGCAGATCCGGAAGTCTGGCAAGCACTAGCATCACATGCCGCGTGATCGCTGTTGGTGTATTAGGATTAGGGTATGCTCGGGCCTTTTTGCTGGCATTTCACATTCTGTGGCACATTTCCCATTTTAGTTGGGCTCTTCTATCCAGAGGTGACGAGGAAAGTATCCTTCTTGGATAATAATTAGGTAGGCATAAGTATTCACACAAGATCTTCATATTATTTGTTCCACTGCTAAACCTCAGTGCAAAGGCATTGCACCTGTGGGCTCCATAGAATCCCTTATCGTTTGCTAAGCTCAGGTGGAGATTTGGGTAGAAGTTTCGGAGCAGAGGATGCAAGTCAAGGATCATGGAATGACAATGGTGATTGGATTGCAGACCAAGTAAGCGAAAATTCAAATATTTTACAACTTGGATTTTGCTACTTCAGTGAATTGGATCATGAATGATCCTCGAAAACAGCACCATCGAAGCCTCGAATCCAGCAACAGGGTGGTTCCAGTTCAAACCACATCATCCCCAATGATAAGTTATGGTTTGAACCAGTTGGAACCATTCAAACTGGTTGGAACTGCTGAATGGAACTGGTGGAACCAGTTGAAACCATTGGAACTGGTTTGAACCAGTTGGAACTGTTGGAACCAGTTTGAACTAGTTTGAACCGTTGGAACCAATTTGAACCAGTTGGAACCATTGGAACCAGTTGGAACCATTGGAACCAGTTGGAACCAGTTGGAACCATTGGAACCAGTTTAAACCGGTTTGAACAAGTTTGAACCATTGGAACCAGTTTAAACCAGTTGGGACCACTGGAACCGGTTTAAACTGGTTGGGACCCCTGAAACCAATTGGAGCCAAAAAATGTGAAGCACCTTCTTTTTCTTCGTCCATGAAGGCAGGAGGCCAGCATTCAAAAAAGAGAATGAACAGCAAGCTTTTGCAGTGCATTGTTTCCAGATTCGACCAGCCCAGCTGTATGCGCAACAGAGATTGAAGTTCAATACAGATCCCTTGCTGGGGAAGGCCTGCACAGTCATTCTTTGCAGCCTTATTTGTGCGCCCAAGGAATCAGTTGGTACGATTGCCTCTTTATGTCATGAGCTTGACTCAGATATCACGCTCAATGTTGTGGAGGACTTCCTCTCCAATATCCGCAGTATTGCCACCCAGAGTCACGATCCTATCAGTCACCATACAGTTCCCTTCCCTCATAAAACTCTTGGCGATTATCTCACCTCAATCCATCCTCCTGAGCGGTTCCGCATCAATGTCATCCAGTGGCACAATGACTGTGCTGCCATCACTTTCAATGTGATGAACAGTCCTCGGCTTCACTTCAACATGGGTAATCTGAACACATCCTACCCAGGCCGTGAATGCTACAAGGGATTCACAAATGTGGTTCGAAACCAGAATCCCTTCACCCCAGCAAGTGGTGTTGATGCACTTGTCTCATATGCATGCCGCACATTCCACCAGCATCTTCTGGCTGGGCAGGTTTCATGAGATGAAGTGGCTCGGATGGTGCACATCATTGTTCAAGACAAGTTTCTAGCCTAGTTGGAGGTCATTGCAATTGAAGAACTCAACTCCAATGTGGCTGAGGAGTTCCAAAATACTCTTGTCCCCCTGCTTGAGGTACAAAAATGCGCATTCCTTGGTCTTGGGATCATCTAATTTTCTGAACAGGGGAAAGATAGTGAACTGGAAGTCTTACTCCACCGTGTAGCTGATTTTATGAGCTACTGTGCCCCCATCTGGCAGGCATATAACGGTGGCTGGGCTATTCCCCAGCTATATATATCTGCGCTACCCTTCCTTGCTCCATACATGAGCATCGCGAACCACTATTTCAAGAAGTACTTTCCTCACACCTTGATTCTCAAAACCCATGTCAAGACCAATTGCTCATACCAATCTCCACTTGGCCAGTACCTCCCTCCCCTCTGAGGCCGACCTTGGTATTGAGTCAAATGTGGTAACAGCAAGCAGCAAGGGGTGGTATGCTGAAGTCGATAGCCATGGATGCATCAATGTGTCGAATCTGCATACCAAGCAGGTTCCGGAGGCAGTGGATTCGCCGTCAGATGCTTGCAGCGTGTCTGCATTGCTATGGCTTTCAAGCAGCTGGCTTGGTGTGGGTTTCACTGATGGTACTGTACAACTGTGGTGCCGTGAAACACGCACTTGGGCTGCCTGCTGGAGCCTTGGAGAGACTGCTTCGGAGGATGATGATGGGAGCGCGGATAGTGAGACTGCCTCGGAAAATGATGATGAGAGCGTCAATAGTATGAATAGCAAGACAAATTCCAACAATGCTGGAGAAGAGAAAAGCAGCAAAGCAGTTGTGAAACTGATCATCCACCCTGCCATTCCGAGTCTCTTATTCACTATCTTCGGAGATGACACTATCAGCATCCTCGAGGTTAACTACCCTGAACCAACAGTAGCAAATTTGACCGAGAAGCTCTTGCTCTTTCATTCCACTGGTCAGCCCTGGCGTTTGAGTTCACCCATTGTGAACTCGCGACAAGGCATATCCCACACTCTCGTATCATGGGCGGAAGCGAAACAAGATCAGATTTGAATATGGTCAAAATATGTGGCTTCTAGGATATCACCTGATAATCGGCATGCGGTTGCAATCCGGGGTGGTGCCATCGATGTTTGGGACTTGGAGCCTGAGAACATGAAGATCATTGCAACATTGCCTGGAATACAATTTCCAGTACGTAGCGAGTTGTCTTGTATGTTCTTCTGCTCTGTGAGACACTTGGTGACTATCACTGGGTATTACTCGTCTGTTGATATCAGAGTATGGGATATCGGGTCAATCTTGGACGGGAGCAGCGAGCTGGAGATGGATCGATGGGAATTTGTTCCCGGAGATATCGGCAACTCAAGCACCTGGGCCGGTGGTTGGATTGTGGATACACGAATCGGGGAAGTCCTCTTCTGGCAGCCCAGCTTTTGTCGCTTCTGGAATCCACGCAACATTCTTGCTATTGGGGCGGGTCAGGAGTACCGTGAAATTGATATGACTAATACTGCCTTTGGGGAAAAGTGGGTAACGCTGGACGAACACTGATACGTATATGTATGTACTGTACCTGTGGTGAAAAGCCATGCACATGGGAACTCAGAAATTCTGATAGACACGGAAAGGAATGAATATATTTATCCAAAATTCACAATTTGAAACCAAAAACAACTGCCAAAAGCTGAAATGTATGCAGGTAATAGCTAATTGGTTGTGACGTTACACTTCGTCAGTCGCGCTCACGCAGTAAACGCGAATGGAAAAACGCAGACAAGGAAATGCAGGAAGGCAGACACGCAGCGAGAAGGGAGAGAGAAGGGGGATGAGCAGATGCAAGACGTTGTAGCCATCCAGGGAAGACGAGTCCTTTGCTTCCTCATAGCGCCAAAGAGAAGATACTGGAAAAATGGAGCGAAGATTGAACAATAAATCAGCGAGTGGCGTTGGAATTTACTAGGATGCACCCCGTAGCTGCAGCCGCAGAAAAAGCAAAAACGAAAACGAAAAAAAGCAAAAGAGGCGGAGCATGGGAAAGGAAGAGAGAAGCAGAAGCCAGACGTCGTGGCCATCTCAGGATCAAAGCCCTGGCGTCCAAAAAGGAGACTGGGCGCGACGTGAAAAAAAAGGAGAGACGCTTGCCCACGCGCAGATTCAATCCAGGCAAAAACGAAACAAGTAGGTCGCAAGCCAAAATAAGAGAAAAGAGACGGCCAGAAGTACACAAGATAGCAAATCAACAAGTGGATTGTATTTCGCCAGTTTCGCCGCCACGCAGCCGCAGCAAAAGCAAAGAAAAGCAAAGACGCGGGTGAAGCGAGAGAACGTCGCCATCCGGGTCCCCACTCAGGCAGACGATCGGCGACGAGACTTTCGCTTCCTCGTGGCGGTAAAAACAGGAGACTTGATTTAATGAATCAAAACGAGAATAAACCTGTCGGAAGACAAGATACAAGGAAATTGAATGGATGGCAATCAGTGGAATTCGTCAGTCCCACCGCCTCACAGTCGCAGCAAAAGCAGAAGGGAAAAAAAGAACGCGACACCAAGGAAGGAACCGAGGAAAGCGGAGAATCAAGGCAGATACGGAGAGAAGAGGGAAGTAGACGCGAGACGTCGTCTGCGGAGTCCCCATCCTGCACGAGCCGCCCCTCCGCGGCGAAGGAATACTGGATGCGGCGTGAGAGTAAGATGTGGAGGAGACATACGGAGAAAAGAACGAGAACTTCGTCCGCAGAAATATAACGAGAAGCTCGTGGGCAAGGACAGAACGAGAAGTTCGTGCGCAGGAAAAGAACGAGAACGAGAACGCGAAATAAGTGAGCCACGCACCGCGTATCCCAATCGCACCTGTTCTTGTTTCCCTTCATCGTCATCGTCTCGGGCCCGTAACAGTTCGCGTTCAGGAGGCGGCGTGTGGTGGTTGTGCCGGAGTGGGAGAACCGGTGCGCGGACGGTAGGCGGGGTGCTGGTGGCGTGGCTGGAGGCGTTCCGATTCCAACTCGGCTGGCGGCAATTCGTCTTCCGGTAAGACACAGACGTAGGACTTGTCGTGCGGCGTGACGTAGACGCCCTCGCGGCGTTGTCGGTGTTGCATCTGCTCGTACTGCACGATGGAGGAGCGGGTGGCAGGGTGGCCGCAGGCGTGGGAGGTGTACGTGAAGGAGCACGCTGAGCAGGAGCGGCGAGCATCGTGTCGGGGGTACGGGGTGAGCGCAGCTTTGTCTGCGATAAAGTACTAGTATGCTAGTGTCCCAGCGTTGGGAATGGAAGCAGCACAAAAGAAAAGGGGGAACGAAGGGTGACACAAAACGAAGAGGAGAAGAGTGGTGGGAAGAAAGAGAACGCACCACTCCTCGTCTTCCTCTCCTGTACCCAACTCTGGACTCGGTGCTTCAACTTCGGAAGCGAGCGATGCCCACGCGCAGTGTCGATCTCTCGCGCGAGCACGGACCCCCACATGCAGGGGAGGGCCCAACCGAGCGAGGCGTTCTTCAGTGCATAGCGGACGACCACCCCTCGGCGAGAGATAGGATTCGTCGTCGTCGTGGGCGATGCGGAGACGTAGAAGTCGTCCTAGTGCGGCAGGACGTAGAACCCCTCGTGTCGGCGCTTGCGCTGTCGGGGCTGGCGGTGAGGGCGCTGCGGCGTCGGCGAGCAGCACATCGTTGCGGAGTTCGAGCGCGTCTTTGTCGGTTGTGGCATCAGCGTCGGGAGACGAGAAGGAAAAAAAAAGGGGATGAGAATTGATACAGAAGCGTAGAGAAAAGAACAAAGAGAACGAAGCAACGGCCCCGAAAGCCACAACGCGCACCGTTCCTCTTCTGCCTCCGGAATCAGCGGGTCCGACTCTTCCTTGGCACTCAGCGTCGCCGCCTGCGCCACATGCCCCGCGCGCGCAGCTCGGGGAGGACGTGTGCGAATTCGTTTGTGAGTGGAGCCCGGACCCAGAAGCGGAAGCGGGCAGCAACAGCGTCGAGATGCGGAAGATGGGAGCGTCGCCGAGAGTTTCGATGATGATCGTCGTGGGGCGGGGCATGGCGCAGGCGCGCGAGTAAGCGAGTGCTAACAATTCAGGAAGGAGAGTGCACGAGCGCCGGTCGGGAGGCGCGCCAAACGAGGGGCTGGTGCGCGAGACGAGGAGAGGCAGGTGAAGCGGGGAGGGTGCATCAGTTACGGCATTACTGATCGGCATGCATCGCCACCATCGCTTCCTCGCTTCGTCCACCACGACCGCCTCGAAACTGCGTCCTATGTAGCTCTCGATAATCTATTATCTGGATTGCCCCACCATTGCTATGAACGCTCGGCGACCTTTCTTTCTCGCCTGTTGCTCGCTGCAAGATGACGATGACGACAACACGTCAATGCGGCCGCTGCGACTTGCGCGACCCGTACGGACGTATGCCTTGGGAGGGCCACACAAGACAGGGATCTTTGTGAATGTTGATGGCGGCAATCCTCCTCGGTGCGTGTCGCGTGTTGCCTTGCGTGGGTTCAAGTTTCCCGCTCCTTTGTTTTCTTACGGGTTTTTCTCTGCTTTCTCTTGCGCTTCTCTCTTCTCTTGCTCTTGTGCTCTTTTGCTTCGCTTCGCTGTTTTGGATTACCTCGCACCGCACTGCTGAGGATGGATGCACTCGCTGGGACCTCAAACTCTGCATCTCATCTCTCCTCCCGCCTACATCTGGTGTACGTCTGTGTCTGCCGCCACTCTTTGCTTCATCTTTCATTCCGTTGGCCGCTCTGCGCACCCACAACGCGTCTCCCTGCCTCGATTCCGCTTTTGTTTCTAGGCCCCTCGCGCGCGTTATCGGACTGGTCCTCTTCCTCGCTCGCGGTTCTGGTTTTTATTCTCTCGCTCCCTCGCGGTTTTGTTTCGTGCTCTCCTCATTGCGGTGCTCCTTAATCGCTCGAATTGCTCTTGATCTGGGTCTGGTTCTCCTCGCTGGCGATTCTCCTAATTCTCCTCGTGCACGCTATCGAAAGCATAATGCTTTCTACTCCTCTCGTCCTGTGTTCTCGTCTCATGTCGTCACTGCTCGAATCGAATAGAGTATCTCATCCATCCTTCCATCTCATACATCCGCATCTTCGTGCTCATTTGCATCCACATCCCATCCGGTTTTGTTTTCACGTCCATCCATCCATCCCTTCCTCATTTCCTTTCTTTCCTGCCGTCGTACCCACACTCAAACTCTCCTTCGAGCGGTGCTCGTCGTTCACTCATAATAACAGCGCAATAGTTACAGCACACCGTGGCGCGCTCGGTCGAAAGCCCGGATACGCCTTCTTCCCTCCATCTCCGCGTTTTGATTCATTCCCAGGGGTTATTTGCATCTGCACTACAGGCGTCTCACACAGCCTGGACTCCCGACTCGACGCTCAACGCATTCGGCCCGAGCCGCTGCGACACCTTCGTGATCGTGCTTGTAGCGCATGATCGTCCTTCCTCACAATCTCAGCGCTTCACTTCATTCGTCTTTGTGTTTATGTGGGCGAGATCATGTGCGTTGCGTTGTCCTCTCTCCATTCGAGCTCCACCTCTGGTACAGTACTTTTCTCCTGCACTTGTTCGTTTCGGTTTGGGTTACAGGGCGAGCCGCTGACCACGCGGCACGTGCAAGCTCCTCAAAGGAACACTGCATTTCAGCTTATCTCCTGCCTCTTGCGCTCTTGTTCATCTTTGCTTCGTCCTCGTGCTCATCCCCGTCTCGTATACGTCCTGTGCCACTCTTCCTTCACCCTTGATCCCGTCGATGCTCCGCGCACCTACAGCGTGTACCCCTTCTCTTGTTCCCGCTCGCTGTTTCTGGTTCAGCTTGTCGCTTGCGTTATGGTATTGGTTCGATCCTCTTACTGAATCGCGCACCTGGTTCTCCTGGTTCGCTTCCTCGCTCGCGGTTCTCCTTCTGGTTCTTGCTATTAGCTCGACTCCCTCGCTCTGGTTCTAGTTCCCCTCCTCCGTCAGTGGCCGGTCTCCTCTCCTCTCCTTGCCCTCTGTCGCTCGTGTTATTGGACTCTCCTTTGCCCATGCTTTTGAACTCGACCTACACACCCGTCTCGCCGCGTGTTCCAGCGACAAATGAAAATCGGAAACAACGCACACAGCACCGAGCGCTGGCGCATTACTAGCTAGGGCCTCACTTTGACTGGCGTGCGGGTTTGCCACTTTGACCCACGACAAATTCAAGCTCAATCTCACGGCCGATCCAAGGATAATATCAGACTGTCGTCCACGAACGAACCGCCTCGGGATGCTGAATTGTCTGGCATACGTCCCATCGTCGAGAAAACAAAAGGGCGTTCGGCAACTCTGGGCTCGAACATTTCACATCTCAAAGATCGCCTGGGGGAGTTGGAAGAAAAGCGGACCATGCTGTTGGAATATCATTCACGGACCGCGAAGATCATGTCGCCCCACAGGCGAATTCCCGCTGAGATCCTGGGTGAAATATTTTGTGGACATTGCTGAGCCTCGATGATGTTTTCCGTGTGGAAGATTGTCCGTGGGTCTTGACACACGTCTGCACGAGTTGGAGGGAGGGCCCTCGCTCTTTCGAAGCCTTCCCTCTAGTCGCTGATTAACATCGACTTCTCCGGGAAAGGGCGGTATCTGCCGGAAATGCAGGATTCAGATGGAACTTGCTCGCTCGCTGAAGATCCACGTTTTTGGATCTGAGGACTATGGGTCTGGTCCTCAAATCGTCATGTTCAAACTCCTGTCAAGGCGCTGGACTCGATGAGAAGAAGTAAAGATTCAGTCTACCTCTAGTCTTGTACCTCATCTGATGAATCTTGATGATGTTACGGCGTTGCGCAGGGCACGGGCAGAGTGGGACGCCGCCGACAGCCAGATCCCGGTAGTCGATTGCTTTCGCACGGCCATTTCCCTCGTCAAGATCAGTGTCCACTCCGAATTTCGCGATGTACGCACTCGGTAAGATCTCGAGAGATGCACCCGAAACTCCTCAAATCATTACCGGCCCTTCAAGAGGCCCGTATTCGCCGCCACTGCGATGAAGTTGACGACTGGCCGGAACTGGGGGGCCACCATCAATCTCGTATCATCCTCGCGCATTCTCTCAGAAAAACTTACTCTTCTATCGACCGACAGAGACTTTAAGTCGATCTACCGTTCCCCGGATGATTTGTTTGGTTCTTGCTCTTCTGCCACCTTTACATCCGTGAATGCCTGGACCCCCGGGTGATGGCAGCGACCCTGAAAAATTTCTTCTATCGCCGAGGTCGTCGTGGCAGATGATCATATAGGAGATGACCAAGATGTCCAGCATGCGATATTTTCCACCTTTTTGACCCTTTTCACCATTTCGAAATGTACTTCACAATAGGCATGCCGAAATGTAGATGCCCTTGTCTGGCCCCTCTTTGTCGACATGCTGGACTCGCCGCGGAGTGTAGGGCAATGTGCGCCAACGTCTGCTAAACTTCCATACGTACATCATTTGTTGGGGAGAACGCGCCTGATGATGCGAAGACCGGCAGGGTGAGATGGAATAAACGGGGCCACAGAAAAAGAAAAGAAGAGGGACAGGAAGAAGGACATGAAATACGAGCACATCCGAATCTGGATCAAAAATACTACCAAGTGTAAATCGCCTGTGTGTAAGTTCTCTTTGGATCTGCCAAAATTGTGGGAAGGGACGGAAAGAACTTGTGGTACCAAGAACTATTAAAACACGACGAACTGAGAGGCACATGAACTCAGGACGGTGATGCAGCTATCTCAAGTTGTATTGAACAAGTACTCTGCTTGATGGGTTTCCCGTTTGAGATTGTGACTACATTTAACTTCAATATCATCTTCGGATTTCTAATTCAAATAGATCCTCTCCTCGTCCATCCATGCGTCATCGTCATGGTTGGGCGATCATCAGCATGGTCGAAGGTGATAAATGGTTTCTACAAAACACTCTTTATTTGATCCTTTAATGAAACGGGAGAGGGGATGTCAAATTAGCAGATGCGGTTCTTCAACCGAAAATGGATTGGATTACAGGTAAGAAGATTTTATGAGTGCTGCGGCACGTTCGGCCAGAATGTATATCTCGGCTTGTGGGAATCCGGCTACTGCGGAGGGCTGGGCGGGTTTCAAAGTCAAGCTGGGCGGCCAGGGATATTCATAACGAATCAACCCACCAAGATCGATGCATCAACGATGCGCAGTCCCTTAAGCCCCTTCACCAAGAGGTCTGGGCCTACGACGCCGCCCCCTATCAGTCGACTTGGAAATCGTAGCAGTGCTCGTCGGGTGCTTGAGTGTTGATGCGAACTTTCGGACGTATCCTTCAATCTGTGCATCCGTGGTCAAGTTGGCGGCATCCGCAAAGGGTGCGAGGAGGAACCCATCCCATGCAGGCGTGGACATCAGGGTCTGCAGCGTTTTGATCGCTGCAACGTATGTATTGATATCAAACGAGGTTTGGAGATAGGCGGGATCAATGGCAGGGTGGTCGAATGCATTGCTACTGGTGAGATTGACCGAGCCACCTGATTTGTTTTCATGCCACTGGATTTGGATGGTAAGTAAAGTGCTCACGGGATGTGGGCGACTGTAGGACAATTGAGACGGACATCCAGTTCCCAGTTGTCGGGGTGGTCTGGCCGTCATTTGGGTAGAAGGTGTTCTGGGAAAGGGTCAGAACCAATCGTGTTGGGAAACTTATTACTCACCAACCACGCGAACTGGAAGTGTGGTGCATTGGGACCAGCAGCGGGGTCACCTGCTTTGAGAAGAGGGGAGTCGCTTGGTAGGCGCACGAACCCAATCGAGTTCACCAGGGTGTTCCCAGCGGCGATGCCGGTCTTATTCTCTGCATACTGAGCGAGCGCTGCCCGCAATGCAGTTTCATTGCTGAGGAACGTTGATAGGGTCGGGGAACTGACTTCCCATTGAATTGCCAAAATATTCTGGTCCTGCAAATTGCGACCGATGTCGGGGACGTCGTGTACGCAGGAAACGCCGACTTTTGAGAGTTCCGCTGCCGGCCCAATTCCCGACAGCATCAGTAGCTGTGGGGTTCCGATTGTTCCAGCCGAGAGGATAACTATGATTTCGACTGTTGAGCAAGTGCTAGGCTCCAATTTAATATCAAGTGGGGGGCACCTTCTTTGCTAGCCGTGAACGAAAAACGCTTGGCTGTGTCAAACATCGGGATTCAATGTGATGGACAAACAGAGGAAGTCGGTGACATACCGGTGGCACTTTGAGCGACCTGAACACCAGTGTACATATTAGTTTCCGTTTCAATTAACTTGGTGACTTGTGTGTGAATGAGAACGTCAAGGTTGCTGCGTGAGTTTAACGCTGGGTGGAGGTATGCCGATGCAGAGGTGCTGCGAGCATTGGTACCGACAGTGGTGTGGAGCCAGCCTTGGAATGAAATTATAAAACCACCATATCTCTTCTCAATTCACAAGTGACACACTGAAGCCAAGCCCATTGGCGGAGTTTGGGTCCAAATTGAACGGATACAGCTCAGGCTGGTCGTCCGTCATTTGGAATACGCGCTGTTCGGTTTCAAACACTGTCGGCGTGAGGCCAGTACCCAGAGGCCCGAAGCCGTGGACCAGAGGGTTGTATTCTCCAACGTTGCGTTTATCATTCCACGGCGGAGTATGATGCTCATTCTACCTGCCATTCAGAAACAAATGCGCGCACTTGTGACTTGATAATGCATACCATCAAAATATACTGCTGCAGCTCTTTCCAAGACCAGCCAGAATCTCCCGAAATTGTGGCTAAGCGGTCGTATTCATCGCTTCCGCCGCGAGAATAAATCATGCCGTCTATGTGCAAAGCAAGTAAGTGATGAACCTGGATGCAGAAGATGAACTGACTGATGCAGCTACTTCCGCCCAGGACAAAACCCCGAGGAAAGTCGATGGTGCGGCCATCTAAACCAGACTGAATGCTCTCAGTGAGTGTCTCATGCACATAATGTGAGACCCACTTGAGCAACTGTGGTATAATCTAGCCATGTGTCAGCCCAACGGGTTTCAGTCACCACGACTGACATGAAACTCACTCCAGTCAAAAATTGTACCGACACCTGTCCCCGCAAGCAAAGGAACGTAGATGATATCAGAGTCCGTTCCATTATCCCTTTCCAAAATCGTTACAAATAGAACCAGAGATAATCTCAAACCGTATTCACGATACACCCGCCTCGATAACAAGGACGTGAACGCTGGGTTCTTCTGATAATCGGGCAGCAACGACGGAGCCGGCCTAGAGGGTACAACAGGATGAGCTTATGGATTGCGGTTTCTTATTTTTGAATCACAGTTCCAGCTATTGTAATACTTGTAAGCGTGTAATAAGCCAGGAGTTTGGTGCTTACCGCCGACGACAATGAAATCATATTTTTTTGGTCACTTGCTCGGGGGAAGTGTACAACTGGCCACCGAGGCAGAGCTGTAGAAAAGATAAGCCAATGAGAAGGAAAGGTATCGCCATAGCGGGTGCCGTTCGGTGGGCAACCGGTGCCTTATGAGCCGTGAGCAAGCGAGCATTCGCTGAAGTTTCACGTGGAAGCGGACAGCCCGTGTGACCTCCCAGTATCGCCGCCCGAATCGATCCAGAGGAGATTGTGCGGGATGGATTACATAAATAGTGATTCCCGCTACCTTTAGGAGCCTTCAAAACGACGTCTCGCAGTAAATTCACTTTGTGGTCAGAGTTTTTCGCATAAGCCCTTTCCCATCCACAAAAAAAGTCCGGTCTGCTCGCGTTCCGGCTCTGTTTGGTCACTCCTCTCTTGTAAGCTCGTAACCCACTTGAATGTCCGTGCACAATCCGTGCAAGATTCGCCCCGGCGCCGGGCTGAAGTCCTGTGCCAGAATGTCGAATCCCGGACCGCCTGGCCGAGCAAGCCCCGTGTCCGATGCCGGAAATGTCGGAATGTTCAAGTTTATTGACGATATTTGCTTCAACGTGGGAAGCCGATGCGGGCCCTCCAAAGTCTTGTCTTTTAAGTTTTCTGGATCTGTTGTCCTTGAGGTTCATTCGGTTGCTGTTCAGAGGAAGGTCAACCAGATGAATACCGAGAAGAATGTGAGACGAGCCACAGCTGAGACATCCGCTTCACGAGATAATGGCTCAATAGACAGCAATGCTATACTGCTCGCCCCGTGGTCATCAATTTTCTCTCGA
Organism: Mycena sanguinolenta; assembly: GCA_014462675.1. Taxonomy (NCBI): domain Eukaryota; kingdom Fungi; phylum Basidiomycota; class Agaricomycetes; order Agaricales; family Mycenaceae; genus Mycena; species Mycena sanguinolenta. The sequence goes on along the minus strand of JACAZH010000039.1, from coordinate 324,756 downwards.
CCTGCTCGAGTGATATTCTCATTCCAGTCAACTTGTATCGTGCATTTTCACAAGCAATTAATTCTGATTCTCCCAGCACGATGTGAGTACGGATCAAGCTGCCTGCCTCGGGAGGCTTTTAGCTTTGCCGGTATCTCTGTCAATGGTACATGCCATTGAAATCATCATGATTGAGCCCCGTGTATTCCGCCCATGGGCCAAAACAACACTCTGTGAACATACTCCTAACTAATGCCAATTCGAATCCAAGCTGCTGAAATTGGCCCACTATCTGTCCTTCTCTTGTTGTCTGCATCCTGTGCTCGAAGTGATTCTAATCCTGGTTCGCGCCGAAGAACAAAGATACCTGATTGTTCGCTTTGGGTTTGATTCGAGTTGGTTTGACTTGTACATTTTAACCGTTGATTTACAAACTGCCAAATTCCACTACTTGCACTCGCACATTTATGACCACTTGGTCGTTCAATTTAATTTGAAGTCTGGGACGACTGAAATCTCCAACGCAATCATGAAGAGGCGCATAGCACAATGTATTATGCATGTGTCCCTTGAAAGCATTACAAACTATTCATCAGATCAGGGCTAGAGTCGATCTCTATTTGAACACAATAGTGGGTTTGACTGGGCGTGCTCTATCAACAAATGAGACCCGGGGGTGCTCTATCGGTCTTGGTTTGAGTGGGTCAGTAATATCCGGCACGGACATGGAACACAAAACACCAGCACGAGGAGGTGCATCCATAGTGGAAGTATTGGCCTTGGTTATCAGTGTTGCAAAGTTCTGGGAAACAACAGAGAAAGAAAAAGAGATGAGATTTATACTGTCGCAGGACCAGACCCAGAGTCGAACTGGGAAGATGCAACAGTTAACTGATGCGACTAGCGCGCAGAGAACGCCGCGATCCACGGGTCGTTAAATAAGGTTGAATTTGCGACTTGAATAACCATGTCCCGACGCGATTATTTCGCTCCCCTCTTTATTCCCTGTACCTGAGGAATAAAGATACGGCCAATGACCTCAGCACAGGTAATCCCCGGTCCCATATTGTCGTACGGCCTCCCTCTTCATTGATAATTTGGAAGCTACAGCTGTCAATACAATGGACAAAAAAGTGAACTAAGAAAGCACACAAGAACGGGATTCCGCAGGGGCGTATCGCTGGAGCTGGCAGTGATTGAGAGCGGACGCACATCCGATGCTGCAGGCTTTGGCTTTCCATGTTTCCTCAGTGTCATACAACAGGGATTTACGATTTGGGCCAATCAGGAGCGAGGCGGCGAATTCGAAAATGACTGTAAAAGATGGATGGCATGGCGAATAGCACTGGCAAACCATGAAAAATATCAGCGAATGTATTTTGAATCCCGCTGCGTATCGAAGCGGAGTAGCTCAAGGAAGCACGAAAAGAAAGAGTGAGACGAGTTATTTCCGTGGAGCGGATCGAGGAGAACGACGCTGAGAATAACTGCGGTGTACGACTTTGCGTTCGTAAACCCCCTTTAAACTTGTCCTTGTCCTTGCGTCATGAGTTCGGATGGGAATTGGAATATCGGCGTTTCGGGACAGTGCATGTACATATCTGCAAATTATTGGCATCGTCAGGATATCGTTAGTCTCTCCTAGACAGACGCGTAAGTTGCGGAGTTTGAATTTCAGTCCTTTTCCTTTCGTTTTAGAGGTACAGTGCACCTTTCTGTTAGTTCTTTGCGAGCAACTTGTTTCCAGTGCAAATATGCGACATTCTGTCCGTTCAGAATTTTTTAAAATAGGCCTGAATCAATGCGGTAGCTTGTCGCTGCATCTGGTGTGACATGGATGTGACAAAAACTCACCAACTTAACTCTTCGGCGGCGGCGTCAGATGGGACGGAAAAAATCCAAATAAATTTTAGCATGCAGGCAACATATACAACATCCCACTTGAGATATAGTCGATGCTGAAGGCATGAGGCAAGGCCCTCAAAATGTGCTTATGTAATAAGGTTTTAACCCGATCGGACACCTGACGTTACAAATAGACTAGGATATTCCCTTTCGCGTGAAACTTGACCTCCATCAGCACACGCTTCGCTTTCCTCTCCCTCTCGCTCTCTCGCTTTCCACGTTCTCGTACCCGTCCTCGTTTGGAGCCCGGCTCATCCACTGCCCTATGCGACCGCTTTGGTGGGCATAGTCGTCCGGGAACGGGAGGTTAGAATGCAGGTTTATCATGAACAAAGAAGAAAAAGTCACAAGAAAGGGAAAGAAAACGCGGTTAAAAGAGGGTAGGGGAGAGAAGTGGAGAAATGTGTTTTAACAAATCGAAGGACAAAGGTGAAACTAATTAGCGGCAGTCCCGAGGAGAATATCCGTCGCACAAACACGAGGTCTTCTCGACATGGGAGAAATCCAGAACGAAAGTTGTCGTCGTCAACAAAACAAAGAAACACGCAGGTCGAAATTCAGAACAAGACAAAGGAAAAGAACACAGGGCAAGAATCGAATGGGATGGGAATTCAAGAACGGCTCTGGAGTTGGCGCCACGCAATAAAAGAGCAGGGACTCGGGCAATGGCAGGGACAAGGGATAAAAGCAGACGTCGTGTCCAGGTGAATAGCCACCCACGAGTCATGGGCTTACCGTAGGCGCCAACGAAGGGAGACTTGTATCACCAAGAGAAAGCGGGATGAGAAGATTTTATCGTGTTCAAGACAAAGGACAAGCACGTCACAAGAGAGTAAAACAAAATGAACGGCAAAATCGAATAGAATGGCGAATCATTGATTGGAATTTGCGAATTCCCCTCCACGCAGCAAAATAAATAAATAAATAAAAAATGGGCAGGAAAGCAAAGGAAGGAAGGGACAGAGAGAATGCAGACACGGGAAGCAGATGCAAGACGTCACGGACGCGACACGAGGTGAAAAACAGAAGCGAAGATTCAAAGAAGACAAGCACAAGCACGTCGGAAGATAGGATAGAAGAAAAAAATGAGCAAGAAACAAAGGGACAAGGGGAGTGCAAGACTTCGTAATGGTGTGGATCTCCACCCCCACCGATCCCAGGAAAGATGGCCTGCCGATCCGCGCCAAAAAAGCGCAGGGTGACAAAAGAAGGAGGTGATCGCGAGGATTTGACCAAGACGTCGGAAAACAAGAGAGAACGAATAAAAGAACCCTGAGAAGACAAATTGAATCAAATGATAAATCAGCAAGTGGTGTTGGTGAGGCCCGCCGCATGCGGCAAAAGCGAAAGCGAAGGAACACAAGCGAACCCAAAAACAAACCCGCAGGAAGCAGAGACAGAGACGGTGGACAGGAGGAGAGGGAGATGGAGATGCAAGACGTTGCCCGCTGAATCCTCGCCCTCCACGAGCGGCCCCTCGGCGTCAAAAAAAAAAAAGGAGACTGGAAGCAACGCGGCGTGACGTGAAAAAGGGAAAACGAAGAGCAAGCATCGGAATTTGACAGTCCCGCAGCCACGGAGCCGCAGCAACAGCGAAAACGAAAAGGGAGAAGTGAGCAGTAAAGTGAATAAAGGGACGGAGAAGAGGGAAACAGACGCAAGACGTCGTCTCAAAGCAAATCCCTGTCCCCCACGAGACTTTTGCTTCCCCCGAGCCCGGCTGCCCCCAAAAGGAGACTGCACGCGCCACAAGAAAAGTGAGAGGCAGCGTCGCCAGCCCAGCGCAGAACGACAAACGACGAACGTGGATCTCGTGCGGAGAAAGAGAAAGAGGCGGCGGAGGGTGTGTACAGGGCTCTGTGTCTCCGCGAGATGTGTGCGGCCCGCCTTCGCCTGGGTTGTCTTCGTGCGCTGAAGAGTACGAGGGGAGCGAGCGTCTCGGGGCATTTCGTCGTGCGGTGCGGGAACAGAGAGCACGACGCGATTGCGCAGACGGTGGGCGTGGTGGCGGGGTGGTACCAACTCCAACGCGTCTCGCAGTCGTCGTCATGCGCCAGGTCGCCTGGTGGCGAGGTGGAGACGTAGCAGCCCTCATCCATCAGGGAAAACCTCCTTTGGTAATTTCCTCGGAATTCGGGGAATTTGCCGAGTGGCTATTTAATCACCGTAATTCAGGGTAACGGAAGCTAATGGCTGGTAACAGAGGATGATCTGGCCAAATTACCTAGGTTACCTTCATTCCTGGTTCTCCCGTTTACAAAACTCTGAAAACAAATCTGAATTGGTTGTTCCTGGGACTACAGCAGTTCGAGGTCTTCAAACAATAATTGCGGTCGGTTGGCTTATTCATCCCTATATCCGTCAAGAAGGTTAAAATTGATCTTCTCTGCACATGTGAGCCGATAAACCCAAAGGTTCAGCCAGATATATGCTAGTTTCTCCACTTTTTCACTGACAAACACTGATGCGGACTATTCGGTAGAGCATCACACAGCTAAGACAGACGAAAGTTTCCAAGTCTTTAGCCGAACATAGCCGAGACATCATGAATGCTACGTAGCGTGTTGGTTTGTTTGATGTAACCACAATAACGCCAAATACCTTTCTTCCTTTCCCCCCATCCTCCTTCGACTGGAAGTGTCCGTCACATCCTCTCCTCCCCTCACAAACATGGCATGCATCTTGAAGGTATTCCATACTCTTGAATGCCTCTTACACCCCTTCTGACGATCCATACCACTTTTCTCGTAGACGTCTATCTTCTGTGTACAATATCCCTGCAGTGAGTTTATATCTTCCTTCTTTCACTCGCTGAGATGGTGTTGTGCTCCAAAGTTACTCTCCTGTCTCTACAACATCCGACAGTTGCGCTCAATGGCCATTTTGCATCTGCGGGCCAGGAGCATTGGTACCAAGGTAAAGGTACGTCTTCTGTTCTTGTCTGTTGTGTCTTGACTTAGAACATACCAAGCCACATCACTGGCTTGTCGCCAGCATATTCAGGTATGTGATATCTACCTACTTGGGCAACTTCCCCTGACTGCTCGAGACTCCAGAACAACGGCGCTGTCTCCCTTGAACAAGCACAGCTGCCATTGCCCCGGTGTGTGCCTCCGTACCCCGCTTCCCCTCATGCGCGTTCCCTTCGCGCTCGTGCTTCTCGCCATCATTTAGAACACACAACGACGAGACAAAGATTTCTCAGGTGGTGTGTGAGTCTTGTCTTACGGTGAGTTTAATACACGATCATAATTGCACTTGTTCACGATGGGATCCGGTTGGCAGGGCATTGGAAACGCCCACACCCTCTCTCTCTGCGCCAGGGCGCCGTTGGCAGCGCCAGCACATGCTGATCCAGTGTCCTATGCCCACAGTCGGCAACGGAACCGACATGAGACCAATGTATGTATACTCCTTTTTATTCTTGTATGCTACTGCTCAGTCCTCTCCAGCATCAGGTATGGTTATATGCACGCACTCAGCACGGTGGAGCCCCAACAATGTGACTGCTCGTCAATACACGGTACGTTTGCTGTTCCTAATTATTTATTAAGGTACTCAAGTCTTTGTTATCAAGATTAAGTAATGGGTTCATCTACATTGTGGGTTGGTGCATGCCGAGAGGGTAGACACGGCAACGGAGATTCGGGGTTGTACGTTGTCTGTTCCATTCTTGAGTATAAATAATCACGAAGGAGGCTACGGCACTGGGGAATAGTTTGCTGTATTTCTTGTCCAGTAGTTATGTTGTCTTAGAAAGTAGCTGCTCAAATACACTTGTTTCATACTATTTTCCAAACCTTGCGAGAAATATGAAGATAACTGAGCGGTAATCAAGTGGTAATGCTGGGGTAATACTGGATAATTCACCCTAATCCACCGGAATTCAATTGGGACTATTGTAAAAAAGATAAGCAAGGTAATGAAGGTAATCGAGGTGATTCTGGGGAATTCGACCGAATTAGGGGGAAATTCCGGGTAATCCGGGCGGATTACCAAAGGAAGGTTTCCCTGATGTCGGTGGATGCGGTGTCGCGGCCGCTCATGCGCATGGGTGGAGGTGGAGGCGTGCGCCGTCGGCATGGGGATGGGAATGTACACGAGAACGCGCCGCGCACGCTCGGCGAGCATGCGTCGGTGCTTTGGCTGTGGAGCAGTAAGCGTCGTGGAAGGAATTCAAAAGCGAAGAGGCGAGAGCGAGGACGCGCACGCGCAGAAGAGCGTCCGACAGCGTGCACCGCTCCTCTTCCTGGTCAACGGTGGGTGCGGGCTTCCACCGCCGCTTCGCCGACGTACGCGTGCGCAGATCGGGGAGGACGCAGCCGCCCGCGACAGCGAAGCGTTCTTCGAGGGAGAGGGACGTTGCGGAAACTCCCCTGCTTGCCACTGAGGGTGTTCCGCGCATTCTCCGTCTCGCTGCCCTTCCTTTCGCGTGCCTCTGCCCAGGTATCCTCGAACTCTCCACCTTCACTTGACGTTCATCTCCGCCCCATCCCATCGCGAGCGACTCCGTTCATCACGGCGTTGATGTGTAGAGGGCATACTTTGACATTTTTAATTACGATTCGCAATTGCATTTTTAACGTGGAGTCGAGTGTGCGCCCTGTGCCAGCGAAGGAGGCGTTGAGATCGGGAAAGGAACGTGGAATACGAGAGGCGCCGCCGAGGGTTTGGATGATGTCGATGAGCAGTGTGGTGCATGCTATGGGAACGCGTCACCGTCGATCAACAACTCGGAAAGAGCGGGTGCGAGTCGAAGAGCTCCAAGCAAGAAGAGGCAGGTGCCCCATCAGGAAAAATCAAATTTGTTTTATGGACCAAAATAGCTCAGATAGACATCGAAGTCATCATAGTAGAGATTCTTCTATAGAGAAAGGTGGGACCCCGGTGTTTTGCCCCATAGACGGCCATAGATGCGCGGAGGTCTATCATAGTCTCATAGCTATTATATCCCATATAGCTCTCAATGTCACGGCTCTTTGTTTCTTAATATTCTTCGCACCTCAGAACACATGTGAAATGGCAGAAAAACATATATTGAAATGATAGTATCAAGACAGGGCATTGAAAAGAGAAGTCAGGAGGATAAATCTTCCACACTGCGATCGATGCAATAGAATATGGGTAATCAACATCATAGAATAAGCTGAAGGAGAAGGCTGGGCGGGGAAGAGATCAGGTAGCTCTCGGCGAGCATGTCCAATGGGATATACAGTCACAGAAGCAGCACGGGTACAGAACGTCTTGACACCTTGCACATGCTTGATGGAGCAACGCAATACTCGAGAACTTGAAGAATAATTTATTGGCAACCAAGTAGATTTGACATGAGGAGGAACAAGAGTGCAAGCTATCAAGTTTGAAGCACCGAGATGAAGTTATGTTGACTTGAGGTTTGAATTGTATCGACTTGCGGGTCACAGAGACTTGCACTTCAGGGTTGCAGTGACTTGAAATAACTTGCGTGTACGGCGAGCGATGTCCATGTTGACGGCGCGAACAATGGCGAATAGCAGAGCATGAGGGATGCAAGTTGGGACCTTGAAGGTCGAGGCTGAGCACGATCGGTGCAGAAGGTGAAGGTGGAAAGAAAGGAGCGAAGACGTGGCAAGATTTACTCTTGTTATTAGCAGGCCACTGATCGCCGATCAAGTCCCGAACTTCTTACTCGGTTCAACGTCTCTGCTCGGGACGCAGGTCACTGGTCATTGACTGACGGACCGCAGGCTGGTGGCGGCGCTGTCAGTGCGCAAATCGCTTGTGTCACTTCAATTAATAGGTTGCTCCAAGGTTCCTCTTAGCTGAAGACATTTTCCGAACCTTTCCCATTGCAACTGGGAGCTCTCCAAACAGGTGAAAGAAATAGTGTTCATATGCCTTCAACTCCAAGTATTGTTCAAGTTATATGGTACTTAGTGCTACCACCACTACTATTCATGACAAAAAATGGCAATATGATAGCCTCGCAGAGAAAGCATGTAGGCCCACAAAGTCGGTCATAGCAAGTGAGAGTGGCCCACCCAAATCAATAGACCGAAGAAGTCTGCCATAGACCCAAATAGCAGGCCGAATAATTTGATAGGCCATCAGAGACCATCAAAGACTACCATAACCGCTGCTTGCGCTTCATAGAATTTTGGTTTTTCCTGATGCCAGAGCGAGACGATGCTGCAGGCTGCATGACGACGCGAGAGGAAGAGATCGAGCACGATCGATCAACGCGGTGTGATCACACGTGCTCTTACGCGGTCACGGGGTGGCGCGACGCGCGTGAAACTGGAGTGAATAATTTATTCCTCATTCAAAGACTCAGAAATGCTCTGTTAGAACAGCTACGCAATGCATTCGAAACCGTTTCATGAATATTGCTGATAGACCATTTTCATTGGCAGTGCTAATTATTTGCTACGCGCCTATTTAGTATCCCGCCAAAGCCTAATAATATGGGTCCCTCAATTGCTGGTGATACGAGACCCGCAGCACTGGATGTGCATCCGTGTCTAATGACAAGACGTTCGCTATGTCCTACGGAACACCCGTTCGATTCGGGGGTGGGGTCGTCTCAGTGCTCTCTCGAAATGTTTTTCCTATTGTGTGTATCGTATTGACAGTTGTACCCATGAGCTCCTTGTACCGTCGACGTCTCCATTGACAGGTCAATTCCAATTTCGTGTTATAGACGGATGACCGCGCCCAAAATTCCATACCACAAACCGCAATGCGATGATTATTTCAAGTTCAGTGTAAATGATACTGAACTTCGAACGAGGCTCATGACTTGAAACAAGCTGCCGTGTCGAATGTACTTATCTCTCTCTCGATCTAAACAATGCAGGTTCTGCATAAATGAGACCCTCTGTAGAAAGATCGGTGGCCCTGGGTGAATTCTAGCGCGGCCTGCCTCTCCCCAGTTCGACTCTGGGTCGGGTCCTGGCACAGAAGGATTACCAACCTTTTTTCTTCCTTGCTGTCGCTTCCTACAATTTCAGCAGAACCGAAAATAGCTTACAGCCGCAATATTCATGAGAAGAATGAGTCAGATGCTCGTGTTCCGTGCCACGACGGTATGTCCTCACCCGAAGCAGGCGCTCAATCTGGCGCATCCTAGGTACAGGAATTAATGTAATATTTTCGCATCGCCACATGCGAAGAACAGTGTCTTTTTTCCGGAAGTTTGAGAATTAAAGCTCCCACCCGAAACGCCTACGTTCGGGCGCTGCCCTCTCCCTCGCTGTTTCCCTTCCCTTCATAGTAAGGATAGCGCTCAACAGTGATTTCACTTCAAGTACACCGAGGTTCGCCGACAAACCAAAGTTCTGAGCGCATATATATACTGTTAGAAAGTCCATAACTTGTTGAAAGTGCCAGAAACGCAACGGTCAACCACACACGGAAGGCGTGTCCGAGTAAATTCAAATGAGGATTTTTCATCGATCTTTTGTTTGGTCCGTCGCATTTCCTGAATGTATGGTAAGAAGCTCTGGAAAGAACTCTGGAAAGAACAGCGAAGCGCCACACCACTTCGTCTGCTAGTTCCAAGTTTCCGCATTCCCATCCGTGTCCGAGTTGATCTGAAAAGGAATTAATGAATGGCGCTTACGCGGCAGTGGTCAGGTGTGCCCGCGTTCAGCTGGGATAGTTTTATGATTTCAGACTCAAGCGGGAGGGCGAGAAAGAGGGTGCCCGCGAAGCGGATCGCTGAAAAGTGATATCACCGATTGATCAAGCGGAGTTAGCTGAGTTTGAAAAGGCTTCGGGCGGACAGACAGACAGACAGAAGTTATTTCATAAATAGGGTGACAACACTCCTGCCCAGACAGACTGGACAAAGATATCCGTGGCCCTGGGTGTGCATCCGCTCTCGGTAAGCGCGAGTTTCAGCAATTTTGTTGTTGGAACTCTCAATTGTAGTGGTAAAATGTACCAAGGTCATTATAATGCAGAGGTTTTGAATTGTCTCCAGCTTTCACTGGAGTCAGCTCGTAATCGTGATCGGATTCCAAATGCCCCAATTCTCAAAGGCTGGATCCATGGTGATCTGTATATCCCAGGAAATGAAAGAATTGGAATCTTGCCTATTCCTGAGACGACTAGAAACAATGCTGGAATTCTTCGTTGCAATGACTCTACAGACTCACAGTACAAGCATGCTTTTCTGGCAGCAAAGCTAAAAACAAAGTATGCAGTTATTGCTGTGCATTCAAATGAAGAGAAAACACTTTTCTTAAAGATGATACAGGAATCACCTTCCTTCAACAATCCTGGCTGTCTACCAGATTTTAAAGAAGGAGCCCGAGAATGGAATAGTAAAGCAGATGGTCAGACTATTTTACAAGGTATGGCAATTACAATTAGACTTTGGTGTGATTTTCACCTGTCCAATAGCTTGAAACTCGGTTTCAAGCATGTCATCGAAAATGGTTGCGTTATGCTATGAAAAAAATTCACTGGCCCAAATACTGTTGCAGGTCAAACTACAGCAGACATTGCGGAGCGAGGATTGGGTCACAGAAGCCTATTCTGTATCTGCAATTCCACTCCAGCTTGTAGCACCTCAGTTGACTGGACATCTGGAAACAGCCCAAGTTGATGAGAGGTCATGAACCACTACAAGGTCATGGGAATGAAGTCTCAGAACCAATTTATGGATTTTCAGATAATGAACCATATGGTGATCTAGGCTGGCCAACAGAATTCCAAGCTTCGGAATTCATGCAATTTGTAAATAGCTTCACAGATCTACAAACATATACGACAGCTAGCAGCTCAAGTCCAAATATTTCCATGATACCTTCATCCTCAAGTATGCCATCTCAAGAGAAAACACAAACTAGGAAGAGAAGTGGCACTGGGGGTATTTATCTCAGGTGGCAATGCAAAGCGACCAAAAGAAGGCCGCTTCAAATGCAGACAAGACGGTTGCAAAGGTGGAAGCAAAAAAATTCTTTGCCAAAATCCATGTGCAGATTGCAAGCAAATGCATTGTGAGGGACGAGTTCCAGCACATCCTGATGTACTCTGTGCTGGATCTATGTGGACACAAAGACCTTGACACTCCGTTCCAACTTGAACCTAAGGAAAACATATAAAAATAAGCGAGAACGAGCCCGAACAATGAGTTGAGGTGATTTTTGCTGATATGCTGAATTGAACATGAATTGAAGCCAAGAATACTTTTTTAAGCAAATCATCCACTAGAGGTATGTATCATGTCATTCATCAGTCTTTTGACATTTTGCTTGTGAGCTTGTAAAAGGCCAAAAAAGCCCGCAAAAGGCCCGAAAAAGCGGACAAGTGACAAGGTGACAAACCTATGTCCGAAAATCACAAGCTCCGACTTTGAACAAAAAAAAATTCATCTTTGAAATATCTGTTGGTTTTTGAGTGAGTTAAGGATCATCACCAGAGCTTCAATGAATGCATCTTCAAGTGTTTGAGTTCATCCAGCTCGTTCTAACCCTTGCCAAGGCACAAAAGAATGTTGCTTGGCAGCTTGCAAGCTTGTCGCTTAGCATTGCCAAGCCGAAAAGGCCCGAAAAGGCGCAAGATTTTTGTCAAAACACTGATGTTTACTCAACTTGGACCTAAGGAAAACATATAAAAATGAGCAAGAATGAGCGCGAATAATCAGTTGAGGTGAATGGGACATTTGCTGATCTGATCAGATGACTGTGTGAAGATTTTCCTTAATCATTTTCACTCTGACAACCCGCGTAAACAATTTCCTTAATCGTTTTCGCTCCATCCCCTTTCATTTTCATGTGACCATTTTCAGGTTCACCTCTTTAGGAACTCACTTGAAAATTCCCTCATTCGTTCTCACCAGAGAAGGTGAAACCCTTTTTGGTCTAGGGAATTTGATGCAACTAACACCGTAACCGCGCCGATTCCGACAGCTCTCCCTTTTGAACGGCGATTGAGTGCTGTAGATCGTGGACATGTGGTCAGCTGGAAACAGAGATAATGTCATAGAGAAGAGCTCTCGAAGCTAAGATTTGATGCCGAGGGCCGGATCTCAGCGCTAGATGAGCGCTCCGTCGAAAATAAACAGCTGCATCCTCGGGAATTGGCGAAATGTGAGAAAAGAATGTAAACATGTACACACTACATCAGGACATTTGCTTTAGATAGGAAGAATGGCATATCCGCCAAGCCGTTCGTTCCCAGCTCTTTCATTTCTCTCTTTTCACCCAACGCTGACGCTTCGCCTCAAACATGGAGGGATTGCGACCCCAGTCCGTCACCGTAGCTGCCATCGCATTTCTCGCTGGAGTCTACCTTCTTCGGTCCCGCACGGCCTCCAGAGCTCGGTGTCCTCCAGGACCATCAGGCTTACCTCTTCTCGGAAACATTCTACAAGCACCCGGGAAGGTAAGTTCATCGGTTGCGCCAGATATATTCATGATTGAGTCAACATACTATAGCATCTGGCCACGTACTTCCGAAGGTTATGCGAAGAGTATGGAGGATTCGTCGCGTTGAACTTGGCTGGCTTCGCAAGTACTTCTATAAGTTATTCAACCATTGTTCCTCATCAAAGCCATGCAGCCTGTGTTCCTGATTGGCGACATCAGACTGGCAAAGGAGATCCTGGAGAAACGATCCGCCAAGTTCTCATCACGTCCCACCATTCCCTACCTCGTAGGGTCTCTTGATTTCTCCCTTTTCATCACTCATTTCACTTTCAGCGTTACCACGTCGATCCAGCCCAGGTGTATTGGTCACTTTACGAACAAAACGAAACCCACTTCATTGGGCGAAGGCTTACGGCCGGACTTATGGCCGCTGTTCGAGCCGGCGAGACTGAGCCACTCCAGCAGTTCGAGGCGCTGCTCAACATCACCCATCTCATTGATGACAGAGGGAAAAATTGGTTCAATCACATTGACCGGTACACTGTCCGCTCATCAACTCCATAGAAATGCAACTGATATTCAGTCACAGAGTCTCGGCGAGTATGGTTCTCGCAGCTGCATTCGGCTTGCATTGTCCCACTGGACAAGAGCCCGATCTCAAGGAGGTCATTGCCGTGAATTAATTCTCACATCAATTAATTCAAATCATTTATGCTGCGTCTACAGTGCATTGCGGAGTTCGTCACATTGTCCAGCCCCTCAGGAAGCATCATGAATGTACTGCCTTTCCTTGATATGATTCCCGGTCCGATGCCATGGCGAACACGCGCAAAGACCTATCGCAGGCGTGAGGATGCGCTGTACGACAGGCTAATTACCCGTGCCGTATCTGGCGAGGCGTCCGGTATGAACACGTGCGTTTTCCCTGGGGGTCATAGAAGCATACTGATAATCATTTTTTTCAGGTGGGCAGCTGCATTCGCCAGAGAAGATAAACCTGAAGGCGATCAGCGTCGACTGGTGAACCAGTTCACAACGGCTGCGATTGACACTGCATGTGGTATTTTTATATCTCCTGTGCGTGTATTGATCAAAATGGGTTAAGACCGCGGTTTCGATGCACACCTTCATTCTTGCCTGCATAATTCATCCAGAATGGATCCCTCGTGCACAGAGGGAGATCGACGCCATCGTTGGAGAAGACCGTTTACCTTCCTTCCAGGATCGTCCCCACCTTCCATATGTTGAAGCAATTGTGCGAGGTATGGATCTTTCTCTCCTGACTCTCCGATATTGTTGTGAATCGCACTGCAGAGACCCTTCGATGGCGGCCTGCAGGTGACTTCCCTCTTTCTCGTCCATACTCACAATACTTGACTGTTGTTGGCAGCTCGTTTAGGAGCTCCTCACCAGTCCACCGCTGACGATGTTGTGGAATACGAGGGCAGAGAATACTTTATCCCAGATGGAAGCATCATCATTGCAGTCACTTGGTCAGCTCTTTAATCATGTTGTGTATTGCTCCAGACACTGACTTTCTGTGGGTAGGGCAATCGAGCACAATCAGGAAAGATTCAAAAACCACGACTTGTTCCAGCCAGAGCGCTTTCTCGATGACACAAACAGTCTGAAGGCAGGTTACGAGACCAGTGCTTTCGGCTTTGGAAGACGAGGCAAGTTGCTGCTTCAAGCTTTATCACTGAAATTGCCAAAAAGATATATCACAGCGTGTCCCGGTATTCCGTTTGCTGAACGTTCCCTTTGGATTAATATTGCCATGATATTGTGGACCTTCAACATTCGCAGATCAGGAGAGCCTGATCCCAAGACCAGCTTGCCCTTCAAATATGATGATAGTGATTCGGCTTTCAGTGGAGATGTGCGTAAGGAAATCACAAGGGATCTGTACTTCTGATGCTGATTGTGCGTTGTAGTTCACGAATACGCCGTTCAGATTCCCTGCCGTGTTCGAGCCACGCTCCATGCAGCGGGCTGAGGTGGTGAGACAGGAGTGGGCGTACTGTGAGAAGGATCTGAATGTCTTGCTTCCGCGGCATGAGGAACGCTAAAACCTGAGACTCCTTGTTCGATCAAATCGACCCGGCGCTTACGAAGTTTCCATAATATGTTTTTGACACCCGGGTGAAAATAGGGTTAAGCCTCCGCCTCGTAGCTTGATTGGCTTGAAATTGCAGTCGAGGAAACTGAAAGCGACTGGTTACAGTCACCAATGGAAGAACCAAACTTGAATGGATTGTTCTGCAACCATACCCCGATAGCCGCCATCAGTGACCGATGAAGGGAGCAGATAGTAAGAATGGATTTCGTGGTTGCAAAGACACAGATTCGTCGGACAACTGGTGGCACATGTTGAGTGCATCTGGGGGAGGAAGTATTGATTTATAAGTACAGCTTGTCCTCGTCGTCATCATATGATCATCGCTGGATGCGCCCTTCTCTCCATCACCGTCTTCGCCGCCGTCGACAACAAAACGAAAGGGGGAGAGGGGAACAGTACCCCAGGCCGCGCAGCTGGTAGGAATAGGGTCCTCTCCAGATTCATTGCCTCAGTATTGCCTGGCTTTGTCTGCTGATGGACATATAATAGGAACCAGATCCAAGTGCTGGTATTGTTCATGTAGCTCAAATAAAGAACGATCGCAGCGTGGAACGTGGTTAGACCTTGCCCTCCGACAATTTGAGTGTTGATTTCCAGAACGATTCGAGACAATAGAAGTGGTGAATTCGGGGAATTCGAATCCGGACATCTGTAGAGTTCGAGATTGTGCGCTAAGGGATAAGTAGTCGTGAGCGTGAACAGAGCGGAATGCGACCGGATAGATTTTGCTGCACCTCACAGATAGATTCAACTATGTACTTGAACAATATTCAGGTTTGAGAGCGGTTGGCTGAGATGAGCTGGTGGGAAGGAATGCGTGGTGCGGGTGAGGTTCATGACGGTGTGAACCATCCGCAAAGGTTTTATGGGCGAAATGACAGATGCCAACTGGTCAAGCGGCCCGGTGGTCTGGAACGCGACCCTGTGTGAGCTGGTCGACGCTGACGCGTCGACCCAGCGAGTATTGGACGCCAATCGACCAGCTCACAAAAATTCCATAAGCACATATGGCTTCGAATTAATTATGTAATAAACTTCAGTGTTTACAATTGTTGAGAACTCAAAAACAAATCATGATGCATGCCTCATGAAAGTAACTGGCCTTTTGAAAACCTCCCTGATAAAATGTCTCTTCTGTTCTGTTCAAGTTCTGTTTGTGCCACGCCACTTGCCGACCTCCCTCCAAATCATGTTATAAATGGAGACCAGGAGATCCCAAACGGATGAGTGGCTGCTTGAACATCTGAACGGCATCTGAACGGCTGGGGAGGGTTTTGCAGATCACTACTGAATTTCAGGCACCAACAAGGATTCTGCGAGTGAACACCGTATGTAGGCCTTCACCCAAATAGCATTTAACTTATGAAAAACAACAGAAAACACTGCACCTACGTCTACACCCACACCTCCATGGGAAAAAGCGCTTGAGCTGAGAAATCAGCGAGCAGTGTTGGAATTCGTCAAGCTCCGTTCCGACCCAGCAACCGCAGCAATGCACAAAAGGGAGCCAAAAAAGCAAGCAGGAGATCGAGCAAAGGCAAATACGAGGACGAGGCGAGGGGCGAGAGCTTGTGCTTATCTACAACGCATCGTAATCGCGAGTAGGAAACAACTGGAGAAATAGGGAAGGGGAAGAAAGAAAAAGAACGTACCTCTAGTTTGGAGGCTGCCCGAGTGAGTATTCGGAAACTTCACCATCAAATGCTCAAGAAATGGTATAGTTGAAGATATAATCATCGAGCACGGGCGTATCTCTAACATTTAAAAGTTGCGGAGTGAAGGTGTCCGCCATGGTACGATATTGCTTTGGAAGATGGCTGGAAGTGTGTCGTTTGGCCGATATGTGACTTCTTGAACGATGTTGTACACGGAGAGTGGCACTTCAGTAGATTGTATTTGCAATTAGAGCCTTGAATGGATTTACACAAAGCCCGCGAACCGTTCACGAGGACAAGAAATGGGGAGATGATGAGAAATGTGCACAACACGATTGAAGTGGTCCATCGGCACGAATATGCTAATGGGTGAATAGTGCCGACAAAGCTGCCGTGTAAAAAGAGACTGAGCGACGCACGACGGTCCTCGGTGTATCCCAGTCGAAAGGACTTGATTTCTTTAAAAATTCGGTCCATAAAGGTCCAGTGGAGAGAGGAGAGGAGGCGAGAGAAATTTCACGGAGCGAGAGATTGTCAGTGTCTGGGGAACGGTCGGATTGGAGGAACTTCGCGAAATTTGATCCAGGCTCGGGACTCTGTAATGTTGACGCCGCAGAAGCGCACAGTGAGCGAGAACGTAGAGAACATATTTATGTTTTTGAGCCGCCTCTCTTCTCACTGCCAGATTTCCTTCCAAGGACAGGGAACCAGGGTTCCTGGCGTGACGCTAGCGCTGATATTTACGCCCAATCAAGCAGACGGAATGTTATCCACAAATAGCTCGATCTGTCTCTCCTAGCGGTGCTTCTTCCGCTGCTCGTCAGTTCCGCCAAAAAAATGAAACGAGCTCCCCGTCGCACTGCTCACTGTCTGTGCTGCGCTGAATCCGCATCCGTACGCACACCAGATGCAGACGCACGCGTACAAGCACCAGAACGAGACGAGGAATCGCGCACAAGCACCAGAACGAGACAAGGATCGAGGGACAAAGTCGCAGCCAAATTTTCTCGATCAACGAGAGTCCGTCTGCCCACAGAAGTTAGCTGCTGCCCACCCCATGGCAAGGGCAGGAAGCGAAGCTTTCTCGATACAAAGCAAAAACCCAAGACGAGAAGATTCGATCAAGACAAGAATCAAGCATGTCGACAAACGAAACAAAATCAATCAAAGAGCATAGACAACTAAACACGCGTGAGATGAGATGGGAAATCAGCGAGTGGCCAGGCAGTGAAAGCGAAAGCCAAAAAAAGAGCAAGTCAAAATTCGAGCAGAGGCAGAGGGGACAGGGATATCTAGAAGAGAGATAAGCAGATACAAGACATCCAAGTGAAAGATGATTCCCACCGATCTACGGACTTCCTGGGGGCGCCGACGAAGGGAGACTGGTCACAAGAAGCGAAGAAGATGTCAAGAAATAAGAAAAAGCATGTCGCAAGATAAAATAAAACAGATCAGGAAAAACGATTTGGGACTGTCCCTCGGCGTCCAGAAGGGAAACTGGACGTGACGTGAGAAAAAAGGGAAGACAGTGGCGGAGATCTCGCGACGAAAAGAAAGAGAAGCTAATTGTGAAGACTTGACCAAGACCAAGAAACCAAGCATGTCGACGGACAAAATGAAATAAGAGTCAGGAATAGAGATCGATAAGGGTAAGTGGCGTCAGAATTCGCCAGGATCAGTTCCGACCCCTCGCCGGCAGCAGCATAAGAAAAAGAGGAAGGAATGGCAGCGAAAAGAACCGAGACGCCAAAGATCGCAGACGCACGATATCGTGACCTGGCCGTCTGAATCCCACGCAGGAAAGTCAATCCACGAGTTTCCCCCGGGTGCCAAGGAAGGAAGGAATACAGGACGCGCCGCAAGAGGGACAGACGGCATTGTCGTCTTGCGGCGAGACGTAGGAGCCGTCGTAGTGCAGCGAGACGTAGAACGCCTCGCGTCGGCGTCGGCGCTGTCGGGGCTGAGGCATGGTCTGCTCGCTGAAGGTGGAAACGTGCGTGGAGGAATGAACGCGCTGCGGCGTCGGCGAGCATCACACCGCTGCGGAGTTGGAGTCCGTCCTTGCCTGTTGTGGAATCCGCATCGGGACATGAGAAGGAGAAAAAAAAGGGGAATGAATGAGGATTGATATAGAAGCGTAGAGAAAACAAGAAAGAGCGTGCACCACTGCTCTTCCGCCTCTGGACTCAGCGCGTGCCACTCCCCCCTGGCACGCAGCGTCAACCCCTGCGCCCCCGAGGACATGCTCTGCGTGCGCAAGTCGGGGAGGGCGCCCACGACGGCGAGGCGTCTTCCGAAGGATAGCGTACGACGTGACTCACAGATCTTTTGCCGCTGAGCTTGCGCATGCCCTTGCCGCTCCCTTTGCCCGCCTCTCTGCAGCTATTCGTCCACCTTCACCACGGCGTTCCGTACATGGATGTAGTCCCATGCCCTCCACCCGCTGCGCCGCCGACATGGGTTACGCCCTGTGAGTGTGCTAGCCCGTTTGCGAGTGCAGCCCGGACACAGAAGCGGAAGCGAGCAACAGCAGCGTCGAGATGTGGAAGATGAGAGCGCAGCCGAATTCGACGATGATGAGCGTCTTGCTGCGTAAAATTTGGCAAACGCGGGGGTGGGCGAGCGCTAGCCAGCGGTCGACAAGTCGGGGAGGCGGACGAGACCAAGTCGGAAAGCGCCGAACGAGAAGAGAAGAGCAAAAGAGAGGAGTGGAAGCACGCCGATCAACGATGCGTGATCACACGTGATGAGTCGCGGTCACGGGGTTGAGCGAATACGTAACTTCGCGACTTGTCGGAGGAGAGCGCTGAGGGGCTCAAATATGGCCAGGGATTCGAACTGATTTTCCATGGATCCCTAAGTCCGGGAATTGAGGTTCGCAATGACTTATTTGCTACACACGCCCGTAACCACACCTCATTCGCCCGATAAATTATGATAGTCGCTCATGTATGCAATTTTGAGCAGTCAGAAGGACAGGGTTCTGAGCACGGCATATTGGTCAATGCTTTCCCTATCGTCCGGGTGTTGATGAACAATGATCTGCATTAATATAGTTGTTACGCGAAGTCCTTACTTGACAGAAACTTCCGGAAACAGGTATCTGTTGCTCGACGCGTTCAAAATACATTTCGTAACCTGAAGATTTGTCATGGATCATTTTCTGCGTCTATGCGCATATTAATTTAGAGAGAGGGAAAGCAAAGACACGGTGCGCCGGATGTGCGTCCGCCGCGTCTGCCCACGATAATCTGCCTGTGTGTTCACATGTCTCTGCAGACCACCCGTTCGATTCGGGGTCCGGTCTTGCGCATTGGGTCGATCTATTATTCTTTTTTGGTTTGCCTAGCATTGAGGATCGCGAGACAACTTCAGGATCCTCATCGTAGTCTGGTATACCTGTTTACCTCACACATGACACGCTAGGTACAAAGATCCGCGGGGCTCTCTGCGTGCCAGCCGCATCCATTCGCGGCCTGTACCCCCAGTTCGACTCTGGGTTGGGTCCAGCGACAAAATGACGATTAATTCTGCTTTTTTTTCGCTCTTTATCCCTTCCCAGAATTGTGACAAATGAGTTCGTTGAAATAGTCGTGTTCCCGGCAGTATTGATTATAGCGCTCAAGTTGTGACACCTGTTCGCTTCGAGATGGGAGACTTGCGCTCGGTTCGCCTTGTGCAAGCACAAAGAGGATGAAATTTGCAGGGAACAAAGAGGAAATCCGAAGCTACATAATCTTCACCCATAAACGTGAACTGCACACTGACTGTCGAAGGGCCTCCGAACAGAGTTTGGAATGCGGCACGGGATTGTAATCAAGGGAAGCATTTGGTTTAAAAAAAAAAACACAAGAACGCCGCGTCACGGTCCCCCACTTTGGCTGAGCATATTTTCAGTGTGCATGTCAATTCATAACTCCAGCCAGCGACTTGCGTTCAGTTGGCCGCGCCAAAAGCAAGCCAAAAGTTTCTGGGAAGGGTGATGTGGGGTGCTGGGAGCGAAGAACACACCGACAATCAAGGCAGTGAGTGGTGGAATCAACAAGTACACCACCGAAGCTGAAACGGAATTTCAAAAGGCTTCGAACAGGGATAATTTTATAAAAAGACAAGATGTGCCGGAGCTTCGCTCCGGCCTCCGCGGGCTTCTGGGAAATATTTTCACCGTTCTCATTGTTGGTAATAAGTACCCAATTCAGAGATAAACTGGAAGAGGATAGGGAAATATATTCAACACAACGAGGTACGGGTTGGTAAGCGTTGTATTGTTTGTCTAGGAGATACTAGGAACATATATTGAGTGACCGAAGGAACGGAAACAGCGGCAGTGACAGCTCAAGGTTGACAAAGACTGTGCTATTCTGGAATTGTTCAGGGCCCGGGCGGACGGTGTAGTGATACATCTTGCACGCGACATGCATTTGCTACCTGAAGCTTCGGTCCAAAACCATCAGTGTCGGATGTTTATTCGAGAGAAAATGACGAGGATCACCACAATGGCGCCATACATCAGCCCAATACCGTACGCTCAGCGCCCAGAGGGCGTTCAATTTGAGGAAGCTGAAGGCGAAGGGAAAAACCTATGATCCAGAAGTTGAGCTGCAAATAAGAGCATTGTAAGTTGGTTATTTCAACACAAATGAGCGGGGTTGAGGGAGAGGGAGTGAGTGAGGGACACAGAGACATACCATTCACGCCCTGAGATGAACCGGATAGGGGTCTAAGGCCATGTACAGGCCCTGTGGCAAGCCGCCTTCAGCAAGCAAAGGTGTCGGCGTGAAAACTTACGAGCACTGTCCTGGTTTCAATTAATCAAGTAGCAGAAAGAGTATCCAAAGAACGCGTCGCTATAATCCACCAAACATGAGTTAGCTCGAGCATCGAATCCACATGGATGATTACCAGTGAAGGGTTTGAATCATGCGTGAAAGTAGTACCGGTGAGAAATGTCAGCGGTAACAGCTGGGGACAGTCATGATCAGTACTAGTATTTCAGACAAAATCAAGTGAAAGCACACCGACCAGGATAGCGCTGCTGGCCGGGCGAGACAGCGGATCAGCATGCCCTATTTTAATACCGATACCTACGGAGCGTAATACCTCCCGTGAAATTTCGAGACAGTGAGCATGAGGGTATTTTGAAATGCTTGCGTAGTAGTTCCAGGAGTTGAATGTTGAACTAGACGGACAGGCGAAATTGAAGGGCAAACACTGACCAGAAACGTTTGCATTTGAGACGGGCGAATTAGGAGGCGAAGTAGGTACTTGATGGATCCTCGTCGTAGTTCGGATGAGCCCACCCAGACCCTCGGGGAGATGTTACGTTGCGTTGAAGTTATGTTGAAGGAAGGAACGTCAAGAGCGAGATCCCGAGAAGCTTTCTGTCCGCAAACGTGGCATCTTGCTGCTGTTGCGACTGGGACCAAGAAATATATCATGCTACCGCTTCTTGATAGGTCTTGAGTCGAGGATATATGAAAGGCGAGTACGTGCAGGTGATATGAATTCCAAACAGCGGAGCGATGAGCAAGTGATTGTCGATATCGCGTCATTCCAGTTGATTTGCACGAGGCTTGCGGGAAACAAAGCTAGTGACATAACAGCCTAACAGAAGTGGCCCCAAAAGACTTTGAAAGTGAAAAATCCATGATTGAGTAAAGCGGTTCTTGGCACCGCGATCCGACCGCCTTGTCTTGACAAATGTTGACCAGACTTTTGCCAAGATTGCGAATACTCGAAGGGACGAGACTGCACAGTATAGCGGGAGCAAGAAGAGCTTGCCATCGGTGGAATGATGGGGGTAGAGGCGAAGCAGCGCTTAGAGAGAGTTCTTCCCTTTGAACGGAGGTTGAGCGTGGCATTCGCAGCATCGAAAATGGGATAGCTCGACGGCATGACGCCCCGAAAGCTAGATTGCCCGTTGGAAAAGGCATTGACACAACCGAGAGTTTGGAACGGGGCAGAGATCGTGCGGGTCATGTGGAGTATCAAAAATGGGATGCTGTAGCTCGATGGCATGACGCCCCGAAAGCTAAATCGTCTGTTGGAAAAGGCAGTGACACAACCAAGAGTTTGGAACAGGGCGGAGATCATGCGGGAAAGAGACAAAAGAGGATAGAACAAACATGTACATACGAAATCAGGACATCTGCTTAAGATACGAGTAATAATCTGGAGAGAAGAGAAACAAAGAGCTCAATTAGCGACACTCAACGAATATTGGAGTCTGAAATTCCAGTAATCATATGTTTCTGTCAACGAGTTCAACCATCCGGAGGTGAACAGCAGGATCGTGGGCCTTCGTATGAGGACACCAAGTTCAGCAGCTCCGTACCCAAGAAGCCTTGTCATTCGATTTCTTCATTTCTCCGGGGTTTGATCCTCCGTGTCATTTATATTGTTGACTTTGACTCAAATATTCAGTTCGAGGCTTGAAGTACATGCGACGGCTCACCATGCGCGACTAACGCCTCCGGTTTTGTTGACTAATTGATAACGCGGATAACCCTGCTATTTCCTGGCTGTCTGCATCGAAACCCTTCGCACTATGAAATTGATGCAGGCCAGCGTAAACATCAGAATCCTTTGGCAAAGCCTTCCAACAATGAAAGTAGTAAGCTCCGGTTGCGGGAATCCGCGCCGCGCAGCCTCATACAATGAGCTCCACGTATACTTGGACAGAGACAGTCACTGCGTTCAGGGCTGCCCTACACTCAATCAGTCTAGATACATGTAGGTCTGGGAAGGTAAGCGTAGGTGGATATACAGGCTCTGTGTAGCAGATTCGACCAGACCTAGTCTCAATTGAGCGCATGTACACGTAGCCTCGATCTAGCTGTGTCCAGAAGAACTATGCAGACCCTGTGTAGTCAACTTCTTTCCACTTCGCAGCTTGGCGTGCCTCTTCGAGTTTTTCGCCGCTATCTCCAGGATACAGGTGCCCCTTGGGCGGAATCAACAGGTTTACGAATTCCTGGGTACGAAATCGGCACTGATATGTTGTGACGCGAAACACTGAGACGTACGTGTGCGAGGACAAGGCCGACAACGTTTAATATATCTTCGCGATGGTTTTTGTATGGCTGTAATAGTGGGGCATAATTATTTGGTGCACACCTTGGTAGAAAATTTCACTGCCTCACACATTCTTACATGATAATTCACTGCCTCAGCGAATGCTAAGTCAAAATTTCACATGTACACAGTGTAGTACAAAAAATGCAGAACCACCCTCTTCCAAAAATTCACTGGTCGGAAATGTAGCATAAATATTTCACACCCTCAAAACCCACCAAAAATTTACACCGCTCCGAGAGGTTGGATTCTTTCACCGCATCGCACTTGATCAAAAAAATTCACAGATTGGCAATTGCGCAGCAAAAATGCACGACGGGGTGAACTTGTATGGAATTGCTGCCTGCAGCATCCTGTGGTCCAAGGACTGCTTCCCCCCCACTCAGAGGTCTACAGTAGGTTTATCGCTAGACGTGTGTGTTCCAGATACGTTGGACAATCGGTCAGCCCCGAGAAAACCCTCAAATACGAGAACTGCCTGAGAGAGGAAAGAAAAGAAAAATGAGGCAGCTGGACCGAGGCCAGTCACCGAACTGACAGGTGGTTGGAATGAGTTCGAACATGGACAACAGAGACGCGAACAAGGACAGACAAATACCATGGATTGTGGAGAGTGAAGTGGAATTTGAATTGGGCAAGGAAAGAAAGACAATAGAAACCGACACAGCGACCACAGGCACCCCGCAGATCTCAATTAGAGCATCATAGTGTGAGGAATGCGGCATAATAGACTCAGAGGGAGTCCGTATTGTGGCGGCGAGGACCTGCGTAAGCAAGGAAGTCGACAGAGAGCTACGCAGAGTGAATGGGAGAATTTTTGGAGGCTGCACGACACATGTGATGTTCCCGAGGGACACGAAGCACTGGAGAAGGCAAAAACATGTTTTTTTTTTTTGGGTTGATGGCCAAGTGATCACAGATCTCTGTTTCCATGCCTAGCCTGTTAGCAGGGGCATTATTGTGAAAGGTTCCGAAGGGCACAGGGAGGCTCATATGACATGGGATGATCCAAATGCAGTGGACAAGGCATAAAGTCCAGATGCAATGAATATTTGTTATATCAGCCGAAAGGGTGTAATTTTGAAATGGAACATGTGTCCTCTTTGCGGCCAGTGAAGGTGTGAAATTGTGCATATTTTTGCGGATTCGAACCGGTGCAAATTTTGGTGAGCAGCACACCTGTGAATTGTTTCAACATGGTCTATTTTTGTCAAAACCTTGAGCAGTGAATTTATCATGAGGTGGTTAAATTGTTTGCAGAAAACAGACCATAATTATGCCCCAGTATTACCCCCATATTTTTGATTTACTTTATGGTTGGTTGCGGAATGCACCGTTTTTTTTTCGCATACCATTGTGTGGCGTTCAGTTCTTTTTCGGGGAAGCAGGCGCGCGGAAAGCAAAGACAAGAGGTCCGGCACGTATTCCTGAGATTCAAATAAATCTATGGGGGTAATACTGGGGCATAATTGTGGTCAGATTTTGGGGAAAAAGATTCACCACTTCACCAAAATTTCACAGGTCCTGTGCATCGGAAAAATTCACCACCTCGGAAAGGCATAGAAATATTCACTGCTTTGGGATCAAGTGCAAAATTGCACTGCTGTACGTGGTTGAAGATATATACAGTGATTGGAACACTGGTGGGATATCGGGCCGAAATCCATAAACGGAAGTTGAACAATTTTCGGTGCCAGAAGACTAGCGTACGACATGACTGTTATGTTTGACACCTTGGGGTTGTGCTTTGCAGAGACTCTGAGATGTATACATGGTCTGAAACAAATCCAACAAGATATATGTTTGCAAATAGCTTATGAGGATGAAGTTACACTGATTTGAGCCATATGTTTATTTTTGGGTGATATCTTTATCACAAATGTTCTAGAGCAGAACAAGGAATCTCTGAATACATTGGCAGCCTGCCAGATTTACATTATAAGGCTGCATACTTTTAATTCAGCTATTTGGCCGCTTGCCAAGTGGGTGCCGATTAAATGCCGTGATATATCAGATGCAAACAGCGGCAATCCTGTTGGCCGTGTCTGCATGCGGTGAATTTTGGTGCTGAGGCAAAAGATGGTGAGGTTTGCACAAGAATTGCGGTGGTGGCTTTTTATTGTCAAGCAGTCCGAGGAGGCGAATTTTTGAATCAACTTCATTGAGGTGGTGAATATTTCGGGCGGAGTGAGTGAGCCGATGAAAAATCAGGGACAGGTGTGCATCAAATAATTATGCCCCAGTATTACAGCCATATAAATCCAATGATCGACACGCACTCCCATCCACCTTTTTCAGCCTGTGGTCCTATCGGACCGCTCGATCCGCCATCATGATGTTGACAGTTCGGCTAAAAAAGATGGACGGAAGGTTCCGGTAGCACTTCAGCCCATCATTTCTTCATTTCTTTACCTGAAGTGCGGATCATCGGAACGTCTGGGTAACCGAGACAGGTTGCTCCCAGTTTATGTGGAACTCATTGGCATTTCGAGGTAGTACTTGTAGTTATTAATTACATGTACTATCTCCTCACCCACGGGCGGATCATTGGAGACCATTTTCCGTCCTCTTGAAGCCTCGTATAAGGAGCAGGGAGAAGACCACCTCTGTAAACCCTGCCGACACTACCACCCCCAGGAAACGCATTTACGTGCTTATGCCCGGCTCACCGGGCATGTCGTGTTGGGCTCGACTCAGAGACTCCGGACTGCACAGGCCAGTCCTTCATCATCCCTGCGTAATACCCACTAAAACCTGGGTCTCCCCGATCCAGTCTTTGGGGAGAGTGCCTTCATTTGCTAAAGTGCCTTTCCAGGTCTTCAGAACGAGGGACTTCTGGATTGTCCTTCGTGCCCACCGGCTGTTCGTCATTTGGCAGTCAATTTCCAGTCTCATGTTGATAGCTTTGCACCATCTTAGTCGAATCTCACGCTCGCTTGCTGGGTCCTTCCCTTGTATTCTTCGTTCGTTTCTTATTCTCCACGCTAGGTGCGCAGATTCTGAGACTATTATTCTGTAGAGTCGTGAGGTCGCCCTATCGGTCTTGCCTGGTTTTGTACCCTTTTTGATTAATGCACATGCCATGATCTCACCAATGGAGGGGCGTAGGGGTACTCCGGTTTTCATGCGCCACAGGTCAGAGGCCAGGTCCCAGATTTGTGCTTGGCCATTTTCGGTGCATTTTGTTAGGATATGGTCCATGGATTCCTCTATCCCGCATTTTGGGCAGGTGCTCTTATATTCGTGTCCTGGGATTTTGTCCCAGTGGTCACCAACTTTGTAGCCGTCATGCAGGAGCATCCATAGAAAGAAGCGCACACTACGGCTGAGATCTTTGTGTCTCACTGCATGCCAAAGTTGTTTCGGGGATGGCGCCTCGCCTTCGCTATTTGTGGCTGCTGCTATCGCCTTCTCCAGGTTTCGTGTCGTTTTCTTACGGTCCATTGCTTCCTGGTGATTGTGGGTCATCATTTTCCTCTGCATAATTATTTTGTAGGCTTTCGACTGTGTCATGGAAGCTAGGCGTGCTCCTGGTAGTAGCAGCTGTCTTGGGATTTGGGTATCCACCATGTCTGAGCCTTCTGGTTTGAGGCGGCCTTCATTTGCGAGTGCATCTGCTTGTTCGTTACCTTCAACCCCTGAATGACCCTTGATCCATTCGAGGATTGTAGGTGCTGTGCGTTCTCGAAGGCGGGCTAGTGTCACTTGTAGCAGGAGGCCATTCTTGGTGTCCATAAAGCCCTCATTTTCGTGTTTTCTTTGGTGTTTTGTGAGCGCCTCAATTGCAGTTTTAGAGTCACTGATGATTCTTAAGGGGACGTCCCTTGGGTTGTCTTCCAGTGCTGTTTTAATTGCAAGGATCTCGCCCACATTATTTGACGGTGACAGCTCGTTTGGTACTCTCACAGCTCTATTTCTTATATCTTGGACCCCATAAAATATTCCTGCACCGGCTCGTGCTTTGGCAGTTCCGTTTTCGGTTGCTGAGCCATCTGTGTATACAACAATCTCTTCTTCATCAGGTTCTGGGTCCATCTTTGTTCTGGGTGGGGCACTACTGCTTGTGAGTCCCTCTCTGAAGATGCGGAATTTAATATACGCGAGTAATACACCCTCAACTAGCAAAGCCGCTGGCGGCCGCCGGTGGTTACCAATGGCCATTGGTGGCCATCGGTAGATGGTGATTGGCGACGTTCGTTGCCGTGGTTCGGTGATCTCCAGCTGATCCACCAATCGCCGGGGATAACCGGTGATCCAACCCGATGAACTCCAGCGGATTTGGTTGGAGTTCAATGGATTTGGGCCAGAAAGGCTTGCTTCAGGGTTTTTCATGATCAGGACAATCCAACTGAACAATAGGCCTTAGCACTGGGTCCCGGACGTATATTATTGAGCCTACTTATATCCAAATGTTAAGGTACAGCACGCGATAATTTTTCATTGAAGTTGAACATGCACAGTGACCTGTTTCAACACGACTCAAACAAATATCTGCGAGCCTGGCTGGCTACCGGCAAAGCTTTTCACGGGGATATAAATATAGAGCGTTTTTTTCCGCTGAGGGAGTGAAAATTTAACATTTTTGTTGAGCATGGTTCAAGCAGGGATATCAGCCTCAATTCCGGCGGAAACCAGTGGAAACCAGCAGGGAATTATCCAATGGAATCCATTGGGAATCGGCGAAGCCACTGCTTTTCGCTGGATTCCGGTGCAAACCATTGAACTCAAAGCGGAAACCACCATCAACCGCTGCCGAACGATGCCGATCAGCCGTTTGATAGCTCCGCGTGTATTACTGATATACGCGGAGCTTGCAAACCGCCGATCGGCAATTGTCGGCATCATTGATCGCCGGCCTCCGATGTTGTCCAGTGCAGAATGATCCCAATGGAATTTGTTGGTGGGCCAGATCCAGATCTTCCTGACCTCTTGCATACTGTAGGAATTCGACCAAAGGTTCACGGGGTGTCACCCGTCACCTCAATTGTTCACTGACCAAATTGTTCATCCCTCGGCAATCGCGCCAACATTACCCTATATGGCAGTTCGGCAAATGCCGGACCGAACTTTTTTGACATTCTCTTGCGTTTTTAGGCCCAAAAATTCAAGTGTCACCTTGACCTACGTCAAAATTGTCCAGTTCCCGGGCGCCCGTCAAGCGTCACCTGAACCTTTGGTCCAATTACTACAATAGTTCACCCGTTTAAGCGCGGCCCTTATCTGTTCTTGAATGGTTAAACGGGTAATTTGATAAGTTTTCACACAGTGTATATGATGGACCAGCACTTCTAGAGAGGTCGGATCAAGATTGAACGTTCAAACTCAAAAATATAATGTGGCTTTTCCAGATCCAGGTCCTACAGATATACTGTACTTTTTCGTTCAAATCGACATGGGGTGTGACACGTGACCCATTTGAGCAATTCGACATTTCGGCAACCGCCAAATCCTTGTGTGACATCTAAAAATTTTCAACATCTGAACCGAAAATTTGGTCTTTTTTACACGTGTTCCGGCTGTTTTCACCATTTTAGAACCTGCGTGACCGCCTGGAGGTTCGACAAAGAGCCGCGTGACGCGTGACCTCGACCACAATTCGGCATCGACACAGGGGTGCGTGACGCGTGACTGTCGAATTGAATGAAAAAAGTAGAGTAGGTGAGTCAAATATATCTGGTAGTAGTCATCTTCGTCGCTTCATTACTTCGCTTATTTTCAAGGAACCTCGTCACTTTTACCGCATATATGGAACGTTCGTTATTTCAGATGATTTCCGTGAAAGTTCGTCAGGTGAGTGAATTCTGATCGAAGTCCGTGAGCTCGCAGTTCCGGATTATCCGATGTTGAACATCAGGTGGCATATTCGCCCCCTTCCCTTCTACCATCATCACTACCGTCGCGCCCACACAAGGAATCCACGGGATTGCCAACATGCGCCAACATCCCCAATTTGAAGACAGCTTTTATTGTCCTGGTGTGTCTATTCCACTCCCTTCCGTGTTGCATACCCCGGCATGGACACGCTGGGTTGGTCGAGAGCTGGATTGACTTGATCGAGATTGATCTTCGGTAAGTATAGTGCTTCCGAGCTGTCGCATGCCAGGCGTGTTTCGGCGTCGCCGTTACTCGCCCATCTCTCCGTCGTTCAATTGCCAACGATTTCCTTCCATCCCCTCACTTCTGAACTTCTGACGTTCAAAAAAAAAAAAAAAAAAAAAAGAACCGCAGCACCCTTCCAATCCAAATCGCTTCAAACTCTAGGGATATGTCGCTGCGGAGCACCCGTTCGAGGGTCGGGTCGTGGTCGTTGGCGTGCCTTTTGACTGTACCTTCATGAGTATAACCTATTGGTGATATGCCGATGTCACAAGGGAGGCTTTCGCATCAGAAACCGCAATCAGATATCCATCATTCATGATTCCGAGCGGGAGAATCAATTACGCAGTGGTTAGAAACACGGTACTCGTTTATTTTGATCAACCGAAGAAACCGGCGGATCACTGGCAGAATCGATATCGATTCGGAATTGGAGCCAGGATTAACACACGATCGTCAGCATCGACTTTCTCGAGTCATTGTCAACGTTGACTTCCCCCAAGTAATCCCCTCTCAACGAGTTGGAGTAACATAGGCTGCTCCAACGATGTCAGTGGTTCTACTGATAGTCCGATGAGAATATGAGAAATCATCCGGAAAGATTGGACTTGACAACAGCCACATTGTTCGGAGATCATAACAGCTCCAACAGAACGTGGGAAAAGTTGTACATCCCAACATCAACACGACAAATCTGGCAGAGGGCATAAGTCGGCAAGTTCGCGACATTGTATTTAGAATGCCTGTGGCCATTAGAGTCAAAATTAGGATTATAATGAGGGAAAGCGTGAAACCATGACCGCGAAAGGGAAAGAAGCTGTCGGCAAAGAGTTAACTGAACGACATGTTCCACCAACGAGTCATGCTTTGCGATGTTCCCTAGAATATCGGCAAGCGAAATTAAGAACCGAAATCCATTTCGAATCAAGCATTTCCCGTATCCACTTGAGGTTGGATTCGATGGCGAATGTTTCTCCTTCCTTTGTCTGTCGCTTCTCAGAATTTTTGTCAAAAAATGAGAACAAAGTCGCAAAATGTCCATCGTTAATTCAAATTCAGATAGATAGTCGTACTCATGCTCATGGCCGTGCTTCTACCCGCGCGAACTCAAGTGGACTTGTTGGAAGGGAGTGCTGAAAGGCTTACGGAACTATCTTGACCACACCAAGGAATTCAGATTGTTTTCGCTGGGTTTTCGCATGAATCATTGACTAATTGCCGTGGCTAATGATTTGTTATACGCCATATTTACGGGCTCATTTCCCCAAATTGCTGGTTGCAGATGATGCTCTGGACAGACTGAAGGAAAAGACCGGCAGCACTGAAACCAGCAAAATCGAGAGATATCATATCCCCGCAGCACACATACATCGGTTCAATTCGGGGCCGGGTCGTTAGAGTCTGGCGGAGAAGTTCTTTTTCGAAATTCGAAGATGGAGTCTCATTGCATGATGATGCATGTATATACCATACGGAGAGATTCACAAAGGATTGTGGACTGGAAATTGCAAAGGAGTATCCAAGATCAATCTGATCATACCGTACGTTCGCGATGTCTTAATCGCAGTCCACAAGTGCATGGTCCTCTCCAATCCGTGTGCCATAACATTAGGACTGGAATTGCTGGTGTACGACGCTGCAGACAAATGGAAATAGAGGACCTGTAGCATTGGATGTGCGTCCGCCCACGATGATCTGACTGTGTGTTTAAAGGTCCCTGCGAAACACCCGTTCGATTCGAGGTCGGTCTTGCGGGTTAGGTCGATCAATTATTATTATTGTTATTATTGGTTTGCCTAGCGTTGAGGGGGGGAGACCATCTTCGTGATGCGTGGTTATGAGCGCTCAGGGATAGCGATATTTTCACTGGCATCTCTTGACTCCGTATCGAATTTCTTGAATTCTTTCAGTTCATTCGGCCACCGGTGGCGGCGAAAAACCCTCATACTTACACGCGGAGTGCAGTCGCCACTTACCCTCGTTTTACCGACATCCCTCCTGCTTTGGTTCTTGTCCTGATCTCAACGTTTTTCTGGGTCTGGGGACGACGAACAGGAATTGAAGCGGTCCAGAATCGATGCGGCCTACAGCCCAATACAGCCTTCGGGTACCCGCATCTTGTTACAGCTTCACGCTGGCACAACCTCCCAGGTCCTCATAAACTCCTTCTTCATCATAGTGAACGGCAAGGGGCCGCATCCCGAATCAGGATCGACAGGCGCGTCCGGCTGGGTGCTTTGGCCGTACTCCACGAGCCATCTGCCGGTATACCTGGAAAGAACTACGTGAGTAATTCAGAACATATTATCCAAGGCAATACTCGTACGTTCCAAGGACCTCAGACGGGAGAATGGCCTCGGCGAAGCTCCCAGTGGTGAATCCGCAGAAAGCAGTACCGATATTTGGGCCCGTGAGAATGCTAATACAGCGGTCTTAACATCATGGATCGAACACCTAGAGGAGTAGACAACGTGCCCGAAGAGGGGCGTCTCGACACCGCCCGCAGGGGTGTAGAACATGCTGATGTTAAAGGCGGACGGTCGTGGGGATATCATCAGCAGTCGCCAGCCTACTAGGTGTGGCGGCGATATAGCCCTGTATGACGTTGAAATCACTCTTGAAAATTGTGGGAGCCAAATGAGCGCCAGCCCGAAGAGCAAGCGTAGTACCGAGGAAGACGATTTGAGTGAAAGTGCTGAAGTACATCGTAGGTCTTTCGCTGGATATCAAGCGCAGAACTTGCAGGGTTTTATATTCCTCCCTTCCATCAACAAGTAAAAATTGAACGGGCATTCTTGGCCGCCGAGAGTCGTGTTCGACGCGCAGGAGCGCGGCTAGATCACATTAAACTTCTCCGCAGTACTCACATGCAAGCATGGGAGTAATGCGGACGTCTTGCAACAGCAATACTGTGAATGCTGCTCACAAATTCGGCCACCAATTGTTCCACAGCGGTGATTGACGCTCTGGAATATATGTCTGACAATCAAAAACTCGGGAGAAGTCATGTCTGGAGGCGGGTGGCCTTGCGGTCTGTGCTCCACAGATATCATCCGGTCAGTAAGAAGGCAAAGACAGCAGGTTCGTGGCTTAGGCCTGGCGGTGCGCATATCTGTATTCTCTCACGCGGATCCCGCCGCAGTAGCTGCACAAATGATTTTCAGACACATACCGAGAATAATTATTTGACACCATTCGAGTCTTTTCGCGTGCACCTTGAGATTCCTTTGGAAAGAAGTTGGTGCTAACCCTAAGCAGAGACCCGATTCAGCTAGACAAGGGGTGCAGAGGGCAGTGCGCGCGGTAGGAAGTGGGGGATCGTTCGATTTTCCTAAATTTATGAACAGCGAGAGAACCTCGGTTGAGACAGATCGTGGAAAACGCGGGAAAAATCGGGCTATTTGCGGACAGGATTCCGCCTGTTATTCCCCGTGTGCCAACCTTTCTCAGCTGCGGGAATATTCTCCAAAATACCGACAGCGGTCTACACGCGCGCGTTTGGGTCGTTGAAGACCACTATCGGAGTACCAATTATCGTACCACCTATCTTGGAGAATCAGGGCAGTTCTTCCCATTCGGTGATGCTGTCAAACAAGATTCTCACCTGGCCACGATGAGAGCATTGCCTCTCCTGGGCCAAGAAGAGAAACAGGATGCGATGCGAACGTAAGAGCAGAAGGAAAGATTTAATTAAGCCATCGACGGCAAAAAATCGCAAACTAGCGAGTGGCATTGTCGGCTCCACCGCGCAGCCGCAGCCACGGAAGAAAGAGCAAAAAGCCGAGCAAAGGCAGACACTGAGCGACGGAGCGAAAAGGAAAAACTCGGGAGAGAAAGGGACAAAAAGAAAAGGGGGAAATCTAAGACGTGACGTCGTAGCCATCCAGTGGATCTCCGCTCGGAAAAGTTGATCCGCGACTGCCGAAGAGGAGAGACTGGAGGCTACGCGAGGGGAAAAAAGGAGAGATGAGTGGATCAAAACACAAAGCCCGTCGGACGAGAAGAACTCGAATAGGGAATGACATTGCAATTTATTAGTTCCTCCATGCTGTCGCAGCTGCAGTAAAGACGAGGAAGCAGGAAACCGAGCAAAGGAAGCGACGAGAGGGAAGAGAAGAGAGACGCAGATGGGCGAGATGTCGTCTTCGTCGGGATTCCCACCCAGCAACAAAGGAACTTCTGCTCCCTCCGCGCCCGCCCCAAAGGTGAGACTGGGCGCGGCACAGAACGGAAGCGAATACAACGAAACACAAGCGAATGTAATCGTCGTTACCGCTCCGCGGCCCACAGACGCACAAAAATCTCGTGCGGCCCCAAACCTTGTGCACAGGACAGAGAAAAAGGACTCATTCGCCCAATAAATTATAACAAACAAGATATGCCGTCGCTCCGCTCCGGCTAACTTGGTTGAATGCAATCAATTGTAATCTCTTCGGACAGAAATGCAAGGCGGCATACAGGTGTCCACTGTCTACCTTTGTTAGGTGGGTACAAATCGAATACAATCACCAGCGCTCTGACCCCGTGTCGTTTGTTTAGGGCCCAGCAATACCTGCAGCAGTTTGCGTCGAGTGCAGCTTCTTCAACCGAAGTGGTGGGCTGCTCCGCGGCCCACTGCGCTCTTGTACATGTTAATATTCCCAACCCTTCGGAGATTTGCGTAAAAACTGAAGGCTGAATGAAATTTACTGAGAACGATTTATTGTACACAGTTCGTGGGGAGGCCAATGTTAATATTCAACTTGCTACAGTTATTATTGTGGATGCCATGCACACCAAGAATCGTTTGGTTGCCTTCGCACTCGTTCGCTGAGGTAGCGGTTAGTGGTGTGGCCCGAGTAACTTGGAGATAGGCTCACCGGTTTCCATCATTAATTCTACTGCATATTCAAGTTCCCACCGAGCTAGACCGAAGGTGGGAGATCAATAGCACCAGTTTGAGCGAGGCAAGCAGAAAAGCGACACACGTCCAGTTCAAAGACAATGAAACAGTGATCAGCGCGACGTAATTGAGGGGTGGTGACGAATTCAAATTGCACCTCCGGCGGACACGTCCTCTCGTATCTGTAAACGCACATCAGGTCTCACTGGATTAAAATGGCGAGACAGTGAAACGAACCAAATTAACAAAGCGAAACCGAATAGGTCGAACTTGAGGCCACGCTCGGCTAGAACCGCGGAAACGCATTGAAATGATCTGCTTGATGGATCAAGCATGACATACAATGACAGTGGCTTACCACGATCCTAAGGTTGGAAAGAAGAGCCTGAGACCTAAAAAGCCCTGGTAAGTTCGTGAAGTACTGTCCAGCAACATGAAATGGAGGCGCACAACATTTTCCACGGTACTCTGCATCACAAAGACTCCGCAGCATGGTTGATAGTACGTTGCAACCTCTAGTGTTGATGTCAATAAATTGTAATCAGAACTCCGAGAGAAAGTACACCGCCCATAGAAACTTGTGACTGTTTGTACGACAGGGACACATCTTGATTCTTTACAGTGAATCTTGGGGCGATGAAGCATAACGTTGCCGACTTGAATCAAGCGATCGGCAGTTTGAGACGATCCGACCACGTGCGCATTGACCTTGCATATCCAGCCATTCTTGATTACTCCAGAGCTCTCAGGCTTGGGCATTGCGGCATTGAAGCTTGGAACAATGTCTTGAAGTGTAAACGGCCAATCCCGACGTAATTGTACAGTTTGCACTGTTGATTATTGCGGTCTTGGCTCTTGAAACCTTGAATACATGGAGTGATACGTGCCGATGTGCGAGTGTTAATGCCAGACAGACATACCGAAAAATCGCCAGTGTAACAGCTAGCAGAGGGGATGATGGGAGAAGGAAGGAGCGAACGCTCGACAGATTTAGACCTCTCTCCCTTTTGAACGGCCATTGAGCGCTGCAGACCGTGAACATGTGTAGGCTCGAAACGGAAATGATGTCATAGAGAAGAACCCTCGAAGCTAAGATTTGATGCCGAGGGCCACATCTGGGCGCTAGGCGAGCGCTCCGTCGAAAATAAACAGCGGCATCCTCGGGAATTAGCGAAATGTGGGAGAAAAGAAGAATGTAAACATGTACACACGAAATCAGGACATCTGCTTAATATACGAGTAATAATAATAATAATTACTGGTGCATGCGGTTTTGAACGGACAGAAGAACAAGACCTGCAGCACTGGATGTACGTCAACTCTCGATAGCATCAGCTAATTGTCCCTGTGGAACACCCGGGGTCGCTGGTCGGGCCGTTCGGGTAATTCAAGTTCCAGCCAACTCTTTTTTGGGCATCAGATATCGCAAGTTGCCCGCTGCTTACAGTGCACGCCTCAGTCATTGATACGCGCAGTCCCTGCTATGTTCAAATCTTAGCTCAATCCGATGCATCGTCGTTAATTAGCATTGCCTTTGTGGCTTTGTCGTTTGCCACATCCGGTGTTCACTATGTCAAGTTCTGGAAGTACTGTTTCAAAAACCTCCTACCCGTACAGCCTACACGTTGTCTCACGTTATTATGACTCAGAAGTACTGGTGATTTTACCGCAGCCTGAGGTACACCACCGCCGGACGACCCCAGTTTGACGCAGAATGCACTCGTCTCGTTCCCCGATTTTCGTCCCCCCGCACGACACGACATCCAACTTGGCTGTTCTGTCGGGTCAAACCAAAAACCGACCAGAAGAGGAGAGCTCTTGATAGTGCATAAATAACTTGCTGCTGAAGTCAGGAATAAGTAGAAGGTCAGAGTCCCTCAGTGTTTTCAATCATAAATCTTCGTCACACGCAGCGCAGTGCGGTTGCCTAGAGCACCCAATGACGTTGATTGTTTGACAAGATTGCAATTGGCGGATGTGCCTGAGGTTCGGCTTCGCGTCCCATGGGTTTGGTAAACGGTGAGAAACTTTGAGTACTAGACAAAGAAAGTGTGGTTCTCTCTTCAACTCATGACCCGGGTCAATCAAAACCAGAAGTGATACAGGAGTTTGAGTGGATTTGGCGGGACTGGCATGCACAGAAAGTTACAACATTACCATTAACCAGGTTGTGTGCTGTTTATCGCCATATCTGCAGTACTTTTAATCTTTGTAGTGAGATTCATTCCCGTAGTTGAGGAGCTCAAAGTAGACGAGTTTTGTTTATCAGCGTTGTCCAGGCGGGAAGGTCGGCAAGCGATCGACACGGAGACGTTCAGATAAACGCTGACGTCCACCTTGACAGCTTCACGTCCAACAAGGGGCCTGACAGATCGACGCCCTCTACTTTCGATGCACTCGTAAACACTCGCTAGTTATAGCTAGGAACCCAGGACCTTCATCAAACCCGCTTCGACCACATGAGGTCCCTGTCGACGCTGCTTGCATCGCTATTTGGGGTAGCTGCCTCCCTTCAAAATGTTCCTGGCTGTCTGCCCGATGAACAAGCCACCATCGTCTCCCAAACTAACTTCGAGGTTCCGATTCCGAAACTAGACATGTTTACAAATGTTACTGTTACCGCTTTCACATGTCCCAGTCGCGAAGCCCCAGATGATTTCCCGCTGGGACCGCCAATTGATATTTGCGGACTGGTCGAAAACGGCGCGATCTTTCACGGTAAGAGATAGGGACTTGTGGTGAAATTTTTAAAATTGATTTCTTGCGTTCTGGTAGAGGGCGCTTTCACCTCCTTCCAAGGACCTAGTGATCAACCCAATCTCAAAGACTGTTTGCTCATCGATGATGCGATACAGGACAGTAGACATCGGCTTTACAGTTGCAATTGAGTTTGATATATGCATGTGTCAATTCCAGGCTTTTCCCGCGACAATCTCGTGACCGTTCCCCCACGAGCTGGAGTGGTTCTCTCGATTGACAACGTCAGCAACAGCTGCGTTCTAGTGTGGTTGAACGACAACACGGCCGACACCTATAACACATGTGTCGGGGCAATTGTGAGTCCGCGAATTTCCTACTCTTTCCGCAACCTTTCGCAATACTATAAAACTCACATCGCACCACTGCAGTCTGAAATGTTCCCTTTCAGCACAGAAGCTGGCGAATGCACACAGGCGCAAGACGGGTTGAACATATCCTATCACTCTCCCGATCGGCCCGGAGTACAGAATTGGGAATGGCAGTATGGCTCTTTTGCTTTCTGACTCTGCATGTATTGACAACCCATCCTTGTCGTAGCATCGCGTCCGCAAGTGCCTTGAACTTCCAGATTTGAGTTTGAAGTCAAATATAAATTCTTTGTAGTGTACCTCATACTCCTTGAATGATGAATGTATCTGCGCTCCATCGTGATCTGTGGGCTCCTTGATCGAGTGAAATTTCTATAGAGGATTCAAAGATTTAGCCAAGGAAAGTCCAGGATGGAGAAGCAAAAACATTTCAAACATTCAAGTAGGAAGTTCTCTACGATGGAACCGGTTTCTTTCAAATGATCAAGGGAGAGAATAAATGGGTATGGACCTGGGAGATGATTAATAAAAAAAAATGTTGCGAGCTGGGTTCGAAACGGCAACGAGACAATAAGCTGACATCCAACGGAGGACTTTTTGAATATTTTTGAATAGAAGATTTTTAGTTCCACATATGATACCTATGATGTTCCAAACATAACATTATGAAACTTCATCCTGATGTGATAAACTTTTTCACAGCCAGAAAACTTTTTAGGTCAAACCTCAGAATACCCATCTCCTACACTCCTGTATACTTGGTTGGTATGTAATAACTGAGAAGGAGCCTACAAAATTACATTTGATTGAGTTTTGAGCAATTGCCTGATTGGGAGCTTGTACAGGGCCACATATGGCTGCAGTTCTCCTGTTGGTGATAAAAAACATATAAGCAGAGACAACATAAGTGACTAGACAGTACCTGGTTGCTACAGGAACTGGAAGAGCTACTCCTAAATAAATTCACAATGAAAGCGGATAATGAGCTTCAGTTGGGTTCAACAGTGCCAGGGCTGTCCAGAGGATCTGTTGGAGGACTGAATACATGTCTTCTTCAAACAAAATGAGCTGTGGCATGCCATTCTGACTAACGTGTCAGGAAATTCGACTACTGGACGAGTTTTCATCCACGTACAGTCACTCATCACGTGATATGTGACAAGTGACAATACGTCCCAGTTCCTTTCACACATGCTTGAAATGCTTGTTGACAGAATATGAGTGAGACAGTATTGGTAAACACTGCACAACTTCCTTCATTTTGTCTGATTTTTAACAGCTTTTCTCACCTCCTCCATGTTGCTTGTAGTCTTTGGTGTTTCTGAGGCCCTTGTTAACACAGTTCGCATCAGTGACAACTCAGGCTCTGCTGTGTGGGTACATTCTGACTTAGAATTGCAGAGCTTTTCAGAGGAGAATATCCAAATGTAACATTTTAAAACTTTTTCTGGAGGTAAAAACTTCTTCATTACTCGTATATTAAGCAGATGTCCTGATTTTATTTGGACACTGTTTACATTCTTCTTTTTTCTCCCACGTCATGGCGATTCCCGGGATGCAGCTATTTGTTTTCGACGGAGCGCCCACTTAGCGCTCGCTGTTAACTTTCAGCATCAAATCGTGGCCTCGATGGATTCCCTTTATGGCATAGTTCCCCTTCTGAGCCGACCGCATGACCCGATTCGCACCACTTAATGGCCGCTCAAAAGAGAGCTGTCTGAATCTGTCCGGCGTTTCTTCCTTTCTTCCCCCGCCATTCCATCCGCTAGCTGTTCCTCGTCGGTTCTTGGATCTGCCCTCGCCCTCTGCCTGGCATCAACGCTGGCACTTCTCATGCCTTGAAAACACTTGATTCTTTCATCTATTCAAGATTTCGATACACTGTTCAAGTTTCAAGGTCACAAGAATCAAGCCTATGAGCCGAAGGATCATCGAAATCGCCTGTCTATGCAAGATTGTGAACCACACGCCATTGGATCGTTCAAGTCGCATGGCTGGGCGCTCTCTTCAAGCCGCACGCAAGATTGTGAACCACACGCCGTTGGATCATTCAAGTCGCATGGCCGGGCACTCTCTTCAAGCTGGGCGCTCTCTTCAAGCCGCACACAAGACTGTGAACTACACGCCGTTGGATCATTCAAATCGCATGGCCGGGCGCTCTCTTCAAGCTGCATGCAAGACTGAACCACACGCCGTTGGATCGTTCAAGTCACATGGCCAGACGCTCCCTTCAAAGCCACACAAGGTGTAGCTATTTCTGGCAACATGGTGCCCGCTGCAACACGCACTGCGACTCGGAGTCCTGGATAGGATCAAGATCGCATCATCCTACGCTTCTCGCACTAATTTCAAGCAGCTGTCGAAGACTGGTAACGAATTTTTATTGGTTTGGGAAATGTACTTTTACCAGCAGTCGCTCATCAACTGACTTCAAGTTATAGCACTTCTGAGCGCACTCACCGGCTGATCGCACTGGTGTAGAATATCACGGAAAATTTCGTCTGCATTATCTTCATGTGGCTACTTTGGGCTTTTCAGATCCGAGCTCTTCGTTCCACACACTTTCATCCGCTGTGAGCCAATTTTCTCTTTGTTGCTTGATGAGCTGAGCAAAATTATTTCAGTATGCGTCCATCGGTCTGACTAAGCCAGCAACTTTACGAGTCACGCCGGCTCCGAGTTCGATCTCTCATGTTGCGGTTTGTTGCTCCGGTTCTTTTTCTGCCCTCCCATTTTGATTCAAGCTGAGGGATGCTTCTATGTCATTCAGAATATTGCAGGCATGCACACAAATCCACAAGGACGTCTCCGACGCTCAAGGTGCGATTTAAATTCATTTCAGGAACCACTGATCAGCATTGAGGTTACAGGTCGGCAGAATCACTCTTTTAATGTCTTCGCCGCCCTACCATGCTGAATGTATGTTCTGTTTACAAGGTTCCAGTCACTTCTTACTCTCGCCACTGATTCCGCCATTCCTGTAGCTCAGTGGAAAAGTCAATGGCAAAAGACAAGTGTAGAAATCTGGCAAGACCTTCTTTCAAGCCCTCATGCCCTCATATTAATCTTTCCCACAGTGCTGTGCTGTCTCGCGACATCTGGCAAGCCTACAAAGTATTCACAGAAAGTATTTGCCTTTCACTCAATGCAATGAATTGAATATTGATACAGTGAACTTCTGACTCTGCGATCGTCCTCCATGCATCTGGGTAGTTTTCATGCTGCTTTCAGTATTTACGTGACCGGTTTAGCATGTACTCCAATTGTTCCATTACACTTTCCAGTTTTGATGCTGCATGGCTGATACGCCGCCTCGGAGTCGGGAACAGACCTTGAACTGCTCTGTAATTCTGACCAGGCTTCAAAATTGTATCTATCGTTCTCAGCCGGAGCGAAGTGACGGCATATCTTGTATCCAGAAAACTTTTTGGGCCAAACCTCAGAATACCTTGCTAATGTGTCCATATACATGAAATGAGTATGGTGCACTATCACCAGAGTACATAGAGCTATTCTGGAAGTTTTGGACATATTGTGCAGAAGTGGGCATCGCCCGGTCTTTATGCATAACCATTGATTCCCATGACCCACCAAATCGTGCTCATGTGTTACATGTCTTGTAAGTCATAAGTTATATGCCATGCTGAGTAGATAGGTATTCTGAAGGTTTGACCCAAAAAGTTTTCTGGATATGAAAAAGTTTATCACATCAGGATAAAGTTTCATAATGTTACGTTTGGAACGTCATATGATACCAGAGTCCTTTTTCAAATTTTTTTTCTGAGGGCAGCCACCTTCAGCCTGGTGGGAACATCGGTATTTCTGAGCTGATATGGCCTATTTTGAAATTCGACCTCTTTCATTCAATATAAACGGTTGCTTGGCTCCGGCTTAGCTGCTCAAGTAAATGTGGGCCTTGCCAATTGGCTCAAATAACTGTGTCACAGTGCGAGAACAGCGAGATGGCAATTACATGCATTCATGTTAATACTACACCACCAACGAAGATCGAGCGGAAAGGCAAGCTTCAATGCGCTACTGTAACTTTCTCTTCAAATCGACTGTGATCTCACGTGTGACCACCAACTTTAGGGAAAACAAGAGCGCGGTGGGCCGCGACCACTTTGGTTGAGGTCCAAGTGGACACACGATTCGGCGCTTGATTCAGCGCTAACTCTAAAGGTGATGTTCCACCGATGTGGAACAGATTAACCAAAAGTAGGTGTGAGAAGGCTTCAGACGGACACGGATAATTTTATAAAGAGGGAGAAGAGATACAGAAGGCTCTCGGAACTGGAATGCCGTTCGAACACCCAGAATCCAGCGGCAAGGTGCGCCAGTAAACTGCATGCTAAAAGGAGCATCCGAGCATTGAGAGAGTGGAACGGGGCAGAGTTCGTGCACAGATGAGACAACATAGGAAGCGCCAAACATATACATAGGATACATGGTAGTGCTTTTGGATACTGTATCTTTCCCTTCAGATCGGTAGTCACGCGTCACGCACCCCTATGTCGATCACGAACTTTGGTCGAAGTCACGCGTCACTCCGGCCTCTGTCGAACCTCTAGACCGTCATGCAGCGCCCAAAGTCGTCCAAAAATTGCAAAAAAAGGCAAAATTTTCGTTTCGGTTGCCGAAATTTCCAAGGTGTCACGATAAAAATTATTGGCTGCCGAAATGTCGAATGGGTTTGAGGGACCTTGACAGACAAAACTTATATTTCTGCATTGAAAAGTACCGTTTGTGTCTCATCTTGCAAGATCTTGCAAGAAATTGCAAGATTTGAAGTACATTGCATCATCTTGAAAGATCTTGCAAGATCGCTCAAAATATTGCAAGATGCCAAACATTTGATATTTTGATGGCGTCTTATTTGTTCAAGATCTTGCAAGATGATGGCAAAGATCTTTCAAGATCTTGCTCAAGTTGAAGCATAGCAAATTCAACAGATTCAATAACAAATTCAGGTTATCTTTGAAGATCTCTCAAAATCTTCTGTGCCTATTTCATGGCTCGGCTGGATCCCATTTGGGGTCTCCGTCTGTGAGATCAACTCGGGTAGCTTGGCCGGGGCCAAACCGCTCACAGACAAACCACATGGAGGTTCTTGGCAGCCACATGGAGCCATGGTCTTAACTAGGATATCATTATTTTTAGCACACCGCAGTAGGCAGCCCAGGAGCACGACGTCAACGCACTTTCGCATTTTCGCATTCTGTGCTGTCTCCATGTCTGAGCCAGTTCAGAATATCCGTGTCGCATACCACATCCTAGAGCGGAACGTTATCCGGGCTTTGCGTACCCAACGTGGCGATTCGGCTCAGCTATCCCTTCAAGTGAATGAAGTGTTGCGACTTTTGCAAGCCGCAGAGCAGGTATGCATGTCTACCACACCCAGTGATACTACAAGCTGAGACCAACTCAGCACCGAACACATTTCACACCCAACGAATACAGCACATTACAGCGTAGTATTACCGTTATGGTCCAGCAACTGGACGAAGCCCGACATTTATCGTCCGACCCTCCCGACGCTCAGCATCTGGTGGTATCTCAAAGGGTTTCCACCGGCGGCCGGCCTCGTCTCGAGATTGATCCTCAATTCTTGGCTCAAGCAATTCAGCTCCGGGGCCCCACTCATCTTGCGAGTGTTTTCAACTGTAGCTCCCGTACCATCAGACGACGCCTGCTCCGCTATGGTCTCTCTGAACCTGGTGAGCGTGTGTACACTGAGAATCAACAACCAGATGGCACTGTGGCCCGCTCCTATCGCCGTTCGCGCCGCCAGCAGGTCTCCACGCTTACTGATCCCGAACTCGACACTCTCCTCACTTCCATCTTGGAAGTTTTCCCTGACTTCGGACGGCGCATGTTGATGGGACGCCTCAAGGCTGCAGGACATCATGTTCCTCGCGAGCGCATCACAGCTTCGTATTTACGTGTGCACGGAGCTCCTGGAAGGTTCGGTGAGCGTACCATTCACCGCAGACCGTATGTGGTTGCAGGTGCCAACTCGTTATGGCATCACGATGGTCAGCACGGTGCGAATTATCATTGTCTATGGCTATCCGTAATATTGCTCACTCCCTTTCACTGCCAGGTTTAATTCGTTTTAAAATTGTCATCCATGCGTTCGTGGATGGAAAATCGCGTTTTGTGACCGGTATCCGTGCAAGCAACAATAACCGCTCAGATACTGTTCTCGATGTCTTCCTCCATGCCGTTTCTGAGCATGGTCTACCAAGTCGCGTACGTGGCGATCATGGTACAGAAAATGTTCTTGTCGCAGCCTATATGGAAGAGCACCGTGGCGTTTCCAGGGGGTCGTATATCTGGGGAAGGTATGTATTATTCTCCTGAATTCCTTTTGCACTCTCAACGTTTATAGGAGCGTTCACAATACCCGAATCTAGCGCCTCTGGTACGACGTTACGCATGGGTTTGGCCAGAAGTGGAAGAGGTTCTTCATGGACCTGGAGGTCCACCATGGCCTCAATCCCCTTGTGCCTGCACACATCTGGCTCCTCCACCACCTATTCCTGGAGTCGATCAACCGTGATGCTCTCGAGTGGGCAGCTTCATGGAATTCTCACCACCTTCACATCCGTGGTGAGCGGAGCCGCTCGCCGCGTGATATTTATCTGTTTAGCATGCTGCAAGATGGTCCTCGCGGTCTTGAATATAGCGCTGAGGCTGTCCCCGAGGATGTCGAGAACCCTGCGATATACGGAATTGATTGGGACGTCGCCGATGATTCTGCTCTCATGACTCATCTCCTTGAACAGAATCCTCAAGACTGGGCTGACCACAACCCGTTCGCTCCGGGACTTGACACACTCTCTCACGTCCCCTGTGACGCCCCCGATGCACCTTTAAATTTTACTGGGGAGCGCATTGCTGCGCTTGATGCTGAACTTGCTACTTTATTTGATATGACTTCCCGTAACATGCACGTTCGTCGTCTGGTTTGGATTAAAGCAGTCGATATATGTAATGAATTTTATATGTAACACATCAACGCAATAATGAATTTGTTACATGAGAAAAAATGGTTCCATTTCCGCGCTCTCCGTTGGGCGCTTGGTAAGACCAATGGCAAGAATTCCAAGCGCATCAAACACTCCTTGATAGTAGACAGCAACGAGTGCCATCTCCAATGCGTGCAACTTTCCCTCGCCCAGACCATTGCAAAATATGGCTTCAATGCGCTTTCCAGAGACTGGCTTGATCTTGTCAAACCCCTGTTCGGCCAAGAACCAACCCATCTTGGAGGCAGATGGCCAATATCTCACAACCTCCAGTAAGCGCGAAAGCCAGTGGCGTCTGGCTGGGTCAGAAAGCGGTTTCTCCCATGGTGGCAGTTCCTTTGGTATCCTCCAGTGCCACTTGGGGTCGTGAAACACATCTGCACGTCGAGTCCGTCTAATGGTGAGATGCACCCCATCCTCCTGGTGTGCGGCGTACAGAATTTCGTCTGCTCGATCCAGCTGCAGCTGAGAATGGCACAAAGCAAGATCCCACAAAATCAATGCTTTGACCTTGTCATCGCCAAGATGACCAGGCTCAAGTCGCCCAGTGAGACTGCCAGGGAATTCCGGTGAAATGTCATCTTCCGCAGCTGTGGCTTCATCGTCTTCAAAGATCAATGGTCCTCCATTCCGC
The DNA here is from genome assembly GCA_014462675.1 of Mycena sanguinolenta. Classification (NCBI taxonomy): domain Eukaryota; kingdom Fungi; phylum Basidiomycota; class Agaricomycetes; order Agaricales; family Mycenaceae; genus Mycena; species Mycena sanguinolenta. The sequence goes on along the minus strand of JACAZH010000039.1, from coordinate 279,958 downwards.
CAGAATTTCCGCAATTCAAACGCTGGCTCGGTGTTGCAGGGATGTCTGAGCTTCCAATACTGCCCACTCAATACATCCCGCCACTGTTGTGTTGTTATCCCCCCACACCAATGGGTCTGAAAGGTTGTTCCGAATGCGTGCCAGCCAAGGTCGTCGGATGCACATCCAGATAAAGAATGCGTTGTGCATTTTCTCCGATTTTGTAAAGCCAAGGAACAGGTGTGGAGGGGGGCAATGTAAAGCAGCAGCTGGGTAGACTTTGGCTCCAACTTAATGTCGTGCACCAGCGGATAGTAGTCGCTATTATGGCGCACGGTGCACCAAGGATCAATGAATTTTGGAGCCCATGGCGTATTATCATAACGTGTCTTGGTATCCAAGAACTGACGCAGCCACTTGGATTTTCCTCCTCTTGTGGAGTTAGAATGGGCAGTAGCTGGCATCACTACTTCTGCGGTAGGTGCAATGGCTCGATCAGCTGCTGAATAACATATAAGTCTCACTGCTTGCGACATGCTTCTATGGGCACAGCATACCGTATTGCTCCATCAACTCGCCCGCCACAGCACCTGCATCCCGCACTTCTTTGGCAAGGGCAGTGGACTGGTTGTGATTTTCCCCTGACAAAGCTGAAAAGCAGCTTAGTTCTGCATTGCAAATTTGATATAGAGGTAAATGACGAACGGATATTTTTGAGCATGCTCATCACGTCCGTCGCGCAACGGAGATCCCGACGCAACTTGTCCTCGCGGGGCCAGTATCCCCGAGCCGCTGCCTCATATTTGTTGACATCTGCGACCATTGGTGGATAATATTCCAGAGGTTTATTATGCGCAAGACATCCATTGTTCAAATCACGCAGGAAAGGGGAAACCTGCATCTGGTTCCAGGTACGTGTCTCGATTTGCAGCTGAATCACTTTGGTTTCCTTCCCAGCGTCAAGCCCATAACCATCCGCTGACGGTATCTCCAGCCAAACAGGCACCCCGAGTCTCTTCAAATCATTATACTCCTCTGGAGTGTGTGCAATTGAGCCGCGGAGGCCCAACTCAAAGCTCCGATTGCTGGATGGAAGGTCGCCATAATGCATCCGATCGTGCCACATGCTATAAGCTTGCAACTCCGCAACCGAACGCTGTAGACCAGCGATATATTCCAGGAGATCCCGGAATGTCAAGTACGCGAATCGTGTGCAAAATGCGGAATTATGAGCCCGGACCAGCGCAATCACAGGTGGACGAGTTTCCTCAGAGCCGACACGGGACGAGGGGTCAGCCTCCCTTCGTATGATGTCGTTGACGAGGTCGATATAATGCACGACATCTTGCTGGAGTTCCTCACGTATTTCGGTCCGAAGATGCCCTCGATGCATCCATCCAGAATTACGAACGAAAACAGAGTTTGGGCTACCAGTATCTTCTATAACCCGAAATTGGTTGATTTTGGTTCGCAGTCCCAGGCGTGCAAAGTTATGGGTGGGCATCCAAGCCAGATACGGGAATTTGGGATCAAATGGCTGAGGGACAATGGAGTACTCAGATAACCCCCATCGACCATCTATGCATGGGCGGGGCAGTCCAATATCTAGGTTTGAGTTCCAGCGAGGAATATCCGGCACTTGTTTCGTATTTCCAGCGAGGACAATCGTCGAATTCGGTGTAGTGGCCCAGGCATCAAATGTCAGGGATGCCATTGTTGGAATAATGGCACGAAGCTAGGTAAACGCCCGAGAGAACGCCTCCTGCTATGCAGTCTACCAGACGAGCAAAGCAAGGATGCGCTAGATAAGAGGAGCAGACTAGATCGTAGTAAAAGGGGCTTCCCGGACCGGGTTGACAGTAGCCGATAACAATCATATGACAATGACGTCAAGCTGTCAAAGAAACTCCCAAACTATGGGAGAATTTGCTAGGCGGTGCGTCATATACAATGGATAGTCAGGAATTTGTGATCTATAGGCCAGGACTCGCATTCCTTGAGCTCAATTCCATTTCGCAACTCAGGGTATGTTAATTTTTCATCTCATACTTTTGTCAAAATATAAACACGAGTCAAATACTACACCAATTTGGTCCCCAAAACATAATGCAGCCAGCTATGAGAGAGTCGTCAATGTAAGCGGGCATTGTATGGACCTTGCAAACATTGGTAGACCCAACAGCATCCAGGGAGGAAATTGGCAAGCAGCACTTGCCCAAATTGAAAATCGGTTATCTTGACCAGAAAGATAGCCACGCGGCAGGCAATAGCAGGGGGGACGAATGCGTCGTGGAACTGGAAGGACTTTGGTCCGACCGCTGCGCACATTTTGAGCCATGGGGCATTAGAAACGGTGGAGATTTGGGCAAGAAGCACTTACCTGAATCCAAATTCCGCCTTTGACCTATCCGGACCGCAATGGCGATCACGCGGCGGACGATGGCGGCAAGAACGATGTATCGCAAAGATCGGAGGACGTTGGGCTGACCGCCGCGCACGTTTTGAGCCACGGGGAATTAGAAACGATGGAGATCTGGGCAAGGGGCACTCACCTGAGTCCAAATTCCGCCTTTGACCTATCCGGACCGCAAAGGCGATGACGCGGCGAACGATGACGGCAAAACGAATGCATCGTAGACCTGTGAGAACGTTGGGGCGACCCCCGCGCACGTTTTGAGCCATGGAGCATTAGAAACGGTGGAGATTTGGGCGAGGGGCACTCACCTGAATCCAAAATCCATCTTTGGCCTATCCGGACCGCAATGGCGATGATGCGGTGGACGATGGCGGCAAGGCGAATGCGTCGTAAACATGGGAGGACGTTGGGCTGACCCCCGCGCACGTTTTGAGCCACGGGGCATTCAAAATGGTGGAGATTTGGGCAAGGAGCACTCATCTGAATCCAAAATCCGCCTTCGGCCTATCCGGACCGCAATGGCGATGACGTGGCGGACAATGGCGGCAAGACAAATGAATCGTAGACCTGGGAGGACGTTGGGCCGACCCCTGCGGACGTTTTGAGCCACGGGGCATTAGAAATGGTGGAGATTTGCGCGAGGGGCACTCACCTGAATCAGAATTCTGCTTTTGGCCTATCAGGACCGCAAAGGTGATGACGCGGTGGGCGATAGCGGCGGGACGAATGCGTCGTAGACACGAAGGGACGCTGGGCTGACCCATGCGCACATCTTGAGTCCCTATATTCGGCCGTGCAGCGTGCAGCGCCTAGTCGACAACAAGAGCTGTGTATAAATGCTGTGCCCTTCATGCGGACAGCCACTGATTGGCATCTCTCCTCTTACCTCCACGCCATGGCGGAATGCAAGCTCACTGATACGCCTCTTTTCCAACAAACCTGCTGGCTATCCCAAGCTTTCATTGATGGAACTTGGGCTGACCTTTCTCCCAGTGCACTTGGATCCTATGCTCAATTCTGGGCTGCGCTGAAACAAATGAATCTTATTGCGGTCCCCTCTCGAAATGCACTCAATATGGACGCCACCGACTTTCGAATTGCTGTTAGATTGGACTCTCCTCCATCTGGCTGGCATATCCCAAAACAATATAATAATGGACGTGCCATGGCTTGGGCATGCTTGTTGCACTTCCAGGTTCTCGATTTAATCCTCGCCTCCGACTTTCCGCATCTAACAAAGCCGGCTGCTGTCACTCCGGTCCCATGCACCTTCAAAAACCCGTCTTCTGCGCGGAGAGTGAGTTCACAGCTGATCTGATTCCCCCCCATTCTCAATATCACAGCTCATTGACCCGCTCTGTCAATGGACGATGCACATTCAGACTCTCAAAGAGGAATTAGAGACCAAGCCCAGTCCTTCACTCGACGCACCTACCTTGCAGCCAAAGTCTACCGTAGACTCTTTTGCCCCAGTGCTGGCGTTTAGCCAGATCGAGGGACAGACGCTCAAGGCCAAGACCATGAAGAACCTCCAAGCAATGGCAGCAGGTCTAGTGTGGATCTTGGAGGTAAGTGCATACATATAACACTCTGTAAATTCCTCTGATATAATGTTCAGCTTGGGTCTGAAACCGCACCGTTGCTCAATGAGGCAGGCCAGCTTGCGATCAGTCCACTGACGCCGATTAGTTCCCGTTACACAAGGTAATCAAATTTTGCTGACACATCATTGCGCTGAGATGTGTTTCCAGTTTCAATATGAGGTCTGGCCGTGTGCCCATACCTGATTTGGATAATGCAATGAAGCATTTAAAGACCACCCCTGCACAACTTCTTCACGCTCTTTCCTATTCTCTCAACGTTTCATCAGCTCTTTTGTTCTGTAATCTTGATCTATCTGTCATGCACATAGACTTGGACGTAGAGCAGGAGGTACACCTTGCACATCCACTATGCAGTGTCGTACTCACTTGTTCCATTTCTTTTTTAGATTGCGCACTCTATCTTGGCGGCAGGCTCGAAGCCTAAGGCCTTGTCATATATTGAGCAATGCGTACACTTGCTTGCTCGCGGCAGCAGTGGAACTTTCTCAGCAGAGAGCATCGCTGTCAAGAACTTGGCTCTCATCCGTGATATGCCATCTATTACAAGTCAAGACACGGCGATTTTTTTCTGGTAATATGGTGTGCATTCAACTCGATATTCCAACTGAATATACAGCAGGGATCAAAGAGCGTTATCGAGAGCACCGATACCCATCCAATACAGCAGCAGCTGTCGCTCCAAATCTGTGTTCATCTGCAGTGTTGCGTTCAACAGCATCATATGAGGGTCTCCTCCTTATCTCACCACATCTGGACGGTCGCATTGCCAGGGCGCTCTCGCAACCACCCCAAATGCGGACATTGCCTGATGCGGAGCCAGAAATGGTTTTGATTTCTGAGCTTGCCTCGACAACACCGCCTGCAGATCAAGCCGCTCCTATAAAGAGCTCGTCTGGTGAATATTCTTTCTTATGCTCTCCGATTCATGCTAACAAATTCATAGACGACCAGTGTCCTCCAGCCAGCCCTGAGCAGGGAACGCTCAGGCCTGCTGTTTTCGGTCAGAGTCTTTCCCCTACCTGAGACTCTCAAGACTCAAATATTCCAAGACTCTCATGAAATACCTGACAGTATTGAATCAACCGTTTCTGCCTTGAAACCCAGTTCAAAACTAGGTCAGTTCTCAGTCTCGCGCTTTGTACACTGTTAATTGCAAATTATTCCAGACTTTAATTCGAGTACTTCTAACGAAGACAGCGCAGTTACCAGTGCTAGCAAGGGTTTGCAGCCTGTTCTCTCTACTAATGCCAACGATTGAGAATCTATAGGTACAAGCTCTGCTTCAAATGATTCCAGCGCCAGCGTTGATGACCTTACTTGCGTGCCCGAAAGTATGTCGTTACTTGACCCCCCACTTCACCGCTTTCTCAGCGGATCTAGACCCAGTTGTCGGCAGTATATTGCATATGCAGCCACCCGCCCTCAGTGTCGACATCCAAATGCCTCCTACCTTCCAGGATCTGCCTACGATTCCAGACCAGCCTGTTGTAGACCCAGAATCAGACACTGGTAAGAGAGTACTGCCCACAGGATGAACACGTAGAACTTACCTCCTTGAATGCGGTTAGCAGTCCCTCAAGATCCTGGTAAGTCCAGGATAACACATTCAAAAGTTGCAGCTGAGTTAGGAATCACAGAGAGTCCTTTGACTAGTGTTAACTCCGCAATGGATGTGGACAGTCCAGTCTCATCTCTTGATCTGGATGACATTCCGACAGAGCCTCAGCCTGGGCCACGGCGTAGTAATCGTCGTAACACGAACAATGATGCACCTGCTCAACCCAATTACAACATGAAGAATACTTCAACCAGAGGTACTTCAGCTAAACGCAAGGCATCTGGGACAACAAACCGAGTACCTAAGAAGCCGAAGAGGAGCCCTGTTGAGCAGGTGCAGTTGCGGTTTCTTTGTGAATCTGATCATTCGGAGTATTCTGATGATTTCTAGACGAATAAAGCAACTGAGATCGAGGAAGAATTCCTCCCTGTCGGGTTGGATGTGAGTTCATTCTCTCGCCTCTTTCAATACGACTCGCTCTTGTTAACGCCGCTTCTTATAGATTTACTACCAGGATCCAGAACAGCCGGGGGTTTGTATTCATTGCTTCGCATCTTATCTTGGATTCAATGCACGTTCCAGTTCCTTCTAGATGACTTAAAACATGTCCTTCCTATCCCCGTAGGTGTCACCTGTACTTTTTCTTGTGCTGGCACTAGATTTTCAATTACTAGCGGTCACATACATCCGAAGCCATCACTGCACTCCTCCCGGATGGCCAAACCGAAAGGGTTTTCCACTACTTGAGTCATCCGAACTCAGTGAGTGCTTCGAGTCCTCCTTGACCTTGTACTAAATTCTACAAGCAAACATCTGAATACCAGCTCATCTGGGACGTCAATACCTCAATGGCTAGCCACAGAAACCGGTGCTCCAAAGATGGTGTCCTCTTCACTCAATATCGTGCTGGTGTCCATCTTCCTGCAGTGACTGATGATGATTCCTTCCTGCTTTGCGTGAAGCGTACCGAATGGGATGCCATGGCTGACACGGAACGTGTTGCCCTTTGGGCTACTGGTCGTGACATCTTTGTCCACGACCTCACCGCCGGCCCAAGGGTAACTGATATTCGAGCGCAAATGACAAAAAACCATTATATTGACAGCGTGGTGCAAGTCCAAGGTGGGGCTCCACTTCGAAGTCGTAGCTGTAATAAACTATTCTGTTGCAGTCCAGGGCCTCCGTGTGTCTGCTGCCGGCGATGATCAAAAGGCCGAAGTTGATCATACAGACATAATACGCCGAACAACTTTAAGAGCCATGCTGGATCATGCAAACACGCGCAATGGCCCCGTGCTGAACGCGTTGAACATTGCCAGTGGACATGTGATACATCCAAATCCGCTGCTCGGAAGGTGAGTTTGGGAATTTCCTCCTTACATCAGACTCATTCCAGAATCGTAGTGGTTTCGACTTGGAAACTATGGCATATCGGCAGACCAGTACACTGCTCGGAGTTAGGTCCCCTCCTTATGACGAGCTGTATTGGGAGCTGCTTGGCTTAAACCACACGCTATCGCTCTTTCATGGTGACATTGCCATGACGTGGGTGTATGTCTCCGGGCCCGGCGAGAAATTTTGGATCCGTGAGCGCACCCGCGGCCCAGATAATTTCGCCAATTCGCGTGCCTTTGACAACTGGCAGCCTGATAAAGCTGACCCAGCTCACTGTGATTACGAGGTGATCGTTTTGCCTGCAGGGGGTGGGATTTTGTGCGTGATTTTTTTTTTTTCTCTCATAGCCGTTATCCAAACCGCAGTTAAATTTTCTCTTTTCCAGGCTCCAGCAGGCTGGCCGCAGGCATGCAGTCATTGGAACAGACACCGGAAGTGTTGCTGGTCCCAAACCGACCGCAACGCTAACTGTTGGAGGGTACTTTTGCTGTGCTTCTGGCATACGAGCGGCAATGAGCAATTCATTGCACATGGTAATGATGCAGCATCTCCTTACTAATTCTGAGCACGTCGTAATGTGGCAGATCTTTGTTCGGATAGCCATGTTCTGGCTCAACGTCACAGCAGGTGTGTGCTCTGCTCCGATTATTCTGTTTATTAATTCATTGCATCGCAGACCGCCCCCAAGACCAGGATGCTCTGGCTGCATATCTTCCAGATCTGTCGCTCACGAGTGCGCATGGATGGATGGACATCATCTATCTCTCTTGCATAATTGTTCTCTTACCTTGCTTGGATCACCGCAACTACAACGGCGATGGTGTCCCGAATTTTGAGATGGTAGAGGCTGACATGGTCCGGGCCAAATATCAGGGATAGCGTAAATGGCTTTCGGACGAGTACATCTGCACCCGCTTCACGCACCAGCTTGCATGGGAGGAGGACATTTTCTCGGCAAGGGTTTATTCCGGTGTACTACGATGCATGCTGACACGAATACATAGGCTTGTCTCTTGAACTTGGCCGTGACTCTTTTCCAATATCACGCTGTGGTCTTCCGAAATCATTCAACTGCAGACATCTTCCACCACTTTACACCAGAGAAATTTCGCTCCAAGATTCATTCCGTGTTGGATGCTTATGGCGGTGGAGTGTCCAAAGCTTTCAAAGCTGAGGTTGGAAAATCTTCTCGCTCTGACTTCTTTCTCTTCGACGGGGATGACCTTGTTTTGACCCCTCGGGAACGGCTAAAGTAATTATGCTCTTTTTGGATGATGTATAAAATTGTCACAAAGTTTTTTTACGTGCGGAACTCTGTCTGACACAATAGAAAGCCATTGCTGAATGAAAAGATAGAGCAGTACGTCAGATATGCTAAGAATCTTCCATTCGAGAATGGCTTGTGTTTGGTGTTCGCGTCGGTGTATATTCACACACGATGTACAACATCCGAGCCATCTATTCGGCTTCTTTACTAGTTACTCTGTTCAACCGTCAAAAGTAGGTCGTGCATAGGGGCGGGCGGTGAGTACAAAGCATCAAATGCGATACGGGAAATTTTCCAACTTCAAAATGGCCTTGCAAACACGTTTCGACCATGTTCGGGACCATCGTAGATGTTAGACCAAGGAATGTCGAATAGAGACAGAGCCAGAAGATCCCTGGCCGCCAGCACTGATCGGAATCTCTCACCATCATATGAGTTCCACCAGTTCCTGTACTCCTGCCATAGCGCTGCATTTCGGCGCACCTGAAATGTCGCATTGCCTGCTCTGACCGTCCGGGCCATGATGGGTCCTTCCTCTGGGAAATGATCATCCAGATCCAGTTGAGTCAGATGGGGAAAGTGGTGGCCCAAGAGCGCGACCAGGATGTTGGGTAAAATACCGGGAAGCAGGAAATCCGCTCCATCGATTTGGAAGCAGCGATCAACGGATCGAAGGAGTCGCATGTCCTGAGAAAGGGTGTCTGGAACTGCCGCCTCGAGTGCCAAGAAAAAAGAATCTAGGTCGTGCGAGGAAATGAGGAGACGAGTCAGCGTTGGGCCGATGGAGCGATGTAATAGCCGAAGAGCAGGAAAGGAATTGGAGGCTGCGTCATGGATCTCGAGGATTTCAAGGGTGCAGAGGGAGCGTTCCAGCAGAAGCATGAGCGCCATGTCTTCCACTTCTGCTGACTCTGAACAGAGGTCTTCCAGCACCAAGTGCCGCAGCTGGGGAAGAATGATCATATGCAACCCTGCGACGCTGCCGTGGAAGAAAAACTGTGTGACCTGCGTACAGACGCATGGTTCAGGCAGAGACAAGGTATTATGGAAGAAACCCCAGGGAAAGTGGAGCCGTAAACATGTAACACCACTGAGTTGGGGGATTGTGGCACTGAATCCCTCCATGTCATGAGGGCACCAGCTGAGGAAACGTATTTGGCTCCATGGAATGGATATGTGCGGACCATTCCAATGTAACCTGTATAAACGGGGGTGCATGGGCGAGCATCTTGGAGAGTGAGTGAGCTGCAGACATGTCCAGATCCATGTTCCGAGAGTGCAGAGTAAGTGAAAGACTCTCCAATACAGGAACACTCTCAGGCATCACAATGCCATCTGGAGGTGCACGCCAGTTCAAGAGTTCCAGCTGTTGACACTGGGACAATGTCGGTACCAGAAGAGCAAGATGGAGGGGAGTCGAAGAGGAATAAAAGGATTCGTGCAGGAGATGGGGCTGGTGGATAGGGAAATCCTCTCGTTGGCGTGAGGTGGGTCTGTCTGTTGGAAACAATGTAAGGAATGGTCTGAAACGATGTCTCTTTCTCGTCGTCGCACCGATTCTAAGAGATAGATTTCTACCACCCGCGCGGCGAAGCCAAAGCTCTACAAATTCTGGGCTGCGTATCGTCTCGGTGCTCAGAGTAGACCACAGGCGGGGATTATGAATGGCCAGATCGCGCCAATAGCCACACACTTGGCACAGGAGAAGCGGCGCGACGGTACTCGACGGGGTTACAAACAGCGTGGAATCAAAGTATGAAGCCAGTGCTGGGACACGAGAGGGCAGACATTGAAAGAAAATCTCATCCAGAATATCATCTGTGATTTGGAAGATTGCTGCTGCCTGTGGCATAGTAAACCGTACGACGAAGAAGGGAATCTGCCGACACATATGCATGTGAATTGTTCTAACATAGAACGGCACCAAGATCACAGATTATCCTGCATCTTATCCGTTTCCCAGGTGAGCTACTATTGTTTCAGATATTAATAGGTTAACATTTACTTATCTTCTTAGCATCCTCAGCTTCTTAGCGTCATGTCATTATTCTTCTTGGATGCAGAACAGAGACTTCGTCAAGGTGCACTTGAATCCATTTTATGAATAGTCTCTGAACTGAAATGTGAATTCTTGTTTGCTTATTGCAGCGTTTCTTGACGCTGAGGTGTCCAGAGATATTGTGGAGATGATAGTGGTATATATACAGGGCATGTATCCACGGTAAGTCAATTTTTGCTTATTGTCGTTTCTTGCTCTGAACACAAATGCTGTCCAGAACCCTGCAAACATGGCTCCTACCCTCAGTACCCAATCTCCGTGTGGAAAACGCATGGGCTTCAGTCCTACACCGTGAATAAGTTGTTACAATTTTCTATGAGTCACAAATCTCAGAGCAGATACATGTGAAATCACATATCTTTGATTTGAGCTGACATCTCATCCCGGGGACCCATGCGCCGGACCAGTTACCTGCTCCACATTCCGACGTTATTCCGAACCTGTGATTCACAACTCGGCCGATTTTTTCTACAAGTCACAAATCTCAGAGCAGATACATGTGAAATCACAAATCTTTGATTTGAGCTGACATCTCATCCCGGGGACCCATGTGCCGGACCAGTTACCTGCTCCACATTCCGACGCTATTCCGAACCTGTGATTCACAGCTCGGCCGATTTTTCTACAAGTCACAAATCTCAGAGCAGATACATGTGAAATCACAAATCTTTGATTTGAGCTGACATCTCATCCCGGGGACCCATGTGCCGGACCAGTTACATGCTCCACATTCCGACGCTATTCCGAACCTGTGATTCACAGCTCGGCCGATTTTTCTACAAGTCACAAATCTCAGAGCAAATACATGTAAAATCACATATCTTTGATTTGAGCTGACATCTCATCCTGGAGACACATGTGCCGGACCAGACCAGTTACCCGCTCCACATTCCGACACTATTCCGTCCGGTTATCAAACTTGTGATTCACAACTTGGCCGAACTGCGGGTTGTTCTGCTCAAAATACGCCCTGCTGATGTATACACTCTGCTGATATAGGTATGTGACCAACGTTTTGTGTAGAATATTTGTTCAGTGAGCAGCAGGGTTGTTGAAGCATGCTAAATTTAGCAGAAACAACCCCTGCAGATCCCGGTGATCGGCTCATTGCCATTGAAACCTGGATATATAACGCCATACAGGTAAACGGAAGACGGAGGAAGTTAAAGAATGTGCCAACGCATCAAGCGTGATGGAGAATCACAAGTAAACATCTCTGATTCATGTACCACATGTGTCAACTACAAGGTATCCAGATACGACATCTCACATGGGGGTCGTCAGATTTCCGGTTGTATTCGTCAGCTACGAAACCAACTATGAAGTGAGATATGACACCAGCTACGAACCCAACCTCAACTTTGAGCTCCCCTATTGTCTGCTTGCATTCAAAATTTCTTGAAGGTGACATGTATACTCATTGGGAGAGATTTACCTGAGAGAGAATCCAACAAAAGCTGTGCTCATGATGCGGACAGCCACCCCCCAAAATGGAAGTATGACGTCAATGCCACAGGGAAAGTCCAAATTATGGACTCGTCCAAAAGCAATGACATCATTGGTCAGACGGACCGATGGGTGCCGACTTCCCGGACATATAGGGGCGCATGGTCCTCCTTATCTCTTCCACCATCGCTTGCTCTTTCTCTTTGCTCCCCCAGTTTGCAGCTGCTCGTCTGGTTGACTGTAGCTGTTAAACATATCCTCTGGTTCCCATGCCTGTCTTTAGTGCTCCATCCAAACCGTTTCCAACCCTTCAACAATGTGGACAGCTATTCCGTGGCCGCGCATTCAAGGTTGGCGACAAGCAGATCAAGCTTGAAGACTTGTATCTGGTCAAAAATCACCCACAGCGTGAGGGCATCCAAAAGGGCCGGACTTTTGTCTATTATCAAGACACCTCACGGGCGGGGTTGATCAAGACATGGCTCCAGGAGAAAGACCTCGAAACTCCGAAGGGAACATATGAACATATCAAACAACTCGGTGCGTGGCACTAGCTGTTCTTTGGTTACACCCAACTCAAATACATTTAAGGATACCATGAACTCGATGAGGGCGATGCAGTGTTTTCCCGAAGCCTTCAAGGCGACGACGATCCCGCAGGAGACGTTGTGCAGGTCTGGGTTGCAGATGGGTGGGTGCTGTACCGCGACTATAGAGAGCACCATGTCCCTCATTTCCGCTACTATTCCTTGCCGTCTAGCACACTCTGGACTCCTGCAATGAAAAGCAAGTTGGATCGGGCAAGAGACAACATTTTGGGGCCTAGAAATGACCGCGATCGTGCTCGGCCCACCACCAGCACCAGCGCTGATGGAACGTCCGTTAAAAAAGGAGGCACTGCGTTTGAGCGGTCGTCCATAGCAAAATCAGTGAAGGAGCCAGCTAGAGCCTATACCATAGGTCCATCGTTAGAGTCCCCGACGTCCATAATGGCCCCAGTTGCATCGGCCAAATTCAAAAACGGTGTGATTGATTCGGCAGTAGAAGATCGGTCTGATTTGCTTGAGGTATTCATGAATAAATTCTCATCTCAAATCAAAACCGAAGCGAATTCTCAGGCTGTGACCCCCTTTGCAATGGGAACCATGCTTCAGGGACCAAAGCATGTTCAAGCGGCCCTGAAACAACGATCAAGTGTACTCAATAAAGCGAGTATTGGTGCTGCCAACAATTGGGCATTTTCTACCAAACAACTCAATCTGGCTCCATCCAGAAGCGAGTTGAAGGCATTCCGTAAGTAGTGCAGTAGTACGTTTTTTCGAGCCACAGGAGTTGACTGCTGTTAACAGAGGAAGGCGGCAGCCTCTCAAAAGATCTTGGCTTTTTTGGTGGAGCCCATGTCGATCGGGGGGATGCGACTGGGTGGTACTCGAATATGACGTGCAATCATGACATCCCAGACTACTACGATCCTGGGATGTTTTTTATCCTGCAGCTTGGAGTATTTATTAGGCTCAAGCGCTACTCTTCCATCAATTTCTTTGGCCACAGACGGCATGGTGGTACACCGCCGTTGTGCCCAAGTAACAAGACACCTCTCAAATACGCGTACCGATGGGTCGTGATCTCCTATCCACCTCGACGCACTGTCAACGGGACTGCTCGGGTAACACTTGCAGCACTTCCAAACAATGAAGCCTTAATTATACCGCCTGAGATACTCCACACCGGGTCAGCGCAGTTGACTTTTGATCTGACTAAAATACTGAACTCTGCAAAGGTGTTCTGAGAGAGCTGCAAAGGGCTGGTCGCCCCAACCTACAACCACCCGCTCATCTTTCATCCATGAGGGCGCTACAATGATGCCACCAGAATCCCTTGTAACCTTGGTGGTCCGCTCACTTCTGCTCCTGCTATTCTACATCTTACAGCAACTTCCACCGAAGCTCAAGGTGCAACTAGACCCCGATCTCATTATACAAGCGATTACATATGAAGTGGAGGATGGCAGGCGGATCAACACTGGACCATGGGAACATGCACCAGGACATCGTCGTACAGGCCAAGGCGCCTGGAAATACGAGCCACCCCCTGGGCCGCAAACAAACCAAGACGAAGTCAGATCACAGGCTTGGGTTGATTGGCTGGAGTATGAGCGCCGGGTCTCCCAACATGTTCCCTACGTAGGCCGAAAAGATTTTGCTGAGACAACGCTGTCCAAACCAAAGAAGCTTTCCAAGATGCTTCGTGCGTAGCTTCTTGTGATTCATCTGACTCAGATTTTCTCAATTTTTCTGTTTCCAGAGCCAGTATCGGACGCGGAGGATGTGGAAGGAGAGGAGAGTCCTACAGATTCAGAGGAAGATTCTGAGGATGAAGCTGTGCAGGCAGCACGTCGTGAGAGACAAGCCAGAAGGGTGGCGAAAGCGGCTGCTGAAAAGGCGGAAAAAGCAAGGGTTCGAAAGGAGAAGGCCCAGTCTAAGGCGGAGGCGAAGAAGGCAACAAAATCTAAACAAGCATCCAAAAAATCCAAGCAAGCGGAAATGGAACCTGACGAAGAAACAGATGTTGGGATTTCTGCTAGTGACGGGGATGACAACCCCATTATTTCATTGGAAGACAACAGTCGCAGCAGTCGAGAGCAGCGGGCATTGGACCGAGAATCACGACGTGCAGAGCGAGAGAAAATCGCCTCTGTGAGTTACAGTCAACCAGGCAAATAACATATTCTTACATAGCGTTCAGGACAACGCTTTGGGGAAGCGCAAACAAGGGCCTCCACTGAGCGCAAGTGAGAAAGAGAATGAGTCTGGTTGGTCCCATCTCATTCATATCCAATTTGACGCTGATTTATTGCTTTAGATGGCCGAAGGATTCGGCAAGAGCTGGAGGACGGCACTTCCAGCCATCTTGGACCTACTACTCGCAGTAAATCCGTGAAATCAGTAGGCGGGCTAAGTGCCATAGCGGTGTCAGAGGAAGAGGAGACTGACGCGATGACACTTCGCCCTCGGTACTCAGGTTGGAAATAAGCGTTTCTGAATACATGTCCGTAATTAAGCGAGTTTTTGTTAAGGATCCTTTATCGGCGCAATTACCTTGTCCGCCATTGAACATAACCTCCGAAACGTGGAATATGCGTGCCTTACAATTGCCTCAGTGGAACAACAGCCGGAACAGCACAGCCTTGACCTGGTGGCGCTTCAAAATGTGTTCAAAACTGTGACAGAAACACCAAACTCTGTTGAAATCCCGAGCCTCCTTGTTGGACTGTGGCCCAGATTGGTGTTGATGACAGGACAGGAGGCTGAAATGTCACTAGCAAAACGTCTCATGCGCCACCGCATCATGGTGACAAACTGGCGGGCGTGGCAATGGTTAGACGGATACTGCAGCCAACAAATCAGCCACGCCGCCTCTCAGATTGGGCATCAGCCTCTTTTTCAAGAAAGCTGGCTTAATCGTCTGGCTCGCGATATTCGTAACGTCCTCGAGAATCGCACGGTTTCCAAATGTTTTGACCCAGCAAGTTACGGGCTTGACCTTCCCCCACACCTCATATTCAAGTATGAGTGTCGAGTTCCGCGTTTTTTCATGCCGGAAGAGCTGAATGGCGAATCGGTCCGGCTTGGCATAAAGATCATCTCTTCCTGGCTCGCCTTCCCATTGAACGGTCTGGCGCGGTTCCAAGCCTGGTTCGTCAACTGTATCTGCCAGGCATGGGGAGAACGTGCATTGCTCCTGGATGAAGTCTGGAACGCATACACCCACTTGTCGAGCAATGTCCTAGGAGGGAGCAAGGGAGGTGCAGCAATTGAGGCCCTAGACAAGCTCTTCCTTGCCATGAAGTCGCATCCTCTAGCCAATCACAAATCCGACGAATTCCACACCCTGAAGAACATTGCCGCGATTCTGACTGAGGTCAGAGCCAATGACTTCCAGGACACCACGATTGATTTGGAGACGCTGGAGGAAGATGTAGCTATGCCGCCTGCCGATAGGAATAAAACGGAGCTTTCTGGCAGGCAGCTGGCCCATAATCACACTGCAATCGACGCAGACACACCAGACCACATGCTCGGCGCAAGTGACGTTGGAATAGCGTCGCCACATGTGCTACCTGATGAACCAAGATTGGAGGAGGATGAGGAGGAGGATGTAATAGAAGGCTTTGACGATGAGAGACCAACCGATATGACATACCTGGCTATGGCGGAGGACCATCTTCTGGAGGGATTTTATCGCTTCTGGAGGGAAGCTGCTGAAGCCCCAACCGTTGCCACTCCAAACAAGCTGCAGAAGCAAATACGAGCAAATATGGATTATCTGTACCCGTTTCGTGAGGGTGCGCCATCGCGACAGAAGATTTCTGGCCCGGACGGACCCTTCACACCAGCACGTGTTCGAACTGATGCTGGGATGCTGAATGCGCTCATCTTCCGTGGTGTTACCTTTGGGACGGAATTCTTGAAGGAATATACCATGTTTTTCGATGACATCGATCACTTCCATGAGGTCAAAGATCTTGCCACTGCAGCTTATACTGCGAAGCACGGCAAACCTCCTCCAGCCACGTACTTTTGTCTATCGAATGCTTATGGGCCGCCCAATTATCGCCGAACGGTGGAGCGTGCTGATGACTACGCCGCGGCGCTGGAAAATGACAGCTGGGCTGAAAAGTTTCACGGAAACTCAAAAATCCGTTTTTGGGATTGTTTCAACTGGTTGAATGGATCTCTGCCGCACCCCACAGTCAAGACCACGGAGAAAGCGAAGGGAAAGCAGCAGAAGCGGTTCCCAGTTCTCGGTCCTCTTGGATCATATCTGCTGACCGCAGATTTGGTGTATGCTGAGGCAGTGGAAACCCCCACCGCGGAGGAGATGGGGAGCATGATACAGCTCCTGAAAAAAGGAGCTGTTTCGGGACTAGACATTCTGCGTTTGATTCCTCCTCGGACCAAGCGGAAGAAAGGCTACGCCAAGGCCAAGGAGGCGGATTGCAAACGTGCCTTCAAGCGTCTATTTGACAGAGTCAAGGAAGAAATTCCTTTGGAAAAGCGATCAGAATTTGATTATATCGTCTTAGAACACGGACTCTGCAAATTCTCACGTAGCTGTTGCAAGAACTGGTTCGAATGGAACTAGAATATCTCCTCCTACCCATATATGCATATAGTGACTATGCTACACCACACGATCCATTTGTGCGATCCCCTAGACCCCAAATGTCAAAGCGTTCATTATCCAGAATTATATCGGGAGAAGGCAGATTTTATTTATCGCTGTTTTACGCTTGCTACGTATTTTACGTCGACGTACATACTATGCACGGACTTTTTATGCATTCGCGAAATTATCTATGACTTGACGAACTTGAATCATCAGGGTACTAATCGTCATTCTCACCGCTGAAAACTCGGCCTCCGCAGATGGCTGACTTCCGGGCAAAGGTCTCGTAGCGTCGGCCGAAAGAGTCCGCTCGCTGAGCATTACCTCAAGGCAATCTAGCAACGGCTTCTGCCCTTGAGGTAACTGCCCAGCGCGATGGAGACGGCGGAGGAGAAGGTGAGCCTCCTTGATCAGTCTGAGTTCGGTACGATAGGTGGCAAACGTCTGGACATTTATCCCGGCTGCAGCAACGACGTCTTCCAGTCGGATGGTCATAGCGCCGACGACAGCAGGTGTGTGATTCCGACCCAGGAGCCCAATTCCGAGCAGCTGACAAATGCGCATGATTTGGCGCTCTGTCAAGCAGTGGTTGTAAGCGCTACCATAGGAGCTGGCTCGCCAAGCAGCAAGGTGTGAATACTCGGGAGCAAAGCGAGCGCGCAAGTATGATGCGACAGTGTTGGTCGCTGGGTCATCGTGAGACGCCATCGCAGCTGAGGGAGGAGCAGGTATGGATGGGGCGACAGACTGGTGAGCACTAAGCTGTTCACGGGAGTCACTGCCAGACGTTGCAGCCTCCGTCAGGAGTGCAAGCGGATCAGCGTCCTGTAACCCCAGTAAGTTCCACAGTGTGAAAATCAAATAGAAAGAACTAACGGCATGATACAGGTAGAGAACATACACGTCAATATCAGCAGGTACTCGCTGACTTTCAATGAGCGCTGAACGAGCAGGAGAGTGCGGAATTGGGAGGAATTGCACATTGGCACCGTTATGAAGCTCGACCTCCATCAGCGACCCGATTTCTCGGAAGTTGTGGCGATGGTTGGTGTGATCTTGACCGATATCGATTGGGTAGTCGGACGTTCCAACAAAGAATGATTGACGATCGCTGATAGTGGACAGTGCTCTTCCAACAGGTCCTCCGGCAAGCTGCAGACGCTGGAAGATGGCGCCATCATTGAAATGGGCATCTGTGAACGATCGTATCTGACAGAAGGAGCGAGCCAAAGCAAGGGTCTGAAGCCCTACAAAGTAAAGCACTGGACGAGAATTGCCTTCAATATGACATGGTAAGCCAGATTTTGAAAAATGAAAGAAAACGACTGAACCTTGGAGACCAGTTACGGTTATCATTCCCGCTCCTTGTGGCCCAACGACGGATGCAGAAATAGGTACACCACGGGGACGGGGTGGGCTGAGAATTTCCGTAGGAGTTGGCGAGGCACGGGGAGATGGCTCCTGAGATGGGACCCTCGGTTGCAAGTGTAGGATCTCATGTATAAGGCGGTCTGCACGCTGCTGGAAGGTACCCTCACCGCCTGTGAGAAAGGGTAAGCTGTTGTTTATAGCCACTATACCGACACTCACTGTCGACGCTCAAGATACTTGGTTGATTGGGCGACCCAGGCTCTTCATCTGAATTGAGTGCACCAGTGCGATGGTCGTTCTCATCTTGTTCATCTTGAGCAAGGCTTTCTTGAAGCTGATCTGTGTGGCGTGTGAGGAATTGATCTGCGGAACTGAAGTTGCTCACGAAGCATAGATCGAAGGTTTCTCATGCTGGGTGCCCCGCCTGTCCCTTGGACTGTTCCAGCGCCTTGAGTTGGAATATCAATAATGATCAAGGGCTATTTAATTCGTAAGATACTGACCTCCACCTCCGAAAATATCAGGAGTAGGATTGCGAGTGGGCGAGGGGCTATTGCGAACGAAGGACTCGTCTGCTGCTCAGCGATGAGTGCATGCTGCATTCGCAATGAATTGAAAAAACCCACGATTATAGGTGAGGCTCTCCAACACATCTGACCTATGTTGCATGGCTTCAGCCATAATTCCGGCTTCCAGGTCGTCGGTGAGATCGTTGTGAGGGTGCTCGCCAGGTTCAGACACAGTCTCGCTCTCCGAGCCGGAGCTATCCTCGACATCAGAGGCTGGCTGCGGTGCTTGTGGCACCGCAAAAGATACAGGGGAGTCAGGATGTCGAGGGGGGACACGGCTGCTTCTCACTGGATTTCTGCGAAGAGGCGCCTCAGACATAATGGACGAAGTGCCCAGCATGATGCGAGAGCAACGGTCTTTTGTACCCAATTTACCCCTTGCAACTCATCCCAAGCGCCGCTTACTGTTATATGGGTTGCTTGGCAACACGCAGTCTCCCCGGTGAGCCGTATGCGAGCGTGGGGCGCTCGAGCACAGCTCCACATTTTTCTTCCCGTGCCTGGATGCTTCAATGTAACGTTTGGCTGCCCGGAGTTATCGAAGAATTATCATTACGTTGTCTTTGCAGCTGAAAAACATGCACGATTCATTGTATAAAGTACGCTCTACGCTGTGTTATGATCTCTAGTAAGGAGCTGACCATGGAACCACAGATCAAACGGTGTCGAATGATTCAGGTCGTCGAGTTTGATGCAAGACCGCATCAGAAGATCCTCCAAAGGCGGAGAGATTTTAACGTCGACCTCATACGTGCAAGTATGGAAGTGCAACGGCCGTGGGTTTGTTTCCTGAGGGTGCGTTCAGTACAGCCGGGGACAAGAATGGAGAGCTCACATTGGCCGTGAGGAGTGCGTTGATACCAACAAAGCGAAACTATGTAAAGACAGTGAGGTGAATTGGCTGTCTATGTTTGGAGATCAAGACGTACCTTGAGACGCCAGCTGTCACTGGATGGTAAGAGATCGGTGTCGGAGGCTGCCTGAAGAAGGAGGCGTGCACGCAGAACAGAGTCGTTGAGACGTGCGCACCACTCGTCTTCGTCAACTAAGGTTCCTCGAACTTCAATCGGATGCCCGACACCCTCAAGGTAGCGCATAACAAGGAGACGGAAGATAGCGCCATAATACGGAGTTGTGCCATTGTTGGCACGCATGAGGATCTGCCACGCCAACCTTGACACAACATCCTGGACGCTTTGGACCTTGAGGTTATACATGGCAGCAAAGACACGTAACGCGCCGTTCAGTCCACCAAGTTGCTAGAACAGCGTTATAAGCCTTTTGCAAAGAAGAGATGCGTAGGAGTGAGGACAACTCACCGAGGTAAAGCTGGTGGACCCCAGCCTTATATCGAGACCACGCCTGAGTGCAAGAAACTCAGGATGACCAAACACATCAGTGCGGTTCAGGAGGACTTGAGACATAAACAAAACAGTCCAGTTGTCATGAACTTCTTGCGTTCGGGGACTTTGGATCATGGAAGGCTGGGAAAGACGAACTTCAGGTTACGTTGGAGAATGAAGACTGGGCAGTACGCTACCTGGATGTCCATAATGTCGATGAGGAATTGGTTGAACGGGTGCAGAGGATGTGCAGGAATTATATCTTCGGGATTGAACATGAACCATGGCGCGAGGCAGTCGAATGCTCCAGGGTCAAGTGCTGCGAGATAACGTTTTGACAGCAGCATCGCCTTACGTCCCAGGCACAATGCAAGCAGGAGCCAGATGCTGATAGGACTGGGACCGTGGCCAAGAATGACAGAATGGATGGCAAGAACGCTACCATGAGCTTCAAAGGAGGCGATCCGGGCAGGCACCTCGACGTTGCCGGGCGTAAAGAAAGGGACAATGAACTGGGAGTGTGGCAATGGCTGCCACATGTTCCGGTTCTCTATCATGAGTTCAATGCAGCGCCGATAGATGGCTCGCTCCGGCCCTGGGCCAAAGGAAATTTCGTCGCCGCTGGCACGAACACCACTGGGAACGCATGCTTAGTATACAGCCACACAGTCAACAAGCAGACGAACATTTTGAAGGCATGTCCGTCCTTGAGGAAGGATGCCTTGCTGTGGATAGGCGAGGTGCAGGATATGATCCCGTCAGGTAGAAGCGGGGGGAAGATTGCCCTGAGGATCTGCATCCACCTGCTCCAACAGAGAAATAACAAAGTGGGCACCCTCGTCGATTCCTCTGGCATGCACGACAAGTCGCCTCACAAAGGGAACATGAGGACGGCTGGCTTCATGCTGAACACGGTCGCGGAAGAATTGCACTTGGGTTGGGGTAGCAATCTCCTCGCCTGGAATGAGCGGAGGAACTTGATCGTGACCTGGAACAAGGGGGAAGATGGGCACTGGAGGCTGAAGTGGACGCGAAGGGGGGTGCTTGTGGCTGACAAGACCATCTGTCAGCTGGCGGAGTGGATACAATGGAGAGGATAAACTTACCGTAGGTGAGAGCCTGTCAAGAGAGGATGGACGCACCCGGACCCGTCGGCCAGCGGATGGGCTCTATGGCGAAGGTCAGAATGTGATCACAGAAAATAGGTAGAAACGCACTCCGTCCGACAAAGACCTGGGTCGAATGAGCGAGGGAGCAGGTAAAGGGGGTGGGGTAGCCATTCGGACGTTCTATAGAATGAGGACATGAGCAGAGAAGCAATGAAAGAAGGCTCAAACTTACCTCTGATGCAGGACAGATACCGTCGAGACATTCGGGATCAGGATAGATGGAACTACCTGTAAGAGGCAGCCGATCGAGCACTCTGATCCCGAAGCATGAGTGCCGAAGAGTGAGGCCCTCGTCGGGTAGATCTTGCGAGGCAAAATCGGGATGGTTAATGGCCCCCAGGAGGTGTCCGAAACGAGGTGCTTCAATCCAGAAAGTCAGCAGACACCAAATGTGATTCGGGTGGGAACACACCGATAAAGACGAGGATCGAGTTGGGACCTGCGCTCGGATCGGGATTGGTGAACTTCCGTCCAAGCCTAGTGAACTCCTCGACACCGAAGTTATTTGCATTGATTGTGGGGTGCGGCTTGAAGGTGACAACATCAAGACGACGAGTTGGGCTGAGAAGAGCGAGGGGGCTGCCTCGTAAGCTGTGCAGAATCTCCCTCCGGGAATGTGTCGGGTGGGGAAGGAAGAGCCATGCCGTGCGCTGCTAGAGCTGTAGCGATCTGTTGGCTGAAGTCCGGAGGCGAAGCGAGTCCATGCCGAGGAACAGTAACCGGGATGAGGAGGTGATGAGCACCAAAACGATTGAGAATATCGAGCATATCATCGTTGCGAGCCTTGAGGACTCGGGTGCCATAGCCAGCTGGCTCATAGACACCCGGGATCTAAAGAAAGCAGAGAGGTAAGCACCAGGAGAGAATAGCAGACTCGTCAACTGACAGTGAGAGGAAATACTGCTACAAGGACCGTGACATTTTGACTGAAGGGCGAAGCAGATGGATATGCACGTCGTGAACCGCGCGTGGATGGAGCCGCATGATGCTGCGGGAGAGTGCGAAGGGCGCTAGCCATGCGGCGTGCGTTGGCGCTACCACTAACAGCGGGAGGAAGACCTTGGAAGGCTGTAATAGGCCCGGCACCAGGCGCAACACCCTGGAAGGCCGAGATGGGCGCAGGCGCGGAGACCGAGAGTGTGGGAGGGAGTCCGGTAGGAACTGGTGTGTAAGCGGGAGGTGGCGCTCCCGCAATTCTATGAAGTTGGTCGTGAGCACGAGTGATAGCACCAAGCTAAAGTCCACAGACATGGGTGGAGCCGTATACGCAGGGGGGTCCACAGGCTGGTGGCTGTTCCAGGCTGCAAGACAGACGCACACGGTCGAAAAAGACCAACGTGAATCGTTCTCAAAAAATAGTCAGATCCTGAGTGAAAGGGAAATTAAAGGAACTAACTGAGTAAAATCCGCCGCATTTGGAACTGGCAGACCCCCCACGACGGAACGGAAAGTTGGCATGCGTAGGATCCTGGCATGGAACTGCATCGTGCGAGATCCATGGGTGCCCGCATGCAACGCAAGTTTCGGCGGAGGTATGAGGCGTCTAGAGTCACAAGAAAATTAGGTTGTGTGGAGCTTGCCAGAGAGAATGCGCATACGAGACGTGGGACTGGCACTTGAGTGCGTGGATCAGTATCCGAGACAACAAATGCTGCGCAGCGGGTGGAGGAAGGGCACTCGTTGCAGGCATAGCGTGGCTGAAGAAGACACATTTTTGGTAGGCAAAGTTTTGGTGGGCAGTAGGAAACTCGGTCGAGCAGAAAGAAAGAGCGACAATGTAATATGGTTACGGCAAATTTTTTATGAAACAGCGCAACAGGATTTGCAAGCTTCGAAAGATTGGGGCGTCCACTGATCGTGATGGAATATCTCCGCAGATGCGCCTTATCGGCAGCGCAAGCGAGCGCAGTGCCAACAAGCTTGCAAAGTGAGCAGAGAATCGGGATGCAGATCCGCCAATGGGGTAGACCCAGTAGCTTGTGATATCTGGACCATGCTTGGCCCACTGATAGCTGTTGGCCGTGGCAGAGCGGGCCAGGAACACACGTCATAAGCATACAGAGGCAAAGGTCTGTGCAAGTTCTTGGAAGATCTTCAAAGATTTAGAAATTTTTTCAAAGGAACTGGTGTCTGTGATCTTGCAAGATATTGCAAGAAATGGTGCAAAAATGGCAAGCATCAACCTGTCAAAAGATCTTGCAAGATATTGAGAGAGATGAGATCTTCCAAGATCTCGTGCACTTTACGATTTCAACTTTGATCTTCTTGCAAGATCTTGCAAGATCTTGGACTTCTTTGAAAATATTTGAAATTCTTGCAAGATCTTGCAACATTTTGCAAGATCTCATGCAAAATAATGCTGGTAAACTATCACAAAGGCTTCTGTCCGTCAAGGACCTTCATAAATGGGTGAAACGTGTCACGCGTCACCCCCCTTGTCGATTTGAAGGGAAAGATACAGTAACCACTGATTTGTGCGAATTCCGCGGACGTCTGTCAAATGTCCATTCCGGACATTGACAGCCTTGCGGTTCTTCCTTTTTTTAATTATGGGTCAAGTTAGGTCACAACCTTCATTTTGGTATGTTTTTGCTGTTGGGCATGTTATCGGTGGTTCTATGTATCGATCTGTCATCACCGTTCATGAACATTCAGTCAAGCGGCGCTCCCCTTGCATCGAATATTGATTATCAATACATTCCATTATAAGCGCTCTTGGCATTGTTTATATAATCCCACGACCGCTCATGATCTATCCACGACAACCTCTCCCAAAATGGCCCCCTCGCCCTTCCTCCTCGCCCTCTTCCCCCTCCTCCTTTTCCCCCTCACCGCTGCCGACACCTGCAACGCCGACAACTGCCTCAGGGCCCTCCTCGCCCCAGAAATCACCTCGAGCGCCCTCTCCTTCTGCAACTCTTACACCATAGGCCTCTCCGGCACCGCGGCACCCACGCCGACCTTCGTGCCCACCTCGTGCAGCCCGCAGCGCATGTCAAGCGCGTGCTACTGCGCCGACAATGTCGCGAACCCGACGTTCACGCCGGCCGCGTGCCCGACGAGTGGGCAGATCGTGCAAAACCCAAGCTTTTATGGTCGGGCCGTCCAGCAAGGGGCGAGGAATGAGGATATTCGTCCTTGGGTGCTTGCCGTGCCGACGGGGACGCCAGGGTGTGTTCCTGCTGACAGTTACTCGACGGCCGACATGGATGGCATATGGGGCGATCCGAAGTCAATGTGTGTCAGCCCAACTCCAAGTGAAGTGCTGACCAAGACCTCCTCTTTGCCCAGTGAATGTAGCTTTGATCCGGTTATTGGAGGACTGTCCACCATCACGCAGGACATTCAGCTCTGTCCCTCGACGAAGTACACCCTCCGGTATGCAAACGTTACTGCCCGTGTTCTCGCTAGCCCGGCTAACAGTCCATTTCCCTCAGCATCGCCACTGCCTGCGATTTCTGGACAGGCCGCGGAGACTTCGGCATCCAGTTTCAGGTCTCCATCTCAGGCTCCGTCATCCTGCCTTGGGGTCCGGTGTGTCCCGTCTGCCAAGCCAGTGCCAGTCCCTTCGGAGACGATGATTGTCGTTCCTTTGCCGTCTACGAGGAGCAAAGCGCGGTGTTTACTTCGCCAGCCAGCGGCAAGGGCAGCTTGATGATCTCAGTGCGGCAGGCGGCCGGATTGAACGTCACGCAGGTGCCGGCACTATTCGACCAAATTTTTGTCAATCCGATTGGGGACACAAGTGAGCTTGATCCGTCAAATCCTTTCTGACGATGTACAAAAGACGGTACTACAAAATGCCTGATTTACGCCTGATTTTTTGCAAGATACGACACATTCTGCTCTGATACAGCCGTTTCTTTTCACGTACCAGTTTGATGAGGCCCAAATTAGTAACAGTGTAAAACCAAATTTGCGTAAAAGCAATCAAGAGCGTCAGAATTAGATCTTTAAACGTGCAGAAAACACCTGTGGGATTACTTACAATAGCCCGCACGGACTGAGACCCAATAGGCTTACTCTTAACTACAGTATTCGCAATGCTGAAGTCACAATGTTCAATTATTCAATATGTATAATCGACAGAAATTGCGGCGTGCAGTTAGATAAACTAGTATAAGCCTTGTTTTAGAAACCCGTGCAAGAGCATCTATTTAGAGCATCGCCAGCGTAGCACGAGGAACAGACACTTGGACAATTTACAAACAGTTTTCACTCTTGGAGGCTGGAAACTCGTCCAGGGGCTCCAATTTTGTGTGATATCTGTTACTCCTGTGTGCGCTCCCTGTATAATGGGATCCTCCGTCCAGAGGTAACCGGGGGAAAAAAGTTTGAATACCCGTATGTTTTTTTGCAACAAGCTCCCGCGAAGCGGGAGGGGGGATACTAGGAATGTTGTGCCTCCCGGTCACTTCCCTCCTATCTGTGCACTGACCTCCGGCTTGCAGCTGCCTACGCGGACGGACGAACAAATTCGTTGAGCCCCGGTTTTCTGCTTGCGGACGCAATTCAAGAAATTATTACAATGCCCTCAATCTCCATCGCTCTCGGTGCTGGAACGAATGATGTTTAGCAGTAGTCTGCTGGTTTCATTTCCCGCTTCGAACTCGCTCTTCTTTCTCAACTCATTCATGTTTTTCCCTTCCGCCGAGGCCAAAGCGCGACATAGGTACCAGGAGTATCTGATCAATTCTTCCCCGCATTCATTCATGCCTTTATTAGTTCAGATTCCATATTCAGATAATATACTGCTCTTTATCCCAGTTATTGGCGCGAAATACCATTTTCTGTGAGCCAAAACGAAACCATTCCCACCTTGTTATTCATTGTTTATGGGTGTCTTGCTCGCGACGCTTGTAGCCTGATTGTTTGCATAAACTTATTTTTCTTGCTAAGCTGTAGGGGTGCGCACCAGCAGATGTCGAGACAGGTTCAGATGCCTCTTAAATGACAAAAAGGCAGGAATTTTCAATCCAAGGCCTGACTAGGATTGCGACATGCAGAGGGTGTCCTCAAATAATGGACAGCTTGTGCAAAAGCCACATGAACCACGAACCAAAAAGGGAGAATATAAGCTTCCAAATCCACAAGGACCTCCAAGAATTGACTGCAGCCTCAGCACAGTGTCAAAGTGTATAGATTCAGGAATTTTGAACCCGTCGTACGACCTATTGGGGCTTCGCGGGAACCACTTGCTTGGAGATGCGTAGAAAGACTCTCAGACGACCCAGCCATCGAAAAAAAGGCAGGTAGGTATCGCAGCCATTCGAGCCATTAGCCATCAATTTGCGCAACGCCAAACAGCCATCAGATGGCTCCAATGGCTGCAGCGCAAACTCACTAATGTTTTACAGCGCTCCGGAGAAATGAAAATCAAAGACCCGCAGCACTGAATATGCGTCCATTCCCAATCACAGCGAACGCGATAGATACGTCCCGGCGGCACACCCGTTCGATTCGGGGCCGGGTCTTGTGTGCTATCTTATCAGTCGATTTTTTTTTTGGCCGTCGTGTTGAGGGGGTGTACCTTCAAATTATCAATTTCGTCGGGACACGCTGACCGACCGAGAGGAATCACCGAGAGGGATTATACTTGGTATACGTTTTCTGGAGCGCCGCAAAGCTTGGATATGTTTTGAATACATTCTGGCTCACATCGAGTTCATTGATGTACAGCGGTAGACCCGGACTCGAGGAGGCTCTGTGCGTTGGTTGGATTAATACGCCCGAGGCGAGATGGAAGGGGTACAGAAGAAACGAAATGATGCACTGCTCAAGGAGGAGTTCGAACCCGGCTTGAATCCCCGGCGGCTGCACCATGACGCCTGTATACACAAGATGATAGTTGATAGCAGCATACGGGACGCCAGGATTCGCGATGGCGTTCGCCCCGGTTTTTGGGCGGTGCTTCGGGCGTTCCGAAGGGTTGAGTCGGACGGCACGGGAAGGTCGTGTCGGATGGAAACCTGGGGATGACTTGATTGCGCGGAAGGTGGACGTGGACGGTATAAAGGAGGATGAGGGAGCGAGTGCGCAAACGGCTGGAGTGGATTGCTGATGCGGACGGCTGGTACGAGTTCCAATTCTATGAAGGCCGTTACTGGACAAAAGGGTTTTTTTTTGGTCCTGGGGTCGAGATCTCGCGAGATCTCTCGAGAGATCCCGAGAGAATTCAGTTCTTTTTTTGAGTTCTCGACATCATTTCGAGATCTCGAATTCTGTTGAGATCTCAAAGACGTCAAAAAACTCAAATTACCATCATCGAGATCTCGAGGGTTCTCGATAAACAAATGTTGTGTTTTTTCAAAGATATCAAAGGTACGCTCGAGATCTCGAGGTTGTCGGCGCCCCTCCTGCACATGGTCGACGTCGTCATTTCACGCGTTCCTGGCGCTATCCACATGTACTATCTCGGTCTAAGGCGCCCTATCTATTCACATGTGCCGTCCCGGTCTAACGCGCCCTATCGATCGGACTGACCCCTTTGCACCCTATCAGTTGGAGCCCTGATGCGCCTCCTTTCTTACTCACCCTTCGCTCCTTTCTCCTTCCTCTGCACTTGTTGTCTCTCCGTCTCTATCTACAATGTCTACGCCGCTTGGCCCACGCGACCAATGCACTCAATGCAGCACCTGTGCCGGCTGGGTCGCACTGGATCCCCACCCATTGACTCGCATGCTTCTTCCGCGAGATGCAAGTGTCGGCTTTCTTCTGCATCTTTATTTTGCTCAAACACGTCGTTAGTCTCCATCTTCTGCCCAAGAACAGTGCCAAGGTTGCTTTCATCCTTGGCTGTCTCATGCTGGTCGCCCCCAACCTCAAGATCCACATCGCAAGGGCCCGTGCGCTGCTACGCGCTGCGGTGGCTTTGTTTCTGCTAACGTATGTCCACTGCCATATTACACTATCCGCATTCATTAACTACGCGCCAGCCCACCCGTCCTTGGGATCCCCAATGCCCATGTGCCTGTGGCGCCCCATGGCTCTCTCATGCGTACCTCTGTCCATACTTTCGTCGTGTTCATTTTCTAACTCACTGTATTCAGCCCCGTCCCATCCCCGGGTGTGCTCACCGACATTCCTCCGCCTGTCCCACCTGCACCCCAGAACCCCGTAGCCCCCGCTCCCGTTCTTCGGACAGGGCAGCCCATCATGGATGCCTTTTCTGGAGTCCCTGCAACCAGTGCACGTAACGTAGGAACTCAACGCACTCAGAGCATGATCCAGAGCTTGTCTGGCGGTCAATTCGCTACTCTTCGCTCTCACAGCGGCTCACGGCGAGGGTATCCTGCCACCACCACTGATCCACTGGTCGAGATAGACGTTGTTTTGTGGCCGCAAAATGTATGTGTTCGCCGAACTTTTTGACTCGTTTTGTCGTTGATTATTTTGCAGGTCGACCGCGACTTTGACCTGCCCGGTTATCCGTCCGAGCCTATCAAGATCAAAAATGCTGACATCAAACGATACGCCTTGCGTCTGAAGGAGCACCACCTTGTTCTCAAGATCAACGTTCCTGCCCAGGGGCTTATGTCTCCCGCTGAGTTCTCTCGCCAACTACTCGTACATCTCTCCGCTCACAACTTAACAATGCCCCCATTCCCATCGCATTATGATACGGATGGCGCAGGCGATCTTGACGGCCAGCTCTGGGTTCTCTTGGACGTGCAGCGGCGCAATGATGTCCACACCTTGAGTGCGCACTCCACCATCAGTGACAGTACTTTCAGCCTCCAGCAGTTCAGGAAATTCACGCAGAAGCTGGCCAATGTCCTACCAACTCCAACCGCCAACATGCCGCTAACCACAACCCCCAACGTACCGCCGTGGATTTTCATCGGCATGTGTAAATTCTCACATTTCATTTCTTTCACTGACTTGATCTACCAGCGCCACGATTCGGCAATGTTGTTGGACCGATAGATTCATTTTCGGACCCATCCATGCTGCTCACTGGCCTTCATCCATGCTTCGGCATGCGCGTCATCCACAAAGCACATCGAAACCCCTCCGACGACCTTCCTGAGTGCTACGAGGACCATTGTCCTGCACCAGGCTCCGTGAGTGCCGCCATTTTTGTCCTCAATCCTGGCGTTTCATTTGCCTCCAGGTCACTGCTATTTTGTCGCAACTGCCCGTTCCCGCAGTTCAGCAGCAACATTTCGCTTCCATGCCTGCAACTCCAGCATGGCCTCTGCCTACCCCTCCGACGGTCCAACGCCAACAAACACCTCCTCCCCAACTGTCTCTCATTCGCCAGCGTTCGCCAGGGGAAACACCGGTAGCTTTTGGCAGCTGCATCCTTTGTTATTGCTCCTAATATTATAACAGAATACTCTTATATCTGGTCGTCGTGTCCGTGCTCGACGCGCTTCAAGCCCATCTCCCATCACGGTAAGACCATCGTTATTAACCACTGGAGGAGCGCTTAACTCCTTGGTTAGGTGGACACTGTGCAGCGCCTTCCTGAACGTGCAAGGGCGGCTCCCATGGAAGCGGACCTTCCAGCTCCACACTCAGCTCCAGCTTCGCCAGTCTCACCGACTCCCGGCCGCCCACCAGTCCCCCCTCTGGAGTCCGGCATCGACTTCCTCGAGCCCGAAAATATTTTGAGCTGGCGCGCTTCCATTGCTAGCGAGATGGTTCCCCATCCGCCCCGTTTTCCTATGGTCTTCATACATACGAAAACCGTACAAGCGGCAGCTCACTGCTTGATTGATCTCCTCATTTATATCGAAGATCGTAAACTGAATCCTGATTCCAGTTTCGTCATGGAAGAGCGTCAAATCCAGGAGAACGATGTCTTGCACTGCACCACCACCATTCAGCACGAATCTTTCTTCCGCGAGATACGGATGTGGAACATGTGTGTCAATTTGTCTTTTAGTTTCCTTAATTCATACCCCCGCACTCAGTGGCCTTCGGGGTACACGCACGACAGACCCAGATACTACGCATACGGTCACTCAGGGTCCTGGGCCTGAGCGTGCCGCCTTGCGTGCGGGGTGCGCTCTCCTTACGACACACTACCGCTACTGGCAGCAAGCGACTGGCTCGGACATGTTTCGGCCCATCCTCATGGCCATGGATCACCCGATTCAGGAGCGCATCAACACCTTCCGTGCCCACGGGACATTTCTCGCACTGCACTGCTTCCTCCTTCGGCAGGGGCCGCTCCCGATCAGTATATGGGTTCTGCTTGCCCTTTGCCTCGGGCGAAAGGCGATGCTCATCCCAAAGCACGTTCTCCTCCACATGGATCCCAGCGCTTATGATATCCTAGCTCCGTGGTACGACTTTCACAGAGACACACCTGTTCCTCCAGCGCGCGAAGCGACCCACCCGCTTCGCCAATTTATTATTGAATACATGCCGCAAGACATGCAGGTCTGTTTTTCTTAGGCCCGCCCTCACCGATACTTGCGCTCATTGTTAGATCTAGCCGAACCTCATACGCAACAATCGTGAGGAGGAGGAGCATGAAGGGTGGATCATTTCTGCGTTCGCCATGATCCTCCTGGGCCACCACTCTCCTTGGACGCATCCCGAATTCATTGCCCTTCAGGACGGCTTCAATGTTGGGCAACGCTTTACAGAGGTATGTTTCTGAATCGCTCAAGACCAAACTAACATCTACCTCCGCAGAGCATTCGTTCACGAAAACCGCTCCCATTTTTGGTCACGCTTTACGATCGACGAATTCGCACTGTTTCCGACGTGACCAGCCACCTCAAATATCTTGATCCACTCGCGCGCGACAAGACCGCCCCCTATTTCCTCAAGCTCTTTCAACTCCGTCTTGAGGACTATGTCCAGGGGCTCGGTCACCCCAACGGCCTTCGCCTCATCGAGGTCACGGAAGAGGAATACCAGCTTCGTCGCAAAGATCCCTTACTTCGCGCCACCATGTTACTGCGCGGTAGTTCCGACTCCGAAATGCGCCCTATGGAACCCGACTGGAGGATATTGGTGCGGTCATTTAACTTCTCTGTCGCCTATTGACTCAATTAGCGTTCAGTTCAAGTTTCATACAACCGGATTCAAGGTATGACAGCCTCCGTCCTCCCATATGTCCATGCTCAGTTTTGCCCAGGAACGAACACTCGGCATGCCCATTCACTTTCATACATGTTTTTATAATGCCGACGTTTTTCTCGACAAGCACCTTCGTGAAATTCTTTTGGAACCGCTGAGTGCGAGCCCTAACCGATCGACGCAGTTTGAGATGTGGTTACACCCTCAGTTGTTACATCGTCAGCACAATACCATATAGGGAATGCGAACATATCTTTCTGTAGATGGCAAAATGGCCGCTTACATCTATTCGCGATTGTGTTTTCCATAGCTACGATCAGTTTCAGAACGATAAAGAATGATCAACCCTTGCAATTTCAAATAGAGGGAACAGATAAAGCTGTGGTGCAGAAACCTGACTCACCCCAAATCCCCATGCCCCGAAGCGCTCGCAGACAGCCGCCTGCCGCCACTCGCCGCTCTGCTCGAACAAGTCGCGCTCCCCCTCGTGCAGATGATCCTGTGAGCTATGCTCTTCCGTCGGCTGTGGAGGACGAATCAAGCACTGAAGACGGGGAGTCTACCACGCCGACCAGCCTTCCACCACTCGCGGAGGAACGCGAGTTGTCTGTGGAGATACTGGATGAGCTGCCTCGTGTCCTCGATTGTAAGTGCGCTTCTCTTGTCCGTCCTACATGAACTGAGATGTCCACTAGTAATCCCACCTCGCGTGAATCGTGGTAAGTGGCCTATTCTATTCCGCCCACATTCTAACACCTTGAGAACAGCACAATTGGCGCAAGGCAACTCAGCCGAGGAAGAAAACGATTTCGTGCTGGAGACAGGTTCGTACATGGAGTCAGTTGAGCCAGCTTGCTGAACTAGCCGCATAGAGCGCATATATCTTGACACGGACAGTGATGCCGAAGGTCCTCCGACCAATTATCTCAGAGATCATATTGTCCTGCAAACATTCATGGCTAGGCTTGACGGTGCGCCAATAATGTAAGACATTAGCGTTTACTAATACCACATAGATACAAGGCTCACCCGTCGGGAGCGAATCGAGATGCTCATTGCAGAGATTAACCGCATCCAGCCCCCCCTCACTCGACCATAGGCCGTCTAATCCAGGCCCAGACCACGGCGCAGGTGGAGGTAAATTCGTAATTTTGTTGCTCACCCACCGTCTCACGAGCTCATTTTACAGTCTCTACAACGATATCCAGCCCTCCAAGCCCGGTTGACGACCCTACTCCTCGCCGTGAGATAGACCATTCGCGAACCCGCATCAAAATAACTTACATGTTGATAGCCACATCGCGTCCTCCATCGCTGGGCGATACCAACATCCCTGACAGTGAGCAGTTGAAAGATCATGCCTCGCCCAGATAACTCACAGCCTGACAGTGAGCTCCCGCTCTCCAACACCAGGCAACGGTCCCATTTCGGAAGGTGAGACTCAAGATTCAATACATCATCCCCGCTAACTGACGCATTTATAGTGCTATACTTGGTTACTGTGCAGACTCCGGAAGAAGGACGCACGTTCGTCCAGGTCCTCCCCGCAATGCCAGGCCCTGACCACACTCTCATTGCACGCCTGTCCACTGGGATGCTCGGTCGGATCCTGCGCCGCCTCGATGATGCCCATATATTCATTGGCACCGCCGATTTCGCAGTAGATGCCTCCACGAATTATATGCACTATAGCTTTAACTTTCGTGAGCTCGGGTCATGGGCAGAAGTTCAGGACGCAACCAATCCAGTGCTGTCTTCGGTCACGCCTGTGCTGAGCACGCCTGCCTCCGAAAATTTGTTGCGGCAACGCCGGATGGATCCCTCGACACCAGTGTATGCAATCTATATTTACCACGAGGTTAGCCCAAGTATTCTTCGTTTTGTCGTAAGTCTCAAACCAGCGTACCTCAGGATGTGCAAAGCGTGAATAACCCAAGTGCAGTGACGTTGGCTCCTACTGCAGCCCCCATGGTGACTCACAATGATTTGCCTTCCCTCCCGGCCCCTCCGAGCACCAGCACCAGCGTGGATGGGCCCACCATCCAACAGGTCAATCCGGTCGTGAAACAGTTTCTGCGCGATCGGTTCCCGCATCGCTTCGAGCGTATATCTCATGCACAGAATGCGCCACGCTTGGGCCAGGCGTACCGTCATGTCATGCAGGAGAAGCACATCGTCGCCATCTGCAGCACCTTGGGCCTTGACCTTAGCTCACGTATCTTTGCTCCCATTCGGGTGGAGGGGCACACAGTCAGTTATGACGATGTTATCGCCTCTGCTGGACTCAAAAAGAAAACGTTCGCCTCAGCACGCACGGCAGTTGGTAAGGCTCGCGACGCCCGTCGATTACTAGCCCAGCTCTTCCGAGCCTCAAATGGGACAGTTGCCCAGACCGGCCTCGCCCCGGAGATCGCCAGCCGATTTTTGCGTCTCCATCAAGTGCTCTCCGTAATGCTGGTAGAGTCTGACCTGGACGAGCGTTTCCTAGATGATCAGTCTGGCAGTGTTGAGGCAGAGGCCCTCATTATGCAGTTTGAAACGTTCAAGAAAGATGTTGGGGATGTTCTCGACGAATTGCGCTCGCCGCGTTCGGTTTCGTAGCCACCGTATCATATCTACCGTCAATCAAATTCTGTTACTTATTTGCCGGCATTCCATGAAAGACATGACGTCAATGGACTGCGACTTCTCAAGTCGCAGTCCATTGACGTCATGTGCATCTGCTTTGGGGAGTTTCATCCCATCGTCATTGTTACCATCAATCACATGGCTCACATGCTCCCATTCAATCGACTTCTTCTGAGGAATCCTCGGAATCCTCCCGCGAAGGTGCAAAACGTAATCAACAGCCAGTTGAATACTCAAGACATTCATCTATCCAAGCCCTCAAAATCGATGTTGGCCTTCAAGCGATGCACTGATCGACGTTGTGATTGGAAATCAACATGATATGTTCCGTCCGATCGCAAATTTCCACATTAGAAACGCATTTTCTTCCTGCTATCGTCCACAATGCCTGCGATTTCGAACGTCCCAAATGAACTCATAAACGAAATCTTCATATTGTGTTTACCCTCTCGATCCGCTTTCCTCGCCTCCTACTTTGATTCGACGTTATTTATCCAACCATCTCCTAAAACCGCTCCGCTGCTGCTGTGTCAGATCTGTCGCCATTGGCGGCAACTAGCCACTGAAAATACTCGCCTATGGGCTTGCCTGAGCACAGAGCATGTTCATAGTCCAGAACTCCTGAAGTTGTGGCTCAACCGTGCAGGCGGCACAAAGCTCACTCTGCGCATTGGCAAGTTGCTTTCCGACCAAGCCGTTTTTATATCATTCACCAACATTTTTTTGTTTTGGAACAGACAAACCGATGTTATATCCACCGGCCTATATCCCAGTACATCCACCGATGCATCTCCCATCGCTGGATTATTCCTTTGACATTCCCCTCCATCTGCCTCTCCTGGTTCCCAAATTTACGCAGTGCCAAACGCTCGAACTGTCGCACTGGCATGAACCGCCGAATGTTGAAATGCCAACTGCGCTGCCTGAATTGGAGAGTTTTTCGGTCACTCTCCACTATCTCGACTCACAGGCAGCTCGCTCGCTCTCCGAAATCCTGGCCAACGCGCCACGTTTACGCCGTTTGCACTGGCGTGGTCCCCATGTGCAGGCCCCTTGGAGCCAATTGGTGCATCTCAGTTGGCATCCCGCGGACATGGACATATTCACTCGGACCATTCCTCAATTCACCAGTATTACATGTTTGCGCCTGGAATTTCGCTGGGGCTTCTTCGGTGATCAGTTCGTTCCCGACCCGTGTGTTATTCCCCAGGTCACTACTTTTCTTTTCAACGGACACGCGGATGGTCTACGCACCATCATCCTGCCGGAATTGCGCCACCTGGTGCTTGAACACCTCGATTCGGAGGGGGAAGAGGAGGAGGATACGGCACTCATGCATCTCCTTCAACTGTCCCACTGCACTCTCGTGAGCCTCGAGATCCGCAGCCACACTTCCACCTCCTTTCCCGGACTTCTGCTGCTCCACGACTGCATTGCTCCGGCTTTGAATCGCCTGCTAATCTCCTCTCACGACCTCGACAATTTTTTTCACTGCCGTGGAGGCAGCCGTACCAGGCAGTCTCCCTGAGGAGATCAGACTCCTCCGATCCGTGGACCGATGCTTTCATATCCACAGGACAGATTTCTTCCCGGAAGATGACAGTGCATTGGCGTTGCTCTTGCGCGAACGCTTTCCCCTCTTGAAACAGCTCGATCTTAACGACCACTTTCCCTTCAACGAGCCATTTGTCGCTCGCATCGTTCTTTCTGGCGATGCCGGCTATGTGGTGCGAAGAAATGCCGTGTTGTGGGCTGAATATATGTCGTGGTGGAGGTCAATTGATGGTGAGGAATTTCGAGTCGCTCTAACATCTCGAAATCTTCGGGAATTATCGGCATTCGAGGTTCCGTGGACCAGACTTGAGGCGGGACCGAGACGTGGCTCCAATGTATTCAGGAATGGGTTTAGTTGTTAATGCCAGACGTTCATAATTGACATATTACAATCATATTCGAGACAGCGAACTACACTGCTACCGAGACTCCACACACAATTCGCTCCCCTCAAACAGAAAAAAGTTGCTATCTTTCACCACCTTGGGTGACTTGATGTTTGACTTGAATTGCTTCAGCACGGTTCCACTATAGCCTCCCAGCGCATCCGAAATTGCCGACGTGAAAGCTTCACTTGTGAAGTGGCGGAACACATCAACATCCGCGTGCTTTGCGCTATGTCGGACATGATAATGGTAGAGTGTCGTGGCTAGATGCAACAGGCAAGGCTGGGGGAATATGATCAGATAAAGATAAGTCGGTTTCATATCATTACCGTAAAAACATCGCCCTCCCAATCAAGCACGCAGTCGTGAGACGCTGAGCAGGTGTACTTGGAGGCAACCGACTTGCGCCACGCAGCATAGGCAGTAACAGTCGCTTCTGCCTCGCACAATTCGCCCGCTGGTGTACCTTCGCCGATGTAGCGTCGATGATCCATTGCAGGAAACAAAATTATCATGCACGAGAGATAGATGATGTCCATCCATCCCCGCCCATCAGTAAGGTCTGGGAGATAGGCAGATAGCGCATCCATCTCTGCTTGAGGACATCCTGATCAATGCGCGTCAGTGACTATGTCGTACACGGTGTGGGAAAAGGTAACCAGAAGTGATATGGAGCCAAAACCTGTTCACGCGAATGAAAATAGGCCACATTGAGAAATGGTCTGCGTTGGTTAGAAGGTGTTGGACCATGACCATGTGCAAGGTTATAGACATTGCCGGACGAATGCTAGAGGCGCAGAAGAAGTAGCCGCCTACCGTCCACGTTGCGGTACAAGCCGTATTCACTGTGCCATCCGCACCGGTGTTTGAAGAGATCACCGCATGTTCTCGCCCCGGTTGTTGCAGCCTGACGTGAAAGTCAGCTTTGAGGTGGGATGGAAAGGAATAGAGGGGCTAACAGCACGCCGGACCCAGCAGGCAGGACTACAACTTCGTAGTCGCAGTTCTTGCTCACCCGATCTGGCTGCCAATTTTCAAACACCGTCGAGTCTGAAATATCACGAGAGGGAGAGTCCATGTCAACGTCGTCAGTGACCAGTGGGCGAGATCTGATCCAGAATTTCTCGCCCAGGCCTGAGACGTAGATCCAGGTAGCGCAGATGTCGAAATGAAAGTAGGAGAAAGCATGAGCCAGCGCCAACAGCTTCCAATACATTTCCTCGTAGCTCGGGTACTTTGCCGAAAATCCAGGTAGATCATTCGTCTGGATGTATGCAACATTCTCCAAATCAAATCCGCTAGAAAAACGTATTGATAATCAGCCGCCGGTGAAGGTAGTAGGAGAAACACACGTCCACAAGAGCGGGTTTGGATGAATGAATTTGCCGCCAGGAAGATCCAAGGCATTCAAGACAAGGCCATCAGGTCGCTCTGCATGATCCAGCATCTCGCGAAGAGTGGTAGTGCGAATTGCCTGGGTATAGTCCGCACTTGCATCGTCATCGTCATCAGGTACAAATCGCAGGCCTTGAACTTTTGGGGAGTGCGTGAGGAGGTGCAATATTCATGACAGAGAAGGTACGCACCTTGGACCTGAAGCGGAGCGCCCATTGAATTGTTTTTTGTAACCTGTGACCGAATGTCAGTGGTTCGGGGCCCCGCTTCCATCCCCTGGATGAACAAATCTACTCCGGTGCCCCATAGTCTGACACGTTCGACATCGCGCATCGCATTCCAATGTACGATGGGGATGCTACGCATGTGAGTTTCATTCCTCGCCGGGACATGTATAAGGTCACCGTGGTGATACTCCCGAAATAAAATGCCGTCAGTGGTGCACCGCTTTCGAACATTGGCCATTGACTTGTTGATGTCGAAAATCATTTTATATTCCGCCTTTTCCTAGGGCTAATCAGCGTGGTTGAATACATATCACTATCTTCACATACGCAGCCAACATGTGACAAATATTCAAATAATCTTTCGGTGTGTCCATCCGGCAATACGCCAGTGAGCGTCACGGGAGTTGCGGAACGCTGCAGTAATCATTCAGTGCCAGCCTGACAGGATTGTTTCGGGTGATCACGAGACTACATACCACCACTTGGACATTGTCTAGGCCGATGTCTTGGATACGCTAACAATGCGTGGCTTTAGTCTATGCACCTTTGAATGGGGAGGGGATGCAGTACCGGTGGGTCTTGGACGACAGATTCTGCGGTCACTGAGTCTGCCTTGGATTTCTTGGCGGAAAGAGAAGTATCGCCCGATGGAGATCCTTTGCGCTTGGATTTTTTGCGTATAGAGCCGCTTGTTGTGCACAGGTCTGCGACGATGGACGTTGGGACTGCAGCTTTGTCGCGAGTACTTCGTCGCAAGGGCAGTGGTGCGGGCGGTGACCCAGGCGTAGGATTGGGATCCACATCCATGCCGTCAGGTACTATAGCATCTGCTGAGAACATCCGTCAGTACCAGTCTACAATCGAGCTTTACTCATATGAGCAACAGTTTACCAGCTTCAGTTTCACCCGCCGCTGACTCGGCTTCAGGGAGTGGCGGCGGAATAGTTACCGGACTGATAGGCTGTCGCACTGTGGACTCGGCGCTGGGCTGGAAGTAATGTCAAGTCAGATTGAGAACGTTTACATCCAAGCTTTCATTCGCACCGGGCTTGCCTGTGTTGAAGAGGCTGGATTCTTCGACAGAGAAAGGAGTTCAATGCGCTGCTGGTGCTCAAACGCACTGGTGCCGGTGAGATTCTCACCATCATCGGCATCGATGGGGCGTTCCATACTCGGTGCAGCCTGGGATTACATGCTTAGAAAGTTCAATTCTGATCATAAATAACGTACTGAGCCCCAATCCCACACCGGTGAAATAGGTATACAGGACTCGAGGGTTTTCAACAAATCCGCGGGCAGTTCAGCCGCTGGCGATTGCTGAGAAAAAAAAAATCAGAACGAATTTGTAACCGTTTGAACGTACGAACCTCCACCACGGCGGGATTGTTTGAAGCCACCTCACTTTTCTCTATTGATTTGCCCTGAAAACTATCAGTAGCAGCTTAGCTTACGCACTCGTTTTACTACGCACAGATGAGTTTAGCCCTGTTTCGGCGTGATCGCTGGGCAGATGGTCCTCAACAGGGATTGCGATAGGGTTTGCTTCGGCATCATATCAAATAAGCGGCCAGTTATAGGGAAACATGATGATGTGGGCATACCTAATGCGCGCCGAGCAATGTCGGCCTTCCCGATGCTGAGGCAACTAATTACCTCGGCATTCGAAAAGAATGAAGCCGGTAGGTCGTCGATCGGGGAGTAAATCAAAGGCAGCTTCCAGCGCCAGCCTCATGAAGACACGGGTGATTCTCACCAACGGATGGTTTGGGTCTCGGTAGTGAGCGTTGCCCCTACATCTCCACAAACGCAGTTGAAGATTCGCACCTAATCCCATGATACGAAAATGACTGAGAATAGCGGCTGGATGGAAGCTGAAGGAATATAGAAGCGGCGCTGATAGTCGAGTGATGTTGGTCTCGTTCACGATCTTCGTCAATTCGTCCTCGGAGTGAGTGATACCGAAGGACTTTTCCTCCCTAGCCACCATTAATGCTGTAATGCTGTTGGCAAGGCGGCTACTTACCGAGCAATGATATTTCTGAGAGACTTTTCATTGAGCCGGGGCTCATTCTCGAACGAGATCAGAAAGGTGTGTTACAGACGCACCAGAAATGTTCTCACCTCTAGGAACAATTTCAACAGATATACAAAAGCATGGAGGTTCAGGTAGGGAGTTGTTTCCGACATCGTTTGAGCTGTTTCCAATAGTTCAAGTGCCCGGGACCCTTTGTTGGCGGTCATTTTTGGCTCCGGCTTATTGTACAACTGGGGTTTGTCCTTGAATCTGGTGCGTAACTTGTCTAACGACGAACACCAGTCCTCCATGACAGCCAGATCCTGAGGCGAGGTGAGTGAGCAAGATGTGGAGCAAAGAAAAAAAAAGGAAAATACTCGTTTTGGCAACGTAATGGATGATGGAAGTGGCGAAGCCAATACGGTGTTTGCTGGAAGGTCTGGTTCAGCGAGCCACGCAAGGAGGTCTGCCAATTTGAGCACTGTGAAGGCATTCACTGCGAAACCCAACACTTCTGAGCTGGTTTTTTGCGGGAGGTTTTTGACACGGGTCACCCCCAGGATGGTGAACGCATGTTTTGCATACAATTCGTTGCCTAGATCCATGCATGCAATTCCGAAGGCTGATTTGTCAAATTCGACGGCACGTTCAAAGAATTTCGAGAGAATTTGGATTGTAGCAGAGTCAGACTTCTCCAGAAACGCAGCCAGTTTTGAAGCCAATCGATTGGAGTGGATAACGCCATTGGCGACGCCAGAATGCAGCCAAGGTCCTTGAGCAGAAGTGATGCGTGTGGGATGTACCTCACTCTGCGAGGAGAGCACAAGAGCGGGCAACTGTGTGGCTTCCGGTGGACCGGTAGCCATGGTAGAAAACAGAGGAGAAAGCTGTGCTGAACTGACTAAGCAAAGGAATTTTCTTTGCTGACTAATGATCTGACGCTCTTGATCACCTCATTTGGAGCTTTATTGTTTCAACCCTGCAACTCAAGCATCGGCGCGGCATGGAAGATACAACGGTAATATTGTTCACGATACAGCATGTACTTATGGTGTTTCTGAGGAAGGGAACGGATAACAGTTATGTCTCACGCATGAGATGTATCTAGCACGCCTCGAATCAGGATGAAAGAGAGATCACAACAGCGGGCACCATTCACTAGGGAGGCAAAATAATTCCGCCATTTGTCCTTACTGTCAACATGTGCACTACCAAACGCAGACATGGCGTGGACCTTCGCCTCAGCATCGCGCGACGCCGTGAGATTCATGATATTTCCCATGAGATATGAGTATGTGCCGTTAATATGGTCTGGTGAAGACACAATGAAAGTCCGTTCTGCTTATCAAGTGAGGAATGAATTCAGGTCTCAAGCGGAAACATTCCTACCAAAGTTCAGGAAGAGTTTTTCGAAATGAGCCATATTGGTGCCAGTGAGTGGAGTGAAAAAGCAGCAGGGCTGGCCATCGTCGTTCACATGTATGGTAGAATAAACGACGGTGTCATCCTGAGCACGCGATGAGGTCGGGCTGGCGGTCTGGCAAGAATCTGTCTGCTGAGAGGATATGTTGGAGTTTGCCGCAGATGATGCAAGCTGAAACTGCAAGGTCGGAACGGGATGCCTGGACGCTGCCAGACCAGAGATAACATAGGTGGGGACTTGGAAGATATCCCCCGGGACAGGCGAAGATAATCTGCTGGAGACCGGGCTGGGAGGTATGGAAACCAATGCTGGCATATCATCTTCCAAGATGAGACTAGGACCGGCAGCACCCATTTCAAAATATGCGGGCGTGTGTGTACGGAATCGGACCTATTTTAACCGCCATTTAAACTCCTTACCCTTGAAGGTGTCAACTGCAAGCTCCGGGATCGAATACGAGATCTCGTGTCCATGTCGGCTGCCCGTCGGGACTCCCAGAACTGCGTTCGCTTGATTTTTTGTTATCTGATTGCTCATGGTTCAGGTCTTTTTATAGCGAAAACCACCGAAAGGAGCCTCGTGCATGACGTCAATGGATTCCAGCTTCAAGATTCGTAGTCCATTGACGTCAAGGGTCCCAGACCGGGCGCTACCTGCCGCGCTGAAAATTTCCGTCTTCGTTGCTGCCGCCTAGGTCTTTCGTGCGCGCTGTGCCATCGTCTACAGTTCAACTCAATACTCGGTGTTCCCGCAGGCGATATGCGTCGCAGGTGTGTGATCCTTTCCGTGCAATAATTCAATATTGATATCTTCGGCTCAGCCCAACATCTGCGAAGCGGCTCACAGCGTTGTACTAGTTTCATTTTAAGATCTTCAATCCTCCCGTGTCCACCAACACCGCGCCATGTGGTCGATGCGCGAACGACGCGGATGCCTGCGCGCTTGAGAAGATTAATCATTCAAAACCGTCCCAATGTTTTTTTTTATTTTAGGTTCGTGAATGACGGCTAGTGTGGAAGCGCGGAGGTAAGTCTTCGCCATTGCGGTGCAGTGGAGCATTCATCAAACCTCGCAGAATATAAT
The DNA here is from genome assembly GCA_014462675.1 of Mycena sanguinolenta. NCBI lineage: Eukaryota > Fungi > Basidiomycota > Agaricomycetes > Agaricales > Mycenaceae > Mycena > Mycena sanguinolenta. The sequence continues at coordinate 237,865 of JACAZH010000039.1, read as the reverse complement.
CAGTGGGACGCCATTCGATGCTGAATGTAACCAGAGTCCCAATGCATGGCGCGGTGGCATTTGTTCGTGTGAGTCCTGGAATTCAGGGTGCTCTGTCATTTTCTTATCCGATTGTGGAGCACATTTTGTCCTCTTCCCGCGGCACATCCAATGGAGTGTGCTGGATTGAAAAGCTATCGTCCGAACATCCGCAATCTATGACGTGGATGGACTGCGACTCGCAAAGTTGCAATCCATTCACGTCATGGATTTTGGCCCGGAACATATCCGCATTTCAACTCCGACACAAGATTGGGTGAGATTGTGTCCCTGCCTCACTCTGTCCCTTTTCCTCGCGTCGGTATGTCTGCCGCCCGTAACTCGAGACCTATGCGCCCATCGGAACCACAATTTCTAAAGTTGCCGGGTCGAGATCCCACTCTGGCCCGGCTGTTTGTTGAAAAAAATCACCCGCAGCGCACAGAGATACCGGGGACGACTTATGTGTATTTGCAAGACACCTCGCGCCAGGGTCTGGCGACAACATGGGAGAGGGAAAAAAAAGCGAGAAATCCCTTCTGGGACATTGGCCGAGCTGCTCGCAGCAGGTGTGTAATTCGAGTAAACTCTGTTCGGTTCTTTGAAGCTTGTATGCAGGATATATACAGCTGCGTGAAGGCGATGCAGTTTTCTCTAGGAGTATTCAGGGAACCCAAGACCCTATGGATGATGTGATTCAAGCTTGGGTCACCGGCTCGTACGCTGTGAAATACCATTTGAACAATACCGACTACTGATTCGATTATGGCCAGCCGGGTAATTACCCCCGCGATGACCAAGGAGTTCGACGAGGCGCGCGACGATTTCCTGGGTCCCAGAGAGCTACGTACTCGCAAGCGACCCCAGAAACCGACGAACGCACAAGGGAATCCGATGCGCGGCCCCCTTGTTGGTGGGATTGCTTATGAACGGACTAAAATCTGCAAATCGGTACAGCCGCCGTCTCGATGCTACACACTGGGGCCATCCGCAGAGGCGCCTACTTCGATTGTAGCTCCAGTTGCCTCCGCCAAGATGTCCACGGAGGATATTGACGAGGATGCTGCTAAGCGTCAACGTGTTTTGACTGTTAGTTGATCTTGTATCCTGTACTCCAAGTCTTCTGTTAATTCAATATGTTTCTTTCTTGTAGTCCGGGGCTGCTATTGCTACTGCGGCGTTCAGTGAAGCACCACGTATTGTGCGCGAACGTACGCAGGAAATTCAATCTCTTGTCAATTTCCCCACAATTGGCGTGGGCAATAACTACGCCTACGCAACAACTCAGGCTAATGTAGCATCGGCAAAACGGCCTCCTCCCTGTAGAAAGAAGGAGCGTGGCAAGAAGGGGAAGGGACATAACGCGAAGGGTGAGCTCAGGTGTTGGAGGCCGAAACGAATTCTCCTGATTATATGTAACTTAGGGCCCTCTTTAGCTACAGACATGGGATTTTTCGGCGGTGCTCACACTGACATGAAAGATGCTGTGGGTTATTACTCACATATGAGCACCAATTCCGATCTTCCAGAGGGCTACACCCCTGGCTTTTTTTTCATTCTGGAGCTTGGGGTGTTCATCCAGCTTGATCGCCATGCTTCAATCAACTTTTCAGGTCTTCGGCGACATGGCGGGACTCCACCGCTGTGCAGTGCGGCACCCGGTGCCAAGTTGCACAAATTCGCGTACCGGTTTGTCCTCATCTTTTACCCGCCATCGCGGATGGTGGATGGAACGGCTCGCTGGACTCTCGGGGCCATGCCAAACAACGAAGCCTTCATATTCCCTCCAGAAATGTTACATGCTGGGTCAGACACTCATTGTCTCTTTCCATCATTGCGCCAGACTCAACTCAATATTTTAGCGTGTCAAACCGAATTGAAAAGGGCTGGCCTGCGGCAAGCACTTGCGAGCGCGCGTCGTTCGTGCGGGAGGGAGTGTTGATGATGTGCCAGGAGGCGTTGGTGACCTTCGTCGTCCGCTCCCTCCTCCTCCTCTCTGCTATTATTTCCTGCTCCAACTTCCAACCCGTTACAAGGTGCGATTGGACCCGGACATTTTCCTACAATCTGTTACAATGCACCTTGACGGCGAACGAGTGAATACAGGCCCATGGGAGTTTGCCCCTGGCCATCGCCTTCCTGAGAATCGACGTGCACCATGGGTGTACACTGTGGATTGTCCTGATGCAGAGATGGTGGATCAGGACAAGGTCCGCTCGGACGCGTGGGCGAGGTGGGACGCATGGGCGGTGGTCGTTGTGACCCACATACCGTCGGTGGGCTGCCGAGGGCCTTTGAAACATCACATTCCCCAGCCACTGACTCGAACGGAAGGTGGGCGTATTCTTCCACATTATGGACATATTTTGAAGCGAAGCCCAGGCGACGGTTATGAAGGTGGGGATGAGCGTGGAGGGGGACGAGGACGGGAGCTCCGGAACTACTGAGCTGAAGGCTAAACCGCGTAAAGGCCCAAAGATCCCTCGGAAGAAGAAGCCAGCAAAGAAGCGGATCGTGGAGGCAGATACTGAAGAGGGCGAGAGCGAAACAGAATCGGAGGGCGCCACAGTGGATGAAAATACGAGAACGGAAGGGTTGCGGTCCGAGATTTCTCGAATAGCGGGCTTGGGTTTGCGGCGTGGAAGGGCTTTGGCTAATAAGAATGTAGATGGGTTCGATTCCGAAATTCCTGGTAGTTCTGGTGCGGTTCAAATCTCCTCTTTGCCGCTCTTGTTGATATTCTGCATCATTTAGAACCCAACTCCAGTGACAATGAGTATACCGCTCCAGGTACGATTTTGTCTATGTTTCTGACTGTGTTACGCACTGGGTCTTTCGCCAGACACAAGCGAAGGTCGTGTTCTTCGGAGTGGTGCTGCTCGTAGCAAGGGGGCAATCGCAATCGAGGCCGATAAAAGGAAAATTCAAAAAGGTGAGATTGAAGTTTGTTTCCTGCATTTCATGTTTATTCTGAACAAACTCGCGCCACACAAAGGAAAACGCCGGGCAATTGATAACCCTGATGAGAGCGACAATGATCGTAAGATTTCATTGCCCCCTGGCATTCCAAGCATGTTAAATATTCTAATTATTTCACTTCAGAGTATCGGGATAATGAAACTGCCGGTGGGTTATTCTCGAGCTTGGGTCACAGTGTCGCAGAGATTGACAAGGGGCGGCAGGAGCAGGACCGCGCGCTGGCGGTAGTACGTCTGGAAAGAGAAAGGCAATGGACGAGAGTGAAGGTAGCTTCATAATTAAAGTCACTTTGCAGGGACTCTAGCTGATAGGCCTCCCTTCTCCCTTCAGAGCAGCCGCTCGGAAAGCGTACACGGAAAACAACGGCCTGCAACATGGAATGTGTGTATACTTGACTTGGAAAATCGCGAATGCAATTGACGGTTTGTTTTGCAGCACCTACACGCGATATATGGAGTTCTGTGTCCTACAAGAATGCTCTTGCCGAGGTCGCTATACCCCTTGCACCCGAGCGTCGGCGATCAGCACGACAAAGCCGTGCATTGCCCTCTACGGAATGGCGTACTGCCAGCTTGCAGGATTCTGATGTCGAGGGGGATGTTGTACCGAATAGACAGGCCGCAGGTTAGAATCAAGTCAATTATGTTGTTTAAAACGATGTGATTAATGAGATTTCTGTTCCAAGATTGCAATCTCGTCATTGAGGCGCTGAATCTATGCACTATCAAGCGGAATCTGCATGATGTTGAAGTGGCTTGGGAAACGGCGTCACAGGCAGCAGCAACCACACCTGATCTGCGGGAATTGAATGCTGCATACTCAGCGCTCCAGCATCATCCTGATGCAAGTAGCACTGCAGCATACTTCCCATCAATTTGGCGCAGTTTAAATCGCATGAATAGCATGCACGCCATGACGTCGCTCCGGACACGTCTGGATCGTGAATGTATTATGCTCACCACTTTCTTTGCGTGGCGTTGGCTTGACGCGTATTGCCCTTATAAAATTAAGGAGGCGCTGGAAGGCCAACGTCAGGGCATATTGTCTACAACGTGGATTGGAAAATTGGCCTGTGATGTCTCTGCAGTATTGGTGCGGCGCGCAGACCGCCATTGCTTTGATGCATCCAAATATGGCTTGACGCTTGTTGGAGCCGAGTTCGATTTTTCCAATAAGCGGCGCGAAATATTGGTGGACGACGAGGCGCTGCTGGCAGCGACAACGACCCAAACGACGCAAATCATCGCATCTTGGCTGCAATTCCCTGTCGGCGGGGTGTCACGTTACCAAGCATGGTTTATATATGCGATAACTCGAACCATTGGGCTACGTGCGTTGCTTCTGGACGAGCTTTGGGGAGCATATACTCATATCCGGAAATATGTGCTCGGAGATTCGCTGGCGCGCGCCCACTGCAATCAGAAATTTCAGAGGCTTTTGCTGGACCTGCAACGGCATCCTCTGACGCAGGTGTCCTCTGCCGAAACAAATGCACTGAGCCGTCTCTCTCAAGTCATGGAGTTGGTCCGTGCGTCAGCATCGGCATCGACAGCGGCTCCCTTACGCCTCATGGATGTGGATGAGCCGGAAGATGCGACCTCCCATCTGCGGCTTGATGGCTCCCCCGCAACTGGTTCTGCCACGCTGCCCCCATCCTGCAATAGCCCTATACTCCTTGTCCAAACTTCCCTCGCGTCCACTACAGCGGAAGCTTGCAACGTTCATGCGTTTCCTGGACGAGGCACTAGATGCTACTCGGCAGGGCCGCGGACTCGTGAAGCCGAACGGGTGGCAGACCTTCATGCTCTCAAACATGGATCGCCTCTGTCCATTTAGAGAGCTTGCCCCATCTCGTCGACGCGTGGCTGGTTCATTGGGTCCATATACCTCAGAATTTGCAGCTACAACAAGCGGGTTCTTGAGCGCTCTCATTTTTCGCGCGATCACATTCAACACCGATTTTCTGATGACCGCAAGGATGCGATACACCGATCACCATGATTTTACATCTGCTATGGATGAGTCTTCCGCACGGTTCAATGTTGAACATGGTGTGAAGCCTCCGTCCTCATTTTTTTGCAATCCCTCGGCATACGGGCCACATAATCCAGGCAGGACCGTTAATCTTGCTGCTACATATGGCCCGCTGGTTCAGACGGAAAACATTGCGGCGCAGCTTGCCAAGGCAAATGCGGCGAGCATTCCTTTCACCGCGTTTTGACACTGGCTGCGGGGATCAGTCAATGGACGGGTTCGCTTCCATCAACTGGGCCCACTTGGGTCCTATCTCCTGGCTGCAGACTACACCTATACAAATCCACGACTTGTGGAACCGCCCACAATCCAGGAGCTTGGTGCTGGCATATGCTGGTTGAACAAGGGCGCTGTTCGGGGACTGGAGCTTCTAAGCCTGATCCCAGAGCGGGAGAGGATGGGGAAGGACAAGCCCAAACCTTCAACGCCGGACGCTTGCATTGAAGGTTTGAAAATTGTTTACAACGCGGCGTATGAACATTGGCCCCCTGAGGTGAGATCCGAAGTTCAGTTTGATCTTATCATGATTGAACACTCGCTTTGCAAACTGGCTCGCGCCTTTGCACACAATAAAATTTCCCTTTAGTTAGTTTGTTCTTTTGTACCCGATACATACAAGTATGCAGCGAATCGTTTGGTTCACACAACTCAGCTTCAGAAGACGACAATTTATCGATAAAATTCATTACAAATTCTGAACGCTTCGATCCAAACAAGCTTTCGTACATGCATGCTACGCGAGGTTGTATCTACGGTGGCGGTAAGGGTTTCGTCGAGGTATCTGATTTGCTCAGCAGAGAAAATGGATTGCGGTGGCTCACAAGGGACGTCAGAAAGGTCCTGGATACCGGGTGCAAAGGGATTGCGGTCCTCCCACTCCTGCGGGTTCTGCATGAGATGGTGGCGCATGAGAGTTGGGTTGTCGATCACATCCCAGTCGATGCCGTAAGTGGAAGGATCCTCGACAGCCTCGTCCGGTGAGTCGATGAAGCGCTCCAGGCCACGAGGGCCGTCCTGGATCATGCTGAAGAGAAAGATGTCGCGAGGCAACCGCGTACGTTCGCCCCGGATCTGGAGATCGTGTGAGTTCCAGGCATCGGCCCACTCCTGTGCGTCCTCGTTGATGCTGTCGAGGAACAAATGATGAAGGAGCCAGATGTGGACGTCGATGGAAGGGTTCAGATGGTGGTTAACTTCCAAATCAAGAAAAAACGACTTCCATTTGTGCCCAAAGCCGTGCGTCACGTCATACCAAAGACGTTCAATCCGGGTGTTGTTGACACTCCTGTACGATGCAGCCACAGGACGTCAAGCTAGATATAGGATTGTGAAGGATGCACATACCTGCCCCAGATATATGAGCCTCGCCCCGCGCCACGCTCCTGCTCCATCATCACCGCAACCAGGAGGTTTTCCGTCCCGTGATCCCCTCGTACGCGACTGGGGAGCCCGTGCTGTGCAACTGCAGACTCGAAAAGGAGGAGCACAGTTTCCGCGCGGTTGTTGTTGCTTGCCCGTATGCCGGTCACATAACGAGACTTGCCATCGACAAAGGCATGGATGACAATCTTGAAGCGAATTAGGCCTAGAGGCTATGTGTGAGAAAATGAAGCGGTTAAGATTATCTGAATTAAAAACTGACCGTGCTGGCCATCATGGTGCCAGAGTGAATTAGCGCCAGCGACATGATAGGGTATACGATGAATGAAGCGAGCGCCAAAGCCACCTGGCGTGCCGTGAACGCGGAGATAGGATGCCACTATCCGCTCACGTGGTACACGGTGTCCAGCCGCTTGGAGACGCCCCTTGATCATCCGTCGCCCAAAATTTGGGAAAACTTGAAGGATGGATGTGAGAAAAGCATCAAGTTCATCGTCAGTTAACGACGACACAGGTGCGGAGGTTGAAGTATACGTGCGGGCGACAGTACCGTCAGCCTGAGAGACATCTCTGTAGACCGGCTGGCCAGGTTGTACGAGCCCGTACTCGAGCGCACGACGTCGAATGGTACGTGCGGAGACATGGAATACGTCCTGCAAATGAGTGGGGCCGCGAAGAGTCAAGGCATGGGATAGAAAGGCGGGGTCAATATCGACGCGAGGGCGACCGCCGGTGTTTGTGCGAGCGGTGACAACAAGATGAGAACCAGTCGGTGGATCGGAAGACTGATGGCGAGCTTCGTTAAGAGCCTCAACCATAGTGGTGATACTCTGCTCAACCGTGGCAAACTCCTCGGCAGGAATTGCTTCACGATGCTGGACAGACCTTTGAGAGCGATGACCAGCAACAAAAAAGAAACACCTTACCGTCTCAGCGGCTGAGAAGAATTGGAGAGCCTCGTTGATCTGATACTCGAGCTGGGCTTCTGCTCCACGCTGCGTGCGTAAAGTACGAATGACATTGCGCTTGAGGATTTGGTAGGCGGCCCGTAGATTCTCAAGGACTTCAGAGGACATGGAGGGAGAAAGAGGAACGTTCAACACTCACGTGGGCGCGCGCGTTAACATTTCCTTGGCAATCAAGGAGTGATCAGCGGTGTCATGAAGATGCTGCGGAAAGATGGTTGCGTTACTAATGATGCTAATAATAGAATCCTTATCGTACCGAAACAGGTTGAGATCCTCGTGTATGCGTGGGTTATGGGGCTAAAAATAATCTTGATACAGTTCTGGCACGCAAAAAAACCGTTTTGTTTGGTCGAGATCCCTCGAGATCTCGAGAGATCTCGAATGCTGTTTTGCTCGTGAGCTGTCAGTGGTTTCATTCACGGTGGTCGAGATCTTGAGAGATCCCTCGAGATCTCGACCAAGGTATGATGTTGAAAATTGCTGATGCAAGATAAAAATCCCCAAATCTCTCGGGATCTCGCGAGATCCCGCGAGATCTTCCGAGATCTCGACGAATCTCGACGGTTCTCGAGAGATCCCGCGAGATCTCTCGAGAACTCACCCGCTTAAGGCAAAAAAGGTTGGTTTTGTCCAGTAACGGCCGTCAAACAATTCACCCTGCGGCGCGGGGTAAAACCCTCGCGGCGCTGTTGAGCCTGGGTCTGAGTGGAGCGTGCGGGCTGCGGCGAGCATGACGTCGGTGCACTCGTTGGGCGCGGCTTTGTCTCTGGTGCAGTGTATTGGCGCGTCAGTGGCGTGAACATGAAGAAACCGGGGAGAACCGAGGGAAAGAAAAATGGGCAGGGATATTGACATGAGGCGAAAAGGATGAGGCAGCAAGAGAAGAACGAGGAAGTCGTAAAATCGAAGGCAGGCACGCACCTCTCAAAGGCCGGAAGACAGTCGCATGGGTGCGGAAAATAAGGTTTACATGCTCGGGCTCCGCTGCACTTTTGTTTTGTGTGGGTTTTGAGCTTCTTCAATCCGCTTTTCTTGTGAAGACACCCCGCAAAGAAGGAAGCCGCGTCCATGAAGAAGTCTGATAGGTTAGCGCGCGCGAGTCGGGAAGGGACCAGGAGTGGCGGGTGCCAAGAAATGAGGGGCGATGGTCAGTGTTGCGGTTAAGCTTTAGGGTGTAATTACTCTTGAGGGTTAATAAGGGCTTAACTTTAAGACCTAAATTCAGGCCCGTAAATTTCTGGGGGTAATTACACCTTAAAATCAGGTATCACTTTGTCAACAACCTCCGAGCCAAACAATCCTGAAGGGTCATTCAGCATTCAAAACGAAGATATAGAGCCGATTTTTCTGTTTTCTGACCTCGACTAAACCCCGACCTCGCCTTGTCAATTAGACTTGTGTAATCAAGCTTTAAACTCGAGTATTCACCTGATTTGGTTCGTGTTGTTCGCAGGTGATGTCAATTTACTGACAATACTGAGTCTGGAACAAGCAAACTCAGTTTCAAGACACATTTGCGGCATCACAAAGCAAATAAATTCGTCCTGACCCCCCAGTTGTTCTCAACAGTGTTGCACGCCAATTTCGGAAAAATCCACCTACCCCTTATTAAGCCCTGGGTTATTAACCCATTATTACACCCTTAAGCCTTAACCAAAAATTTTAGGGTTAATAAGGGCTTAATCCGCAACACTGGCGATGGTAGAGCTGACAGGGAGAGGAAGCGATAACAAGGCGTGATCACACGTGATGAGACGCGGTCACGAGGGAGAAGAGACGCGCGATACATCAGTCAGTGAATCAGTGATTACCTGGTTACAGTAAGTTGTTGGACAGTACCGAAAGGCTCATCTACACCGAGAAATACAACCACTTTAATTGAAATTTTTCTCCGCCATCGACATCGCCAATTATCCGCCATTAATATTGGTATCTTTGATTTGGATTCGCCGCCTCGGCCAAAATATTTGGCAACTCCCTGTTATACCCTCTCTCGATGAATGAAAGCTCGCACAAGGCCCAACTAGGTCGAGGGATTCAAATTACTTTCGTTGGGACTTGTCATGGATGATTTTCCTTGCCAATTACTCATTTACTGCGCGCAGATTCGTAGCCTCGTTTGCCCAAATTTTCTGGTTGCAATGAAGGGAAATAAAACACCCGCAGCACTGGGTGTGCGCCCGCTGCCGATAAGAGCAAAATCAGATGTCCCGCGGAACACCCGTTCAATTCGGGGTCGGGTCGTTAGCATGTCTCAAACCACCACTTTTTGCCCGTTGTGTTGATGTTCATAATTATCGGGTGGCGATATTGCACGGACAAAATTCTACACGAGAAACCGTAACTGATATCCATGTGTAATGTAATCACAATCTCGAACCATCAAAATATCTTCACGCAGAATACCCGTGCAATCCAGCGGGTAACGTCTCATCGTAGTTATTGGATGAATTTCGTTCTTATAAATGACGCCCCGAGTAGAAAATCCGTGATGTTCGCCCCCGCTCACGACCAGCGTCTTCCCAGTTCGACTCTAGGTCAGGAAAATGAATGACCCCTCTTTTATTGCTTCCCGCATGGAATTTCAGGGAAACTGAGATCGACTTGAAGGGGCATGCACAAGAGCTACCCCGTTGACTCAGCTTAAGATGCTTGTGCTTCGGGTTTCGTGTCACGCAGGTATGGACTGGCCCGCTCAAACCAAAACCAAGAGGGTATCCCTGGGCCTCATTGGTGGACAGAGTATGCCCAATCAAACACAATGTTACTTGTGTTTAAATACTTGGAGACTCACTCTGATCCTGATCTAATGAATAGTGAGCAAATGTTTTCGAAGAGCGAATGAATAATCCATTGTGCTATGCGCATGTTCATCTCTTCGGGCTACATTTGCGCAAATCTCTGTAATACAGCGCACCAGACAAATCAAAAGACCCCGCAGCGCTGGATGTGCGTCCGTTCATGATAAGCCGTAGATATGTATGCGCTTGGGGAACACCCATTAGATTCGGGGTCGGGTCGTTTGACGTTTCGGCTGATCTTTTTATACGCATTGACGGGTGGAGCTTCATCATTGTAAACTTCGTTGATATCTCAATGTCTCACGCACGAACACAGAAGCTTTCACGCTGAAAACGGCAACCTGATATCCGCGATTCATAACTTCGAGCTAGACTCATTGCTTCAAGCAAGACATCGACGAAGTACGAAGTTGGGACCAAGTACAGTACGTAGCGCTATACGCCAGTCGTTGATTGCATGCAAAACTACCGTACTCGTGCAAGTATGAAGCGAATGTTAAATTAATGAATCTGAAATAAAGTTCGGGTACATATCTCTGTTAGAGCGCAGCAGCGCCCACTGGCCTGGGCTGCAGCGAGAATTGACACTGCTCTGGAAATGGATGCGCCAGGATCCGCGATGTCAGTGGCGCGAGGAAGAGGCTCGCTTCAGTGCGCAGTCTGGCCGTTTGCATAGTCAACCTCATGTTGGCAACAGGCCGGCTCGTGATGTGCATCCAAAGGGTTTCAATGGTCTTCTTAGGCAATGTCCCCTTTATTCAGCTCCCTGATGAGTCCCGAGTTCGCTAGCGCCTGGGGACCGATGGCCAATACCAGAGACTAGAGTGTAGCATGAGTATATATTCGCAAATATGAATATTCACCAAAACCTAAAAATTGATATTCACATTCATACGAGTATTGATGGCGAATATTCGTTGCTTAGTCAGCAATATTCACGAATATTTGTGAATATGAATATCCAGTGAATATATTGGAGATTCGGGGGTTTAGTAGCTACCAATAAGTTGCTGAGAACACTTTTATGTTATCTTGTGAGTTTAAACATTGTCAAAGACTTATACAAGCCCTGGTCTTGCATGTTCAACCATTTGATTGACCATCATCACACTTGCTGTCAACCTGTCAATCAGTTGTCAAAGCAAAGATGTCTCTAAAGTGGTTGGTTTGCATATGAATTACAGATCTAGTTGGTGTAAATGAAGTGTGTTGGTGTTAAACAGACCCAAATTTACTATACTTGATTGAAATTTTAGCTGTGTATTACAGCTGCAAATATTCGTGAATATCACCTTTCCTGAAAACTGATATTCGCATTCGTGCGAATAGCACAGCCACAGCCATTCGCGAATGCAAATATTTGCTATTCGCAAATGGCTTGGCACGAATATTCGCGATATTTGGTATTCGTGCTACACTCTACCAGAGATGCTAGTGCTCCGATTTGGTTGCCATTGAGTGGCAGCTTGGGGTTCGAGATATTGTGGACATCCTTGATTCCTGCGATGAGGTTGTCGGTGGAGAGGCCATGCGCAGTCTCTCTCGAAATCGGAATTATTCCCGCTTCCGGAAAAGTCGGTTGACTGCACCGGTGCCCGAAACCGATGATGCCGAGACCGCGCACGATATTCGCGGAGGAGTGAAAGCTTTTGATTGTGGCTTCATTGGGTGGGGTGAACAGACTGAAGCTGCGTCGGTATTGTTGGCAATGTCCACATCCCCGCAGCCCAGAAAGTCGAAATTGTCGAAATTGTCCTCGTCTCCGACCTCGAATGAATCTTCCGGCTGTTCCTCCAGCAAACAAATTGTTCGAGTTGCTGGGCCTATCCACCCAGTCGCCGTTAGGATCATCGGGTAGTCCATGAGATCCACTTGAGGAGGGCCGACGGTTGAGAATTGCAAACACCTGGAGAGCGAGTAAATAATCGAAGACCCATCGGAATAAACCACAAACCGTTCTCTGAGCATTTGGCGCTCAGGGAGATGTTACGAACATGACTCGGAGCAGCACGCCCGGGAAAAGAAGCCCGCTGGGGAGAACGAGAACAAATGCCGAAGGGCGCATGATGAGAATGTTCACGTCAAGTAAATAGCTACGTAACGAAGGAAGCAAAAAGAAGACGCGCTTGCACGACAAGGGTGAAGAATACCATGAAGAACACGCTGTTTTATATATGTCGTAGAATTTACTGCAGCAGGCTGATCGGAAAGCACGGGGCAAATTTAAGCGTCGCAGAGCTTATGAACAACGGCAGAAGCTCAGCGGCGACACATGGAAAAGATTTGGAAAGATCCATCTATTTGTTCCGTGTCTTGGCAACAGAGTTTGAGAAAATGAGAAGTGTTGCATCCATTTAAATTCATGAAACGGACCGAACTCAGCTCTGTACCGTCAGGACTTACGGCTGCTCCAATCCTTTTTGCCAACGGGAAAAACGGTGGTAGCATGGAAACTCGTGCGTTATCCGGCCGCAGTTGAAATCGAACAATGCACGTATGTGTCGATGAGCATCAAATGAGCGCCGAAGACACGGCATTCCTGGGAACGAGTTTCATAGTTCTTTTTGTTGGTAGATGAATTTTCTTTGAATTACTCCGTCTCTGTAAGACTCTTCAGATCATGGGTAATTCATAACTTATTGAAAGCGCCGGTCATGACCTGCTCCTTAAAAGGGAAGACCCGAGGTCTCATACCCATCAGAATCGCCGAGGTCCAAGAAGGAATAGAGCATGCAAGCGATACTGAAGACACTCTCTAGCCACAGAGAGCATTACGAGTGAGCGGAAACTTATGGAAACACAATCGTCGAACACAGTTTCCATATTCTGACTCTACACAAACTTGAGGGCAGTTATTGATAAAAGCAGCAAAGCGGTCTTTCATAGCCCAATGGGTCCGGTAGTATGCTCGACGTTGAACCTGGTGCGCAATCAGCCAGCCACCCCACGCATACGCTGACCGAGAGGATATGTAACGCACCGAGAGGGATCATACTTGGCATACGTTTTCTGGAGCACGGCAAAGCTTGGATATGTTTTGAATACATTCTGGCTCACATCGCATTCGTTGATGTACAGTGGAAGACCCGGACTCGAGGAGGCTCTGTGCGTTGGTGGGATTAATACACCCGAGGCGAGATGGAAGAAGTACGGAAGAAACGAAATGACGCACTGCTCAAGGAGGAGTTCGAACCCGGCTTGAATCCCCGGCGGTTGCACCGTGACGCCTGCGTTATGCACAAGATGATAGTTGATAGCAGCATACGCGACGCCAGGATCCCCGATGGCGTTCGCCCCGGTTTTGGTCGCCTTCCACTGCGAGCGCGGAATAGGAGAAATGACCAGATCAGAGGTAAACAGGTCTGCAGCGAAGGCCTGCGTAAAGTTGAGGAGGTGGCTGTAGCCACTGTGAAACCTCGCTCGAGGCCGCGCCAAATTGCTGTCCGTTACCCCGCGCGTTCCCTGGGACGAGATTGGAGATGTCGAAGTAACTCAGGGGGGAGAGCGACACAGACGTGTTTGGGATGGAGAGGAATTCCCCGAAGATGCTGTGAGGGAGGCTGAGGCCGTTGTAGAACAGGTAGACGGTGGTGGTAACATCCGACGGGATAGTATTCATAATTGCGATGAACCCTGGGCAAAAATATGAATTCACGGAACATTTGGTGTATGCCATAGCTGCCGTACCAGCTTTAGTATCCGTATTTTCGCGTACGTATCGGGCTGAGGCCTCGAGAAGGGCGATTGAAGACGAGGCGGGGTACTAGACACCGATCTCAGATTCATAAGGAATTGGGGAAAAGACAACTTACAAGGATGCTTCCACCAAACCAATTCTTCTGCTCCTTCGTACCAGTGTGAATCGGGAAGAGTTCATATCGAGTGACGACCACAAAACGATTGGCCCCGCCCTTCAGAGCCCGGAAAAGATCAGAATATGCGTTAGTCGCCGTCGCGGTCACCAATTCGCCGGTGACAAGAACGACATCCATCTCTTTGATCGAGTCGGCAGACCATCCGTACAACGGCGCAATGTAGCTTATTCCTCCTCCAAGGAGAATTCCCGTCCCGATATCGCTGAGGGTTTGAATCAGAAATGAGTGAGTCGCCACTAGTCGAAAGCGGCGAAAACCTGGCGCGGCCTCCGAGGACAGACAATCCGAGATGTTCAATAGCAGCCATTGCCTCGCCCCAACGTACGCCAGGCTGCACGGTGACCGTGCCCGTCTGAGAGTTATAGGTTGTACTCGTCATATTAGCAAACGATATCAAGACTCCATCGGTGATGCTGTGGGTCAAAGGGCGGTGAAATGCACTCTCGGCGAGGATGTGTGGATATTGCTCACCTGTTATATCCGACCATCGCACTGTGCGCCCCAGCTTGAACGGCATAGTGTGATCCAAACCGGAAGTTATCCGCCATTGCGACTTGGAAATCTGAGACAGTGTGCGGGTAAACGATGCAAGTGGGCTGATCCAGTGTGTCGAAGAGGTTCCAGGTGTCTTGGGTCGTAGCGTTGTATTCTGACCCTGACGACTGTACAACTGAGGATCCAAGGGCGTGGAGGATTGCGTCGCACGCTGAGGAAGCGGCGGAGGCTGGGTGCACTTCTCGAGGAGAATTACGGCGGGTTGAGTTGTCATACGCAACAGCCGCGACCAGAAGAGAGGCAAAGGGAACTAGAGCCCAAAACAGGAACATAGTAGTCGACTCGTCAGGGGCATCAGAAAGCGTGGCCCTAGATAAATGTCTGTATTGGCTTGGCAAGCCATTGCACACATTTTATCCGCGCAATCACCAGTGGTGTTTCCGCGGACAACTGTTTTTTAGGCTAGCTTCCAGAGATTCTCTGTCAGAGTCTTTGTCATTGAACTGCCGAATGGAATCAAGCCAGTTGCGACGACACAGTCCCATGAGCGATTCCAGGAATACATATTACCAGTTCGTGCGTGAAAATCGGGTCACCCTTCACCTTCGTCAGCATCAAGCACGTGTATGCTGCTCTTCGAAAAAAATGAAGCTGCTGTTACTTACTCTTAACATGGTACACTATTAGAGGTCATTGAAACATTTTGAGGGGTCAAGAAAAGAACCAAGTATACAGCACCAGCTTGGAATCGGTCCGATTGAGTTGACCTGAGAAGGAGGCGGAGTGAGAGGAAAAGCCGAGAAGTGGGAGTAAAGGCGAACGCTCGGGAAATTGCGGAGAAAGCCATTCACAGAACAGCGAAAACAACAACAGTGGAGTTTCCAGGCAGAGAAACCACGACAGGTGCGTTTCGATGGCTTCAGACGAAAGGAAAGGAAACATGGCGGTAGCTCTGAGCTGTTCCACGAGATTGGCGATTTTTTTTTGGAAGCACGATTGAGAAGTGCCAAGACTCGGGATGCAATATCAAAGTCGCAAAGTCGAGCCGCAGAGGAAGATTTCGCAATTTCAGCGTCGAGCGGGTGAGTACGGACAAGATCGAAGCTTTGAGGACCGAGACGAATTGGAGGAGAGAGAAACCGAGACAGTCGATAGTACGGATGTAGTCTCATGCGTCAGACGGCCTGACCGCCGGAGGGCGCGCGCCGCGGACGTGGAATGTCGGGCGCGCGCTACGCAGCCGACCTGGGATGTAGGTTTACGTTTGTTGGCTCTCTTTCCACCGCATTCCCGTTGGTGTTTTGAGTCTGCTTTTGTGCGTCATTTTCTTGTGAACCCCCAGAAAACATGCCAGCGAGCGAGGGAAGCGTAGAGATGGGAACAGATGGCAATTGTCGTGGTGCGTGGCATGGGCGAGCGCTAGTCAGCGATCAAAGAGTTGGGCAGGAGAGCGCGCCCGGGCCCGTCGGAAGGTACGCTCAACCACTCGGAGGAGAAGCGGGTGCGCGAGACAGGTAGCGCCAAGAGGCGATTGTCAAGAGATGAGACACGATGATGGCCAGAACGAGACGAGAAAAGACAAAGAATAGAGGAAGCGGTCGATCAACAAGGCGTGTTCACACGTGATGATTCGCGTTCCCGGAGTATAGGCGATGCACGCGAAACGCCAGTAAATAATTTGTGGCACGTTGGACCGGAGTACTATGAGCGGAAAGCTGTATATTAACGGAGACTGTAAATCCAAGCCTTTGGAACTAGACATTTTCAGTGTGAATGTCGAGCTTTCCCGAACGCAACGCAAGTACGTTGCAAGGCCCCAAAAATAATTAAAATATTCAATAGATTTTTATCCGGAGCGAATGGCCATCAAAAAGGACTAGGACAGAGACGCCATTCCCCTGTGACCAGACCAAGGGGATGAAACGAAAAGCCAGGACGAGATGATGTCATCGTCATCAGGACAATAAGCAAGCACGCCGAAAGAAGAGAAGGAAAGGAAAGGGAAGACCGCAACAAAATCAAATGGGATAAGAAATCCGCGAAGGTTCTAGAATTTATCAGTTCCGTCACCACGCCGCAGGAGATGGAACAAGAACCCGAAGAAGGCCAGACTCGGGGAAGGCAGGTAAAAGAGAGATGCAGATGCCGTGCCAGCAAATAAACTCCGTGACTTGTCAGCGACAAGAAGGGATCATCCGTAGCCCAAGATAGAACGAGAATGAGGACCTCGTGCAGAACAAAGAGAGAGAGGAAGAGAAAGAAAGAACATACCACGTATCACAATTCCCAAGGCATCCGTCAACGGGCTAGACGCACGCCGCAGTTCTTATTACGACGCGATCTGTATGCGGCTATCGTTATTCTTCTCCGGCGTCGCTTTCTACGCGATCGTGATTTGAGTTGCAATTCGAGTTAGTCTCGAGGGCGAGGGAAGCGAGGGTCGGACTGAGAGAAATAATCGCGGTGTACGACTTTGTGTTTAGTAAACGCCGCTTTGAACTTGTACTTGCCCTGGGTTCGAGTTCGGGCACAAGTTCGATGAATTCGGATGGAAATTTGAATTTTGGCGCTCGGGGAAGACCCTTGTGCGTATCTACGAAGCATCGTAGTCGTGAGTACGTCGTTCGATTGGTCGGATGGAGGGTAGGGAGGAAAGGATAGAGAAAAGGAAGGAGGGGGACACGTGCCTCGCGTGTGAATCCACCTCCATCCTCGCGCGCTCCGCCGCCGCATCCAGGCTCTCTCCATCTCCATCTCCGCGCTCTCGTCCTTGTTCCCGTTTCGTCCCCTTCGCACCCACGGCCACAGCCAGCGCGGTATCCACATCGGAAGGCGCACCAGCACCAGAAACCGCCGAGCGCGCAACCGGAGTCTTCGTCGCATCGCCGTTCTCCTTTACCCTCGCCTGCGAGCGCGTCCCTTACGGGCGGCCCCGCCTTGTCCTTCTCCTTGCTTTGTCCGCGTCCATATCCTTGTTTTTATCGTTGGCGTTACATAGTGAGTGAGCGCGACGTTCCATGGACAACACGGGGCAGGTTGATACTGCGCTGTTAGTATTATTACCGCTTCGTCTATGTCGGAAGACTTCTTGGTCTATAAAAAACGGAGGTCAGCACTGATAAGAACAAATCGCACAGTAAGGAAGGAGAAGACGCGGTTACCGAGAAAGAATTAGCTCCGCCTTCGTCGAATCGTCCAAACTAGTGGCGGCAAGGTTCATTTCGGGAATCGGTTCGAATCTGAACTGAACTTGGACCCAAGGCGACGTTCAGGTTCAGGAAACAAAATCAAAGACAGGGAAAAATAGGATGGGCAGGAAAACAGCGATTGGTATTGTAATTTGTCAGTCGCACCAAGCAGCAACAGCACCAAAAAAGCGAGCCAAAAAATGATCAAGGCAGAGACGAGTAGCAAACAGACAAGCAGACGCAATCTTAGTGCCCACCCTCCCCGACTGACTTCCGCCTCACGCTGAAGAAGAGACAAGCAGCGAAATCCGGCGGGAACGAGAACCTCGCCCTCTGCATGAGATGAGAAACGACCAATTCAAAACGCACCACGAACCATGTCCACGTACCCCCGCAGTTCTTGTTCCCGGGCGAGGCAAAGCGACGCGGGGTATGTGTGGGGTGGGTCTTATTCTTGGTTGCCGGGATCGTCTGCGTCTCGAGCAAGTGGCGGTCCCGGAGGTTCGAGTCGGACAGAAGCGGGAGGTGCGGGCGATGCTCCGTGTTGTAATTGTGCGGGTAGAGAAAGATGCCGATGACGATTGTCCGTGCTCGGAGGGTGGTCGTTGCGGCGGCTTGGCCGGTACGAGTTCCATCTCGTTTCGTGGCGAGACGAACGAGTCGTTGACTCGTCGTGCGGCGCGACGTAGACCCTTCCGCGGCGCTGCCGGTTTCGCGTCTGGTCCTGCCTCTCGGTGGCGGCATGGGTGGCGGAGTGCGCGGGTACGGTCGATCACGGCGGCGAGCACAATGGCGGTGCGCGCGCTGAGGGCGGGTTTATCTGTGGTGGGATCAGTGTCATGGATGGAAGCAGGACGAGCACCAAACGGAGAAAGTGAGATCAAGGGTGATACAGATGCGACAGCGAAGAGCGACGGAGAGAAGAGAAGAGCACGCACACACGGGCACGCTAACCACCTATCCAGCCGCAGAAGTGCATCCCAGAGTGCGCACCACTCGTCTTCCTCCAGACTGAACGCGTGCCACTCCTTGCCACTGAGCGGGTGCAGCTATCCCAACATCAACGCGCGCGCTTCCTCCTCGGTACTGAGCGGGGCAGGTGCAGCCGCAAGCGCAAGCACAACTAGCCCCGCGACTCCTGCCTCTTTCCTTCCCACCGTTCTATTCCCCGCCCGTGTTTTTGAGCCTCTTCCTCCCCGCAGCGGCTCGATCCTCAGGCTCTGCCCCCCTTCCGCCACCTTCGCTCTTACCATCGTCCCCATCGCGCGCGGCTCGTGCAGTGATCGCGGTGTTGATCACATCGATACGGGTGTGGAGGGTCATGCGTACAGGGTAGCGCCGACATCCGCGCGCTGCGCGGCCGATGGCAGGAAGATGAGGTTGACTTGCTCCTGCTCTCCTCCCGCCGGAGTCCATTCGCATTTCCAATTTTGGTGTGTGGAGTCAGGTCTCGCTCTCTGCGTTTGCGAGTAAAGCTAGTGAAGCTCCGAACTCAGAAGCAGAATCGCGCAACGGCAGTGTCAAGATCGGGGAAGGGATGTGCAATACAGGTGTGCCGCCGAGGGCCTCGGCGTAGGCCGCATTGAGCACGCGCTTCAGCGTTGATGAACAAAGTCGGAAAGGAGAGGCGCACGAGCGTGAGTATCGAACGAGGAGAGGTGAGTGCACGAGACAAGAGGCGGGAGAGGAGAAAGGAAGAAGCACAGCCGCTCTGATTGCACGTGATGAGACGCGGTCACGGGGTGTACGCGACGCGAACGTAAGCAAAACGCAAGTGCCGATGGATCAGATATAATTCAATTTCGGAGCCTCGCTCCTTAGTTACTAAAACAATAAATCCCTGTCCGTACAATTGGAAAGCAAGGACCCGCAGCAGTGGATGTGCGTCCGCTCTCGATTATAACTTTGACACAAATGTCCTGCGGAAAACCCGTTCGATTCGGGGTCGGGTCGTTCCGGCATTTCAGGTTTCAGCTAACTTTTCTTCTATTATGTTGGCGAGTGCACTTGCTTGATTTGTCTATTTGGAGGGACACACGCAAGATTCCGCATCAGCAATCGCAACCTGAAATTGAAAGCTTGTAAGTTCAATGTAAATCAGAAATCATGCCGGGGATGGCATAAGTAGATGATACGCCTGAGTACAAAGATTCGTGGCCCTACGTGAGCTCTAGCGTGGCCTGATGACCTGCGTTTTCCGAATCCCAGTTCGACTCTAGATCGGGTCTTGAGACAACATGAGTCTCACCTCTCTTTCTTCCGTCCTCCGTCGCTTCTCACAGTTTTTAGAAAACTGCGAACTAAAACGCAAGATTCACACTCCTGATTTGGATGGCCAGTCGTGCTCGTGTATCGTTCGTGGCTGGTATATACTCACCAAACAAACAGCTCTGCATCCTAGTTACACTAATTACTGTCACGTTTTCGCCTGGGCTCTGAGCTTCTCCGCTCCCGGTGTTTACATTACAAGTTCTGGAAGTTCTCAAATCTGCCACCCAACCGTACAGCCTACATGTACGTGTCGACGCTGGACTTTACTCTATCAATCAGGAGTGTTCGCGCTAGTACTCACACCAGAAAAGGAAAATATATTTAATGCACTGAAAGTCTACCTGAAAATGCAAATTTCATTTTGGATTTCAGATCTACAGAGATTAGGAATATCTTTGCATCTGAAAGATGAAATGAAAATACATATTTCAAATTGCATTTCAGACTCACTGAAAAAAGCAATTTCAGTGCTTATGAAATGCCGAATTATGACACCGCCCGTTCTGGTGTACTAATCTCGGACTCCACACGGAAGCCGGCATTATGAATATGATCCTCGATTTCCAGATAGACTGCGACCTGTACAGAGACATAGAGCTGCCATCTTTTCGTCGATGATTGGAAAGCACGAAACGCAAAGTGTGTCCGTGCTTGCTCGACAAGTGCATCAGCAAAACAAATTTTCGTCGATGCTGAGTGGGATCGACTTCTCGCGGAGAGGGCAGAAATCCAAGAGCATCCGTTCTGCCCCCAAACACCGAAGGACAAAGAATTAAGCAAAAAACTGAAGGCAGACCCAAAGAGAGAAAAGCAAAGGGGAAACAGATGCAAGACGTCATAGCCATCTGGAATCCCACCTTCCACAATGGAAGCCTCGGCTTGAAAAAAGGAGACTGGACGCAACGTGACGTGAAAAAAAGAAGCTAATTACGAAAGATGAGGAGCAGAGCACATCGGAAGACAAGAGAGAAGAAAATTAGTCTGTTTTCAAGGCCAGATGCTCGGTTAGACCCTAACCCTTATTACATGATCAGCGTTTCAAGTCCTTGCCCGTCATTTTCAACTTTTATTATGTCTTCAGCGAAATTTTAGACATGCTATCTCCCCGCTCCAATTTGTTTGGATTCTATGAGTGCCATTTGACACCTTTGCGTAATGGTTGAAGTTGGTGAGTTTTTTGTCACATAGATGTCACACCGCATTTGCCGACAACCTGCTACATGGTTTCAAGGACGATTTTAGGAACTCTGAAGAGATAGATCGTCTCAAATGAGCGTTCAAAGCTACTTTTCTGGTGAAAACATGCAGAAAGACGCCCCGAGCAGCCAATACGACACGATAAGAGGCCAAATTCAAACTCCGACACTTACGGAACATGATTCTGGTCTGATCGGGAGCTTTCGCTTAACAACAGACTTCAACGCAGCGAGGTACGAGTTGGTAAGTGTTGTATCGACTGTCTAGGAGAGACTAGGAGAAAATGGAAAGAAGAAAAGAGAAGAGACGCCGAAGACCACATGAGATGGCGAATCAGTTGGGCATTGGACTCCGTCAATTCCGCTACCACGCCCCAATATCGAAAAGGCAAAAGCGAACCACAAAACTGAAGAACGACAGAAACGGCGAGAAAGGAGATCCAGATGCGGATGGAGGACGTCGTAGCCATCGTAGTCAAATTTCCACTCCGGAAAGACGATCCAGGGGGATTCCTCTGGATGGAGTCTGGAGACGGCGGAGAAAGAAAAAGAGAAGGGCAGAAGACATCGTCGCGAAAGTTCCGCATTTACACAACAGAACTGGGGAGGAAACGAACACGAGAAACAACTGAGCACGAACGCACCGCGTATCCCGAATCCCAATTGCATCCCTTCACCGCACCGGCCCACATACCAACGCGCGGTGCGGGTGTCGTTCTCGTTCTTGTATTCGTTCGGCGAGGTCTTCTCGGGGCGGTTCGTCTCGTAGTGCAGGCGGTGAGACGTCTTGCAGCAAGCCGCAGATGTGTGGCGAGACGCAGAAGTCCTTGCGTCGGCGGTCTAGCTGTCGGTGTCGGTGTCGGTATCGAGGCTGTGGCTGAGTCTCCTAGTGTTCGATGGAAGCATGCGTGGAGGAGTAGCCAGAGGCGTGCAAAAAGGCGTGCGAGAGAAATGGCTGGAGACGTCGGTGTGCGAGTGGAGTTCTTCTTTGTCTGCAATGAAGTATTGGCATGTCAGCGGCGTGAATGGAGGAAGGACAGAAAATGATATCAGGGGAAATAAAAAAAGAGGCAATGCCCGAGACGAGGACAGGAGTGCTAGAAGAGAGGCTTCAAGCGTCAATCAGGCGTGATCACACGTGATGATGCTCGCGGTCACGGGGTATACCCGATGGGCTTAACCGAAGTGATTAATTGTTGAAATGTTCATAATTGTGAACTCCGTCGATATGTCGGTGTCTCACGCACGGAGACACGTCGGAAACGACAACCTGATATCCGCGATCCATAACTTTGAGCGAGAGTCATTACTGCAAGCAAGGGATCGACGAAATACGAAGGTGGGAGTACTAAGTGCAGTACGCAGTGGGATATTACTTATACGCCAGTGATTGACTGTATTCGTAGGACTACGGTACTCGCACAAGTATGAAGCGAGTGTTAAATTAACGAAATTGAAATGTAGCAATAAAGTTCGGGTACGTATCTCTGTTACAGCAAAGCGGCGTCCAATGGCGTGGGCTGCAGCGGGAATTGACACTGCTCTGGGAGTGGATGTGCCGGGATCCGCGACGGCGTCAGGAAGAGCCCCGCTTCAGCATTGCGCCGCCTAGCTGTTTGAACCAACCTCACGTTGACACCACGGCCCATAACCCTTGCCCACAGTATTTCGACCATATTCGCCCGCAATCCCCCAGCGTTCAACTGCCGGATGAGGGCCGACTTCCCCAGCTCCTGAAGACTGACGGTATATGACAGCGACGCGAGCGCTCCGATCTCGTTATCAGTGAGTCGCACGTTGGGGCTCAAGATAGTGCTGACGCGCCGGATTGCCGCACTGAGGTCGTTCTTGAGCAGCTGCAGCGCGAAGGCGCGGGAAATCCGCTGTGTCCGTAAATCCGCGCAATTGGGTAGGCTGCACCGGTGGCCGAAGCCGATCGTGGAGATACCGCGTATATTCTGCGCGATCGCGGAGAAGGGGTGAAACATCGCGACGAGATCGACTGTGGCTTGGTTGGCCGGAGGTGAGCAGGCAGAGACGGCATCGGTGTTGTTGGCGATGTCCACATCGCCGGACCCCACGAAGTCGAAATTGTCGAGGGTGTCCTTGTCTCCGACATCGAACGAAGCTTCATCTGCACCAGACCGGTCTGTTCCTCCAGCCAAAAAAATGGTCGAGTTGCTGGGCACATCCACCGAGTCGCCCTCAATATCATCCGACGGCCCATTGTAGCTCCATGTGGCCGCGTTCGTAGGGGCCGATGGTTGGGAATCGCAAACGCCTGGAGAGCGAATGAATAATGGGAGGCACAGTGGGGAAAAACACAAACCGTTCTCCGAGCATTTGCCGCCCATGGAGCTGTTACGGACAGGAGCAGTCCGCACCGCCGGGCAAAGAAGCACGCTACCAAGAACAAGAAATGTCGAGGTGCGCATGATGAAAATGTCCACGTCAAGCGAACAGTAATGTAACAAACGAAGGGAGCAAAAAGAAAGACACGCCTGCACGGCAAGGGTGAAGAATGCTATGTAGGTCGCGCTGGCTTTATATTGTAGAATTTACCACAGCACGCTGATCGGAGAGGACTAGGCCAATTTAAGCGTCGAAGCATACTAATCAGCGACCGAGTTCTTGTTCTTCGGCGATGTAAAGCTGTGACTATGTGCATACCATGGCTGCAGGCGCTGGCACCTGTCCCTTGGTTCCATCACGGGCGCCAAGCAGTGAGTGGCTTGGCAAAGTGCAAAAAAACATGATCCGTGACATCGCCGAAACACTGGAACTAGGCCCTCGTGTCTGCATGGGCATCAGCATGAAAGAAGCACCGTATGCAGGATACAGTGCTGTCGATATGGAGGGGAGTATACGGAGAATTGTTGAGCAGCTGTGTCTGGCATTCACGAATGGAACCTTGCACATGACAGGATTCTTAGCACCCCGAACGAAATAGGGGGAACGACTACTGCGGCTGTTTGGATAACTGCGCCTGGACTTTGGTTGCCTCAGTCTTCATCACAATGTGAAGGGGAAATCGGTTTTAATAGTAGGCAGTGCGAGTGAGATCTGTACCTTGCCAAGAACTTATAAACAACGGGATAAGCTCAGCGGCGACAGGTGGAAAAGATTTCGGAACAGATCAAGCTATTTGTTCCGTGTCTTGGCAGAGTCCTTGGGTGGTGGAGCATAGTAAAGTATTCATTTAAAATTCATGAAAATGGACCAAACCCAACTCTCTACAGGACTTACAGCTCCACTCCTTTTTGGACATGGGAAAAACGATGGTCCAAGGCCAGCACAAGAACTCGTGCGTTGTACCGCCGCAATCGGAATTGAACAACGTATGTGTCGATGAGGATCAAATCAGCGCTGAAGCCTCACGGGTTTCATGGGTCCCGGCTGTTAGGATTCTCTTTCAATTACTCCGGCCCTGTCACTCTCGAGATCACGGACCCCCAGGTTTCAACGACTTTTTTTAAACCGTGGGAAAAAGACAGCGATCAAGTCGATCAAGACCAAATCAAAACTCCAAACCTGATCCATGCCAAGTTACATCCTTATTCTGACCCTCAGTTGAATCACCTTTGCGCTGATATTCAGTATGAGACCGCAGCGTTTGTGCAATTAGATTTGGATTGGATCAACACGAACCAATCAACGGTATTCAAGTTGATTACCGTGTAGTAACTCGTTCAATTGATAAGGGGTTCGGAGTGTGACAGGGTCACCCATTCGTAAGCCCCCGGGCCCTTTGTGAACCTTGATCCCGCCGAAACCCTTCGTAAGGCCCTCCGGAAAAATTCGTAAGTTGAGGGGTGCTGTGACGCGTGACTTATCTTTTGCCAGCCATCTCACAGATACGCTGACCGAGAGGAATATGTAACGCACCGAGAGGGATCATACTTGACATACGTTTTCTGGAGCGCCGCGAAGCTCGGATATATTTTGAATACATTCTGGGTCGCATCACATTGGTTGATGTACAGAGGAAGGCCCGGACTGGAGGAGGCTGGTTGGATTAATACGCCCAGGCGAGATGAAAGAGGTATGGAAGAAGCGAAATGACGCACTGCTCAAGGAGCAGCTCGAACCCGGCCTGAATACCCGGCGGCTACACCGTGACGCCCGCATTATACACAAGGTGATAGTTGATAGCAGCATACGCAATGCCAGGATCCCCGATAGCGTTCGCGCCGGTTTTTGTCGCCTTCCATTGCGACCGCGGAATAGGAGAAATGATCAGATCGGGGCCAACCAGGTCTGCAGCGAAGGCCTCCGTAAAGTTGAGGAAGTGGTTGTAGCCACTGAGGAACGTCGCTTCGTCGCCCACCCATGAAGCCGCGCCGAATTGCTGCCCGTTGCCCCGCGCGTTCCCTGGGAAGAGATTGGAGATGTCGTATTTTCACGTATGTATCGGGCTGAGGCATCGACAAGCGCGACTGAAGACGAGTCGGGGTACTAGTCACCGAACTCAGATTCATAAGGAATTGTGGGCAAAGACAACTCACAGTGATGCTTCCGCCAAACCAATTCTTTTGCTCCTTTGTACTAGTGCGAACAGGGAAGAGTTCATGTCGAGTGACGATTCCAAAACCGTTGGCTCCGCTCTTTAGAGCCCGGAAAAGATCAGAATACAGAGTTAGCCGAGTGGTGTGCCAAAATGGCTTGCGCCGCTTAGCGGAGTTTAAATTGGCTGTGATGGGTGTGGGTGGCGTGGCTTGTGGCGTGAGCCTCCTTGTGCTCGGCTACACTGCATCTCCGCACTGTAACTATTTATATTATTTCTCAATAATGATGCTCCCCTCGTCCCTCCAGTCTATCCCTACCTTCCGGATCAATGTTGTCGCCGTCAATGATCGCATCAACGACGGCTGAACAAGCGACCATACATTTGGTGCAACAACGGGTGAATTTTTGTGCCAAAGCCTCACAATATTGTTCCATGAATCTTGCATTGCTATCCAAACTATCAATGTGGTGTGCAACACCACAATTGAATTAGTTCAACATCAGATGTCATGAAAACCAACTATTTGCACGCATAAGGCCAGAGGCCCTCTGCTTCCATTTGATTACGATTCCTGGCTGCCACGTGTCTATATCCGCCGCTACTTGGATTCCTTCCCACCATCCACTCTGCCTCGAAACCTGCTTTGCATTTCAAAGCAACCGGAATTGACATCGTGTGTGGGACCATGGATGGATATTTGCCATGAAAGATGTACAGCAAACGATCTGGATTATAAATAGGGTGGGCACTCTTAAAAATCAGCAGCTCCTGGGTCATTTTACTGCTCTTGGTATTTGGCAGCTGCGTCCGCTGCTATCGTATTCGCCCCAACCCAAAGCCCCGCCCAGTTTGATGCCATCAGACAAAGTGGCTTGTGATGGCTTAATCCATGTTCAAACCCGCTCAATTCAGCTATGATTCGCAGTAGAGCTGTTACAAGATGGTAGAGAACAGTGAGAGAAGTCTCAATGTAATGTCTCGCTTATATCTGTTTAAATTCGAGACTGTTCATCCGCACGCCTATTTTGATGGCATCAGCCAAAATGGCTTGTGCAAGCCATTTCGCTTGCAGCGAGTAGCACATAGAAAAATGGATAAGGCGGGTAAGACCGACGAGCGGCACAGCCCGCTACCTGAATTAGTTGAAACCTTTGCTGTTCAAGACTTCAATGAAAGGAGAGCTGATACAGGCACAAAGTTTTAAGCATTGGAATGCCTTGAATTGAGAAGAATTGTGAATGTTTCCCAGCTGTGAAAATGTATTTGCGTGATCTCGGAGATATTCATATTTGTCTATGCTTCACTTCAGTGAGATAAACAGCGTAAAAAAATATTGAACTATGCCGTGAATGGGTTGCATAATGAAATTTCCACAAATGCTGTGCATCGACTCTTGAGGCAATTGAGAAAGCAACGACCATCCGGGGGATCCGCTTTAAGTCGTGCAAGTAGGAGTCATTCGTGGGAATTGAATCGGCGATCTCGGCAATATCAGCCAGACCGGAGACACGTCAACCGCGAGAAGAACGGTGTCAAGAAGGTTTGGATTTGAATTCCAGAAGCTCGATTGACTATCTTTGATGCGCAGTTGAGCTAGAGCAAGATCCACAAACACAATATCCGAACTTCTGACTCAGACAAAGCTCGGATTTGATATGGCGGAGCATAATCAGAACGGAAATTTTCAACAGGAGGAGGAGGAAGAGGATTGGTAGTTGGCCCACATGTTGAATTCACAATGAGGCCCACCCGCAGATTAATGTATGGACCTCGGCGTGCACTCGTCATCTCAGTTCGAAACAGCTTTTTGATCATCGGAACTGAGGGGCTGAAGCACGAAAAGCTTGAGGGAGGTTGAGCCAAGGAGTCCCCAACCATCTGGGCCGTAATCTCAAGAATACGAGTATATGTGGAGAGGTAGAGCCTACTCACAATCAGAGACAATACGAATAAGTAGATGTGCCCTGGAATCAGCAGAATAAAATGCGGTAGCGACTCTACCGACAACTTTTTGAAGTTGTTAAACGTCGACACTGAATGCGGCGGATGTACATGAACGCGAAGTGTTTGGTTGAGGATTCGGGATAGAACCTCAGCACGATTACGATCTTTAGAACGGCAATCACTGGCCTCCTTGCCGAACCCGGCAAGCTGAGCCATTTTGGCAGAGGAATCTGTGCTTACGCTATGAGGAATGACGAAAATGTGATGCTCACTGGGCATTAAAAATAGGGCGCCCTAAAACCCTTACCTAAAGGTAGCGGGAATTGTACATGAATGTATTGGGTAACTCCAAAATCCGACATAGTTCTCCCAAATTTTCCGAGGAGAATTAACATCATGCCAGACACATGCCGAATGGGCGACAAACTGGCTTGTGATGGGATAGGACAGGTTCAACTCCCTTCAAAATGGCACCAGTCTGCCACAAATGGATTGTAAGATGATTATATCAAGTGAATGAGACATCCCTGAGGCCACTGGAACGTTCTTATTGAATTAATATATCTACTTTCCAACACAAGCCAACTCACGCCCAAATTGATGGCATCAGCCAAAATGGCTTGTGCCCGCCATTTTGTCCATGATGAGAACGGACCCTTTCTTTGTGTTATATTCACAATATTTGACAACTTTGTACTCGATTGAACCCAGCCAGGCTGCTTCTGTTAGCAGCTTTGAGTTATTCGACATTGTCTGCGAATTGTTTGGTTCAACTGAAGTCTTGATGGTGACGAAAACGAGAACAGCTCTCTGATATATCACAGCAACAACCATATGAAGTTTGATTAATAAATCCCTGTCTCAACACAAAATCAGGTTTAAGCAATGCTCTGTTTAACCTGTTTAACAGTGAGGCTATCCAGAACCAGTTCAATACAGGATGCATCCATTGTTATGTCCTGTTCTGTTAAACCAAAAACATCACCTCTTGTCAGTCTCCTCCCCGTGGTGCTGTTCTGTTAATCCGTTTTTGTTAATCAGAGCTTGGTTAATCCATTTTTGTTAATCAGAGCTTTGTTAATCTGTTTTTGTTAATCAGAGCTTTGTTAATCTGTTTTTGTTAATCAGTCTTGTATCTTATCAAGTGGTTTATTACTTACTTTTTGAATGCACCAGTTGTCTCTAAGTGCAGTAACACTTGAACCGTGTTGCATACAGCTGCAGACTGTAGGCAGTCAATTTGGACATAGTGAGGTTAGTGGGTGCCATCATCGAAATCATGTACCTTGTGTGATGCACCGGTGTCAGCAATTACAAAATTTGCACAAACAAGGCTGTTCTGATTAACACTCCTGTGAAAACCTTGAATCTGGGAGACACAAAAGGAGAATGATGCAAATTGTGCTCTTCTGCACAGACAGTGGAAGCCAAGTTTCTGAAAAAATTTATTCAGGTCCTCATGCATAGTCCCCATGGATTGAATCACTGTTGGAAGAATTCCAGGCAAAGTCCACTACTATATAATCCCAACATTGCAAGTATTCCAACAGTTTGGCTGTCCAAATACCGGTTAACCAATGCTTCTTCAACTTGGACAAATGTATTATATCACAACTTCAGATCATACAGTGCGTTGCTGATTATATCCACCATTTGGAAAAAATAACATTAGGGGAGGTCAGAGTCAGTGATTCTCGCTCGATTCTGGCCTCGATTCTGAAACGATTCTGGATGTAGATCTGATGCAGAAAAAATCGATTCCGGCTTTACCCGGCCTCGAGAATCGACAATTTCGATTCTGGAGCTTCAGAATCGCAGTTCCTCCTCTGGAGGAGGAACTACGATTCTTGATCTATTCTGTAATTTCGATTCTTGATCAATTCTCGACCGCAAATTGCATCGAAATTGTTTCAGAATCGAGGTCAGAATCGAGCAAGAATTGCTCACTCTGACCTCCCCTGTTGCCTGATGGGGAGTGGTTGCACATTGTGTCAGAGTGGCATATTCTCTCTTCCTCTACCTGGTGCTTGAGCTCATTGGTACCTGTCTATTATCACTGATGACTCTCTCACTGAAAAAGGAAATGTTCTTGGTATGATAAAAGCTGTCCTTGAAACTGATAGTATCATTGCATGTTTTTATTTGAGCTGAAACTATGAGTAACAGTTGAAATATAAAGTGAAATGGAAATAAGTACTTCCAGAATCACTTTCAATGACACAAAGAATGGTAGTTTCTTTTTTTCAGGGTCAGACTCACCCTGTGGAGTTTGAATCACATACTGATGTGACCGCTTTCGTGCAAACACACGAGAAGGCTTTGGGCTTCAGATGAATTTTTGTGGATGCATGAGCATACAAGCTGTGTTTTGAGTGGGATGTTACCATGAGTTAGTTAAAGACCTCTACTATATAATCCAGATACCAAAGAACACTCAATGAGATCAAATGGTCACATGATTCACTTCCACTTGAACAAGGCACCAAGTTGTGAACATATGATAAGGATTTAGGCTTCCTGTGAATTTTGTGAGGTGCATAGTCATGTGGGCCATGGATCGAGTAGGATACTAACAGTATCTCGCCAAAGGTTTCTACTATATAATTCAGATATCATGATGCACTTGACATTTGGCAGCTGGCTGGGGTTGCATATCAATATTGTGTTTATTCATGACTCTTGAGCACAGATATCAGTCTCACTCAGTGGTGAGAGTACCTGACTAGAATGCTTTAGTCCAGAAGGCTACCACAACATGTCTCAAGTCCAGTGTGATTGTGTGGTGGCACAAGCTTGTTACATCACAGTCACAGTTGTCACCAGGAACGTTCACCTTACTTCTGCACACATTCCACACATTTCCTTGATTTGCTCTCAAGGAAATCATTACAACATCTCAGCTACTGCTCTCTTTTTGATTTACTGCACCAGTGACTTCCAAATGTTTCCTGTTTCATGTTAACACTGAAAGGGTGTTGCTATAACTGCTGCAGTTTCCCTAGTTTGCAATTTCACACATGCCCCAAACAGCATGTTTTCAGGGAAAAGGACACGCCAAAGACGCTGTGTCATCACTTTATTTAGGAGCACTAATTTCGTTTAGCGCTGGCCCTGTGGCAATTGTGACTGTGTCAATTGTAATGTATATATTCCTGCTATTCCTGCTTCACATCCACCAATGCCTTAGTCAATTCTTGCCCCACTGTCTTTCTCCCTCTCTTTCTTTCCATGTTGAACAATTGCCTCTCCTCTGTGATTGAGTCTCTCAGACTGACAGGCGGCAAGTCTCAGATGAAGGGTCAAGTGCAGCAATGAATCCGGACACTGCTCATCAGCACACTCCCCCTGCCCATTGAATGTGTCATGATGCACCGCTACATGGGCCACTATCTGGCTGGCCCTCACATGAATGCGGGTGCATCCAATAGTCAGGCCCTCGGGCAGTGGTATCAATATGTGCGGCATCTCTTCACCAATTTTCCTTTCACTGATTTCCTCTTATATTGAAGTGCGAAGAATTTGCCCATCTGGATTGCAATAGATGGTACCACCCCATCACTGCTAGTAGAGAAGATCTGGTCACAACAAACAAGGAGCTGGCCAACCTTCTCATAGCCAGAGAGGAGCTTGCACCCACTCCAAAGCCATTCCATCGACGTAGCAATGCCACTCCTTCAGCATCTGCATCTAGGTCAACTCGCTATCAGCCACTTTCATCGCCTACAGCATCACAATATCGAGCTGAAGTACTTGCTTGTAGACTGGCTCCAGATCTATCAGTGAGGTTCTGAGTTGGTGTTGTTGCTATCAAAACACAGGACCTTGACTTATGCTATATAATCTTGGCTGTATGCTTGATTGAACACCTGCTTGTCCTCTTCTCATATATAAGAGGAGACAAATTGAGCTCATCAGCCAGCATGCCCATGTTCCGATTCAGAACCCAACTGTGAAACAAGTCCAGCACACCAAAACTTCTGCAGCTGGTAGCTCTGTCCACACACATGTTCTTCACAGATTTCCTGTGGCCCAACCTCTGCATCGTTGCATTTGAATCCAGATCCTATAATTGTTGAGAGCAGGCCAGAACCAGCAGTTGGCTTTCCAGAAATAGCACCAACAAAATCCACGATGAAAATGTGAGAATTAAATGCTGATCCCCGATGGACTTGATCCCCAAAAGCAGGTGATCCGAGAGCACAGCTGCCAGGTGGTCCACACAAGGCACATAACTTCGATGATGACCTCCTGTAGTTTACACACCACCACAAGTCACTAGCTGCTTCTCTTGCATCTAAAACCTTTGTTAGGCTGTAAGACATCATGACAGCAACAGCTTTGCCCATGTACCCGAGAAATATTTTTGAGCCGAACACATCTATTCAAATGTGTCACGGCCCGATAAGCAGTTAATCAGGTTAATCAAAGCATTGCTTAAACCTGATTTTATGTTGAGACACAAATTGATTAATCAAACTTCATATAGATTCTTATCACAGAGTGTTTAAGAGAAGGATTATTCTATTTGGCGCCCCGGGGCACTGCTTACAGCTGCAACGCCTCTTCCATTTTGAGTAATATCCTGGTGACCAGGTTTAGGCGAAGGCCGGCCGTGTTAGACTCATCTGAAAGACAGACAAGTGGTATTAAATATCAAATAATTGATTTTTCACCGACTCCTCTGTTCAGTACCTTGTTGAAATATTCTCAGATTTTTTGAGCATGCTTCTGGGAGGATATAAATGTTTCAAGGATGCCTCGAACAATGTGGCGGTGTCACAGAATTTGTCACAGAATTTTTCATTTGATTTATCCTGCACACTGTAGGGCTTGAATTGGTAAGATATTCCGCAAGGCAATACTCCAAAAATGTATGCAACTCCCTGATTTTCTTCACAAGAAGCGAGTTATAAATGAGTCGATGATCAATCACTCTTTCACATCCCGGCTTATGACAGGATGTGGCGCCGTGCGCCTCCCGGTGAATTGCCTACAGTGGAAAGGTGCGTCAAATTTGTAAGCAGCGCCCCGGGGCGCCGAATAGAATCATCCTTAAGAGAAAGCATCTGAACCTGATACGAGAAAGAGGCTATGACATATGCACAAATGGCTAACTTAGTTGCAAATGGTCCAAATTCAGTGATAGTTTGCAGATTTTGAAAGTAGTTTGAGCAACTGTGCCAATAGCTTTCGGGTGGATAGATATTTCTAGTCACGATATATTGGATATATTGAGTAAACTTCACAAGCCAGCTAGTTTGTGAATAGGGCATGAATGAGTCCATTATTGGGTGTGACAATAACGTGTCTTGGGGGAAATATGAACATGCGGCGAGGAACGGTGCTGTGGGAACCTCGAAGGAGTTGAATACAAAACATCTACCATACAGGATACATACTACAAGCCTACATGAGATGTTAGGAGCACAAGCCATTGTCCATTTTTGGCAGGTGTCAAGACGACAAAGTGGCTTGTGCAAGCCGACAAACTGGCTTGCAAGCCAGTTTGTCGGGCGTGGGCATGTGATCACAGCCAAATCCACGCCC
Source organism: Mycena sanguinolenta (assembly GCA_014462675.1). Classification (NCBI taxonomy): domain Eukaryota; kingdom Fungi; phylum Basidiomycota; class Agaricomycetes; order Agaricales; family Mycenaceae; genus Mycena; species Mycena sanguinolenta. The sequence continues at coordinate 204,662 of JACAZH010000039.1, read as the reverse complement.
ACGCCCCAAAAGAGCCATTTGGCGCAGATGCAAGCCACTTTGGCACGCCAAAAATGTCACTCTCCGTGCGACCCTCACCGCTGCGCCATCCACGAAGCCCAAGCTGGAGGAACCGAAGCGAGATGTTCAAGCCCGTGCTCGTTTGGAGCCTCTACTCGAAGGTTTCATCAACGTAGCGGCCGAAAAAGGCAAGTTTTCGATTCTTCTCGTCTTGCACAGCTAATGACAATGCAATTAGAATCTCCGTGCTCGCATACTATGTCTGCAAACATTTCCGACCACGTACGGGACTGGACGAGTATCATGAATTTGCGCATGGCGCAATCGTGCAGCAGGGTCAGCGCTCGCGTGGGTCCGCGTTCGAGCTCACATGGACCGTGCTCGATGTTGCAAAAATACCCCCGCCTACCCGTTGCTGCCACCACTGCAACCCTCAGCTGGCTACTGTGTACACAGCAGCAAGCGAGTTTGATGATCGCATCTACGCCTTTGAGGACGACTTCGCCTTCACGCTCGCATTTCGTCCACGGTCCCCACTCCCGTCCGGACCTGCATTTCCCCCTTTTCCAACTTACTACGAAGTCGAAAGAGGGGATTTGTCATGCCTCCGCGGAAGACTTGAAGAGTGGCGCATAGGCACGAATGACGGGGATCTGGACCCCGCTATCTTTCTTCCCCCCAAAGTGCTCGACAAACTCCTCAAGGCTTCTGCTCGACTCCTTCGCTTCCCTCACTTGACTGCCGATGCCATTCTCAGCGTCTTCCGGTGGGATACTGCCTCACGCACAGAGGTCCAGAGTCTTGCTCGCGCTGTCGATGAATGGCGACTGACAGTTCCTCGTCCCGCACCGCCAACCCCGGTCACCATGGAGACTCCGGCATCCCAAAAACGAGCATCGAAGCACCGCAAGAAAGAGAATGCGCCGCCGTCACCAAGACTGACGCAGCCAAATTTTACTACGTCAATGCAGTCTGCAGCATCTCGGCCAGCCGCAGTCGTGAAAGCTCCTCGTGCGGGTCTGACCGCTCCAACACTGTCCTCTGCTGCAAAAGCAACCCCACACTGTCTGCCGAGAGGCAACCATCCTCCAACTCCACTCTCGATGCCTCCACTTCCAAGCCGGCGGATTACCTTCAAGATCCCTGCCACTCCTACTTCCTCTCACGATGTATTCCAGACACCACAGACACCTGTACCGCCATCCCCCGCACCCTCCCCTTCGCCGTCGAACCCTGTGTACTATAGAAATCATCTCATTGATAGTCCCACCACATCACTCTCGGTCTTGCGACCTTCTCATAATAATCGTCACTACAGGTCCCGTCCTTAGTCAAAATACCAGCAAGTTAATAACTCCACTTCACACTTATAATGTTTATCTACCCTTCGTAGCTCATCGTATATACCCATTCTATTATAATTGAATGTCAATAATTTTCACGTCAATACCTGTACTTCGCCGGATGAATATACATCTCCGCCACCCAAGCCTCCGTCACCATGAAGATCTACGTAGTTCGAGGTTTCAAATGGGTTGCCCGGGCCGTCGAAAACATTCCCACTGTCAAGCAAGTTGTCTTCTTCGTCCTCTTCATCACACGGCGGGCAAATGAGTGTCCTTTGGCAGGCGTCCCTTTAGTGTCCTTTGTCAGAGATCCCTTTGGTCGAGCTGCCGGGTTTTGCCGTGGGCATGCTGCCGCCTCGTGGCTTTGAGCCACACTTGTTTCCGTACAAAATTTTAGGAATAAAGCACTTGTACGCAAATTTGACCGGATCGCAGCAAACAGATATAAGAGGGCAGAAAGAGTAGGTTAACAGGTTAACTACGCTCTAAGTAGTGGCAGAACAAATAAAATAAAGTCCATTATTAAAAATTGGTAAGTTACCGTTCAAAAAATCATAAAAATGAGTCGCCATTGCTGTCGTTAGCAGAAGATACTCAACCTCCGATCCTTCTTCCATCACGGGACCTCCCGTCTTGAACCACAAATGAAAGTTGCAAGTTCTTCCGTGCAACAATTTAAAACATAGGTCAAGGTCCCTGAGCATGCGCGCTTTTGTGAAGTTATGTCCACATGTACCTTGTCAAGATATTCTTGATATTCTTGCCGGTATCGAGCGTGAACAACAGTCGGTTGTGGGTAAATACATCAGGGGAAACTTTGACGAAGACATAATTAGCGGCTAACACCCGCAGAATGCGAGCCAGTTTTGCAGGGTCGGTATTGGTCAGTTGCACAATTTCCTTGACGTGTTTACCTTCAGCTGGAGCTTCAATTTTGGAGATACCGTCTGCGGAGAGTGTCAAGGGAGAACAATCACCAGGTAAATGGAGTTGACCCATGGGCCATGGTTTTTGTCGATCTTTCGGGCCGACTTCGGGCAAGGGCTTCTACTAGTTCTCAAGGGGATTGCGGTGGATGGCCGTGGTTAAGTATACCACGCCGTCTGCAGCAGACAGCCCTGGATCGGAAGTCGCCTTGAGCGCTGGTTTTTATTTCCATATTTCCCCCTGGGTGTTTTTGATAGAAATTTATGTTCCATGATAAATTGCCGCACTTCGCCAAATCAGAATGAGGGAGAGACAAGAAAACATTGAATGAGTTGGAATCCCACCGCTGATGACCCAATGCCCACCGGAGCAGTGACGACCGGCGTTTAAACGTCAATTTCAATTGTTCAGGGTGCCATTCACCTTGGCAAACCCACTTCGCAGTCTGAGCGAAGTGGTTAACCCAGTATTAGCCCACTTACTCTCAAATTCTTGAACCATGGCGGATGTGTTGAATCTGAACATTGATTGCCTATGTGCCGAGGCCTCGGAAGTGCGACCATCAGTGGTGGTGAGTTGCCGCAGTACGACATCGGTGAAATAATTCAGCGGAGTTTCAAAATACTTTCATGAACACGACAACCGAAAGTCAAACAAAATAGAAGCATCTTTATTGCGGTGCATATATTGGCCCTCTGGGCATCCCTTTAACCTCCCAGGAGGGCTCCTTCCCACAATTCCAGCGCTAGTTACTTTCAAGGGTCGCATACAGTCCTTGCGACTGGGAATTTTGAGGGAAGAAAAATTCTGCCTAATCTCGAAGTGATTTTAAATATCTGACCTGTCATGGTACCCACTGTTCAATATCAAAGAGTCTGCGATTGTTTTGAGCACGGCGGTGATATCGTTGTGTACATCTTTTTTGTTTATAAATCCTCCTAGTTAACCTGTTAAAATTCTCTTTGTAACCTCTTATATATCTTTTTGCTGCGATCCGGTCAAATTTGTGTACATGCTCTTTATTCCTCAAGATTGGCACGGAAACAAGTGTGGCCCAAAGCCACAAGGCAGCAGCGTGCCCACGGCAAAACCTGGCAGCTCGACCAAAGGGGATCTCTGACAAAGGACACTAAAGAGACGCCTGCCAAAGGACACTCAGTTGCCCGCCGTGTCAGAGAATGAGGTTTTTGGCATGCCAAAGTGGCTTGCGCCCGCGCCAAATGGTTTTTTTTGGGCGTGGGCGTGGATCCGGCTGTGATCACACGCCCACGCCCGACAAACCGGCCCAGAAGCCAATTTGTCGGCTTGCGCAAGCCACTTTGTCACCTTGGCACCCGCCAAAAATAAAATGTGGCTTGCATTTCTAACACATTACCCAGGCCCTGGAATGCAAATCCTGCATGGTACATACATTACATGTGACTCAATGAAGGTTTGTGGCTGATTAATTCCTTTATGGTTGAATTAGTTCTTCATAACTCATTGTTGACACCATTGAACCTGATTAAAGGTTCTGCTAGGCATACAAGCCAGCTGGCCTGTCAAGTTCAATGAATAAACCATACCCTGAGACCCTTATTGACATGAAAGCTGGTGTCAAAACCAGCTGAATTACACGTGGAATTGGCAAATTTCGACCGAACTTTCATGATTTACATCAAGAGAATAATGTGTGAATATCTCACTCAAAATAACTGTCCCTTTCACATGATTCCCTTCCCATGTCCTTCTCTCGATAGCAATTGAAGGCAGATTCCGGCTCTCGCCGCTGTCAGGACCCGAGTTCGACTGACCAAGCCAGAGAAAATCCCCAATAACTATAACCCGTTCACGTGAATCGCTTCTATGGGTTTAGTCAAGTGTAAAACACTTGGCTAGACCTGATGAAATGCAAAGGAACGGTTGGTTATGCTCCCAGATAAAATGGCGTGCACAAGCCATTTTGGCTGATGCTATCAAATTGGGCGTGGGCTGGCTTGTGTCGAAAATGAGTTGTATTCATTCAATGAGAAGGTCCTAGTGGCATTGAAAAAGTCATATTCACTCATTATAGTCGTTTTATGGCGAGTCTGTGACGAAAAAGTGCTGTGCTGGATGGAATTGAACATGTCACATGCTATCACAAGCCAGTTTGTCGCCCATTTGGCTTGTGTTTGATTAAACATTAATTTGCCTCAGAAAATTTGGTGGAACTGTTCAGTATGTGGGATATACCATGTATGTCCTCCATATCTCAATATATTTCAAATTTAATTGATTTACAAGTGGTAGTTGCTCTAGGCAAAATGGCTTGCGCAAGCCATTTTGTCTGATGCCATCAAAATGAAGGTGCAAGTGAATAATATCCCAATTCAAGCATATAAGGGTCAGGAAGATGACATCTACACCATATTTGCTATGCTACACCATCTGGGCATAGGACTTCTGAGAATTCACGCGGGATTCGGCAGGATTTGACATGGCTTAAGCCATCACAAGCCATTTTGGCTGATCCCATCAAAACGGCGTGGCCTTTGACTTGCGGTTAATATCATAGCAAAGCACTGGACAGAAGATTAATTACCTGCTCAGAATATGTCCCTGTCACATTTAGCACTTCCAATAATGTTTTGAGAGAATATTTTCCATAAACTCACTTGCAGGCAGATAAAGGTTGAATACATCCTCAGTGTCACAGTCAAACAACATTGAAATCAAGGAAGATATTACTCAAACCACAGCTTCACACTAGGATGGAAGTGGTTGACCGAGCTGCCTTTCAACTCCCACCCGCAAGTCGTCGATCCGCATAAGTACTGAATTGGCTTGCGCACAATTTGGCTTGCGCAAAATGGCTTGTACATACAAAGTGGCTTGTCTATGACCCGGAATTTCGGCCTCCCACCTTCTGCCATGAAGATCCATCCATTGCTGAACCCACGGAGCCAATTCCGATTAATTGAAAATGCAAAGTACGTGCCGAGGTGAGAATGGACGGCGAAAAGAAACCCAAACGGCGGAAGATCTAGAAAGCGATGCAGGGTGACAGCCTGCCATTGCAGTAAGTTGGAAGAAATGCCTCCGTGCTCACGCACGCAAGTAATCCGGCCGCTACTATTTTTCGCCGGGTAGTCGGCCACCTAAGGGGTTTTGTCGACGCCACACGGTGTTGAGGGTAGTTCCGGAGGAGTTCTTGGTCCCAGTATGTAGACCAGGATCTTGTCAGTGGAATGTAAGCGCAGATTGACGTGACATGATGTTGTGATCGCTCGGCAAATATTTTGCGGCAGTAAGTCCGAAATCGGCCACAACTAGGCAGTCGGCCAGGCGTGGGAACATTCTGATCAAGGCCGCTGTTCCGTCTTTGAAGGCTTCCTCACGCATCCTCACGCAATCTCGACAATGGCAAATGCATTCTAGTGCTACGATACACGACTAGCATCCGCAAAATCACTCATTTGTGGCTTCCAGCTCTGTATTAATCAAATATTTTCGCTTGGGTAAACGGAGGGGATCGTCGATGTCCCGGTGCGCCAGATAGTCATCCATCGCTATGCAGTCATTTACATTCGACAGAGGCTCCCAAGTGATATCGTTGTCGGTCCATAGCACCTGAAATTCGACGTTCCGAAGCCGCCAGCGGTGCCCATCAATGGAGGCAATCTCGGTCTCCCCCGCGTCTTCTTCGTCGTCATCTTCGTCAGTCGCCGCAAGACCTGCACTGTCGCCCGAGTCTTCGCGCCCGAGTCTTCGCTGTCGCCCGAGTCTTCGCTGTCGGCTGGCGCGTCAATGTCGGTTTCCGCATCGGAAAATTGGTCATTCGTCGTGTGGGTGTCAGTGGCAGCGTCGTCGCTGCTAGCCTGATGGGACTCATCCCCCGAAAATCGACCTTCATCCGCGTCTTCGCTATCGTTCTGTGCAGTCGTACGGCCCCTCCCACGTCCGCGTCCACGTCCACGACCACCTCCACTGCCCTGCGCACATCCCCGCGCCCTTCCTCTCGCCCTCGCTCCCCTCGCTGCCGCTTTCTGAGCTGCCTTCACCGCTCTCTCGGCCGCCCTCGCCTCTTTCGCTGCCGCCTTCGCTGCCGCCTTCTCTGCCGCCTTCGCCGCCCTTTCCGCTGCCTGTGCCGCTTTTTTCGCCTCCTTCACGACCGTCTTCGCTGTCTTCTCCGCCTCAGCCATCGTCTTTTTGAGCTCGGGAAATATCAGCTTTTTCAACTCCGAATGCAGAACACCCATCTGCTTCTTTTGTAGCTCCTTCAACAACTCCTGCTGCATTTCCGGGCCCGTCATGAGTCGAGCATGGCCTGTTGTGTACGCCCGCTTTTGCTTCTTCTTTTTCGCATGTAGCTGCTGATGGAGACGGGCGTTCTCCTTGTCCATTAACACCATTTGGGCGTGATTTCGCTCCAGCTCGACGCCGGCAGCCTTCGCAATGTTGCGGAGCTGCTCATTCTCTGTAGCAATCGCCTTACGTGAGGCATTACTGGGTAGTGGCGATGGAAGAGCGATCCGGTACAGCGCCTGAAGTACCTCCTCTGTCCGAGCAGGAGCGTCGACAGGGGGAGGAGTGGATGCGCGGGACTGTGATGGGAGAGAGGGAACCGTCACGCCTGAAGCTAGGGATGTAGAACAGGAAGCCGATGTAGTACAAGAAGGGATAACATTGACTGTTCCAGACAAAGCAGCAGATGTGTGGGAGTTCGACGGTGCGACGGTTTCGATCGGAATGAAGAGTAATGGTAAACGCGCAGGCATTGGCTGGGCTGCCTGTGTAGTTCAGCGCTGGGTCAAATAACTCCCTGCCGATTGCAGCCTCATCAAGTGGTGAAATGCCGCACTTGCGAAACGCAGACAAAATATTCTGGGATCGCAGAGCTTGTTCGCGTGCAATGTGATAATTGGCTAGTAGTAAGTTGTATTTGTCGACAATGATGCTGTTTCTATGTAGCTACAAATTATCGCTAGGTAAGTCGCGAGCATGTGCGGAATGGTGACGGGTGTACCAATGTTACATGGGCTTTCCACCTGCGGGCAAGTGGGCCAAAAACACCGACGTCACATGGTTGAAGCGCGTGGGTAGTGTGGGAAGGAAGACAAAGGACAGCGATGCGATGCCTTTCCGCGAAGCAGCAAAAGCGAAAGGTGCCATGACTGTTGTGGCCGTCGAGAACGACCAGGCGCCAGTCAGCAGGATCATCAAGACGTTCAGCAGTCGCAGGGGCAAAATCCTTTTCAAGCCAGAGTGCACCCAATTCTTGGTCGGTCCAACCATTTGGGGAAATTGAGATGCTGTTGGTTGTAAAATCATCATGGGTGGTGTAAAAAATACTCGGAAAACTCACCTGGCATTGCATGGGTTGTCAGCACCCCATCTCAAATCGCGTCGAGCACCTTCAAAAACTACGGATGGATGAAGAGCTGTTCCATCGGCACAGATGCATTCGATGATCGTCACCAAGTCGCGATTGCTGCTATGGATATGCTGGACTGTCTTCTGGTCACGATCTACAAGAACTTTGATCTTTTCACCGACGCCTAGTTGAATACCTTTTTCATCCATGTTATAGATGTTCTTGGTCTTTGATGTCGTATCGCTCGATTGTCTCGTGGAGAAGGGCGAAATATTCGCTCACAACGGCCGGGTTTAATGCTCGCGCTCGACACTCTTCGAGCGATGAGGCCCATTTGACTTTCAAGTCTGGGTTCCGCTCCTTGAATCTACGAGGCCAAGTCTCGCCAACAGGAGCACCGGCAATTTCGGAGGCATAGTCGCCGATTGTAGCGAGTGCAAGAGGAAAGCCCCGGCGGGCCACCACCTTGGCAGCATCAAAAATGATTGCAGGAGTCTGTAGCTAGCGGCGCACCTTCACCCACTCCTTGAGCACATCTTCTTGAATCGCACTAAGGGCGCGTTCATGAGCATGGCCATCGACACGCGTAGGTAATCCTCATCTGCGGTCCTGAAGAGTTGCACGTGGAACACGAAAGTATATGGCGGCCTTGCGCTCCGAGAGACTCAATGGACCGAATTTTTCAAGAGCAACTATTGCGCGCTGAAGGCGCTCCTCCGGAGAGAGATGTTCCAGATCGTCGTCTGCTAGAAAGTTCGACATCGAGAATGTGGAGCTCGACCGAGTGGTTGGGGAATACGAAGGTTATGGGTGCATGCTGAAGTATGCAGGCAACGATTCGAGACAAAACGAGGATAACATTGGAAAGGAAATACAAAGGACATGATGGTCTCCGCGATATGAGGTGACATTGCCAAAGTAGAATCTGGGTCGACTTGTCTTCGATAAGACGGCGATAACACGACGAGCCGAGTCCATGAACTGCTAAAATGAGCTTCAACGTGCATCAATGGATCCAGAGAATCCTCTCGAGACTCACGTTCCATCACCAAAGCTCTTCGTTCGCGCGAATGAGTTCTGATGTATGCCAAATGGGTGCTGATGAAAAAGTGTCTGCACACCGACCACGGACTGTGAATGGATAAAGCAAGGGGGTCACAACGTCGGACAGTACATATAAACGTAAAAACACTCACACTTGTGACGCCACGCTCTTCCTGCCCAACACCAAGATGGGGAAATTCGTCAAATGCTGTCAGATGAAATGCGACCGTGTGCCGACCAGACCCAAGGTGTGGACGAATCAATGTGAGAAGCGGCTTGGCGGATGCTACATGAACGTACATGAACCCACAGTTCCGCTCCTGATGATCTCCTGTAGCCCGAAAAATGCCGAAGTCTCCGAGGTGCGCAAAACATCGGAATCCGTTAATGAGCTCCAGGGACGCCGCGATAAAATCCGTAAAATCAGACGGCCAGTGAGGAAGAGGGGCATTCACTATGTAGAAAAACTGTACAAAGTTTGAGAGGCCTAGCATAGCGGGGCGGCGAGATATCGAGCGCACGATCTGACAGGACGTGACCCGATTTGGAGTGCAGGCACAAGGGTATCGACGGCTTAGCCCTGGTATACACGTGATATGAACATTGAGGCGCGAGCGGTATTAATGCGCGGCATCCGCAGAGCAGAACGCACTCCAGGCGGCGTGGATTGAGTGAGAATTGGTGGAGATCCATACGGCTCTTTGGTGAGTGACAGCTGTCCCAATTAAGAAATCCACGTGTTTCGGCGTCCAGGCCCGACTAATTCCGCCACAGCATCCCATCAAGATTATGGCACTTCATCAAAATCGTGTTGAGAGGTACGTCTCAACATGTATTTCAACCTATAACTGAGACTGGGACACAAAAGCTTATGGAGAGATGGCAAAGTCCTAGTGGCCGACTACCTGGGGGTGGCCGAGTACCCAGTCACAGTTAGTATTTGATGCTGAACTCGTCTAATTTGCATTCTTACATTGCTTGTTCCACATTGATGGCTTGAGTAGCGACGAGAGATCCGTGTGACAATATTAAATGGCTTTTTGAACAAAATTCGCGTGTTATGGCAACAAATGTTTGGTCACTGGTTCAACCGTCGTTGATGCGATCAACGACGGCGATGACGTTGATCCGGAAAGTAGGAATGCAGCCATGAAGACCAGAGGGGTGAATGAAGCTTCATTATTGAGAAACAGCAGAATTAGTTACACTGTAGAGATATACTGTAGCCAAGTGCAAGGAGGCTCACGCCACAAGCCACGCCACACACGCCCGTCCCAGCCAATTCAAACTCCGCTAAGCGACGCAAGCCATTTTGGCACGCCACTCGGCTAAGTCTGCTCTTCATCATCTTTGTCGGCTGATTCTGCATCTTCCTCGTCTTTGCGCCGTTCCCTGGGCTTTCGGGCAATGCTGCCGAGAGGATATCTTCGGAGCTCGTGGTCATAGGTTGTGGCCTCAATATAGTGACTGAAGTTGCCGTCCGCCCAGATCTCGGTACAGTGTGTCACAAAAATAAATGCGCACCCTGCTATTTTGTCATAATTTGGCAACCACTTGAGATATTGAGCCAAACTCAAATGTCACACTGTCGAGAGAACCGGCGCCAATGTTTTGCATACGTTGATCGCATCATATTATCCTGATGTGCCATCAGACGAGGCGAAATATAGAAACCTGTATTTTTTAGCTTGATAAATAATTTTTTTGGAGAAAATCTAAATGACCCAAATTGTAGCCTGGGATGCACTAAGCAACTTGCCAAGTTGAATCATGCAAAAATATACAGGCAATAACTCACTGCAGAGCCCGCAAAGTGGCTAAAAACAGCCAAAAATGCCCAAAACAGCAAAAAATAGCCAAAATAGCCACTTTATGGCCTCTGTAGCGAGTTATTGCCTGTATATTTTTGCATGATTCAACTTGGCAAGTTGCTTAGTGCATCCCAGGCTACAATTTGGGTCATTTAGATTTTCTCCAAAAAAATTATTTATCAAGCTAAAAAATACAGGTTTCTATATTTCGCCTCGTCTGATGGCACATCAGGATAATATGATGCGATCAACATATGCAAAACATCGGCGCCGGTTCTCTCGACAGTGTGACATTTGAGTTTGGCTCAATATCTCAAGTGGTTGCCAAATTATGACAAATAGCAGGGTGAGCATTTATTTTTGTGACACACTGTACCTCGAACCTGAATGTCGACAATTCGAGAAACTGGTGTGTTAACACTGCCCTTCTTCGCCTTCGCCGGGACAAAATGCTCTATAGTGGGCTCGTAGTGAATCTTGTTCAACTCCAGGTCTTCCACAAGCACTTGAATGTCTTCCATGAACTTGACTTCCTTGTGCCGTCTCGAGTCAGGGTTGTCAAACACATTCGCGACCTTGTGTGAGATATCGCGGAAGGCTTCCGCACAAGCCGAACCCTTCTTGATAATGTACTCGGCGGTTACGCCTGCTCCATGAGGTATGTTAACCACCTGCATTATATTATAGTTCGTCTTAATTCTGACCATTAATGAAGTCGCACCTTAACCCAGTAATTGAGCTGCTCCAGGAAAAAGTCTGTCGCTGTCGCACGCCCTCGAATGCCCTTGCGATTGTCGAACAGGATTCGCTCCAGTGTTTTGAGCAGCATTGGGAGTGTTTCGTACTTGAAGCGCACGAGCAATTCGACGCATTCTCGTGCGTAATTATGCTGTCCAGCACCACGGAACATTAACGCCCAATATTTCATAATTCGTAGGACACGGCCCAGGTCTGCATAGCTCACTGCAGCTTCGAATTCTAGGAAGAAAAGGGCGTCACGGATGAAGTAGATCATGTGAGCCATCCAATCATCTCTGTTCCCTTTGGCTTTGAGCGCTGCGGCAGATGTTGTAAATTTGCTCAAGATTTGAGCCACCAAGTCATTTATTTCAGCCACGTTTGGCCTAGGTTCGGAACAAGCCTCTCTCCGGTCCGAGCGAGCCGGACAATCTCGGAGAGAGGCTTGGTACAAACTGCTGAAAACAAAGGATGTGGTCAGAGACGAATTGCTTGCTCATTTCAAATCCAATTCACTTAGTTTAAGCTGATAATCTATTCATGGGATAGTATTGCGAATATCTACTACTTCAGTTTTGCGAAATTACCTTCCGTCTGTGCTGCACATCGTTACCTTCGTTGGCAACCTTTCCCATCCATTCCTGCCAGACCGAAGCAACGTTTCTTGATTTCCTTGGATTTTGTGGGCTCGATTGACGCGAATTACTATTTAGATCAGGTCTCTCAGCAAAAGTTTTTTAAATAGAGTGCACTGTCGTCAAGAAAAATGCATTTTCAGTTACCTGACTGAATCGGGTAGTGTGATGAGCGCGTGACAGCACATGACTGTCAAGTGTCTGTGAGGATTTCAGAGATCTGCAGTACATGGGGGACACAATTAGACATTTTAACAGGCCAGAGGAAGCGAGGCAATGTTGTATCAACGCGGAGAGTGAAGAGGAGACGCGACGCGAACGTGACAAATATTGCCAAATTTGGTGCGTTTCACGACTATCTCAATAGAAAACGCAATCCCGACCCAGATCGCGAGGGACAAATGTCTGAGAGCTAGGAAAACATTATAGCTGCCATTGAACCACCCCAGGATGCCTCTGTCTATCCCACACAATATTTTCTTCACCAGTCCATCAGAAATTTTCGCATATTTTTGGGTACAATGTGTGAAAATATGTCTGATTTTGTGAATGGCTGAAAATGACCACAAATATGTTTTCCCCTGAAATTTTCTCAAAATTTCGGCAACTTTTGGCAAAAATTTTGGGCATGTCTCACTCAGTTTCCTCAGTTTTGACCATTCAAATCCAGATAAATTGGCAAAGGCAAAGTAAATACCATTCAAAACAACTCTCATATGTACATGACAAGATGTATACTACATGAAAACATAACTGCATCCCACACCCTGACTGCAGTCATTCATATCAACTCAATGACGACCAGCTCCTCCGTGGCATGTGAAACGACTTGGCAACACCCCAGCTTCGTCACATGTGCGTTAAAGGAGCTAGTGCTGGCAGCAGCGAGAAGCACCCCAACCCTGATCGGTCGGAGACTCCGGGTGAACGAGGATGGGCGCTGGATGTGTGGGAGATGATTCTGTGCAGAAATTAGTGCATGTGATGTGTTCGGTCTAAGAATGGTACGCACTTGGACATATTATCTGAGCATATTGTGTACCGTGGGAACAAGGCAGTGTGATGGAGTGTAAATAGACGTGTGGCGATATTTTCTATGGCATGAAAGTTAGCATGCATAAAAAAAGAAAATGATAAGCACGTACCATACCACATGATGGTCAGAGTCCGGCCGTGGCCGGGGAGACAAGCTGAGCGGCTCTCGAGGGCGGGAGAATGGGGCGGGAGGATGTGCCTGGAAGCCGTAGGCGGCACACTCCACGACACAGAAGAATGAGCTGAGATAGATATGCACGGACCTTGGATGTTGTCCCTAAACACTTCTCATCTGACAGCTCACATATATTTGATGGCTGCTGTAGTGTTGTCCTGAGACTTGACGCTGCTTGAGATGGTGCAAGAAGGCTTCGGTGCGAAGAGGTGGAGGGAAAAGAGCAAGAAGCAGTGACGTGGCGCCAGCGAATCATTCCGTGATCCATCAATCACAGCATTGATGGATCGGAGTTTGAAGGACTTGGAGGATTTGACGTACGAAGCATCGTGTATGATCAAGACCGGCAATCGCTTGGCAAGCATCGACGCAGTATCCATCTGTTGCCAAAATTTGGCCCAATTGGGCCACCCGCATGGAAGTCACATACCATGCTGGACCAGTACTCTGTATTCTTTGTCAATCTGTGGACCGACCATCATACATATGCAAGATTGTATTAAATTTATGTGTACTAGTATTAAATATGTGTCCAGAGGACCTGCCAAAATTTGGTTCAAGTTTCATGAAAATGACAAAGATCATATGTCCCCTTCACAAAATTTCAAACAATGAGTGCAGTTTTGAAAGAATTTCACAAAATTTCACAAGAATTTGAAAAAGTTTCAAAAAAAAATTTGAGCACAAGAAATTTTATCAAAAGATTTAGAGGGAGGTTTTTCCTGATGTTTGTCATGCACTATCTACCGTGCAAAGGGCTGGTTGTTGTCCACTTTATAGCATAACACGGGCATTTGAAGACATTCTGAGTTGACAGAACCATTTCTACACTTCCTAGTCACAATACATTTACTTGGACCTAAGGATTTGATACAGTACTCGAGACGGTAGAGCGCACAGAACACATTGCTGTTTTTCGGCATCTTGGCACAAGCCCCTTCTCAGATTTGCGTGTTCCGCACGTGAATATCATGTGAATGTCATGTGAACTGAGAAGGCGGCTTGATCCGAACCTATGTTTGGCCGCCATTTCTCAAGCGCGGACCAGCTGTGGAAGCCCTTCAAGACCCTTCGTGACTTGATGTGAGTGTAGCAGTTCCGCAGTACAATTAATACTCACATCACAATATGTAGAATGTGTGCGAACAGGGAGTGCCGAATATGAGACTTTGCTGCAGCATAATTGGGCTTGGTAGCATCCCAAACTTGATGCAATTGAGCCTTGTGCCGAGCAAGCGAGCTTGGATCCATGTCTCCTTCCTCCCCGTAGTGCGTCTTCATAATCATATGTGTAGCTTGTAATGCGAAGTGCCAGAGTGCACTCATTTCGTCAACGAAGTCAAGCCTGTCAATACTGTCTTTCTCGTCTGCTCGGTCACGTTTGAGAAGGCGCAGAAGATTGGATGTAAGCCAGTCGCCCATCCGAAGCCCTAGTCGACTGACCCACGTCTCCTCAGTCTGTTTTGTACGCTTGTGCATCTGTTCATCAAGTTCAGCCTGGCCCTTCTTTGTACCTTCATTAACATCGAAGACTCAGAATGGCCGTGCATCCGTTTTCTTCGGGTCCTGGGGACGATCCTCTGGCATGAGTTTCCCTACCTCCTCGACCATCTCTGTGTGTCCTTCCCAATTCTTGTGGCCCGGCGTGTGTTGGACAATGATATCTGTTACCAGCCAGCCATCTGAACGACTGTCGAACAAATTCCTGGTCATCCTTAGATGGTCGAATATCTTCCGCGAAGCTTGGGTTCTTCCGCAATCCCCGCATGCGCTGTCGCGAGGCAAGATCCATTGCTTGTACGCGGTCAATCCCTTCTTTATGGAAACCAGGAGCACCACGCTCATAAGCGAACTTGCCAATTGCGTGATGAGTGATGGCCGTGCCTATTCGGTCATCAGGACCCCGAGTAGTAGCAAACATGACATAGAGAATGTTGGTTTGAATTAAGCTCACTGTCGATTAAGTACTCTTATTCGGCTTCCGGGTAACACTCGGACCGGCGGCATCGCTCACATTGATGCTGTTCTCGGGGTTATTGTGCTTCCGGAGGCCATTGGCTAGCTGTAAAATGAGATTTAAATATCTTTGAGACAAAATCTTCCGGAAAGACAGGTCTGGCACGTACACTTTGGTGTTTAAACGTCCACCCGACAAAATTGAACCACACAGCGAGAAAATTTGACTAGGGTGCTGTTTTTTAGTCCGGTTTATAAACACCTGTTTATAAAGTGGTTTATAAGTGGGTCAGCGCAACGTCCCTGTTTTTAAATAATTATGTAATGGTAGAGGCCGGGGAGTTCCTAATAAGCCAAACTTGTCCGACCTGGGTCCACGGGCCGACCATCAGCAGGTCTCTGCAATGGATACCAAAGTCCCAGCTGCTGCCGTAAAGTCTAGTAATAATTTCAATCAGTATGTCCGATGAAATTTCAACGTTGTACTTTCCCTCTTTGAACATGCCCTGCACGAAGCTATTGCGGGCCCTGGACAGCACGAGGCCAGCCAGTGAGCGAAGTTTGGTGTCGATTGAGGTAAAAAGCGGCCCGGAGGACTTTTTTCAGCAAGAGAATGCCAAAATTCCAATTTTACACTGTTGGCGCTTAATGTTCATAAACCCGTTTATAAACACCTTATTTACAAGCCAAAATTTATAAACTGTTTATAATTGGCTGAGGAATTATAAACAGCACCCTAAATTTGACAGGTTCATATGAGAATATGAAGGTACATTTCCTCCTCTAGTATCTCTTGCTCTTGCACAATGGTCCATATGTCACATGCAGAGATAACAGAAAGCAGACTTGCAGCCAAATACATATGGTCAGGGTATCCTAGCCTAGCGAAAGTTGAGCTAAATCATTCAATTATTTTCAATGCGGACCGCGGCTCAATTCCAACTATGTTGTGGTTAATTTGGATTGGGTTCTGTACTGTTTCAAGCAGGAAAACCATTAGACGAGCCATTTTTTTTTCCGCCTTGTGAAACAGCTGAAGCACCAGCTCAAAAAATATCCAAAAAAATAGGGGGTGAACAGAGTCGACTCAGGGACCTCAGGAGTGGCTATATACTTCGATTTCCACCCCCAGGGACCTTCTGTCACCTCCAGAAAGCACCGAAAAACCAGAAGTTGGCATCTTGACGGCCCACTGTCTAGATTGGCACCTGTCTACTATATTGGAACTTTCTCTCTTACATTGGAGTCCTTTGTTAATTTATGATTCAACCGAAATCGCTTCCCGGAGCAGAAATCTAAGTGCATGGTCTTCAACTTTATTCAGATCCTACTGGCTGTTCTTTTTATCCAACCAATCTCATGTGTATGCCATCTAGTAAGTCTTTTTGAATCTCATCTCGAATGGGTAACTTCAATCCTGATAGGTCCTGTCCGAAGTTTGAAAGCTGGATATTGGGGCAAATTGAATATTGAATAATGTCTGATGGGACATAGCTGCCCTTCCAATAATGTCTCCTCACAGGAAGTCCCTGATTTGTTTCACTTTCATGCTGAACTATAGAGTGTGAAATAAAGTAGAACGTGAATCGTGGGAGCATCAGTTGATTGGATAGGTCTCACAGTATCTACAGAAACTACTCTTACAAGGTCAGTTAATACTGCTCTCATTACTTACATCTCACCCTCGAAACGGGGCATAATAAACATTCAAACCAACATTTTCTACATCTATATTTGTCGCTACTCGGGGTCCTGATGACCAATAAGCACGGCCATCATTCATCACGCGATCGGCAAGCTCGCTTGTCAGCGTGGTGCTCCTGGTTTCCATACTTCTTCATCGATGGCAATGATGGCTGAATTCGTAATATTGAGCATAGTATCCTGGTTTGTCATTCGTTGCTCAGATTTGCGAAGATAAATGTTGATATTGTTGTAGATGATGAAATATAGGTGTCCACTTGAGATGAGTTCGCTCGCAAGGTCCACTGCACTCCGAGAAATCTGCTCTTTCAAGCGTTCCACCGTGCGGGCCGATACTGTGAGACCGATAGTCCCAAGATGCATTGTACGTGTGCTGGTCCCGTTTATCACGAAAAACAGCCCGAGAATCAGCGGAAGTAGGTTGGTGCTACAATTTCGAATGAAGGTAAGCATGCCGATAGCAGCAGTGATGGCCTAAGTTATATGTCAGTACTTTACTGGCAAGAATGTGAATACTAAAACGCACCACCTCTGCATGTTTCATTAAACGAGATTCCCCAGTCTCGTCCTCGCCACTCTCATACTCATCTTCAGTGTCACCCTCTTTGGCCCTCTTTTTTTCCCTGGCAGCTTTCTCTTTCCGATAACGATTTGGGGAGGTGGAGAATGCTTTTAGGATGCCCCAAGTAAATGGCGCATGGTCTCGGTACTTTTGTGACAATGTGTCGGCTTGCAAAAAGGATGTAATGGTGGTGACGGTGAGGTCCTTTATTCGAATAGCCAGGGTTGTATCATTGATTATGTTATTGCTTTCCTGGACAGCGAGCTCCTTTGCACATTTCTCAAAAATAGTATGAAGAGCTGCTTGGGTGCGGGCACCTCGACCGTGCCAAAGATTGTATACCCGTGCCGGAGCCCACATCGCAGAATCTTGTCCAGCACTGGGAGCCTGTAGAAACTTCCCAGCCCTCTGGCTAACACGCTGTATGGTGGTAGAGAACATCCACATGAATAATTCGGCCGAGGGAACATCAAGGAATAGTATGAGCGAGAAGATAAGGTGGTATTTCATCCAAGGTGCGGCTTTCTGGCAACCCGGATCGAGTTTTCCGTGCCAATGTTAAATGATTAGGCTCTTCGTCATCGAGGGCTGGGACATGCTGAAAGGTGCTGGAGTTGCTCATACGAGGGGAATTTGTCTTCGAGCCCCTTTCTCGGATTACCGTGACAAAGTGTGACCAAACGTGACATTCCACCTCCACAGCGCAGAAGCTATAGCCCGAATGAACACGACCCTAATATTCTTGTTTCACCGTTTCCGAGTTGCTAAATGACTCGTTATCACATATAAATATTTCCAGATTTATTTGTGAAAGGTGTAGCTCTGAGTGTCGCAATCTTTTGAAGGTGCCTAATTGTGTGACGGGTTTTACTCGTGCTCTGTTGGCCTAACCATGCACTTATATATTTAATCGCCTTGGTAGGCTCCTAGATATCCTTCTAATAATGATATTTGTTCACTAGAAGAAGTGGCCAGGATGAGTGAGTGAAGTGCTACAGGGAAGTGAAGCACTCCCCTCAAATCACCCATCTTGTCACAAGCCCCTTCTGACGAAGGCGACTCGCCGAGTCGGGGCTTGATCCGAACCTATCATCGCCGTTATCAGATACATTTCTCTCTTATAAATGACACCTCGAATAGAAAGATCAATGGCACCGAGTCGTCAGGTGAAATTCGCCTCCGCTCGTGACCAGTATCTTCCGAGTTCCAGCCTGGGTCGGGTCCTACGAGAAAATACATACCACCTTTATTATCACTTCCCACATGGATTTTGGATAATTCTATTTGGCACCCGCCCAACTTGATAAGATAACAACTCATTTCCTTAACTTTTGTATCCATCTGCCGTCGCTTTGGCAGCAAAACAAATGGTAGGGGTCTACGGTGCCTGTTCTGCAGCTGCACCCCGAGGCAGCCATATTTTTGGCTGTTCTTATGTTCAATTGTGTCGCACCTGCCCAACAGCAGGCTCTCTTGATCAATTTTTTGAGTCTTTGAGGTGATGTACTATATTTCAGATAGGTAATAGCCGAAAAGAAAAGAAAACCGTCCCAATCGATTTCCAGGGGTCGGCTCAGCTAGGCAAGCTGTGAATCTGAATTCTGGCTGAGCCTCTGATGGCTATAAATGCGCAGTTGGCGGGCCAATGGGTGAAATAACCGTTTTGTGGGTGCATACTACATATTGTGTTGGTTCTGAGCACATCCGCCTCATGCCGCCCCGCTCGCTCACCCGCCATCAACGCGACATTGACCGGCGCATCAAAAAACGATCCTACAAATCATGGAGTGCCAAATAGTCGCCGCCCCCAGGTGCTAAATAGAATTATCCATGGAATTCCCGGGGAACTGAAATTGACTTGAAGTGGCGTGCGCAAGAGGTACACTGTTGACTCAGATTCAGATTCTTGTGTTTCGGGCTTCGTGTTAGTCTCTGTAACAGAACCGATATATTGACGACGAACAAGTAAGTGTCAATATATGCTAAACCAGAACCAGGAGAGCATCCCCGGTCCCCATTCATTGATAAGATATGCTCAGTCAAACTCAATCTTACTTGTGTTCAATGTGTTCAAATTGTTAGCGTACGCGGATTTTGGGCGCGCGCGAGTTGGGAGCGAATACGTGCGGATATTCGGGTCGAGATGCCGGTGTTCGGCGGGCGTGGGTATATAGGTGGAAGTATTGGATGGACTATTTTCACTCGTTTGACGCGGTCGTATGGTTTTGTACTTAGTCGACAATCGTTCTTTTGCTTGGTTTGGATATTTGGTCTCGCGGCAGTCGAGTCGGGCGGTTACGGCCCGGGGCGCTTACTTTAACACAAATATTTAGAGACTCACTCCAATCCTGATCTAATGAATGATTTGCAATGTTTTCTAAGAGCGAATATATAATACACTGTGCTATGCGTTTCCCGCGCAAATGAAAAAGAAAAGACCCCAAGCACTGGAAGTGCGTCCCTTCACGATAAGCCGTAGATATATATGTGCCTATGGAAAACCCATTCAATTCGGGGTCGGGTCGTTCTGGCTTTTCAGCTGATTTTTTGGAAATCGTATTGATGGATGGAGCTTCATAATTGTGAACTTTTTTGATATCTCGATGTTTCACACACGGACACAGAAGATTACACGCTGGAAACGGCAACCTGATATCCATGATTCATACATTCGAGCCAGACTCGTTACTTCAAGCAAGGGATCCACGGAATACGAAATTGGGAGCAAGTACAGTATGCAGCGTGGGATTAGCTATACGCCAGTCGTTGACTGTACAGTATTTCGGACTACGGGCGTTGACATGAGGCGAGTGAAATCAACGAATCTGGAATGTAGCAATAAAGCTCGGGCACCTATCTCTTCCTATTTCTATTACAGCTAAGCGGCGTCCAACGGCGTGGGATGCATTTGGGTTTGACACGGAAGTGGATATCCCAGGACCCACGAGTTGGGTGGCGTCAGGAAGAGCTTCGCTTCAGCAGTGCGCCGCAAGTTCACGTTGCCACCAGGCCGGCTCGTGACGCCCAGCCACAGGTTTTTAAGGTCCTGCGGATGCGCAGACCAAACCGCAAACCAATTCCTCCTAGTCTGCAGCTCCTTGAGAGCGACAGTATCCGACAGTGATGCGAGCGCTCCGATCTCGTTGTCATTGAGCCGCACGTCGGGCAACATAGTGCTGACGCGCCGAATTGCCGCACTGAGGTCGTCCTTGAGCAGCTGCAGCGCGAAGTCACAGGACATCGGCCGTGACCCAAATTCCGCGCATTTAGGTTTCTTGCATCGGTAGCCGAAGCCGATGGCGAAGATACCGCCTATATCACGCGGGACCCCTGAGAAGGGCTGAAACTTCGCGACGAGATCGACCGTGGCTTGGTTGGCTGAAGGTGAATGGGAAGGGCCGGCGCCGGTGTCCTTAGCGATGTCCACCTCGCCGGACCCCACAAAGTCGGAATTGTCAAGGTCGTCCTAATACCACGCCCTCTGCTTCCACTCGAATCTCTTTGCGCAGATCAATACTTCCAAGCGGTAACCTCAGAAATCTATTAGCCGTCAGCCTGGGTCAGCTTGACAGACCTGGAGAACCATACCCGATGGGACTGTCGCAGCGATGTTGTTGCCGGTGAAGAACGACAAAGTGCCGCGAGTTCGGGGGGAAAGCGCCGGCATAGCTGGATCGGACACGGCGAGTCCCATGCGAGGCGGAAGGAGGAACGCACGACACAGCTGTGGTCGACGGCGAGCAGGATTTTCGTTCACATGGGCGTAGTCGGCCATGGATGGGAGGGGAAAGAGCTGTCTTGCTGGCGCGTTACATGCCAGTACAACAACATGAAGGAAGTTCATGGCACTTAGACATAGCCACGGTATTTCTCACGACTCTGCGAGAATCTTGTGCGGCGGCGCAAGGACGGCGATGCATCGAGTTAATCCAAGGTGGGATGCGGCTGATAGAACGACAACAGCGAAAAACTGGGCGCACAATGAAGAAGCGAACTCAGTCATCATCACTATGTGCGAGCACGAGCGAGCTTGCACGAGGATATATTCGTGAGATCGAAGAGACAGAACTGAAAACGACAAAGAAGTGAGGGGAGGAACCCACCACGTATCCCAAATCGCATCCCTGAAAATGAACGGCCCCCCACGCCAACGCGCGCGAATCTCGTGTTCTTGGACGAGCGACTCTCTGTCTCCGAGATCGTGCGTGGGCGAGTCGGACAGGAGCGGGGCGGAGGGTGGGAAAGGGAGCACGACCCGATTGCCCAGACGCGGGACGTCGGTGCTGCGTAGACGATGCGCGCGGCGGCGTAGCTAGTACCAGTTCCAATTCGGCTTGCGGCGCGACCGAGAAGCTCTCGTGGCGGCGCTATCGGTGTCATGGCTACTCATGGTCATCGATGCAGGCGTGTGTGGATGAGCGGGTAGAGGAGCGCATACCGGCAGGGAACGCACCCTCGCACTCGCACGGCGGGTGCGGCGGGCATCATGGCGGTGTGCGCACTCGGCGCGTTTTCGTCGGTCGTTGAGTGGGTGTATGGGCACGTCATATACTGATACATACTTGTTCGTCATCAGTATATCGGTTCTGTAGCAGAGACTAGGCACGTCAGCGTCGTGAATACGGGGATAAGGAGTAGCGAAGAAGACCAGGAAAGCAGAGCACATGCCGAGTCAGTTTTCTGGACAGACGATACCTTGAAGAGCTGTAGCGTGCGCAGGCAGGACGAGATGGATCCCTGGCCGAATTGAGCGAGCGCGATGGCGAGGCGTTCTTCAACGGATAGCAGACGACGTGACTCACCCGGGCTCCCCTTCGCTTTCCCTTCCCCTCTCCGTCCCGCCGCCCCTCTCTTTCCCTTCTGCTCGCCTCGGTACCGGACCCTCCTCCACTCTCGCCCTCATCTGGATCTCAACCCCATCGTGCCGTCGCGCGCCACTTGCGCTGCGCGCGGCCAGCGATGACAAAGTTGATGACGTTGACACCAACACGGATGTACCGGCCCATGCGTCTGATGGGGCCGCCACCCCTTTTGCGCACTGCGCACTACGCCGCCGACGTGAGATGTTGGGGTGCCGGCGTGGTTCCGAAAGACGACGTTCACTTGCTCAGGTTCGGCTCCATCTGCATTGTTTTTGGTCTGGTTTCGCCCTGTTCTAGCCCATTCTGTTGTGAAACCCCGGAAGACACGCCAGCGAGCCAAGGATGCATAGAGATGGGAAAGTAATGTAGACTACGGGAGAGCGACGCAGGGTTCCGTCGTTATGCGTGCCATTGGGCAAACGCGTCAAATGGCGCGCCAGACGGTGAGTGGCGAAGACAGTACTTACGTGGCGTGGCTGTCGATCAACAAGGCGTGATCGCACGTGATGATACGCGGTCACGAGGGACACCCGATGCGCGTGAATTCAAAGTCAACAGAAGTGGATTTACAACTCGATGAAAGAGGGAGCGCGAAAGGCTCAACTATATCATATAATACACTCGCTCAATGGTACACTGTGCGCTCAATCTGGTCCTACTTCGTGCCACTGTATTATAATTATTGGCAGGGCAGCTGAGCTTCTCCATTCAAGTTCTGGAAGCCACACTGACTATACACGTGTAAATGCAAAGCTTCGACTGCTTTGGTTTTCTTCCTGATCTCCACGTTTTTTTAGATCTCTAGACAACGGCCATCATAACTGGAAGTGAAAGAGTCGAGAATCGATGTGGCTTACAGCTCAGTACAACCTTGAATACCTCATATCGTTACCGCCTCACGCTGGCACAACCTCCCAGGTCCTCACAAACTCCTTTGTCATGTTAGTGAACGGCAAGGGGCCGCATCCCGAGTTAGGATCAACAGGTACGTCCGGCTGGGTGCTTTGGCCGTACTCAACGAGCCATCTGCCGGTATAGCTGGATAGGAATGGGTGAGTACTCCAGGATATATTACCCAACGCACGTTCCAAGGTCATTAGACCGGGGAAGACCCACAATGGACAATCCAGACCAGAATCCGCAGTAATCGTTAATATTTGGGCCCGTGAGAATACTGATACGTGCGTCTTAATACCATGAATCAAACCCTTAGAATAGAAGACAACATGCCTGAAGATGTAAATCTCAGCGGCGCCAGGAGGGGTGTAGAACATGCTGATGTTAAAGGCGGATCCGTCGAACACGTTTTGGCCAGTGGCTAGGCCTTCAACGGAATCGAACTGCCAGCCGAGATTCCCGAACGTGCCCTGCGGCACCGTGGTATTCACGACGAGGTTGGCGGCCTTGGGGACAAATGGGCCGGTCGTGGGGAAGTCATCAGCAGTCGCTCGCCTACCAGGTGTGGCGGCGACATAGCCCTGGATAACGTCGAAATCGCCGTTGACAATTATGGATCCGGAAGGTTCAGCCCCCAGCCCGAAGAGCGAGCGTGGTAGCGAGGAAGACAATCTGAGCGAAGGTGCTGAAGTACATCGTAGGCCTTTCAATGTGTATCAAGCGGAGAGCTTGCAGGGTTTTTATATTGTCCATCGGCAAGTATCACTTCAACGGGCATTCTTGGCCGTCGAGAGTCGTGTTCGACATGCAGAAACACGACTAGATCATATTCAACTTCTCCGCAGCACTCACATGCAGGCATGGGAGTAATGCAGGCGCCTTACAGCAGCCATACTGTGAATACTGCTCACAAATTCGGTGACCACCTGTACCACAGCGGTGATTAACGCTCTGGAATGTATGGTCAACAATCAGCAACTCGGGAGAAGTCATGTTTGGAAGCGGGTGGTCTTGCGGGCTGTGCTCCACGAATATCATCTATTGGTCGAAAACGAGCGACGGCGAGTGGACGGCGTTGCGGAATTAAGAAATGATGGCTCACACCATGTACATCCCGATCAAAACTTCATGTAACTTTGCCGAAAGATCATTTTGGGTCGAAATTGAGTATAGGAGGATTTGAAGGTGGCCAGATACCTAGCGGCCGATAGTGTGAAAACTCGTGGATTGTCGCGCCGCCATCGGAATCGAACAATATACAGTTCCGGCAAGTGCCAAGAATAAGTCCAAGACTCGGTTCGGACGGACGTCGGTTGAACTCGCGTAGGGGAGCCTACGCGAGCTTACCCGAGGTCTATCCCAAAAGAGTCTTGCACTTAATCTCGTTGTGACTGTATGTGTCGATGAGCATCAAATGAGCGCTGAAGCCCCACGGAACACGGAATTCCTGGGAACGTGTTGATACCTCTCCTGTGTTGGCCAATATGCTCTTTCAATTACTGTCCCCGCGAGGGTATAACCCAACGATTTTTGTGACCGCGGGAAAAAGACCGCCATGAAAAGAAATCTTCAATCAAGACACCAAACCCGAGCTCCATACCAACTCGCATTCCCATACCGAGGAAATTGCCGAAGAGTGGTTTAGTGCTTTCCAACGAAAACCAATGGATCACAGTGGTGGCAGGAATCAGTAGAGGTTGACGGTTTTCATTGGGTGGCTGCTGGGGTTCATTGTCACAGCACCACCGAAAGATGTCGATCAGCGATGCCGTTCAGTGCCGATGGGCCGTTTGCAAGCTCCGCGTGTATTACTGCGCGGTGATCAAGTTGACTGCCGCTTATTCGGATCACGTGCTGCACACGGCCCGTCGGCGCATTTGAGATATAGTGTGGGCCCTCCGGGCGAACCTGATCACTTTGCGGGTAATGAATTAATATGGGCTTGTAGTGAATTTCAATCCTTAGTTCGTGGATTTCCTCTTGATTTCTAGTCTCTCGTACAACTTGTAGACATATTGCAAACAGGCCCTGGGAAGCTCGCCCAAGGCAACTACGTTAAAAGTCTGTCAAATGGGCCTCAAATCTTCCAACCTTTTGAGTTATACAGGCCATAAATCTCCCAAGTCTGAGAAGGATATTAAATATCAATATTATTTTTTCGTTGTTTTTCATAGATTCCGCTGTTGCGGGAGGGATACTTATTGACTGTGAGATGTCGAAGCGCCTTCACAGCGGCTCTACAGGTAATCCCACCTAATGTTTTCAGCAAGATCCTCAGGTTCCGCATCTGTTGAAGTGAGTGATAGAATTTCAATCCAAGTCAAATCTGACCTGAAATCCCTTACCCAGAGTTCAGCTTCAAATCCCTGACAGTAATCGCGAAGTCAAAGATCGTATAATTTTCGCCTCAAATCCTCTAACTTCGGATATGCCCTTAGGTGAGCTTCCCGGGGCCTCCCCAAACTCTGAAGCTCATACTGCGCTGGTTTGTACTTGATTCAATCCGGTGAATTGGCAGTGATGGAGACGGTAGGCAGCACACGAGACATCGGACTCAGTACATTCTTGCAATGTGAGTGGAAGTAGGGCTGTCTAGAGAAATGCGAATCGAAACGGCGGCGAAGCACTATCAAAATCGAGAACACTTAACGGGAAGTTCCGAAACAAGACCATGTCTCCGATCTAATTCCGACGAGATCAATTCATCAGTTTATGTATTGGCTCTTTGCCACTGTAACTCCAACTGTTACTCGACGCCTGTCGAAATTCATGGGTTTTGGGGGATGGGCATTTGTTACATAGCGGTAGTTCACGCGGAGTAAGTAATGCAGTGACAGAAAGGGATAGCAGCGACAGACTCAAACATCCGATTCGGAGTCGGACCCCGATGCCGATGTGGTCCCGTGACAAAACAAGACAAGATTTTCGTATAAACCTGCTCGAGATTTGAAGTCGTTCTCAGCAATATCACAACGCACAACACAACACGAGACAAATGTACCTACATATTGAGCTGCGCACTATGCGCCACATCCGAATGATGCGCAACGAACGTTGTGCGCAGTGCGCTCCTTCATCAATTCAAGCTGATAATCCTCCGCCTCTCTGCATCTAATCCCCACGCCCTGAATCTCCTTCTTGATCACATCCACAAGCTCTTGCGGCAGACGAGCTATGCACGAACGATTGTCCCGGCTCAACTGCTGCAGGACATCACACGCCCACTCTGTTCAGTGTTTGCTGGGGGCACATCCGTCGCAGATGGAATCTTGTCAATGGTGGCATAACGGTGAGAATTTGGCGGTGAGCAGGCTTGAATGCGTCTGCGAGGTCGAAGCTCGAAACGCAGTGCTGGAAGTCATTCGGCCAGGCGAGTGTTCGACCTTGTTTCGTTACCTGTAAGGTCATAATCATCAGTACTATGCATTTCATGAGATGTGAACACGCTTCATCTTGCCTATCTCTTGGACAAGATTTTTTCCAGCTCGTCAAGAACATCATCCACCTGGGGAACAATCTTCAGATCTCGGAATGACGCCTGAACACCGCGAAACAAAATCATCTTCTCCGTAATTTGACAATCCAGTTTGATGTATTCTTGTCGTTCGAGTATTTGCTCCCGCCATGGTTTCCGCTCGGTTACAAGCTTCTTGTTTCGACAAGTC
Organism: Mycena sanguinolenta; assembly: GCA_014462675.1. Classification (NCBI taxonomy): domain Eukaryota; kingdom Fungi; phylum Basidiomycota; class Agaricomycetes; order Agaricales; family Mycenaceae; genus Mycena; species Mycena sanguinolenta. The sequence continues at coordinate 177,970 of JACAZH010000039.1, read as the reverse complement.
GAGCGGGACGATATGTCAGCAGGAAATTGAAATCCAGGTAGGGAACCAGAGATAGGCTCGTGTGGTACGAGGACAGCGCAGGAGGCGAAGCTGGTGTCGCGCTCGCGGGGTGGCCGGGAACGGTGCGCAGGGGGGCAGGGGGGGAGGTTAGTCGGACAATATATTGGGTATCAGAAAGTGGTAGAGAGGGAGGGTAAAGGCACTACGTACCTTTTGCTGTGCTGATATTTAGACAGCGCGTGTCGTCTACGCCACCCCGCACTTGGATGTCAGTGTTCTTGATGGCTTCAGGTTTCAGGGTGATACGAAATTTGATCCTTAAGATTTTGAGGGAAGCCTGGTGAGCAAGCAAGGGACACAGTTCGAAGACTCACGAAAACGATTTGAAGACCCAAGAAAAATTTTGCCAACTTGTAGACGCACAGCTTGAGCATGACTTGAGGTGACTTGATTTGAAGCCTTGATACCAGGTCAAGAGATGTCTGGAGGGTGATGCTTGAGTTGCGCGACTTGAAGCCAGAGATTGTGGACAGGGACTGCTGAAGAGAGGCAGCAGCAGCGAGGGACATGAGAGGAAAGAGCAAGGAGAGCGACCAACCAGATGCAAGTCATGTGCAAATGGCGCCATGCGGCTATCCGTTGCCATCTATCGGAGTGATGTCCGAGCGGAGTTTGAAGGACTTGTACTCTTTTCCGCTGTTCCCCTGTTCCTCACTTGTTCGATGTCCGACTCTGAGTGCATTAATGAATAAAAATTCACTCAGTTATCGACATTTTTGAGGGCCTTTCAGGCTGGAACAACCAAACTCGCGCAGTTCGAGATTCTCCCAGTCTCAGGCTGGCATACTGTATCTTTCCCTTCAAATCGGTAGTCACGCGTCACGCACCCCTCTGTCGATCACGAACTTTGGTCGAGGTCACGCATCACGCGAGCCTCTGTCGAACCTCCAAACCGTCACGCAAGCCCCAAAATCGCCCGAAAACTGCGAAAAAGGCGAAATTTTTTTGTTTGGAATGCCGAAATTTCCGAGGTGTCACGCACAAATTTGGCGGCTGCCGAAATGTCGAATTGGTAAAACGTGTCACGCGTCACCCCCCATGTCGAATTGAAGGAAAAGATACAGTATCAGATTCAGTATTTTTACTGACGTTGGCCTATAATACTCAACTTGAAGGTGAACAATAGTCAGAGTTAATGGTATTCATGTTCGAAATATACCTGCAAAATCGAATATATTTTCATGAACACAACCCCGGGAATGAAATAACCCGGGAATGAAAAGACTTCTCCGAAAGACCTGAGATGCCGCACCAAAGACAAAGATCACCAAAAGACGTAGGATGCGCTTCCAAAGGCAAAGACAAGCAAAGACACCTTCTAAAGACGTAAGACGCCAAAGCCAAATGTGTAGTTTTACTAACGTACTTGGATTTGACTGATCAACTTGGGATTCCGCTCGGTCACCCACTGATCTGTTGCCCAGGATGTCAGAAATGACCATGTAGATCCCAGTTGGCCGTCTTACTGTAGTAGTCTTCGGCCTGAGGGGTGCTCATGTCGGAAGGTTAAAAAGTTTTTTGGGAGTGTCGCCGGGACGAGACGAAGAGTCAGACAAGAGCGCCATAGCTAGGAGCAAGCCAGGATGGCAGGATGAGCGATCATAACAATGATCAATAGGGCGTGGTCTGATGGTCACGGGGTAAGCGAGTTGCGACACTGCTCAGTAATGGCAACTTTCTGGGACTTGCGCAGTTAGCGCAAATAAGAGCGCTGAATGGGCGAATTTAAAATCTACTAATGGTATCTATGCGGCCTGGCAATGTCAACGATTCCAAGCGCGTGCACTTCGGCGGCCCGGCCCTACAGCAACTGGTGGGGGGCTTGACACCGCTTTGGGAGTGGGTGTGCCGGCACCGGATTCGAAGACAGCGTTTCATAAAGCGCCACTTCCGCCTTGCTTCTCGCTTTCTGCACCGTCATCCTCACATTAGCCCTATGCCGACTCTTTACCGCAGCCCACAGCATTTCAATCCTATTCCTAGCCAAGGTCTGTGCGTTCAACTGCTTAATGAGCGCCGAGTCCTTAACCGCCTCCGCGCCAACGAAATACACCAAAGATGCGAGCGCCCCAACCTGGTTGTCCAATAGCGTAATGTCGTTGCTGATGATTGCATTGACACTCCGCACCGCACCGACGAGATCGTCGCGCAGGAGCTGGAGCGCAAACTTTTCCGTAATCGGGGGCGTCCTCCCTATGTCCGTGCAGGTGGATGTGCTGCACCGATGCCCAAAGCCGATGGTCGGAAGGCCCCCAACGTTCTGCACGATTGTCGGAGAGAAGTGTTGAAACTTCTTGATAAGCTGCAGGGTGGCGTTGTTTGCGGTAGGGACACCACATACGGGAGCGGTCTCGGTGATGTTGATGATTACAACTATGTCGGTCGACAGAGAAGTAGTATCGGAAAGAATCTATATGAAGTTTGATTAATCAATTTGTGTCTCAACATAAAATCAGGTTTAAGCAATGCTTTGATTAACCTGATTAACTGCTTATCGGGCCGTGACACATTTGAATAGATGTGTTCGGCTCAAAAATATTTCTCGGGTACATGGGCAAAGCTGTTGCTGTCATGATGTCTTACAGCCTAACAAAGGTTTTAGATGCAAGAGAAGCAGCTAGTGACTTGTGGTGGTGTGTAAACTACAGGAGGTCATCATCGAAGTTATGTGCCTTGTGTGGACCACCTGGCAGCTGTGCTCTCGGATCACCTGCTTTTGGGGATCAAGTCCATCGGGGATCAGCATTTAATTCTCACATTTTCATCGTGGATTTTGTTGGTGCTATTTCTGGAAAGCCAACTGCTGGTTCTGGCCTGCTCTCAACAATTATAGGATCTGGATTCAAATGCAACGATGCAGAGGTTGGGCCACAGGAAATCTGTGAAGAACATGTGTGTGGACAGAGCTACCAGCTGCAGAAGTTTTGGTGTGCTGGACTTGTTTCACAGTTGGGTTCTGAATCGGAACATGGGCATGCTGGCTGATGAGCTCAATTTGTCTCCTCTTATATATGAGAAGAGGACAAGCAGGTGTTCAATCAAGCATACAGCCAAGATTATATAGCATAAGTCAAGGTCCTGTGTTTTGATAGCAACAACACCAACTCAGAACCTCACTGATAGATCTGGAGCCAGTCTACAAGCAAGTACTTCAGCTCGATATTGTGATGCTGTAGGCGATGAAAAGTGGCTGATAGCGAGTTGACCTAGATGCAGATGCTGAAGGAGTGGCATTGCTACGTCGATGGAATGGCTTTGGAGTGGGTGCAAGCTCCTCTCTGGCTATGAGAAGGTTGGCCAGCTCCTTGTTTGTTGTGACCAGATCTTCTCTACTAGCAGTGATGGGGTGGTACCATCTATTGCAATCCAGATGGGCAAATTCTTCGCACTTCAATATAAGAGGAAATCAGTGAAAGGAAAATTGGTGAAGAGATGCCGCACATATTGATACCACTGCCCGAGGGCCTGACTATTGGATGCACCCGCATTCATGTGAGGGCCAGCCAGATAGTGGCCCATGTAGCGGTGCATCATGACACATTCAATGGGCAGGGGGAGTGTGCTGATGAGCAGTGTCCGGATTCATTGCTGCACTTGACCCTTCATCTGAGACTTGCCGCCTGTCAGTCTGAGAGACTCAATCACAGAGGAGAGGCAATTGTTCAACATGGAAAGAAAGAGAGGGAGAAAGACAGTGGGGCAAGAATTGACTAAGGCATTGGTGGATGTGAAGCAGGAATAGCAGGAATATATACATTACAATTGACACAGTCACAATTGCCACAGGGCCAGCGCTAAACGAAATTAGTGCTCCTAAATAAAGTGATGACACAGCGTCTTTGGCGTGTCCTTTTCCCTGAAAACATGCTGTTTGGGGCATGTGTGAAATTGCAAACTAGGGAAACTGCAGCAGTTATAGCAACACCCTTTCAGTGTTAACATGAAACAGGAAACATTTGGAAGTCACTGGTGCAGTAAATCAAAAAGAGAGCAGTAGCTGAGATGTTGTAATGATTTCCTTGAGAGCAAATCAAGGAAATGTGTGGAATGTGTGCAGAAGTAAGGTGAACGTTCCTGGTGACAACTGTGACTGTGATGTAACAAGCTTGTGCCACCACACAATCACACTGGACTTGAGACATGTTGTGGTAGCCTTCTGGACTAAAGCATTCTAGTCAGGTACTCTCACCACTGAGTGAGACTGATATCTGTGCTCAAGAGTCATGAATAAACACAATATTGATATGCAACCCCAGCCAGCTGCCAAATGTCAAGTGCATCATGATATCTGAATTATATAGTAGAAACCTTTGGCGAGATACTGTTAGTATCCTACTCGATCCATGGCCCACATGACTATGCACCTCACAAAATTCACAGGAAGCCTAAATCCTTATCATATGTTCACAACTTGGTGCCTTGTTCAAGTGGAAGTGAATCATGTGACCATTTGATCTCATTGAGTGTTCTTTGGTATCTGGATTATATAGTAGAGGTCTTTAACTAACTCATGGTAACATCCCACTCAAAACACAGCTTGTATGCTCATGCATCCACAAAAATTCATCTGAAGCCCAAAGCCTTCTCGTGTGTTTGCACGAAAGCGGTCACATCAGTATGTGATTCAAACTCCACAGGGTGAGTCTGACCCTGAAAAAAGAAACTACCATTCTTTGTGTCATTGAAAGTGATTCTGGAAGTACTTATTTCCATTTCACTTTATATTTCAACTGTTACTCATAGTTTCAGCTCAAATAAAAACATGCAATGATACTATCAGTTTCAAGGACAGCTTTTATCATACCAAGAACATTTCCTTTTTCAGTGAGAGAGTCATCAGTGATAATAGACAGGTACCAATGAGCTCAAGCACCAGGTAGAGGAAGAGAGAATATGCCACTCTGACACAATGTGCAACCACTCCCCATCAGGCAACAGGGGAGGTCAGAGTGAGCAATTCTTGCTCGATTCTGACCTCGATTCTGAAACAATTTCGATGCAATTTGCGGTCGAGAATTGATCAAGAATCGAAATTACAGAATAGATCAAGAATCGTAGTTCCTCCTCCAGAGGAGGAACTGCGATTCTGAAGCTCCAGAATCGAAATTGTCGATTCTCGAGGCCGGGTAAAGCCGGAATCGATTTTTTCTGCATCAGATCTACATCCAGAATCGTTTCAGAATCGAGGCCAGAATCGAGCGAGAATCACTGACTCTGACCTCCCCTAATGTTATTTTTTCCAAATGGTGGATATAATCAGCAACGCACTGTATGATCTGAAGTTGTGATATAATACATTTGTCCAAGTTGAAGAAGCATTGGTTAACCGGTATTTGGACAGCCAAACTGTTGGAATACTTGCAATGTTGGGATTATATAGTAGTGGACTTTGCCTGGAATTCTTCCAACAGTGATTCAATCCATGGGGACTATGCATGAGGACCTGAATAAATTTTTTCAGAAACTTGGCTTCCACTGTCTGTGCAGAAGAGCACAATTTGCATCATTCTCCTTTTGTGTCTCCCAGATTCAAGGTTTTCACAGGAGTGTTAATCAGAACAGCCTTGTTTGTGCAAATTTTGTAATTGCTGACACCGGTGCATCACACAAGGTACATGATTTCGATGATGGCACCCACTAACCTCACTATGTCCAAATTGACTGCCTACAGTCTGCAGCTGTATGCAACACGGTTCAAGTGTTACTGCACTTAGAGACAACTGGTGCATTCAAAAAGTAAGTAATAAACCACTTGATAAGATACAAGACTGATTAACAAAAACAGATTAACAAAGCTCTGATTAACAAAAACAGATTAACAAAGCTCTGATTAACAAAAATGGATTAACCAAGCTCTGATTAACAAAAACGGATTAACAGAACAGCACCACGGGGAGGAGACTGACAAGAGGTGATGTTTTTGGTTTAACAGAACAGGACATAACAATGGATGCATCCTGTATTGAACTGGTTCTGGATAGCCTCACTGTTAAACAGGTTAAACAGAGCATTGCTTAAACCTGATTTTGTGTTGAGACAGGGACTTATTAATCAAACTTCATATGGTTGTTGTATCGGAGGCATTCACAAACTTGATGTTGCTGGCATCTCTTGTATGGAACGAATCGTCGTCTCCTCTCGATTCATCGTTTCCGCCGTCAAGCTTTACCCTCAAGTTTTTGACAACGTTTGAGGAAGCTGACTCGGATGGCTGGGAGACGCAGATGTCTGCAGAGAAATTCAATATAGGAGACCAGTAATATTGATCAAAGGCGAGAACCACCTTTATCCGAGCATCCATCGCCCGAAAGGCTGCTGCCAGCCGAGGAAGTCTGCACACGCGCCCAAAGAAGCACGCTGGTGAGAATGAAAAGGAAGGCTGAGGCGCGCATGATAAGGATGTCTTCGTAGAGAATACCCAAGATTAAAAAAAGGGCGCGAAAAGAACGAGACGCCTGTGTAGCGGCAAGAAGCAAGGAGACTAGAGTGTCGGCAGATCTTTGTATGTTGGGACCGGCCGCCAAATTTAATGTGGCGGTCTGTTATGGATTCACTACGTTGAAGGCCGCCAGCCAGAAATTCCGAGGCGGTACTAGGGCGTCTATCCACGGCTAAACAACTTTTCGGCCATAGACTCCCGTCCAATTCCAACAGCGCAGACGACCCATTGAATTCCGATGACTGACGTGATAGCCGTGTAGCCGCGCCTAAAAATTGGTTGTCTAGGCGCAGCTATACGTCGGCTGATGTGCTAGGCGCGGATAGGCGCCCTAGCACGACCTCAACATTTCTGGTTCTACGGCGGCCTTCAACGCAATGAGGGCAGCGTTGAGGATAATTCTACCTGGCACTCGCCGGTGCCAAAGTACCCATTCCGTCTTCATCCCGTACGCCCGCCATCACCTGGCACATCAAAAACAAACTTAGGAACCACGGGTGCCAAATAATGGCACCCGGGCGCTCTCGGTACCTGTGGGTACCAAATAGAATTATCCCGGCGTTGAGAATGGCCTGTTGTGCGCCCACTGTTGAATGATCGACTGGAACAAAAATACACACTCCGAGGTCTGATGTCGGCACTTTAGTCGCTGCTGAAACATGAGCTGGTGGCACCGCTTCAGACATTCTTCGTGGCGACCTATGTCTGGAGCTCATCTGAAAGGAAACTTTGGAAACAGCTGAGCCGGCTATGCGGATCATGTAAATTGATTAATACTTGGTGCCAAGATTGCTGAGTTGGAGACGGCATCAGGCAAATGGACAGAAGGGATGATGCATTCAAGCCCACAATTGAGAGCAACAGTTGCGACAGATGGCGAAATAGATTTTGTTATTTGAAGGCATAAGTTGTGGCGTTGGCGCCATCGCCTCCGCGACGCTGGACTCCCGAAAGCGCTTGGAAGTGTAAGATAAAGCATAACCCGAGCACTGAGACCCTGAATTATGACATTCCTCCGTGTCACCACCACTGCCATGTCTCGAATTAATGTCAAGGGAATAAGTGAATGGTTCAATACATTCGAAGTCGGTCATGTGCTATAATGCCTGAACTCGAGAAGGTAGGACAAATCATGAGTCGACGAGCATCAAGTGAGAACTAAAATGATGAAAGAGGCGAAACCCCCTAGCTGCATGAAAGCGATGCAGGCCTGAGTAAACAGCAGGGTTCCAAACCCGTCCAGTCATGGTCGTAGTCAACTCGACTTGCGGGAATCCGCGTTCCCTCGCCTCATTTGTTTCGAGTTTATTCAAACCCTCTGGATCGAGTGCCCAATACGTCGGACATTCTGGCCACCGGAATGAGCACGAAGCCATTTCGAAAAATGCCGGTGGGCAGACAAAAAGATACCCCTTAGGCTGGGGTTCCTCTGGGGGCTCCATAGTGAAATAGAATGAAATCTGCTCCACGAATACTTGGATGGGGTGAACGGCGAGAAACTGAATAACTGTAGGACATACCACACTTTTCCGGATTCGAGATGGAGTGCCGGCTCAAAATGCGGTTTGCCTGGCTGAGCCACACGTTTGGACTCAGCGGAAACTTCACCTCAAGTGTCAATCCTCCTATAGGTTCACGGAAGAAATCCTCGGAATTGCATCTGCGATCAACTGGAAAGAGTGATTTGCATAGAAGGGAGAAGGTGAAATACCTTGTCCAACCATTCCCCATAACTTGATCTATCTCCCAACCGCGCCAGCCCTCCCCAAGATCGCATTCAATTCCAGGTACGAAGGCGATCTCCACAGGACTCCCAGATTCGGACGGATATATGACTGCCCCCAGTTTTGCCGTCGTCGATGGAGGTACAGTAAGACTTTCGGATAGATGGGAGTTGCATAGCTCGTAATATTGTTCTCTTTGGAGGGACGATATGATCTCGTCCTCCCTCTGCGGATCCATCATCGCCATTATAGCTTTTGGCCGTCGAATGCAGATATCAGGTATCCCAGGGGAGGGGGGAATTGGTTTGGCTGGAGGAATGAGATCCGCGCAGATTCGGTTGCTTGACAGAGATATCAAGTATCCAGTCTCGTGCGAGGCCTGAAGTCATCACTCAAAATGCTAGTTTCAACCTCATTGAAGACGCACGAGTATCTTATCAAATCTCGAAAAATAATAATCTTCAACTGCCTGCGGACGTGCCCCTGTAAGAACACTGGGAAGTGCTTCAGTGATGAATTACCTCAGACTCTTCGTCCTATCAATTGTCAAACCTCGACGATTCGCAAAGATATTCATACAGCACGTACAAAGTAGGCCCAGATGTCCACGGTCAAGAAATGATATTGCGCATGGTGGCTCAAGAACTGTTCAAATGGTATCATATCTAGTTATATGTTAGGCTCAAGTGTGTCCGGCCGCACGGAGTCGTACCACCGTGAAAGACCGCGGCATAAGTTTGACTTGTGCTCGTCACGTATCCGAAAAGTTGAAGAAAATTAGGATCACTTCTCGACCGTCAGTGCGAGTCGCGCGAAGGTTGTGAGCCATACCGAAGGTGAGAGTATTTGATGATATCCTCGTTCCATTGCTATGAAGACCAATCAGCTTCAAAATCGCCCAGTGCTGACCGTACTCACTTCCTCAGCGTTAGGACCGTGATATATCATCACGGTCATTTTTTTTCTCTTGACCTTGGCGGCGTATAACTGCCGACCAGGTGCCTTGCGTATCTCCATTTGAGTTTCTATATTTCCCATTGCAATTTGTTTGAAATCTAGACCCAAGTTCCAGCAGCGAACCGTCGTGTTCTCAACGAACTCACTGGGAAAAGGTCGGGGTGATTTGCATATCTTAATGTAGTTGGTACCGGAAAACTGCAGTCTGGGTCCTTCCCCTAAACCTCCATGGCCACCTCCCCCTGGTCCGCCTTGGCCGCCTTGACCACCTAGACAGTCTTAGCAGCAGTTGCAAGCTCCAGATAATTTGCCCATACCATAAACATTAATAGTATTACCCGTATGGAACCCGCCAGAGTCACGAGAGTATGGATGGAACCGAGAAGGGTGGGATGAACCCGCATTGGAAACACTTTTCGAGGCCATGTAAGAGGAGAACAAGATGCACGCCAAGCCAGCGACAAAGATCGAATAAAGAATAGTGTTTCTGATGACCATCAACTCGTAAATGTTTCGTCATGCGCTGGAATAGACGCCTATGTACTAGTATCTGTTGCGCACCCGATACGCTGACGACGAACAAGTAGATGTCATCGCAGAATAAAAGGAGTCACACCCATCAAATGTATCAATTCTGTAACATAAACAACTTCGTATGTTATCCTTTGATCATTGTTCGAGGTATTAGGTAATTCCGACTTGAAGGCGAACGTGCAACTACTTGCAGAAAGTACAATATATGTCCCAATAACGTCGAATGCTCCCCAGTAACGACAGATATATTAACCCTGTAAATCGCTATTGCACTGCCATTGACGACCGCATGGAATCATCTATGTGCTCTACAATCTACAAATTATGCGGGGATCAGAGGAAAGGAATAACTTCATCATGGTTTACCTTCGTCATGTGGATCCCGTACTCCAGGTCGGGCATCGACATTTGATGGTCCTCACCGCCGTCGTACGTTACGGTTCCAAGGGGCTGGAGATGAGTAGATTAATTCAATTGTGATGGGAAGATCGCGGAATTACGGCGCATACTCACCCCCGCGGCAGTGTCCAAGAAGCTCTCCTGCCCAACTGTCAGCGTCCCGCGCAGCGGAAGATAGAACAATACTGCAATTACTTGCCTGTTTCCCAGGTCCGCTACGCGTCGGAGAAATAAGCACGCTGTGCCGCGCGCGGAACGTTGATTGATTCGATGAACTATTGAGCCGCTCTCGCGCATTGAGCGTCGACATGAGACAGTTGGAATATAATTTGCTCAAGCTGAGATCCCAAACAAAATCTGTTGCATAAATCAGCAAGGGGAAAATGATAATCGAGAAGAAACGTACTCCTGCGAAGGAGAAAATCCGTTGAATTTAGCGATTAATAGTGGGCTGTGGTCTCGCATACACGGCGTAATGCTGCGAGCGAATAACTGGTCAGATGGTCGACGACAGCGAGGATGAGCCGCACTTGCCGGGAGAATCATGAAGCATGCGACGTCTAATATACTGAATAGCGCCCTGAATAGTATTGGTATTAGTGGCGCAAGGATTAAATTGTCCGTGGGGCCTACGTTATCATACCAGTTTGGATCGTCACTGAAGATCTGATAAGTCTTCCGACGACAATGATATCAAAGGAACGGCACTTCGGATGATTGTGTCCAGTACGCTATCAGTTGCAGAGAAGCCAGTCTTCTTTTTTGTCTGCGGGCACAGTCAGTAATCGCATCGAGTTACGCAGACCAGCAGCATACCAACGTCATCACAAGTGAAACAGTGATGAGAATATCTGCTACACAGGCCGCGAGGAACCAGAGCAGGGCCGAATTATGGAGTAGTGGCTTCTTGGCGAATTCGCGGAGGATTTGGACCATGGTCTGATGGGTCGGATGAATTGCGAGATAAATAGAGAAAGCTTTGACGAACCGCAGTCCAGACACCGCCAGCTAGGGATTACGATCATGGGTATCATCCAGATGGCGCGAAAAGTAAATTACACACCGAAGCTGGCCATCGCAAGCACCGAAATTATTGCGGGTATCCAACGTGATTTAGTGAGTTGGTGGATTCGCCAGGCGAAAAATAATTGAATCGGCATCGAGACGAGCACCTGTAACTCCTGTTATGGTGCAGGCGGAGAAACGATCGGTGAGACTGACCACACACAGCGGCTCTGGAGGAAGAAATCCTCGGCTTCAAGTGAATGTAATCGACGAGAGACCCACCAGTCATGAATACTGAGTGTTTTGGTAAGAACGTATGTAACTTACAAAGGCGACTGACGCACCAATCGGGAAAAATAAGAGTTTTTGGCCTGATGGCGTACTTCAGCAGGATGGCATGAAAATAGTGCAATGCTTCCTTACCATATTCAAGGATGAGCGGCTGATACATCATTGCCATGTCCAGAGACGTGTTTGCGGTCTCCACGAAGAACAGGAAACCGACCTGTGAAGAATGGGAAACATGCATGTCCGAAGAGACGTGTTATCCTACGAAGAGCCGCATCCACAGGGATCCCTGTTTGCGATTAGGCCTTGAGAGTAACGATAGCTAGACTCGAGACGCACCTCCGGTACGCTTGGTAGTATGTCAATGTCTACCGAACCAACTCGAATCGGGTTCCGATCATGGCCACCGAAGCACAGACCTGAACCAATAAAACCTATACTCGGGATAATCAGATAAAAAGTATCGAGGGAAAAATATTCCGACGCACTCCGTACAGGATCAAATTCAAAAAAAATTCCAATGAGCATGGGTCCATAGCTATTCCATCCGCGATGAGAATTATCATCCATCAGAGGGCGACGATACGCACGAGAGCTCGACATTCGGGAGGGCAGGAGCGGGGGCAGAAGCCATTGAGGGCAAGACGTCAGGACGCGAACAACGCAGCCTTAAGTGTGCTTTTGTTCTTCTATTCCCATGATGCGGACCTGGTGCGGCATTCAGCTTCGCATTAACCCGGAGTGGAATTGACAGCGGCATACCTGCGCGAGGCTGCCTATAGAGCCTGGCGGGCGTGATTACACCATGTCCGGTGATACCGAAGAAGCGCGGGAAGTTGACTGCGAGTTCGATGTCAGCGTTGATCTTGATCCCCCTCATGCTGGTCTAGGGGCCGGGGATTGGGAATTTGGGAGGTTTCGTTGAACAGTGGCCTAACTGAGCAAATTTCAGCTGTTTTTGCGATGCTGGTGGGATATCCAGTTTACCTAAAAGATAGCAGGGATAATCCACTGCCGCGTTGGCATCAGTCATTATGAAGCGAGAGATGGGCGTTTCAGTGCGTTCACATCGTCTGCGTGTAGCATCCACAGATAATCAAAGCGGGGTGACAATGACAGAAAATTAGGCAGCTACGACTGCTGATGGACCCCACACGCGTACCTAACCTTGTTCCCACACGGGCACTCGCATCGCGCATCATTGAGGAAACGAGGGCTTGGACGTAAAATGGGACGGTTGGATCGATTGCTGCGAATTTCGGTTTGAGCATTCGCATCCAGGGGGACCCAGGGGAGAACAAGGGAAGGCGGTGCCGGTGGCGGGCACCGGGCAGTACGAGAAGCGGAAGTGCGCTTCGTGGCGGCCGTGCCCACTGAATAGACGTCAACGGACCGGAAGCATTTCCGGGTGGATCAGGGGAAATCCAGACATTGCAGACACGTTCTAGAGTCAAAGCAAGAGAAGAAGATGCACGCCATGCACCTGAATGCGCAAGGATGTGTGGCCGGCTGACAGCATTCACTGTCACGTTGGTGACACCAGCGTCACGCGCGCGGCTTCTCCCGAATCGGTTGCGGTGAGAGAAGGATTGAACTACTCGGTTGCTTTGTGTTAATTATGTCCGGGATGTCAGTCCTCACGGCGATTGCGTGGACTGAATTCCTCCGATGATCTTGGCCATTTATTCCGTCAGCCGACGATGAGAATTTAGAGATCGGCAGCGTCCGCACCGTAAATATTCTGCGCGTAAAACGGGCGGACCTTTAGACCCGACCATGAATCCTTGTATTGGGAAGTATTGAGGAACACGAGATTAAATACGTCTTACGTACTGGCGAGCTCTGTGCGGAGCCGATATTAACTGGAAACCGCGTGATACATGCTGTCGACCTAAATCTGGTCACTTTCAAATACGGATCGCCCACCAGTCAGTTCGTCTAATAAATTTTTCCAAGTGTACCGCGGCAGGGGATACGGTCTCTAATGGGAGAACTGGCAGCGAACCCAGTTTGAAGATCACAAGAAAAGTCGTGCGGATAACCCTGATATGCTCATTAATAGCGAACGATGTTACTCAACTGCTCGATCGTATTGACAGCTTGAACCGAGTCTTTCGCTGGACTGGTAGTACTGGCGCTCGCCGCTGCCAAAGCGCAGCAGTGGCGCAACGGCGACGAAGGGACCACGGCGATTTAAACGGTTCCAGAAGTCGATCAGGATGGACCCAGAGATACAGGTTCGGCCTCGATATGTGCCCGTTCAAGAAGCCTAGTCGATGGGAACAAGAGCAGCATCTAGCAAACCAAGGGTAAACATCGAGTGGTCGAAGCCAAGATGAATATGATCGTGGCTATGCTTGCACCGCCATTTTGATCGATGGATCTCCGTTTTCTTCCTCCACTACCTCGACTCTCGGGTACGCCGATACGAGAGCCGTGTACTCGTGTCAGCCTGACTAACCGGATTCCCAGTATAACATTTCATTCGCATTCGGCCAGTGGCTGACTTTCGCTGGTTAGCTTATGGCCGTCAGAATTTGGTTTTTGTGCAGGCTTGGTGACGATTAGTCTCTATATAGACTCTTTATTGCTCGAGGTACGAGCAAAGGTCAGCGAGGCGGTGGTGATCTTTTCAGTGAAAGTTTGACAGTAACCTTGGGCTCTCAAACGCACGTCTTCGCACCCCGGCCCGACCCGCTTCGAATGTGGCGTACTTGAGAAAATCTCGCTGCTGGTGCGGACCCCAACGTTCTTCGGACGCTTTTTTGTGCTCCGGAGTCGGCCTTCATTTTTCATACCGGAAGACCCAATCATATCTATGTTACGGACTATCTGGATGAATGCAGCGCGCACGGCTCTCACGGTAGTGGACATGGACCCCGGAATCTGCGTATAGGTAGTTGATGTCTCAGACCACGCGAAATCGTGTTTGGCTCCCACCACGATGTTTGGCCAAATTTTACCGCCCCCTTATTCCGACCCAGCCAGCCCCTCGAAGGATAATGCAAGTGATGACAAGAAAGAAGAGATTGACACAGCTACTGTAGCTTCGCTCGTGCAAGACGATGCCGACGATTTTCCAGACGGCGGGTTGAAGGCTTGGATTGTCCTCTGTGCGGTACATGCTGCTCTTCGCAACAGTATTGTTGACTCTGACCCTGGTTTCAGAACGTCATGGGCTTTTTCGCAACGTATTCTAGCTTCTTTTTGCACCCGTTGTATCTCATCGCGCCATCAGATTTGGCCTCGTGAATTCATGGGGTGTCCGCCAATGACTCCATTAACATCATCGCTGTCTCATTGAATTTTCTAGGTTTTCCAGGCATACTACCAGCAGAAGCTCCTCCATCATTCGACTCCGTCTGAAATGCGAGTATTCTTTTTGCTCGTCGTCTCAAGGCAAGCTGAATCTTTTGGTCTCCAGCTCATGGATTGGTTCGATCCAGGTAGCGGTTTATATGCCGTCCCTACGTCCCTTCTCATTCTACGAAGCACGCGATGATATTCGTCCCGGCTGTGCTTGTGGGACGGCTATTCGATATAGGATATTTCCGCGTCCCATTTGCCGGCGGGAGTCTCCTGGTCGTCCTCACCACCTTCTTGGTCCCTGAATGCAAAGTTTACTGGCACTTCATGCTCTGCCAAGGCTTCGGAGTTGGTGTGCGTTATTTCGTTTTCATATAATTTCTCTCTTCGAGCGCTAGCTGATTCATTTTCTTGGTAGATTGGCTCTGGACTGATGTTCTGTACGATGCTAACCATGGTGACGCACTGGTTCAAGAAACGACGCGGATTCGCACTTGGAGTGACTTGCCTCGGGGGTGCCATTGGCGCTACAGTTCAGCCCATTATCTTGCGTCAGCTTATTGCGAAAGTAGGGTACGGTGCAGGGATCTTCAGCCTGTACTTCTCGCTCTGAGATTCCCGTAGATTTCCTTGGGCCATGCGCACTCTGGCATTCATACTAGGCGTTGTGCTCATCGTCACCAATTTGGTTCGTTCAATTCTGGACAGTTTTTTGTCGGCGATTCAGTTTTTACGACTAACAGTGCATCGCGCGGCGTTTGCCCCCAGTTATGACCCCCGGTGGAATACTGGGCCTTCACGTATTCGGGAAGAACGCATTTTCAGCGTTCTGCATCTGCACCTTCATAACATTCCTTGGCCTCTTCACCAGTGTGTTTCGTTTACCGAACTATTAGCCTTTCTTCATCTCTTGTCCCTAGTGTTAACCTACATAAGCAGCAGCGCCATCAGCTTTGGTATCTCTCCCGATATCGCTTTCTACTTCGTTGCAATTGCCAACTTCAGCTCTGGCATCGGGCGCGTAACCTCGGGGTTGCTCGGCGACCGCTTTGGTAGACTTTTGATTGATAATTCTCTCCCCAGTCCCGGCTAACAAAATATAGGAGCGATGAATATCATGACCATCCTGACCGCCGTCGCTGGAGCAGCAACTATCGCGTGGCCGTTTTGCCGCACCATCCCAAGCATCGTCGGTATTTCTATTCTCTATGGGTGGGTCATCCTGCTTCCCCAAGAAAACCTTCCTCACCAGTCAACGCACAGGTTCTCCTCCGGCGCATGGCTTGCT
This sequence comes from Mycena sanguinolenta, assembly GCA_014462675.1. Lineage (NCBI taxonomy): Eukaryota > Fungi > Basidiomycota > Agaricomycetes > Agaricales > Mycenaceae > Mycena > Mycena sanguinolenta. The sequence continues at coordinate 161,970 of JACAZH010000039.1, read as the reverse complement.
CTTATTGGATCCGCTGTCGGGCAGATGGGGAGCATCGATGATTTGGGCCGCCGAATTGGCGCAATAAACACCGTCGCTGGCATAGGCACCGTCTGCGGGCCTCCCATCAGCGGTTTGTTTGCAGACTCGAAACTGGGCTACATTGCGGTAGGGTATTTTGCTGGTGAGAATGTTCCACGTGTGTCGAAGCTTCTTGGTGACGATGTTCCACAGGAAGCGCCATTCTTGTTGGTTCCTCTTTGATTTTCGTCTCACGCTGGATCGCAGTCCCGTATTTCTGGCGCAAATTTTGACTTGTCTCTTCCCTGCTGTACCTTGAATTTCTCCGTGATACCAAGAATAAGGTGCCTCATGCGGTTTCAACGGAGGAATTATAAGCAATGATATGTGCACTTCATCCTTCTTGGGACTCTTCCAGAAGTCGATGCACGGAATGGCGTGCTATTCTATTGGCAGAGGCTATTAAGGGACGCCGGCAACTGAACCCCCAATCATGGCTGCGCACGTCTCTGTACCCCCTCCGCTGCGCATACTCATCGTCGGCGCAGGACTATGTGGCCTTGCTGCTGCGGCTTCATTCCGAAGACAAGGACACCGAGTTGATGTTGGTCTTGCTCCCTTTTGAACTCGAGCGGATTCAAACGTGCATTGCTCTCTAGGTATTTGAGTCTTCGTTAATGAACAAAGAGATTGGGGCGGCTATCACAGTACAAGGCAATGCTATTCGGGTGCTGGAATATCTTGGATACCACCCAGACAACCTCAAAGGGGTTGATTTTTATGGGGTAATCGTTTACTTCGTACGCTTATCACGTTCCGCTAACTTCAAAGTAAGACAGTGAGATTTAGTGCATCTGGCGGGGAAGGGAAGACACATTTGTTTCTCATACCCACAGAGAAAATGGGACGGGTATGGACCGATACATTAATTCATTTCAGGCAATGATCATGGCTTTTAGGCGGGCTGGCTCTGTCATCGGACCGACCTTCATGAGGAACTCAGACGACTTGCTATTGGGCAGGACGAGAAAGGGCCTCCGGCGTCGCTGCACTTGGGACAGGAAGTTGTTTCCTGTGATCCTGTTGCAGGAACACTGACCTTGAAAAACGGGGCCATACACCAAGGAGATCTAATTATTGGTGCGATTGGCCGTCTCGGATTATATTTCGATTGAAACCTTCACCAGGTGCCGATGGAATTCACGTGCGTCTTGTCGTTCTCCTTGATCGTGCCCGCTGAGCGTGGGGGCTAGTCTACGATCCGCACCAGTGTGTTGGGGTACGTTCAAAAGGCGTTACCTTCCGGGATTTCGACTTTCCGCTGCCTCTTTGACGCTACAAAGCTTGAAGGGCTCGCCGACATGGAATGGTTTTCGGAAGGAATATCGGGTGCGAGGGTGCGTTTCAGTGGTGTAACTTTAACTTTGGCTTAACTCAGAATCATTCCGAAAGGTTGTAGTATCCCCAGAAGAACGCTTCCAGATGTTGTTCTTGTTCCCATGTCGGCGTGGAATGCTCATCAATGTCGTCGCCCACCATGTCGACGACAGAGACCAGGATCAACACGGTGAGATCTGGCAATGTCGCCCGAAAACCCATGCTTAGCGACCGTAGATTGGAATGCTCCGGCCACCGCAGAAGAGGTCAGTAAATTCATAGCTGGAAAGTACATAAAACCAACAGTCGAATGAACCATTAGGTTCTGGAGGAATTCAAAAACTTCCAACCCCGATACTTGAAGTTTCTCGAGTTGGGTGAGCCACCGATCCTTCGGTGGCAGCTGCGAGCTCTTCCCATTCTTCCGACCTGGATTAATGGACGAACTGCCCTCCTGGGAGATGCAGCACACGCGACGCTCCCATCGCTTGGTCAAGGCGCCGGGATGTCGCTGGAAGATGCGGCCACAATCGGATGCCTGATCCCGCTGGGCACCAAACGCGAGCAGATACCAGGGAGACTGGAAGCATATCAACATCTTCGGAAATCCCGTGGCGAGTTTGTCAATCGCCAATCTCTGGAGCAGGCGATACAACCCTCAAAGAGAGGGTTGTATTCAAGATGCAAGCTTTAGCTTTATTGCAATGTTCGATGGGAAGACTAATCGCCTATTTTCAGCCAAAGAGATGCAGGAGTTTTTGCTCAGTTATGATGCCGTTGGGACCACCCAAAAGTATTACAAGGGAAAACTTTGCGCCGACATGATCTACTTTACACAGTGTATGTCGGCTCCAGGGAATCGGATATGAAAGTTCATCGATTGTAGTGTGCGTGCTGGAGACCATTTTTTATTTTCATTTTGGTTGCGAATTCAATGCCCTGGGCCGCTTCTTTTGTGATCGCTTTGCAGTTAGTTCTTGACGCTGCCAAGCTGATGGTTGATTGGTGCCGCCTGTGAATATACCCCGGGTTGACGGCACATGCCACGGGTGCCGTGTCCACTTATTCACTTTCCGCCGCTGATGTGACTTCCGAAAAACGATATTGATCGCGGCCATTTCGGCACTGCTGATGACGGCACGTTCGGCTAAGAGTGCGAGCCGTGGCGAGTCGCGTCAATTGCACAACTTGGCAAGTGTTTCCAGAAGCAAATATAGAGTAAAGATGCAGGATATCAAGTTCATTATTGAGACTCAAGCACATGCAAGTACCATGGTGTTAAGGATGGTAGTACGTGAAGCGAGCCCAGGTAACCCCGCTATTCACCCGCTATTCAGCGATGCCACAGCGGGTTACAAGAGGAACGGAGCGGAGCGTGGATGGGTGATGAAAATCATGTCCCACCGATGGACTCGCCATGCAGCGGAAGCTCATCCGACTGTCCACAGCACTCCAGTACGTTAGCGTTGGCGTAGGCGGGACAAAATCACTTTAGATATGTCAAATCTTGATCATGAAACTGCGAAGGAGAATTTCAGCCATGGCGAGGTGCCAGAATTCGGTCTATGCACTCATCAATCATACTTGTCGTCCTGTTGCCCCTAGACTTCTCACGCGAGACCAACACAAGGCGCAGTCGTCTGTTGCAAGCGAGAATGACAGCCAAGAAGGGAGACGTCTATATTGAGGACCATACCGGGGAGCATGCTGAGAGTGGTGGTCGCGCAGGGAAAGAGGTGTTGTTTGTTTGGCAGTGGGAGCACCGGCAAAGCCAACGAAGCTTGTAACCTTACCGAAGTTGCCGCGATCAATATCCTTTTTGGGATGTCACATCAGCGGCGGAATTCAAGAGTGTCCCGTCAGCCAAATCGACGGCACGATTACGGCACTACTTCCGATCTCGACGGCCCGTTCAAACATGGCCGCCACAGTCATTGAACGGCTTAGGTTTCTGGTCTCAGATGATGATTTCCGGCAGAAGGTGCTTGTGCAGTGAATACTTATACGTTCCGTCGTAAAAGTACAGTAAATCCGTGCGCATCAGAAGCCCAGAAGCAATCATGAAATGATCAGTTGCATACCGATTTTGTTCTCGCCAACTTCCTGCTCCGGTCATAAGATCCAGGACTTCTCCTGGATTTCAACGTGATGATTATGTCTCGTGTTCTGCGGAGAAGCACTGCGTTGACGGGCCGGCTAAAACCGCCAAAATCTAGGCCCTGCTAGCCGATGGCTATGCGCGCCGAGACCTGTGGAGGCGACCGGTTGCGTCTAGACTCGGCCATTGGAGGTCGCCTAGAGACAGCCGGAGTCGAGGGCCTCTTACCTCCGCGACGACAGCGTAGACTTTGCGGAGTTTAGGCGGCATGCCGTGCCTCCACAGCCAGAGTCTAGACGGCTAGCCGCCGGCTTGCCTCCACATTCCTTATGGAGCCATGCCGAGCCATCTCGACACAGCGTAGCTAGGCGGCTAGACCCGGCTACGCTGTCAGAAAGGCTATGCCCTGGCTGGGTACCTAGCCGGGCAGCATTCTAGCCGGCCCGTCAACGCAGTGAAGCGATGCCGGACAGATATAAAGCGGCCTCCCGCAGGAACAGCCATGATTACTTTCTCAGCAATGCGCCTGTTCGCGGTCGTGCCGGTATTGAGCCTGTTCTCTTGCTCGTTAGCTGGGGTCACAATTCAAAGAGCCGGCGTTTCCGTTCCCGAATCGTATGTCTTTCAGCGAAATGTATTCAAAGGCATGTTCAACACAAGCTATTCCGCATATCGGTACGCTCCCGTCTAGGATGACTAACATTGCACCAGGGATTATGCTTTTCCTCACGACGACTTGGCTCCCGTCAGCTTGGGTAACTTCGACTTTCGCAGTACGTCCCATTCATCTATCCTCGCCCCTGATTGAAGGAGTGGATAGACGGATGGGGAGCATCGGTAGTTGATGGTTACTCTTGTCTACTTTCTGAACACTTGCACAGTGTGTTCGAGACGACAATTCGGTATATCGGTGGACTCGTGGCATCATATGGGCTCAGTGGTTTCGTTTCAAATACCCTATTCTTCTTGAAGAGGCAAAGGAAGTTGCCGACAAGTTGATTTTTGCCTGGCTAGGGGTACGTGGTGATTTTCATTTGGAACCAGTCTTCATTGTTCAATATGTAACTAGGATAATGACATCCCTTACGGATTCCTGAATTTTACTACCAATGAAGCCCAAGTTACTATAGAATGTCTCTTTCTTATTCTTTGACTGATAGCCTGATCGAATCTTCAGACAAATATCGCGGAGGCCGGCTCCCTCACGTTGGAATGGTCTACTCTGAACAAATACACTCAGAACACCACGTACGAAAAACTCGCCACAGAAGCCGTCATGCATATCGCAAACCTGGTGCGCTAAGAGCCATTCTCCCAGTGATCACCGTTGACCGGGCCTTCAAGCCTGCTCCATTGCCAGGTCATTTTTAACATTCTCTTCCTTCCCCTATACTCACGCAACGTAGGTTTGGCCACCCAAATCATCGATCCCACCACGGGGGATTTTGTTGGTGCATATGTTGTGAGGGAAATTGAATTTAGGCGATACGTAAGCCTTGACCGGTTCCTCACAGCTGGGGCAGTGGAAACGATTTATATTCCGAGTATCTTGTCAAATACGCTCGGCTGAGCAATACAAACGATCCGATTTACATTGATACATGGAAGGTATGTTGGGAGCAACTAGTTGACTCGGGTCTGATTATTCGCAGACTGCCGTCGATTCTTCTATCCACACTCTACTGAAGGTCAACACGCGTTTCACTGCAGCTCACCGGCATCTAAAACCCACACAGACCTCTACAGTAAGGAACTACTCATACCTCGCCGATCGCGACTGATGGGAACATCCTTCATGTCGGATCGTGAGGTCCTGTTTACTTCCATATCTTCATCATACTGACAAGCGAGCAGCTATCTAACGTGTTTTTACGCGGGAAACTGGTTTTACGGTGGAAAGTCTGTGCGAAACGAGAACATTGTCAATTACGGCCTAGCGCTCAACGACGGTTGCTGGGTAAGTCCCAAAACTCGAACTGTCTGATGAGTTGACTATTTAATCTAGAACACATACGCGAGCACCTTGTGCGTAGATATTTGCCATTCAGTGTTGCTGTTGACGTCACCGTGTCTGTAGAACGGGTATTGGACCGGAGTCGTTTGCATTCAGTGAAGACGGCAATTACATCGGTGGGGCCGCTCCTACAGCTGACCAACTCGAGTTCTACGATGAGTACGGCTTTTATATCCCGGACTCAATTTACGTTCTGCGTCCCGAAGGTGCGTTGTTTGGTTGCTCGCCATCAGCCAGCGGCTCAACTGGTTGCACAGTGTTGGAGGTGTGTAGCCCCGAATAATTGTGCACGGATGCTGAACAATTTTACGCAGAGCAAGTTCTATGCTTGGCGCGGTTTGTTTTGTTTCTCGGCGCTCCCTACATCCCATACTGACACGCAATCCGTCACAGGCGACACAAAATATCCGGACCGTGCCGCATCCGCAATTGACTCGTTCAATAAATACCTGGCTGTTCCGAGCGGTGACTTTGCAGGACTAAAGGACGTGACAGTGGGCGCTCCGGGCGGGTATTGGGATGTCATGGAATCCTTCTGGTTCGCCGAGGTGCTCAAATATCTGTGAGCTTATTTCCTTAGTCTGGCTATGGTTTGAATAACTGATATTATTTTTCCATGTGTAGGTACCTCACATTCGATGACCCCAATCACATCAGCTTGGATGAATGTACGTGTTCAGACATATAGATCGTACAGTATCCGACGCGCATAGTTGCATTTCATCAATAGATGTCTATAACACCGAATGCCTGCCCTTCAAAGCTCCCCCTGCGCTAGACTCGCACTAGGGGTCCGGTAATTTGCTGCAATCGAAGCCGTTTACCGTCACTCATGGAGAAGTGCCTGTTGCCACAATTTCTGGACTTCCTAGACCTGCGCGCTCATTTTAATTGCCGACCGGCTTCTCTTGGTTATCTCATGAGTTATACTACAGTTTGGATTTCATCACGTGAGTGCGTGTTCAATTCCGCCACATCTCTTTCCATTTCTGCAATTTCATGTCCCGACCTGTACTTGTACTTAAAAAACGCCGAAACAAAGCTCGGAGAAACTCATGATCGAATGTTTGGCAACAAAGAGATGAAAGTTGGAACAGATGTAATTTATGCCATTGAGTGTGATAACATGCATTGTTTTTCGTCATCCTTCACCTACTGTGCCGGCACACCGGACGGCTGGGTCTTCGGGCTGACCGCAGGGCGAGGCGCAATGCTGGTGGGTGTCGTGAAGGGCTTCGGCGGGATGAGGCTCCCGGAGCCCTGGTACGACGACAGCGCGGGCGGCGCGATGAGGGGGTGGCATTCGGTATTCCAGACGTCTGGGGCAAGGGAAATCAGCACGACGACGAGAGCTGCGCAGAAGAAACGTACGAGTATCGAGACTGATGTGGTTGGGGTCGTCGAAAGTGAGGTAGAGGTATTTCAGGACCTCGGCGAACCAGAAGCTCTCCATGTCGTCGATGAATCCTGCGCTTGGGTTGTTCACATCGTTGAGGCAAGCGAATGCAACGGTGGTGGGGAGGAACTTGTTGAAGGAAGCGATCGCATCAGCTGCGCGGTCGAGATACTTTGTGTCACCGGTGACCCGCCATGCGTAGAAATTCGATTCAAGGACTGGAGCGAGTCATCAGCAAGTGCAGCAGAAACCGCGTAGATGAAACGCTACTGACCTTCCGGACGCTGGATATAATCGGAGCCGGTGATGTAGTACCCGTGCTCGTTGTAGAATGCAAGCTGGGCCGCAGTGATGGCGCTTCCGCCCGTGAAGTTGCCGTCAGTGCCAATGAAAGCGAAGGTCTCGGGGCCGATGCCGGTGCTGTGGTAAGTGAACTGCGGTTCATACTCGGAAGCAGAACAAGCTTAACGCACGCAGTTCCGGCATATGTATTCCAGCATCCATCATTAAGCTTGAGCGCGATGTCGACAATGGTCTGGTTCTTGAGCAGCTGGCCGCCGAGGAGCCAGTTCCCTGCGTAGAAGCAAGCGAGGTGACTGCAATGCGGGAGTTTGAGTGAAATTGGGAGGCAGAACGAATGAGGATAGAGGCACTCACGACCCAACATGGCGGATGAGACCCTGGTCGTCCTGGTCCGCGAGGAACGACCAATCGCCGACCGTGCTGGTCTTCAGCAAAGTGTGGATCGACGAGTCAACAGCAGTCTGTGGTTCATGCGTGTCAGGCAGGTTCAATTCAACAGAATTCAGATGAACGAACCTTCCAGGTGTCGATGAAAATGTTGTTCGCATTGTTGGTGTACCGGGCGTATTTCAAGAGATACTCAAAGTACGAGTCGGATCCACCCCCCCACGTAATGTAGGCGTCGGCGAACTGGCCCGTCGCGGGATCGACGACTTGCGGGGCAAGGCCGGGGAGTGGAGTGGCCTATCACAGACAGGAGCTGTCAGCTTGAGAAGCGAGTTTGATTACGGGACGCACCAGCTCGGCAACAGCGATGGTTCCCTTTTCGGCAAGCTCCTTATAAGTGGCATTGCCGGTGTATTTGCTGAGCGCAGACCATTCGAGCGTAAGGGTGCCGACTTGTGCGATGTTGGTCTGCCCAAAAATTGTAATAATCAGGAAAATTATGCAACATGACACGAGACGACAGATGAAGAGGAGGTAGACGCACAGTCTGGATCACCGGGGAGTTCGTTGTAAAGTCCATGGTGTTGTACGGCATGGCATTGCCGTCGATCCAAGCAAATGCAAGCTTGTCCGCAACCTCCTTGGCTTTGGTGACGAGGATAGGGAACTTTTCGCCGCTAAGCTCGTATGCGGAGATGAGGCCGCCGACCCAACGGATAGTGGTTTCGAAGACACTGCGAAAATGAGGATGTGATCTTGGAGCAACGCAAAAATGCGCTCACCTAATGTCCTGAGGGACAGGGGGCGTGTTGAAGTCGAGAGTGCTAGTGAAGTTGACGGCTTCGACGAACAAATCGTCGAGACCCATGACGAGCTAGCGGTGCCGCGTCGGCGCTCTAATTTAAAACGCGCGTTTGATGCGAAACATACCAGGGTGCCCTGAGAGGAAACAGGCCGTGTTAGGCACGAAAATTGGACCGGAACAATGTCGCGACATACCATCGCATCAACGAGAGATGCTCCCCATCCACCGAGGTCATCACCCACACCCTCGCTCACGGGATGGAGCTCATCATGGCCGAAAGCGAACTCTCTATTCACGTAGGTGATTGAGCCCCTGATACGCGACGCGGAGGACAGTGCTCACCGGTATGCCGAGTAACTCGTCGTGAAAATTTTCTCCGCCGCTGCCTTCTGGCTCGCATACTTCGCTGGGACCGTCAAGCCGGGCTTTTGCACGGTGACACCCGCCGCAAGCGAGGACGAAGCAGCGCCGAGAAGGGTCAAGGAAAGAATGCACGAACGACGCATGGTGTTCTGGTGAGCCGAACTGGGGGACGGAGAGCTGTTAGGTGCTCGCGTGGAGGTACGGACATCCTCAGCTGCTTTTTATACATCAAAGCCCGAGCTGGCATGTGTAGTTCCACGCGGGGGGATGTCGCGTAAGCGCCCCGACGCACAAGAAGAAGCAACATTTGATCAGAATTAGCCGAGGTTCTCATCAGAGATCCACGACGTCCTTGCTATGCTCGTGATCTTGTGACATTCGCTACCCCATACCCCAGAGCCCTCACAACTGGAGAGGGAGTTGCAGAGGGGTTGTGAGGAGTAAGAGAAAGCGGGAAAGGGGTGTGTCTCCGACTTCTAAAAAAAAGAGGTGGTTCGATTCCCCTGCAGGGACAATGCCCGACAGATCAGAATCTCAGGAATCAGAAGCGTGAGCCTCATGAGCGCGTGAACAATGAAATAAGTGGAGCTCACATGCACGCTCTGCCGACATTCCAGTTCTAGATGTTAATTTTGGACAAGCCAGAGAAAAAGCCGATGAAAGAGCGCCGCGAATCTATTCGTGGCGCGCGCTGCTGTTGGACAGAAGTGGCGAGTATTATTCCCGTGTAAAAAGAGGAAGCAATTCGACCACGCACCAAATGGGCGGTTGGCAGCGGGCAGTCAGATGACAACAGATAGGCGGTGATACGCGTTCGAAAGCCCGCGCTCAACCGGAGCCGCCGATAGGGTTTCAGTTGGCCGTGATATTGAAGTGCTGTTGTATGATTGAAGCGGAATAAATTGCGTCACTCAATGGACGTCAACTGGGCCACCGAGAAAAGGCAAGGGTTCTGCTCTGCGCACCTTAGATTACCGGCCCAACCCGGAAATCAACGTGACCCGGTCCAAGGAAACGGCCTGCGCTTGTGAAGCCTTGGCAAGACAACGGAGAGGAATTCTTGGGCGGGCCGAAGAGGCCAGTTGAAAAGTGGAGGAATCGCAGTAGCGGAGATAAATTAAAAGTCTACACACTCGCACAACAGCGTTATAGAGCAAACAGAGATGAGCGTAAATCGGTGACATCATTGTGCGGCCCCAAGTTTACGGAATCTGGTAATCCGTGCACTTGCGTTGGCTGATATAAAGATGCTCGGCTTGTGTGTGGGGATAACTGTCGAGCTCCGACCGAAGCTTTTTCTTGCTACGTGAGGGCCTAATTTGAGGGTGCGGAGATTGCGGAGAGATAATACCTTGGAGGGGAGATATCGTAACCATGACTTTTGCGAATCAGTCAGTCAATGAAATGGGGGCTGAAACGGACCTCGATAGGAACACTGTTACACAAAGAACCCCTCGGGAATCCCAGTCCGTGGCGAACATTTCCTTTTGATTTTGCTACGCATACGCCAAGCCCATCCTCGAAGGTATAGGCTCGAGAAGGGAAAGAATGGAGCGGACGAGCCGGGACAGTTGAAAGAACGTCAGCCTAGGTCACCGTTATCTGCATACATGCAACTCCGCAGCGGAGGAGGGGATGAGACAGAGCGGGGCGGATGGAGGGACCAGTGAATGATCCAGCGTAAACAAGGTATAAGAACAGAACATACCCGGCAGTCGAGAAGACGGCAAGGAGGGACAAAATGTGTCGCGGACGAGAAAAGCGCTGCTCGTCTATTGCAACGGAACACCACCGATGGCGTCTGCTTCGCAATATTCGAAAGTCAAAGTCAAGGCCTGCCAGCAAGAGTCCGGCTGCTATAGGGCGGGCAATCGGAAATGAACAGCCAAAACTGGACAAAATGGATAAGATCCCAGAGAAAAATTGGCAATTAAGTGTTCTGGAGTGGCACGAATTAAATCCGAAACTTACTGACGCCAAACCTAACGTTTTTATCCCAGCCTGAAGCCCCAATTGAGCGCGATGTTTCAGGACGACGACGCCGCTGGGGCCATGGAATGAGGTTAATACTGTAAATACTTGTACCGAGGCAACGGTCACGGTAACGGAGGGGTCCGTTGCGTTGCCCAAACCTCACCTGGTCACGGTAACGGTCAGGTCTGTTGCTTAGAGAAGTACCGTTACATCTAAAAAATAAAAACAGAGAAATCATAAAAAAATTGAATTAAATTCTTTTTGACTGTTTGGTATCTCGTTTAAACCTCCTCGGCCTCATCTTCCTTGTCGTCACTCCCATCAGCTTCCACATCGCCCTGGAGCGCGCTGATATTGCTCCATTTCCGGCCTTGATCATCAAATGCCCAGATATCCTCCCCAGCAAGGGCCAGCATTTTCAGAACAATGATACTAGTCCACTGTTGATCATGAGTTTGTCAGTGCTTGGGTTGGTGCTTTGCGTGCTTTGATTTAGTGTGGTTGCCCAACTTGGCAACAGTCACGGTAACGGAGGGCCCCGTTGCGTTGCCCAAACCTGTTTGGGATGTCACGGTCTGGTGTGCTGTTGCCTAGGTACAAGTATTTACAGTAAAGCGCTATATCGATTTGAACGCATTTTGCGTCGCGTCGAAGGGAGGGACACTAGCGCATGTTTTGAGCAAAGGGATTGAACGGAAGAGGTGGCTAGGACAGCCACACTGTTTCCGACGCCACGTTGTGTGATCGGCATATCGGCAAAAGTAAAAATTCCCCCTCGGCCGAAACAATTACAAGATGTTGCCGAAACAATTAGAATGTGGGTATTTTAATTGTTTCGGCAGCATGTTCGGCCGAGAGGAATTTTTACTTTTGTCGGTGACAGTTTATGAATAAAATTCAACTTGATTTCAACCCAAGAATGATACAAGTTATTGGGCCTAGTCTCATCTAAATATGCTAATATTAACTGCAGTTCGAAAAGGCCCATATCTCAGCGAACATCGACTCCATGAAAAGTCCGACTGGCTGACAGTGCTTCTAACGCGGGGGCTAAATCTGTCGGCTAATCAACACAATAATCATGGGAATAAGGAAAACTCCATCCCTGGAAGAATCTGAAGCTCCCCGCTTTGAAAACGTTCGGATGTGAGTCGTGTTTGATGACCGTGCAATGTATATTCGGGCACCATATTCCTCCACTCCAGCGTTGGGTAGATCGCAGCCTTCAGTGTTGCCCGACATGGCCCACTTTCCCCGTGATATCGCAAACTATTGACCATCTGGTCGGATGGACCAGATTGATCCGTTGATTGTGAAAGGCAGCCATGTATTTGGAGGTGCCGATGTCCCATTGTCCCAAATGGAGCCCAAATGTCTCCGCAGCTGTCACTTGTTCCCGGCCGGGATATCCGCTGCGATTGTCTACTGACTCAGAAATTACTTCGAAGAGATGTGCATTCTGCTGTAACCCTTGCTGGTATAGCGCGAATCGCTGTTCTTGGGTATACACGCTGAGGAAATCTGTAAGCGAGCTGGAATTCTTCAGGGAGACGAACCTGAATTCGTGATCTCTCTCCACCTGGATCCGATTATCGAAATAATTTTGTTGATTTGCCAGGTAACATCGCTTTTCCTCCGTAGTCGGGAATTTCGAGATAGCAGCGGGAACCTGTGTAGGTTAGGGGCATTTGGGATGGCCCTGATAGCAACGTACGGCGATGAGATACTCCACAAACATTTTTTGAGTTGCCATGACGAAGAACTGAAGAATTGATAACTCAGACAAAATACATGGTGAATCAAGTAAAATACCGACCGCGACCAATACATCGAGAATTCTGTCGAATCGACTATCGGGATTCATATAGTTGTGATCTAGAGTCATAATGAACTACCGCTGGCGAGTCAGCCATAAATTATTGTTCGGTGATGGTATCCAGTCGAACTTGACACCGTTACAACACCTAAGGATTGTTACCCAGCGAATTGATATCTGTCACATGCTCACTTTCGAACACGGATAGCCAACTTTTCGTCTTCTGGGTCGACTCTCGCCAGCAAAGTCTCTGTCCATCCCCGAAAAGCAGAGACTTCCGGGAGGAAATGAGTGCAGCAAGCGAATGAACGATTACCTGATTACAGGTGAGTCGCAGTCAGAGCCTATTGGGCAAGTTATGCTCACCTCGTGTGTCTACTATTGAGTCCGCCCAGGCTGGGTCTGTTTCGCCGCCCGTGTCGAGAGCAGTGCTTCACTGTGTCATGTTTGTGGGCGAGATAGTGGGTGAGACTTTTCGCGCCTTCTTCCAAAGCTTTTATAGCGAGGCTGCAATTGGCACGGACAATGATACCGTCCGGACCATATGACCATCAGTCTCGTCAATCATGATAAGAAACGGTCAGCATTTGGAGGGCTTGTGCGTGCCCCAACGCCTTCACTCGTAGCTGCCACGCTTTGGAGAACCCAGCTTGATCGTAGCATCACAGCGCACACAGTGAACGTTGGACGGAGAAACCTGGGATCATTTTCCAAAGCGGCTCTTTGCTCCTCTCGTCTTTGTTCCCATTCAGAAAAACCTTCAGAGGGCTGAGATTTACGGAGCAGGGCTGAAAATGGGAGCAACGCACAACAGAAGGATGGCAGTCAACGTAATCGCAGTGTAAGACGACGATCAACCGTCTTCGGGTCCAGCTATAAATTGAAGATATGAGCGCCGGTCCCGCGATGTACAGCGACTGTGGCGCTCACCGGCGAGTCCGGAAGTCTTCTAGGAAAGAAGAGCGAGTATTCTATTGAGCAGTGCTTGTGTGGCGCGACCGTGTATACAGCTCCGATGACTGCGGCTTAATGTATGTGGACCCACAAACTAACATCACATGTTGCAGCGATTCTTTGGCACCCAGGGTCAATATCGGCGTTCGTTGACCGGTTGTGGATAGTGTTCAGCTCGCGAACCCACACTGGTCTTACGATGGCGAACGTTCCTCTCTCCCTCGGCGATCGTTTTCCGCAGGTATCTGTCCCAGCCTTTGAGCCCCGGAACGGCCAATCTAGACCTGAGAATCGGATATCGAGACATTCCAAGCATCTGCTCGAGCCCGAAGATGGGGATCGCCAGGTTTTACCCTCAATCAGCGGCGGTAATCGAATTTAATTGCCGAGGAGGAATCTACAGCCGGCTTGGAGCCCAAATCGAGGTTTCTTCCGCGAATCGGCGGTACATTCCGGAAGTTCTGTAAGATGTCTCATAGCGCGTGAAAATGACTCTGTAAAGGCGAAGAAGAATCGACAGGCAATGGATAGATCAATGGCCATTGAATTACCAGTACATCAGGCGTAGATGTATGCCCTCGTCGCTCTCTCGAAAACCTTTCAGCGGAGTAAAGAGCCCGGCAATGGATAGCAATGAATCATGCGCAACAGGCAGAGGGTTAGGCCATTTACGCCATAGCCGGAGATCAAGTTGATCTAAACTGTCTTGGGGTCGAACGATGCCAGAAATAAGGCACATTGGACATCAAGGGTGAGAAACCCAAGCAACGACAGGATCTGCATGTTAAGGGTGTGAACCCAAAAACCAGTCCATTAGCGATACCGACTCGATGTCCGATTCAGTGGCACTTATCACTGGTAAAATTAAAGAATCCTTCATCCCTTCGGCACGAATGATGAAAAATTGCGCCGAAGACGATTTTACAGGGAGCCATACGTGAATTCAGGGCACGAGAAGAACATGAATCTGCATTTTAATGCTTGACGGATAATGCCAGACGAGCACAGAATGGAAATGTTGTTTAACTAGATCAGGAATTGTGGATGACGGAACAACAAGGGAGGGGTCGATTGCGACGGCGTACAGGCTTCCCCTATCTGGTCCTGCGGATAACAAGTCAGGAAAGTCGTGCACGAGGGAATAGAGATACCGTTTGCCTAGGGGAGACCGAGCTGGAAATATTATTTGAGAGATCGCAAATAGATCTAGTCTATGGCTAGCTAATAATTCTACATATTTTGACGATCGTCGGTAGGCTCGGGCCCGCAAGCGGACACAACTTACAAGTCTGTGGCAAGGAGTTGTCACGTGTGAAATTGATGGTATGATGCTGGTCGGTCGGTCCCCCGGGGAAGGCCTTAAAAAACTTTTTTTGACCAAGGTCAGGAAGACATTCTTGGGCATCCAGATGCTCAATTACTTGGTTTCCACTGCTGAACAAGCCTTCCGAAGACAATTTCGAGAATTGTTGCCCAACATGGAAGGTGCTTCGGCAATCTTGACAGGTGGCTGTGAACTTTTCTCAGCGAAAGGTGCTTGTTCAACTTC
Organism: Mycena sanguinolenta; assembly: GCA_014462675.1. NCBI lineage: Eukaryota > Fungi > Basidiomycota > Agaricomycetes > Agaricales > Mycenaceae > Mycena > Mycena sanguinolenta. The sequence goes on along the minus strand of JACAZH010000039.1, from coordinate 146,934 downwards.
TTTCAGCGCATTTTACTGGGATAATTGTATAAAATGCTATCCTAAGATCTCCCAACAACTTGTATCTCTTTCCAAAGTGCCGTAGACTTAGGGAGCTCGTAGTCTCCCAGCATATACAAATATTCATGAATGGGCCTCATGCAGCATGTAGTAGATGTATTTGGCATGCATTGACCTCAAATACCTTTTATACTGTTGTAAATACCATGGTTGCGCACAAAACGAAGCAGAAGTGGACGGAAATGGCCACGGATCAGATGGAAATTACCATATTTGGATATTACATAATGCTGTGCGGTCGGTCGGTTCCCCTGGTCAGACCCTTATTGCGTTATCCGGCACAGTATCCTTAATTTCTTTTTTGGAAACCCCTTGGTCTGTGGGCACACGGCTTTAGAGTCGTCAGTGACGCGATATCAATGGAAATAGTCACGGGCTTGAAGTTCGAGAGGCGAATACCGAGTGGCCAGCGAGAGAGGAACCGGAGAGGACGAGGTTGCAAAGTACTGTAGCGTTTCGACCAAAGGTTCACGGGGTGTCACCCGTCACCGCAATTGTTCACTGCTCACAGTGTTCACACGTCGGCCGAGGCCGTCACTGGCTTGGTAATTGTTCATTTTGCCAAGTGACTGTCTGGACGCCGCCAACACAGGTTTATGCTTGCTTTAGAGTATTGGAGCTTGCCAAAAGTGATCTGCATACACATGGGGCTCAAGAAGGCTCCGGAAATTATGCTTATAATATTACAGAAAGGAAGACTTGGCGTATTTGGGTGCTCAAGGCGCAGTTAACGGTCTAATTGGCTACTTAATGCCGGACAGGGCAGAGGGAAGAGCAGGAGATGAAGCTGGCCAAGCCATGTTTTTTTTTTCCATGATCATGGTGATGGTGAGGATCCGTACCAGGGTGCAGATGTGTACGACGATTGTGATGTCCCTCTGGACATCGTTTCGACACATCTTGCTTTGGGTGGATCTGGCGTCGCTGCTAATTTCTCTGTTGATGTCAACAGCAGACTCACTCGGTCGGGAGACGCAGAGGCCTCTGATGCCGAGCTCGAAGAGTCGGTCGAGCCGGCAGTCCTTGGACGTGGTCAGCGCAGGAAGATTGTCACGAGGCATTATCAAGGCCCCGCTTGGAAAGAACATTAGCTTTTTTTTTTCGTAAATTTTCGCGCCTTTTGTCGTCAGATTTAGAGTAGCTCAAAAATCGTTTTCGAGCCTTCTGAAAACTTCAAAAAACTCATCGTTCATTCGCTCGGCGTCACCGTCACACCTACCAAAATTGTTCAGTTCAGGGGTCCCCGTCACCCGTCACCTGAACCTTTGGTCGAAACGCTACAGTAAGAGTAAGTAAGTACTGTACTATTTAATTCAATTCGTCGGTCACGCGTCACAGGCCCCCAAATCGACGAATAATTTCGCGCCTGTCACAGGTCACCGAGGCTGAGCGCGAACTTGTCAAAAAAGTCACAAAATCGCGAAAAAAAAACGCGTCCAATTTGTTTTTTCTCTGACACGCCCTGATGTTGGAATGGCCGCCGCGCTCACACAGCTGCCATTTGGAGGTAAACATGTGTTGGCTGTTGCTTCAAGGATCCGGAGAGACTCGGGGAAGGCCTCCATGCGGGGACGACGACAAGCGGCGGTGCGCAAAAAAGGCTTACGGGACTGCGTCATGGAATCTTGCTGAGTGCGCGCCATTTCGTTTATCTCACCTCAGAATCAAGGCAGCTGAGCTTAGGATGAAATTTTGGATGTCCTGAAGCAAAGCGCGAATTTTTTTTTGTGTCACGGTCCCCAGGGGCAATCGACGAATATGAAAGTTCGTTGCTCGATGTCACGGGTCACAGGGCGCGCGAATTGAATTAAATAGTACAGTACTGTAAGACGCTGTAAGACGAGTTGTCACGGTGTGACGATGACGGTAACGTGTGAATTTGCTACCACGTGCTTGGCACGTGCAAAGGTTTAGCTGCGGTTGAGCAACGATGCGAGACAGGACTGAACAAAGAAAGTGATCCTGAAACGGTTCACTCCGAGGCGGCGACATTGGCGCATCTAAACTTGTTTGGCAAGCCCAATTTCCTTAAATTCTCGATTTCTTATCACCGCTTGATCACCGCGGATTAAGGTACCGCACAGCCATCGCGCCTGTTTAGGCAACCGGCGATATCTGTTTGCCGAGTAGCTGGCACCTGCCAGCCGCGACTCTCCACAAGAACGGCTGTTTACATAACATTCCTCCCGCCAGAACCCAAAAAAACGAGGCAGACTAGAGGTCTCCCTCCATCGGTCATGTCTGCAAACCTTCTCGCAGTGAATCTGGCTGCCTTGACGTGTTCCTCGCTGTTTTATGGCATGTTCGTCGTGCTATTCTCGACCTCGATGTATCTGCTGCTTGGGCGTTATCTTGCGGCCCGGCGATCAAGAAACTCCCCCCAGCGGTCAATCTTTCGATCTACGGTTTTTATCGCGGCGATTTGTCTTTTTTGCTCGGTCACAGCTGTGCGCCGCCCATCTTACCTTGAGGCAGTTCCGAAGCTGACCTACGTTTGCGTAGCATTGGATCACGACAGTATACCGCGCGTTCCTCGCATTTATTTACTTCGAGCACGGAGCTGGGGCCGTACAATTTTATGCGGACGCTGCACAAGTCACAGAATTGCTTCAGGAGGGCTTCTTGATGATCTCCATCCTGATTGGGGATTCTCTCATTGTACGCTTGGGGCGGGTGTGATTTTCCGTCCTATTGAATTGATGCAGCTTTCCACTGCCGCAGATACACCGCTTGTGGGTGGTTTGGGAACATCGTTGGGCCGTCGTTGTATTCCCTATCTGCAGTCTTGCTGGGCTCACTAGTGAGTGGCTTGGCATTCTAGCGACACTTTTCTAATCTCGATGCGTCTTCGAAGTGACCAGCGCTGTCTCAATGTACACAACATCAAGAAAGGACGTCTTTTCCGATCCGTGGCTCACCAGCACATGCACCCTTACATTAGTGTTGGTTTATTGTCATTTTCCCCCCTATCGAACCCTCGTACCTGATGCGCCAGCAGAACAAATGTGTACAGCACTGGTAGATTTCGTTTTTTCGACTAATCTGCGTGTTTTCAAGTTTGATGCAGCACTAATCACACTCAAGATCTGGAATATCACGCGGGTAGCGCGTCCAATCGGCGGGTCCAATCTTCGTGTACGCCTTGCTGCAGGAGTGTTCTCTGGCATTCACTCGTATTTCCATTCCTTTTCCCCAGGGGTTTCTTGTCATTGTCGTCGAAAGCGCTGCTATATACGCGTAAATCCCCTGTTCTCCTATAGGTACCTTTCTAACTGACTTGCATCTTAGATCGTGGGCAATCTTCTTCGCGGCTACATATCAAACACGCTCCCTTGTCCAATTTGTTGCCATCCAAGGGGCTCCAGAGATCGTTGGCATCGTCAATGCCCTCATCCACACGCGCGTGGGGCTCGGGTGGGCAATAGAGGCACAACAGCCGCCCCCTGGTTCGGAAATGGCGTTTGCAAAAGCCGGGCCGACGCCCCATGGGACGGACGAGACTGCCGACACGTATGTCAGACCGTCGATCGGGGACTTAGCGAAGAAGGAGAGCTTGGATTTGGACCGTGCGTCCCCGCTCTCGGCGGGAGGACAGCCATGCACATCCGGAACGGCGGAGTAGGAAAATAGGGTCTTGGGAGGGGAGGTCTGTGTATTTGCGCAAATCACGAAAAGCGCTCGACTAGCACATTCTATTTGATAATGTATGTATGTGTGCATGTACCTTGGGCTACTTGCTATTGGAATGGAATATTCGTGAAAGGCGAGGGGATAGAAAAGGACACCGGATAAACAGAGAGGAGGTCGGGGGAGTAAAGAGGGGGGAGGGGGGGGAAGATGCTCGCAGAGTGTCAATATGACTAGACGCTCTCTCGAAGATATGGCAGTAATAGTGTAGCAGTATTATTACAATCTGATCGAAATTTACGCACATTTGTTGGGAGAAAAACGCATAACGTCACGCCGATTTACTAGACTGGAAAATGAAGATAACTTAAACATAACTTGAAGGTTTGAGAAAAACACAGGTGCTGAAGTGTTGAAAAATACGCGGGTGTCTACAGAGTAAAACTCACTTGTGAGGTGTGTAGAGAGAAAAAAGGAACAGTGGTAGTCTCTCGTAGACAGACGCTTTATATGAACGCTCGTACCTCGTAGAACAGTGGTAGCTTCAGTCCTGAACATTTACCTGCTAGTATAATCTCATATATGTCTCTGTTCCATTTGAGCGCCTTCTGAGTACAATCTGACATCATTTGATGAAGGATTCAAGCTCATTACTGTGCTCAGTCGACTTCTTGGTGCGTGAAACTTGGATTCATGTAAATATGACTATATTTCTCCAATCACGAGGTCTGTGCAGTGCTTAATGCTTGTGATTGTAGCTTCCATCAACATTTGCTTGGTATCAGTGCTGGCCATAGCCCCAAAGTCCTTACCTCGAGATTCTCCCCTGCCATGCAATCCGCTTCGTGCCAAATTCAAAGTGCGACAGCCGCCAACAATGTCATGATGTTACTCCGATCTAAAGACATAAGTTGTGCGACTTTCAATCCCCGAAGACAACAATTTCTTTGCTCTCGGGAAGATAAATGGTGCTCATTTTTCACCTGTGCTTCCACCCCTCTAATGTGATATCAAAATTGTGAAATGTGAAGTGGTGCATTTTTGGGGCATATGCGACTCAACTTGAACTGGTGTTATTACGGAATATTTCCAGCCAAACTAGGGAAGTTGTGCCATTGAACGAGCCCTCTACCCCCTCGCGTGCATGTTAGTCAAGAATTGCGAGCGAAGAAAAGGTGCACGCGAGGTCACTCGAAAGTCTGGGACAATTGGCATAGCGACACCCCGGGTGCTGTCACGCATGCTCCAGACGTTCCTGTGTGATCTTGCGCGCATCTTTTCTTATCATTCTCAAGCCGGATCATTCCGTGATGATACAGATAAGATAGCTACAGGGATAACAGACTTAATCTCCGTCGATAGCGTAAATGGGATACCCCTTTCTCTCTGTCTGTCTGTTGAGCGTGATTTGCCTCTGTCTCTTGCTGGGCCGTTGACTTTCTGGAAGGTTTTAGAGAACGACGGAGACGTACATCTGCGCCCGATGTACCTGCAAATTTGGCCATTTGATCCACTGGCTTTCAATTGTTTTCGCCATCGCTGGATCGCTGCCAGGTGCCGTGGAAAAGCTTGCGAACTTCCAGAATGTACTATCGGCTCGCTAGGGAACCCTCGATTTACACCGGAAGCCGGCTGCATATTCCCGCCCGGGAATCAAATTCCATCAGCGTCGCAGATTCAAGGACCTGATGAGCCCAATCCTCAGGACTCGAACGGATGCTTGGAATGGTATATTTTTTGATTCTTTATTCACAGATTCGCCGTCCGGGGGCTCAGACCCTGGGTTACCTACTGCAAACGGCCATCGGGAGTGAATCGCCCAGTGATGAGGATAGCAAGAAATAGACGCTTGTTACTAGAGAGCTGAGCCCTGTCCACAGCCTGGCAACGAATGGCGGTATTGTCCCTGGATGGGAAAAGCCACTGCACCATGTGATGTTGGTTTATGGGTCCACGGCCATCAAGCCGCCGTAATCGGAGCTGGAGAGTACACAGTTGCGCCACACAAGCACTGATCAATTAAATGTTTACTCTCCTTTCCTCGGAAACTTTCGGACTAAATGTGGTTAACGTCGCGTATAGGTGTACATTGCAAAGCCGGCGCTCGGAAGCGACTGTCCGAGCCCTCATTTGAGATCATGAAAATGGAGATTCAGTGGTATATATATCATCGCCTGGGATTTGGAAGTATGCTATCGCGAGTGTCCCAACGGCCAAAATACGATATTGATGCTAAGTATAAACTTAAGCGCGTGGTGCTCCGTCGAGGGGTCAGTGGTGTGCGGTAGTCAGCTAAAGGTTGACTCACACACTGGAAAAAGCAAATATTCCCCCCAGCTGAATGTGTTGCTGAAAATATCAGTTTCATCTTCAACTTAAATGGAGCTGGAAAGGTTGTCGAAATTGATAATTTCAGCTGCAAATTTTCCCTGTTTGAAAGTGAGGCCCAAAATAATGAAATCAGCAACAGATTCAGCTTGTGCGAAAATAGCAATTCAGGCATTGCTGGAACTGTGGCTGAAAAGGTCAGTTTGAGCCGCACTTTTGGCTGAGTTGAAACAATAAGACTCAGCAACATCGAAACAGAAGCTGAAAGCAATAGTTCCGGGTCTCGCTCCGACAAAGCCGAATTGAGGGCCGAATGTTATTATTTCGGTCAGGGCCGAAAGTGTGGCTGAAAGTGAGACGACCTTTTCAGCTGGGCTGAAACAAATGCTTTGGGTAGCACTTTCGGCCCGGGCCGAAACACTAGGATTCGGCCATCATTTCGGCTGTGCCAAATGAGTTGCCGAACTATTGTTTTGAGCTTCCATTTCCGCATTGGCAAGTCGTATTGTTTCAACACCACTGAAATTGCAGCTGAAACTGACCTTTGCAGCTACAGTTCTAGCAATGCCTAAATTGCTATTTTCACTCAAGCTGAATCTGCTGGTGATTTCATCATTTTGGGTCTCACTTTCAAACAAGGAAAGTTTGCAACTGAAATTGTCAATTTCAACAACCTTTTCGGCCCCATCCATTTTGAAGCTGAAACCATGATTTTCAGCAACATGCTCAACTGAGGAGAATATTTACTTTTGCTGCTGTGTCATTAGCAGCTAAAATAGTGTTCCCAAAGTTCGGTTCAGGAAGTCGGTTCGAACCCGAACCGGACTGAACTGAACGCAAAGTTCAGGTTCAGGTTCGGGAAATGGCCGAACCTGAACCTGAAGTTCAGTTCAGCGTTAGTATATATTCAACTTATACTGATTGCCGAAAACATTCGGTACGGGCGATCGAACGCCAAAGAACACCGAACCGAACCTGTCGAACCTGAACCTGAGGTTCAGGTTCAGGTTCAGAGAAATGGGTGAACCGAACCGAAGTTCAGGTTCGGCGTTCGGGAAAAAGAGCCCCGAACCTGAACCGAACCGAACTTCGGGAACACTACAGCTAAACGGGGCAATTGCACCGCTCTCTAAAGTAAGAAAAGCCAATGTCCGATTCAGTCATGCCATGCCCACAACTAAGGCTCCAACCATTTAGTTTCCGTTTGTCCGGCTGGACAAATAAAACGGAAATGGTAAACAAACGGTTTTAAACCATTTAAAACCGTTTAAAACGGTAAGAAAACGGTTATTTCTGAGTGCTTAAAAAGGCTGTCTGATTGTCTAAGTACTATCCTCTACCATAATCCAATGACGCCCGCTTGAGTAGCCCCTCTTTGATCCACATCTTGGTGAGCATCGCTTCCGAAATTGTCTTGGACTTTAACGATTCACGGGACTCGTGACAAAGATGAACGTACCCGTGTTGAGACGCGCCTGAGTCGTGTCAACAATAGCCTGATGGGCGGCATTTGGGGCCTCGCTGTTGGAACCATCAACGAGGTGCTTAGGTGCGGTGCGCGTGCCAGTGGGTTTCCCACTACTGCTCATGATGGTACGATAAAACGCGTCCAGTCACGCATTGTCACATCTTATACATTATGTCTGTTGTTGAGATGCTGCATTGACATGCTCATTGACTGGGCACCATTTGTGCTGGTGGAGGAAGATGATAAATCTGTTAAAACACATGGGCTGGCTGCATTGCTCCGAAATGTTCCGAGTCGGCCCGTCAGAGCACCCGGGGGTAACCATATAAACCGTTTGAAAATGGTTTGCAAACCGTTTGTGGCTGGAGGTAAACGAAAACGAAATAAAAACGGTTATAACCGTCTTAAAACGTTTGTAAACGAAAACGGTTGGAGCCTTACCCACAACACGTGAGGCGAAGCTTGGATGACTTGTCGCTCCCTCTCTCTACTCCCTCGATGTCGATTTCTCAAGACTTGTTGCCACTAAAGCGCGCGACATCTCTGTCACTCGCGTCTCCGTGGACAAAGTTTCGGCCCCGATTATCAGGCCACTCAAGGCCCTGACTTACGTCGGACTCTCCACGCAGCTCTCCAGCAACGGACGACTCAAAAGGCTCGCACTAGCGACTTGCGACACTATCATTCTGGTTTCCGTGGATTCCAATCCTCAATCTTTCCTGAAAATGCGAGACACGGCTCTGACCGAGTTTCTGTTGGACGGCCCAGTGTTTGTAGCGCTTGGAATGGGGCATATTGTGCTCCAGATTCATCGGGATATTCGAGCTCATCTGAACAACACCGTCGAGTTATCGACACTTAGTTCCCTCTCGACCGCAACAATGGCTCACCATCCAAACTGGTTGGCACACGAGTGTCGCACATGGCGAATTGTTCGAAAATAGATGAGTTGTGGTATGGTGGAAGCGAGGATGAATCGAGTGATCAAGAAGTGGTCTTACGGGCCTGGATCTCCGCTCTGTATGTCGGTCTGCTTGATTGGTGTGTTGCAACTGACACAGATTCCCAGATTGACAGAACCATGTAAGATGCAAATCGCAAAGTCACTGAAGGTCAACACGAAAAATCTGATGCCAGAGGTGGGAGGTATCACACTGGAAGATGAACATCGCTCAGTTGGGTTGACAGGAGTTATCATTGTTAGGAGATCTCATCCTTCAGGCAGACGCAATCGCTGCATTAAAACCCAAGGAAGTTCCGAATGATTTCATTCGTGCGGTGCTGACGGCGGAGGGCTTGAAGCTTGAGAATGCCCGAGTGTAGCGCATCTATGAATTCAATCCATGTCTAGTAACCTCAGTGGTCTACCGCTACCAAGGCACTTCCTCGGTCGCCAACTCCCAGGGCTTGCCATTCTTGACAGCCTTGAAATTCCAAAACCTCCCGCTGCTCTTTTCCTTGGTCGCCCCATCGATCCGCGCTAAAATCCACATCACTGACTCCTCCACAGTAACCGGGGCCTCCACCATTCCGCTGCTCGCGGCGCCTGCGTTCCCCATGTCCGTCGCTACCCACCCCGGGTGGATCGCCATTGCAATCAGTGCGGGGTGCTCTGCGTCAAGCGCCTTCACTAGGAAGTTCCCCGCGACCTTCGAAGCACCGTACGCGCTCGCGCGCGCGTCGTAGTACGCGCTGATGCTCGCAGTGACGGCGGAGATGTACGCGAGCGTTGGCGTCCCGGTGGGCGAGGCCAGGAGCAACTCCTGGGCTGCCTGGAAGAGGACGACCAATCCGAGCGTATTCACCTCGAAGTGGTCCCGGAACTCGCTGGGCGGGGTGGTGGCAAGCGGTCCCCGGTGCTTCACAACACCTGGGATGAGTGGCATCGACACCTAATTATTCGAGAACGCAAAGAAACCAGGGTGCACATACCTGCATTGGCGATAACGACATCGAGCTGCCCTGCTATCTTCAGTATTTCCGCAATCGCCGCCTCATTGTCAGCCTTGTCCCCCGCGGTGAGTTTGATGGGGTGGACGTTAGGGTACTGTGCAGCGAGCTCTCGCAGAGACTGAGCCGCGGGGGTCTCGCGCGCCAGCGAAGATAATGGCGTTGGGGCGCGCGACAAGCGTTGCTGCAAGCCCATATCCAAGACCACGATTCGCACCAGAAACTGCCATCCTATGTCCATTGTCAGTACGCCTGTGGAGAGTGAGGCAACGCACTCAGATATACGGTTTTGGAGGACATTGTGGGTTAGTTAAACTTCGTGTCCGTCAGCGAGCGCCTTTTTAACTTTTCGGCGACAGGCTGACGAATTGTGGCATTCTTCGGCAGAACGTACGCAAATAAGTGCGGCAAGCCCGGGCCGTGTTCTCCGAAACCGGCTACACGGAACCATGTGCAGAGGCGGACGAGCGGGTCGAATCGCGGCCATGTAAAAGTGTGGGATTATTGGCTCTGTGAATAGCGATTAGTTTGTGAGACGTACACTCAGTGCGGTTCTCTTTCACCATCACCCTGGGATCCTTGTGCTCTGTGCCTACGGTAGTGCGCGGCGGCGCTAAGAGTCTGGCATCAGAGGTGCCATATCTGTCCCTCGTTTCTTCTGCATTTTATTCTCCCCTCGCATAACATACGACTACATACGGCAGGAAATGTTACAACGATGCCTACATGATATCCACTGCCTCAATGATAATGTTGTTGATCATCGTACTTATGGCCAACCCTGGCCAAGTGCTGAGTGAGAAGAAAATGGAGAGAAGACCCACGGCGCTGGACGTACTTGCCATAGATAGAGAATCAACGAAAAAGCTGTGCAGGAGGCCCGTTCAATTCGGGGGGCTCATGGCTTGACCTCTGTGTTGCTTCTGCTCTCAGCGCGATAACTGCTTGTATACGTCACTGTGGCACCCGTTGCGCTGGGTGACGAGAAAAACGAGATTGGACTTCTTTGTTTTTTTTTTAAAAAAAAACGAAAAAACTTCCTCCTCTAACGCAACTAAACCTCTACTATATCCGACTGGCTAACCGGCCACCTTAAGGGTTTCGTATATCATACAATTGAAAGAGTCTATGTATTGCCCACTTTAATGTACCAGGGCGTAGTCCAGCATGTCGAGAGTGGGTTCTGTGCGGCGGCAGCCGAATGATCATGGTTTGATTGATTGGCGAATATTTTTGCCGCGGCAAGTCCGAAAACGGCCACAACGGGCTAACCGGCCAGGCGTGGTAACCGTTCGATCAATCTCACTTTCGCGCACACTAGGCTTGCAGCCAGCAACTACAAATGTAATCGACAAGTTCTGGGTTTAAAATGGGCTTGATTAAGCGCTAGAACTCACTCCTCATCTGCCTCAAGGTTGTCATTCATGAAGAATTTTGTGTAGATTTATGGACTGCCTTTTTTACATATTTTTTGACTGTGGTGCGTCAGACAGCTCTTCACGGCGGCGCTGACCATCCAAAATCAAAATCCCGTGGTCGTGCAGACTCAGGGAGGTATTTCCGGGGCGGTGAACTCAGAATCGGTCCCAACATGCCCAGAATCCCCATCAGTCCGCTGGTAAGGGAGACAGTGAACCGTCGAGACGTGGCCGTACAAGGGCAAAGTGAGCGATATGGCCAAAATAAACGAATTTAAGACCTACTGAATGTAGATGGACCTACCTAGACTGCCGCTGTTGCATCAAACCCTCCCAATCTGTTCCAAAAAATTCAAAGTTTCCAGCCTGAACAAAGTGGTGGTTTGGTGTCGTCGGGCACGCCGACGGAGAATTAAAATAGAGAAAATTATATTGGCATCATCAAGACAATTTATCAATCATGTAAAATGCACATCCCAAGTTCCAAGACCATAGCGCGACAATAGAACGAGATACATGGTCGATGATACCACAGCTTTCAATGCCTGTTTTCATACTTTGTTGCCGGTATTCAGGTCACTGGGGCCGCGAATTTGGACTGGAACTGTATTTGGAGGGTCTGTACGTGTAGCAATACCTTTACTGGACAGAATGAGCCCGGAACAGCGTGGATCGGTGCAGCAGTCGTGGAGATAACGGTAGTTCTGTCCAAGCAGTGCTGTGGCCGAAATAAGAAATGTGGCGTTCGGCGTTTCCACTAGGGCTGGGTTTAAAATGTTTTGGGCCTTGTATAATACACGGCTATTCGGGGCCCCGGATGTCTTGAAGGTATGGCTGGTATAAATACAAAAAATACCGGCGCCGCCGGCCCGAAAAAAATACGGTATTTAATGTATAATACGCGTATTTTATGCTGTACTTATTTTATGTATTTTGTGTATAAAAGGACCCTCCGGTGTGCCGTGACTGCTTCGGCTACACCGCAGCGTGGCATCGTAGCCCGATGAAATTGTTCAGAGGTTGGAAGGTCATCAGTAGAGGTTGCACCGATTGTGTGCAAGTTGTTTGAGCTAACTTGAAGTTCCAACTACTTCAAACACGACCAAGGGTATGGTATTTCATACCATTAAATACATGGCCTCCTGGACCCCTCCAGGTATAGAATGTATTATACCTGTATAATACCCGCTTGTATAATACAATCATTTAATACATCATTCTAAACCCAGCACTAGTTCCCACCCTGTCCGGCGATCGCCACAGCATCACGTCAACTCCATCAGGTCACGTCATTTTCGGTGTGCAAGGTCGTGCATGCTTGCCTTTCAATGTGCGACTAAGACCTAGGCAAAAAAATATATGCTACGCTCTTATACTGCTCAAGTGGCCGGTTAGCCCGACTGGCCGGGAAGGCAGTCGGATATAGTATGATCAACAACACTGTGGACATCTTCAGAATTCTCTCAGTCTCGCCGGAGGAAATAAAAGTGTAAGAACCTCAACCACGGGTGGAAAAGTGCGGGGATGGGAAAGAGAAAGGCAAGGGCTGCACTGGGTGCATCCACTCCATATTCAAGCTGAACATGGGCGATTTAATGTGGAAGGCTCCATTCCATTCGGCGACGGTTCCTGGTTTAAGCGACGGAGGAAATCTTTTTGGAAGCCACAGAGGAGGAAATGCAGCAGGAGAAGTTTCATTCGAAATGTCGACTACCATCTCCCTGTGATCTGAACTGAATCTTATAAAGAATAACGAACTGTATCGAGAGACGGTTGGCAGGTACGATTTGCGGGGAGAATTCTCCTGTTCGATTCGGTATCTGGTTGTCCTTCGAACGCGTTGCTCTTTTTGCCGCAGCAGCGTGTTTGATCCGGAGGGAGTCAAAAAAACTTGGAAAAAGAAATACTTACGGGGGGGTGTACGAGAGATGGTATCCGTGTGATCAAGTACAAGTACTGTATCGTGGTCGGGCTCCAGCGTTGTCCTTGACAGGGTTTCGATGTTTGTTCAGGAGAATGGTCAAACTTTTGACCAGTTTGTCCTGACGCGTCGAATCCGCGGACCGGTGCATCCGAGTAATACGACTTCTCCGAGGTTTTCGGACAGAATTATTCTATTTGGCGCTCCTTACAAATGCAAAGACCCTTCCGATTAGAGTAATATCTCGGCGGCCGCGTTTCGGCAAAAGCCGTCCTTGTTAGACTCATCTAGAAGATATGCAAGTGCCATTAAATTTCAGATAATCGAGCTTTCAGTAACTGACCTTCTTTGTGAAATATACTCAGATTTTTCGGGCATACGTCTGGGAGGATATAAATGTTTTAAGCATGCGCCTCGAAACAGTTCGGCACTGTCACATGTGTCACGTAATCTTCCATTCAAGTTATCCTGTACATTGTAAGGTTCGTACTGGGCCAGTCAAAATTCTCCCTTAGGGAGAATTTTGACGGGTCCGGCAGATAGAGCCTCAAAGCGGGATCGAGAGCTTCCAACTTCGTCGCTTTCACACGATACCTGCTACAAGGCAAAATATTTGGTACACCACGGAGACGAAGTGCATTGAGTTGCAGGTGAATTTTGGGGATGGTGAGATTGTGGAGATCCATGGTACGAGTGACCATCGGAAGTTTGCGCAGTTGGCGGCGAGTTTCTAGAGCTTTTCTGGCGGCTGCAAATGCTTTAGCGTTCTGCATCACCGCTGTCTTGAGGCGGAAATCAACGATTTCTTGACGGCGTAGACGCTCGAGCCCGTCAGAATCAATCTTCCGGGCTTCGCGCATTATGTATGCATGGTCTTCATCTGTCAAAACAGCATCCATGAAGTTTTGAGTGTCGTTTCTTCTGTACATTGCCAGCGAGTTGTATTGCTGCAGAGTGAGTGATGGCTTCCCACGAACTGCGACACGGTACGCCCCGAGCGCGCCCTCGTTGGCATCATTGGTGGACGGCATCCATGCCAGCTGCTTCTCAGTTGCCGAACATTCGTCAATAAGACCACCAGGCGCGAACTCCGAGGAGAACCGAATCCAGGTAGTAAGTGAACCACGAAAAAAAGCCAGAGTGATGGCCTTGAGATGTGGGAGGGAGGGCATGAGTTTTAGGACCCCCTCTATCGCAAGTAGATTGTGCCAAGGCTGTCCATCGAGCGTGGCAGTCTCGAATGCCAACTCATCGCCGAAAAGAAGGTCTGGGTCATCGAGAATAGACTGGATATGATCCCGTACGGCAGTATGCAATGGGCCAAGGTCCAATAAATTGACGCTTTCTGTTCCGGGACCACGAACTTGTCGAAGATAAGGATGGGAAACAGTTTGCTGATATAGAACCATCGTGCAAAGCTCTGTGAGTGTTGCTGGATCATTCAGCGCGTCCCGTAGATTTTTTTCGATGTTTGTGAGTGAGGGATTGGTTTTGGACCAGGACCACTGAATAACGTCCATCATCTCCTTGTACTCATGGAGGTAGGTTATCAATTCGGCGGCGGCGTTTCCGTGGCTGGAGAAACGAGTATTACTTGTATCGGGGAAGCGAGGATGCTGTTTGCCGAGTTTTTTGGTCATAAAGTCGACATGCTTGTCTGCTTGACCTTTCTTGTCGTCTTTATTGTTGAAGATTGCACCTGCAAGAGCACAGGTTTTGACGCCGCCACGAGTGGATGCTTGGAAAGCGCGGAGCTCATCCTCAGAGAGTGTGGCAGTGGCCGAGACGGCGGGATCCAGCACATCGCGCAGTATGGCCGCATTCTGTTTGTTCGCGAGTAGAATGGGCCCAGGAATGCCAATTTTGGGCCACTCGAGCATCATCTCCATGTTACCGCCGCCGAAGCTGTTCCCGTCCTTGTGCATACAACACCCGCCCCAAATGAATAGATCAATCAGGCGGCGGTCGACAGGTGCCAGTGCCTCGTACGCTTCCTTTCCCAGGGACGTAACAATCTCCTCCATGAGCGCTTTATCTTCCTTGGCCTTCTCTCTGTCTGACAATGCTTCCCAGACCGCAATCCCACCGAGTCGAGCAATTTTCTTTGCGTTCCAAGCAGCAAGGTAGTGGACAAGGTCCATGAAAGCCTTCCCCGCAAGTGCATCCTCGCCCAACTCCTTGATGGCTTCGACGTGCTTCTTCTCTCCCAGCCCATTTGCTGTGCTCTTCTCGTTCGATGCATGGTCCCCATTCATGGCCTTAAAAATCTTGAGAAAATAGCGGAACGTGTATCTCTTCTTCAGCAACGCCGCAAGGGGGCTCCGGTTGAAAAAATCCATGGCCTCCTCGATACGGGACTGCCATGCTTTCACTGACTCGGCACTTGTGTGGTCTTTGGTTTTGTCAACACCCAAGAAGCGAATTTTTGGCATCGAACTGGGGTCAATACTGGTGTTTCCGCCCTTGTAGTCAGGTGTGCGAAGTGCTACATGTGCGCTTTCGATGTTGATGCCACGGTTTGATGTACTGTCCGCGCTGATGGAAATTCCTACCCCATTGCCAAATTAGCGCACTTCTGGAAGTAAGTGATTGAATTTACCTTGGTTCAAACCGAGCTCATATGTAATTTGCATCTTCGCAGCGACACCACCTTCGAGGATGGCCCGACCAACGGTGCGACGGCTCATTGCACGATTGATATGCACCCCAAAAATTTCTCCCACTCGTTCCATCAAGGTGCCGACCTTCCCGCGAGCACAGCCAGCGTCGACCATTATCCGGGCAAGCTTCCGAGCCTGGATGCCCCTTCTGCGTCACCCGGCAAAATGTACGCTTTGTTTTGGCACGGGCAATTGACCGTGACAAGACTCCGGCCGCTCTCTGGACTTTTTGCTGGAGCGCTTTGTTCTTTTTGCGGAGCTCGGCAGTGACTTCTTTTGATTTACTTGCTTCCTTGATACTCCTTGACCGAGCTTCGTCAAGTGCACCTTTGAGTGCGGCTTCCCGGCGTCGAAATTCGGCTGCAGCAAGTCTGGCTGCCTCCGCCGTTGATGCATTGTCTTTTTCTCGTGTTTTGTAGCTGTCCAGTGCCGTCTGGAGCCGTTCTCGATGCGAAATCAAGCGCCTATTCTTGCGTTGCAAGTTCTGGTATTCGTTCTTGTAATCTCTGGCTTTCTTCGGGGCTTTTGCTTTAGACTGTGCCGTGGATTTGGGTGGTATATTCTCCTCGTTCCCTTTCTTTCCTTTGCCCAAAGCCTTTGACTGGGCTTTCTGTGCGGAAGATCGCTTCTTGGGATGCCGTATGGATGCCTTTTTGCCCATGATATGACCCAGATAAGAGGATGCACGGAGGAGTGCACAGATAGGTGCTTCAGCAGATTTAATGGACTGTGCCCTCAAATTTATTTATTTTTAGGACTTTTTGGGTTTCATTAAATGGTGGAAGAACTCACAATGCCTCTCTATCTTCTCGGAGCCAAAGGCGCGTTCAGAGACGGTGTAGGAGCGTTTTCGACGACTGGCGCGCGTCGGGTCACGGCGTTATGTCACGCGTTTGTGTCACCGTTTACGGTGATCACTTGTAGCACATTTTGTGACATGCACTGGCAATCAACCGTCGTGGCTCGGCCGTCAAAAATTTTGATTTTAGGGTAGCTACGGGATGTAGTTTGGAATTCCAAGCTGTCCTAGTATTGCTCGTGCAGGCCCATATCAAGACCCTTAAAACTTTAAATTGTGTAATTTCCAAACTACATCCCGTAGCCATGGTCATTTAAATCATTTTCGCTTCCTAACTTTGACCGGCAAGCATCAGTGCCGTCTTGAAAATCGGTCGGCGCGGTCGGAGTACCTGTTGGCAGGGAGGCTTCATCAACAAATACGTACAAAGAGATCAGTGATGGCTCGATCGCTGCCCACTTCCACAACGAGTGAAGGCGAGGTTGAGCACGTGGGATGCGCTTTTTGCAGCCGCATGAAGCGGCCCCGAGACTTGTGGAGACAATATTAATGAAATCAATAGAAGCACGATAAACAGGGCAGTGCACGAGGATGGAACTCCCATATGACGTAGAGCAAAAAAATCAACGATAAGCAAACATAAGAGGCAAAGTCTAATGGAGGAAGAGGTGAAGAGAGGGGACCGCGCGTAGTCGGGATGGTGGATGAGAACGCCAGAACGCAGAGGAGCTTGGATCGTCCGCGACATGGTGGGAGAAATCAAAGCAGCAATTGCCCCGTTGAGCTCACTTCAGTGCCGGAACGGCCGATCAATCGCAACTAGCGGGCCGCTGAGCGCGACGATCGGCGAGAAGCCGATATCACATGTCACTTTGTTTCTGCTTATAACGTAGAAGGAGAAGAGAGAGGTTCATTATACTGACACGGTCCCACAGCTGGAACAGCCAGTTTCTAGGTGTTTCAGCACAAGAGGAATTTGATCCCTCCCACCTTCCATCAACAGTATGCCCCGGGCCGCGAAAAACACCAAGAAATCAACACCCGCCCCAATACCGATCCAACCAGCTCTCCGCGGGGATCTGATTACGCCGCTTGACACTATGCGTCAAGGGTGGGACGCGATGGTCCCGGAACCAGTAGCAGAAATCCGCCTTCCGGACGAACAAGTTCTCTTTTGGGATCAATCTCAAGAACCGGCGATCAAGTATGTTTTATTGATTTCGTTAAAGCTGCGCTGCCGTATTTAACCTCGCTTTCTCAGAATCTACGTTTACAACGATCCCGACACGAAGCCGGAATCTGACCGTTCACCTGAGGAAGACGACGAGTATGGAATGAGCATGTGGAAAGCGGAGGTTATTGAGGTGCGACGGTCTGGCAAGGGAAATTATTTCCTTGAGGTTGAGTGGTTCTACCACTTCCATGACATCCAGCACCTGCTGTCACACGAGTCCGTCTTCCTTTTTCATCTCCAAATTTATATGTTGTGCTTGACAATTATTCTCAAGGCAGCGTCCTATTCTCTCGAGAACCACCTGTGCTATTGATCTGTTTGGTTCGCGTCACCGAACCATCATCTCGGCTGCTTCTGTCGTCCGTGAGTGATTCGTATTCAACAACTTGTGTAATATATTCATCCCCTCCTGCCAGGCCTGATGTCGATTCGTCTCTTTGATCCCAATGATCTGCTCGCGGAGTGGCAGACCCACACGCAATGGATCTGCCGATATAAGCTGGATGCATCTTTCAAGGCCACGGTAAGTAATGCACCACAACCTCCTACTTAGGAGTGATTTTTCTGACTTGAATGGAATGCGTGTAGGTCATGTCCGCCCCACAGTCTCGGGAGTGCCCTTGCGGTGAGGGCTGTAATCCACTCGATGACTACCAGCTGTACTGCTCCAGCTGCGGGCTCTGGTTCCACGCCGCCTGCCTCACCCTGGCCGACGTCCACCCACCTGCGCCCTCTCAGTCTAACATCGTCGAGAAAATTCGTCTTGCAACACTGGAGCGCGGGTACAACGGCACGTACTCCACCCTCACGCCCGAGAGCGAGTCCAAAGACTGGCTCGTCGTCGGGTGGGGTCGACTCCAATCATATGCACGGGAGCAACTGGGGAGCACCTTGCCGCGGCGATGGCATGAAGAGATTTTGGCGGATGGGAAGGCGGTATCTTCTGGGTGGCCACGGTATGAACCTAAGCGGCGAGCTGCATTTGCTAAAAAGCTTATTACATATATTGAGGGACGCGACGTGAACCTGGGATTTATGTGTCCCCAGCAGCACCACTTGTAGCTTTGATGTTGTTCTAGTCCATTTTTTAACATACTCTCATTCATTGGCAACCCTGTCACTTGAGTTTTGCACCTTCATTTTACTGGTACTTCCGATTTCTGTGCTTGCGTGGAAACGTTGCTACCTCGACTCGTGACACTCAGCGCGACATCTGTATGATTTCGAGCTTCATATCATCTCTCTGGTGGAGCGAGCCTGTCATGCATCGAAGGAGCCAGTGCATCGTGCGCATCAGACGTGTGGGTCGGCTAAGTATTGAAGAACGTTGAGATCGTGAAAATACCATGCACATCCGATTAACACCTGACGAGGACCACAAAGCACCATTTAGGTCGATGGTTCCTCATCAAAACATGACCATGATGTTTGGTGGGAAAATGTTTGATGATCTCCATGAGAGATGAGAAAGACTCCAAAGATATTCATGATTTCTGTAGATCTGAAATATAAAATGAAATTTGCATTTTCAGGTAGACTTTCAGTGCATTATATAATTTTTTCCTTTTCTGGTGTGGCTCCTTCGCATTTGGTCAATTAAGTTGTTATGCACAGTATCATGTCTCCTGAATTAATTCACCTCTCCTGGATGAACATCAACACTATTCAGATGCACATGAAGTGGCCACAGATGAGACTGCGTCCCATCCATGACTTTCACGAAATGCAGTAGTATCTTGCCACCGCTTCTTGTCGCTCGGTCCACATCCAATGCAAACGGTGACTTCATTTGCCGAAGCGCTGCGACTCCAATGTGACACAAGCTTGTGAGAAAGTCAGCTAGGATAACCGAGTCCTCACGAGGATTGTTTTGCAGGAAGAGATGGTATCTATGTTGGATTCCCTCTCGCCGGGTCAGGAACTCGCGATGCATGATGGCACACAAACAAGCTCGATCGCTGGAGGAAATTCGAGCGAATTCTGCGGCCATCGTCAATGGTGAACAGCGTCGGCATATTCAACTATGAAGCAACTAACGTTTTCGGTGCACCGAATAGGTACGACATATTTGACGATGTCCACCGTGCCACCAGCCGTTAGCTTGGCATGTCGGCGAACAGTAGTATGCAGTGAGGCAGCACTTGAGGTCCTGTCTCGGACGCCGTTTGGCACACTTGGACCATTGAGAGCTCTGAATAATGCCCGCGTATGAATGCGACTCACCTCGAGATCATCGCATACTTTGGGCACAGTCAGCGAACCAGAACAGTATTGTTCTGCGATTCGGAACCGTTATTCAACCAGTTGCACCAGACGTTTCCAATCCGCGAGGAGATGAGCATCACGGAATATTGCCGCTGGATCACGATTGCGTACCCGGAGAATGGCGGTTTGAAGTGGAACAAGTTCCGACCGATAAACAGTAGCTGGAAAGATAGCGCGCTGGAGGAGGGTGACCATACATGGAAGTATTCCTTATGAAATCCGACCAGCTTAACTTAAGTTCTGGCGGTCCACACCACTTCCGACCTTAAGTTCCTACGGAACTTAAGTTCTGCGCCTACGCCCCGCAAGACACCCATAGGTGCGCATGAAGGCGCCTTCGAACTCAAGTCCCTCGTGACCACTCAAGTTCAGTCGTGACTTAAGTTCAGCACAAAACTTAAGTTCCCGCTACACGTACATGCATGCTTTGTAACTAGTTAATGTACGTCTTGAGTGTTTGTATAACTTGAGCGCTACGAAGAAGCCTAAGTACGACCATTCAAGAGCCTTATTACCTATTAGATAGCACAAACTAGTGGATGGTACGAGACTGAAGGTGCATGTTGCGCATCAGAATTGACGGCGTCAATGTTAACCCGATCCAGGGCGCGGCGACAGCTCCAGGAGATCATGGATGCCATCGATGTTGATGCGATTCGATTCTCGAGTGCATCGCCGCGCAACGCAGAATCGCGAAGGCACGACTTGACCATGGTCGAGGGCGAGAGAACAGAGAGCACGTCATACAGAATATTCAGTTGATGCTACCAATGAAAATGCGGTTTCACTCACCAAGTTGAAGGTAAGAACAGCCTGAGGCACTGTTGAGACACTCCCGGCCACGATGTAGTGGATCAGCAATGGAGAGGGTTTCGGAAGTAATGCCACACACCCTTGAAAGTCGTTCCACCATATTTTGCGACAACTTGTATTGCTGACGACGCCACCGATGAAAGTGTGGGACCCATGGCCGTCGAATTCGAGTGAAGAGATGTGTTATTGCGTGCACGGTCTGAGACTGGAGCAAGGTGTGGCATACCAGACGGTGACAGAGGGAGAATGTAGTGCGTGAAGGAAAGGTAACATCTGGGTGGCATCGGCACACTGGCGGTGAAAGACGAAGTCAAGAGTTGCGTTTGTTTGTTCACAACAAACGACAATCGACCACATTCTGCCATTGTGTGACAGTTGTGCCAACGCACTCCCTTTCTCTCCTGTCACCACACCCAGCCCAACGACTCTGGCCTACGAATTGTGTTGCACATCTGCGTGCTTTCTAGGACTTCGTTGCACACTGACATGGCATCCTCTTAATGTCAAACTACTGGCCCACCATCTCGCTCTCCGGTCTTCGTCGCTTCGAACGGTCATTCTACTTGCCCCCACAACACATGTATGTTCTTATAATTGCTATCACTTTATTTCCAATTCTCATTCACTTCTTGCTCCATCCGCGCAGACAACCGGCCAGGTACGTGCCACAATGAAATTCCGTGATCGCCTATAGGTTAGAACTCAAGCTTTGGTAGAACTTGAGTTGCGATCGAACTTGAGTTCGATTGCAACTTGAGTTCCTGTTCCCTTTGTATACAGCACTTGACGAATTGAATACTTTTATTCGAACTTGAGATGTGGTGAACTTAAGATGCGGGAACTTGAGTTTTGATTGACCATTTAATTATGTAGGTGGATACATAGTGTACATTTGCTATTTGGTAGAACTTAAGAACTACTTGGACTTAAGGTCCATTCTGGTCTGGACCAGCTGGAACTTAAGTTAAGCTGCTAAAGTATTTGATTCCTTCGCGGTGTTTGGAACTGAAAAGGATCTCAAGCAGCCCCGTACGTAGGGACTTCACGAGGCATATCTGGGGGAATATGTCCATATGGTCCGTGAGGGCAGAGAGAAGCGCATTCAGCGCGGCCCCCGCATGGGTGATGGCACTCCGGCATAGCGCTCGTACAACGGTGGTAAGAACTGGGACAATTCCACACGATCAGAGGGCCTCGTCAAACAACGGATCTGGATCGTTTCCTTCCCCACCAGTAAGGACGCCAATGGTGCCAAACCGGAGAAGGGTCTGTTCCGTAACGGGGGAGTTGGCGTGCGGAAGTGAACGCTTGATATGCGATACAACGAGTTAAGCGACATCTGTCCAGCTTCCCCCAGCGCCCAGAATGAGCGGGCCACAATGCGAGAAAGTAGGAGATAGTGTCGAATTCTAGGCCGTTTCCCGCGTGAATGAGATGGCGCCAATCCCTCCCTACCACGACCCACAGACCGTCGGCCAGGTCAATCCGCTTCTGAGCCGCGGGATCACTGCGTAGAATGCGAATCAACGATAGAAAATCCCAGTGTCGTTCCTTGGGCGGCGAAGATGGCAAGAATGAATAAAAGAAGGGCTGGGGAAAGTACAAATGAACATGCTGGATGATCAGACCTATCTACAGAAGCAATGAGCGAGGAGAGGGGGATGGCGGACGGGAATAGAGGTGAAGCGTGCCGCCACGACGGACAGGCCGACGGCGCGAGGAATAATCCGCTGAAAACAAAAGTCAAAAGGGAGTGGAATGAAATGGGTGTAATGGAGAGGGATGAAGGAATCAGAGTAAAACGGACTTTCTACAGGAAAAAAAAAGAAAAGCGGGCGCCGCAAATAAGCAAGGAACAAACTAAAAAAGAAGAAAGAGAATTAGCACGAATCTTGGGGCGGAGGAACACCCAGGATGCTAGCGTATTTCCTCAGACTGTGTCGGAAGACATTTCCTTGTTGGTGGTGTTGAGCAACGGGGCGGGGGCATGCCGCCAATGAGTAGTGACATTGATCGTGCCAGAGGGACTTGCTAACCCTAAAGAGAAGACGAGCAGGGTTTACTCTTGAAGTAATAATGACCAGTAGACGCGGCGTTACAGCATTGCCTGTGGGACTCTCCGGTCTCCGTTCGTCCCGAGGTCGAGAGCATTTGGGTTAACGAAGGAGTGGTTTGTGGTTTTTTCGCTTGTATTGAATCACGTTCGAATTGCGCTCTGTCGCCAGCTTCGCAGCACAGTGGGGTGTTAGTTGGTGATGAGCGTTAGGAGCAAAGAGCTGCCGGATCAACCCGGCGGGCACGGCCATGCACTGCTAACTGTCACTTTTGTTTTCTTCCGCGCGGAACTGGACGCCTTCGAAGTTCACATCCGAACCATGCTACCATTCTGTGATTTTATACCATATTTCACAACAGTTCATTAGGCGTCAAGTTCTTCCTTTCATTCACCCGGGCTGATAGATGGATTCTTACAAAGTTAACGGCGCTGCTTAGTGTTCGAATTCAACCAATATGCCGGGTTGTGCAAGCAGGGTTACAGACGATGTTCCTGGATGTAGTGACAGATCAGTTCGTTAATTGAGACCAGAGAGAGTTAAAGGCACGGTTACTCAGCTCTCAAGTTCAGTACTTATTAATATCGCGCGTTGGAGTAGTCAGAAATCATGGTCACGACAAGCGAAAAAACAAACCTGATTTTAGGTCAGTGCAGGCACAAGGGCACAAGCAATTTATTGGTGCTGCGTTGGATTTGCAAAGCGTAATTCAAACTGAACATCGTCTGATCTGAGCTGAAGATCGCAATGAAGCGTCCGCACCTCGCGCTGCACCGCAGGAACTCCAGGTATTCAGTTCAGTCCGTCCACGTAAGAATGCATAGAGACGGGGAGGTGTCAAGCTAGTGCGGTCAAATGCGCCGTCTGAATTAGATCCAGGGCAGCGGGGCGTCTTCCTCGATGACGTAGTAGAACGTGGCAAGACTGACGGAAAAGGAATGTCTGATTGCGGGTGCACTGATGCTGTAAGGGATGGCGGCGACGAGCCGAGTAGTAGAGAGTGTGAATGCGCATCGAAAGCTCCCGCGAGAGCATATTGTGATTCGAATTATGTACTGATGAGAGCCTATGCAGATAGAAATTTCCAAGTGCATGAAAAGTAAGGCATACTGATCAGTATTGACGCTCGCTTCTCTTGAATGCACAAAGGACAAAATGGTGCACAGAGGGCGAGATGGTGGCTATTGAAAGCTGAACCAGAGCACAGACAAGAAAATTCGAAGTCGCAATCGTGCTGTTGGAATCCAGAGAGGAAAGCAGGTGCTGCGGAGATCCAAGGAGATGAATGAAAACCCGCAAGCGAGACTGCGGGAAGATGTAACTCACCTGGCTTCAACATCAGAAGAGTGGACATTCTCTGTGCGTTTTCATTGCGTGAGCTCCATTCGAACAAACCTAGGGCGCAGAAATGACATCTGAGAAGCTAGATATCAAAGTCAGCTGAAGCGCAGTATACGAAATCAATAAGAGAGAGACCCGCAGAGAAACAAATTGTGGGCGCGACATGAGGTGCGCCAAAAGGTCGCGTAAGCGAAACAGTGCAGATCAAGCCGCACCTGCGACGAGACACGGAATCGCGCCCCACAGGACGGATGGAGATGACAGGAAAACGATAACCACCCGCATCGTCGAGAAAACGCGGAACCGGTGCGGCGCTGTTGCAGCGCATGAAGTAGTCGCGAGACTGCGCGGACAGATAACGAATCAATATAAGCACAATAAAGAACGAAGTGCGCGAGGATGAAATTCGCATACATATGGTGTAGACGAAAAAAATCAACGATCAGCAAAAAGCACACATAGGCATCAAGCCAAATGGAGGGACATACCTGCTACACAGGCGAAAGGCCGCGCGCAATGTCAGGCGCACCGCCAAACGACATGACACACGACCTGCCCAAGCCGCATTTGCAACAAGATCTGGATTCACGGATCGCAGTGCGCGTGCGCCTGCGTCGGAGTCGTGCACGTCGAATGGTAGAGTTGCGGTATAGTCATACGGAGGTTAGAATTCAGGGGTGAATGCAAGCGCTGCCGCCGGAAAGAAGGCAAGGCACAAAAAGAGAAGGTTAGGTTTGAAGGGAACGGATAAGAAAAATACCTAGCGCATGGGCAACACAGTAAGAGAGCTGGGAAAAGGGGGACCAACAAGAGAGGGACCGCGCGTAGGCTGATAGTGAATGAGAACGTGGGAACGTGAGAACGCGGAGGAGCTTGGACTGTCCGCGACATTGAGCTCACTTTCGTGCCGCTGAGCGCGACGATCGGCGAGAAGCCGATATTCCTGAACTCTCCGGTCTCCGTCCGTTGGACGAAGTAGTAGTTTTGCGCCGGTGTGGAATCGTGCTTGAGTTGCGCTGGGTCGCCAGCTTCGTAGCGGTGATGAGGGTTAGGAGCAAGAGGCGTCGGATCAAACCGGGCACAGCCCTGCACTGCCACCTGTCACTTTTCCTCCGTGTGCTTGCCCCTGCTTGCCAGCTGTCTCGTCGCCAAATCGATGCTGGCCACGCCTCTGCACGACTCCTTTAGCCCTGGTTGGATGTATCCCTCTACTTGCAGACTGTCTTCCCGAATCACGGGCCGTGATCCAAAGCCACTCATTCAGTCGTCGCACTCTTGCCGCTCTCTGCTCCGCTCGCCGCCGTCGCACAAATCAACAGAATTCAACGCATGCATGCTCATTTACCTGCATACCATCCGCATGTATCATCAGTCGATTGCAGGTCCGTCATGCGTTTCCCCTGTAAACTCATGCTCGCGAATCGTCGACACCAAGCTGCTCCGTTATCGTGGACGAACCGTTAATGAGCCACAAAAGATGGAGCTTTTGGAAGCATCAAAAGTACTTTGAAAGTGCCTCTTTGCCAACGCTCCCTGATCAATTTGAATTGCAAATCTTATTCGCTTTGGCTATGCTTGGCCTGATCGATCGTCGCTCGTCTCCTGTCCACATCCACCACCATCATGTATTGTCTTCGCGCCTTGCCCCGCCTGCCCACTAGACTTCTTCTGTCTTATACTAGAGCGACATTCCCTCAGGTGCAAACCCTGGCCCAACCGTATGATGTCATACTTTTAATCGTTCCTTCGCTCATTTCAATGTCGTCCCAGGCTCATTCACCGGCCGCTCGCTACCGCGTCTAAACCCACCGGATCATCAACCCCAAATCCGCACCATGTCTCCCCTAATCTCTCACAGAATCCAACCAAGATTGCCGCCTTTGGCCCCTTGAACATGCCCGAGAACGTACGCCTCATTCAAACCCACTTCCGCAAAACTTCGCCGTCTAACCTTTCGCAGCATCCCTACGCCGAGTTTTACCACACCACCATCGACCTCGGGCCTCACTTTTCATGCGACTGGCCCCTCATTAAGCGGTGGTTCTTCGCCGTCAAACACGTATGGCACGACCTCTCCGAGATGGAGTTCCTCGTCCACCGAGTTGCTCACATCGAGGGCACGATCCGTCCCCTCGCGTTCGTGCCGGACAGCCCGGAGCCGCTCGTTTTGTTCGAGGCGGGTGGGGAGTACTACTATCTCAATACCCTGAACGACTACTGGGAGTCGTACGGCGGGAATTTTGCGTCCCATGACGCGTTCCTTGCGGCCTTCGTGCGAGACCACCCGCCTCTGAGAGGCGTGAGGTACTACTTTCCCGAAGAGACGGATGAATTGTATGCCGCGGTGTGCGAAGAGCAGGAAGCACGCGCGACGGCGGCGGCGGCACAGATAGAATCGCGTCGGAGTGGAGTTGTCTGACAGCAATGTATGTTTTAGCACTCACAGAATTGACAATCACCATCGCTAAACCTTCTTCCGATAGAATGTAATCCGTTGATTCGGAATCGCGTTCCGATTTTCTTCGATGTTGATTTCATAGTCGTCAAACTAGGGCTGATACAAAGTACATATATGAGCTTCTCCATCGTTTCCTAACGCACTCGCCTCGGGCTTGAGGGAACACTCTGCCGCACTAGCCTGGTGGAATTTTACGGCGCGCATCAATGTACGCCGATCAAAGCTTCAGCAAACGTTGGCGCAATGCAAAGTCGACGTCGGAGGTATTAGCATTCAAGAGTGAGCAGACAATTCAACAAGAAAGGACTTGGAGGTCGACTGGAAACGGCGAACTCACGTCTGTATACAATTACTTCCCGTGCTAGGCTAGCCATCTGCTCGGGTCCAGAGGTGGATTTGAACCAAATATTTCTTTGACGCGTCGTGTGCTACTTAAGTGAGATCCTTCCGGATAGCGCACGAAAAGTTTTGATTTCGACTTGAAAAAACTCTGAAAGAGGCGATCGTGCTATTTATTGGTGGCTGCCTGAAGGTAGGCCGACCACTCAGCGCGCCGCCTTGCAATCTCGACGGGATCGAAGACAACATTATTGCGGAGGATCTGACCTCCCATGTACGGCAACATACGCTGCAGGCTCTCCTCCACAGCCTGGCCTGATGCAAACCCGGACCAGGAATCGTCTTTGATTTCCAATGTCTCGAGTGGAGACCCGTTATCGGAACGGACTTTGATGTAGTCTTCCAAACCAGCGAGAACGCCGACGACCACAGAATTAGCTGTGGTTCGAAGAGACCACCATGGTCTCTGTCTGTCGGACATGACGAGACGTCGAATGCGGGGAAAGCCATGAGGTGTGGGATCCCGTGATTCGAGCTGGTGCAGAGCGTGAAGACACGCAATCGCGGTGCTGTTCACGTAGATATGCACCGTTTGTAGGGCGGGGAGAAGAGGCACGATGGTCGTCCACGAGTTCTCGGTGAGAACCGATGAGAATTGAACATTGAGATCCGTGACGGAGGCCGGAATGGCTTTGAGGAATTTCGTGAGGATTTGCCGGAAACCGTCTTCGGACGGGGGATCTGTGGTCAATGAGAGTTCACAACTGTGCGTCGCCACAATGGAGGAGAGGGTGATGGCGCTCGACTCGGAACTGTGGTAAATGCGCTCGGAGCCGTGATCGATGTACAGGCCCAAGGCCATCTGGGTGCCATGCCTCCGCGTAAGCGTGCGAATCGGCACCAGAATGTCCCGGATATCGATGCCTGACTGGACGCCCACGGGTGAAAGATGTATCTTGGTCTGTGAAGGGAAGCACAGGTGATGCAGTAATGCCGCAATCGGGCCATCCCCGCCCTCAAGGCGCAGCCGATCCAATTTGCGGAGATGGACGACGGCATAGTCCCGCTGGGCCAGTGGAGCCGAAATCTGGTTAAGATCGAGCGAGACGAGTTGGGGACACGAGCTGAGCATATCTAGGACTTCGCCAAAGCCCGGCGGAAGGCCAGTCGACGAGTCGTTGCATTGAGTCAACGACAGTGTTGTCAGGCCGCTGAGTAGCCGCAAAGGAACTGCGGTGAATGCCAACTTCAATTTGCGCAGCGGGATTCTTCCATCAAATAACGGATCAGGGACAGCCTGCACGAAATCAGCGGGGAGGTTCTCGCGCCACTCCTTGAGATCCAGGGACAGGGAGGAGAGGATGGGGAAGTCGTGAGTGACCAGCTCGCGAATGACGGCGTAAATGGCTTCCGCCGCCCCCTTGAGGTCGAGTTTTCGAATACGCTTGGAATTCTTTACAATATCCCGGACATAAGCGTCGCCATAAGTCTTCAGCTTGAACAACAACGGAGCAGCACCAGAACGCAGGAGTTGATTGTGATACACGTGGTCCTTCTTGGGTTCAATGTATCCCCACAACGAATGCGCGGCCAGAGCAAGTTCGTGCCAATGACGACAAACTCCACCGACTTTGATCCATTTGAGGTTGTATAGCGCGTTTGAGTCAACAGCGAAGATGGTGATAACCCGTGTCATGAGCTCGTTGGGAAGCTTGGATATTGGAGCCATTGCGTTTCGTTTTGCTTTCAGCCAGTCGATTTCGGCGTAGTGCCACACTATTTCTTCGTCGATTGCCTTCCGAGTGTCTTCAATCGTCGGTGCCGCTATACTAGCAGCTCTAGAAACATTCAGCGAATCGACGGGGTTGCGAGCGTCCAATCCATACCGACGAACGCTTCCGCAGCTTGGACACATCGACTCTTGAGCAGATTCTTGTTTGAAATCCATGGTTGTGGATCCTGAAGCAACTCGATGGTGGTCGAGGTGAGAGGAGGAAGAGAGGAGTTGTGGTCACGCCTTGATCACGCCACCAAACTTGATCTCGGCATGTCGTAGCCGAGATCCGGACACTCATAATTCAAAAATTTGCATAGGCGAGCGGAACTTTAGGGGTTAGTGTAGGTAAAAATGTTACGGGCCAACCCGACAAAATTCCCGCCCCACGGCACGGCCGCCTTTTTCCCGACTCTGGCAAAGGAAGTTCAATTAACCCAAGTTTGAAAAGGAGTGCACCCATTGAGTGGAAATGACGAAAGGTACGCACGAGTATTTTCCCGTAGAGGTGATCAGGAGGTAATTTCCCTTTTTGGACTTGGGCGGTCAGTAGTTTGCGTGCGCTTGACCATCAGAGGCTGTGCTGCTTTTTCTTCCTGCCACCACACTCACAGCGTCGGCGCCGTCGATTGTCCTTGAAGAACGTCAAGGTACTACCAGCCTTGTGAATCCAAACTGGACGGGAGCTGTAGATAACTGTTTGTGGAGATCTCGTCGGGATTCAGGTGCTGCTTCTCCACATCCGCCATCATCATGCGCCGTCATGCATGATTTCTGCGTATTGTGCCGCTGCAATCAAGAAGGCCGAAAATGCGTCGTGGCCAAATATGGACCTCTGTTTCTTTATTTTTGTCAGGGTGTATAGCGTAGATCGCGGCTACGAAGACGCGCATCGTCTCTTTTGCCCTACCAGCTCCATCCCCTTGCTCGCCAACGCGTTCCTTCCCAGCTGCGAACCACTACGCTGCCCTACGTGAACGACGAACTTGAACTGAATCCGCGAGACGTCCCTCGCCCCGTTCCGAATCTGCGCCGGAACTGCGATTTTCAATGGCGGATGAAGTTGCGTCACGGACAAGGTGCGCACGGCCGTGAATGTCGGGGGAAGGATTGCTCTTCGAGTGCGTGTGCTCCTTCGTCCCTTCGCTCCCCTTGATCCTTCCCTTTTGCCTTTCCCATCGCTTATACTGACTCCTCGCCCTAGGCAATCCTCATTTCTGCCGCGGCCGAGGTGTCCAAAGCGCGTCCGACTCCAAGAACGAGGACGCCACTCCTAGTAATTTCCATGAGAGCGAGCCGGAGGGGTGTAGGCTGCCGATAACGGATGTGGAGTGGATTGGTGAGTGGAGACTTGCGTTTACGTCATGGGATGCTCTGCGACTTCCACGCCGCAATCTTGTTGGGGTTCCCGATTTGCTACCGCTCGTTCTCTCTCCGTCCTGGATTGATGGACCAACACACGTGCCTGGGTTCGAGCGCTGCCAGCCCTGCGAGTCGGTTCTCCTCGCCAATTTTTGATACCTCGCCTCGACCCGGCAGCATATATACATTCAGTCCCTCCTACTGCGTTTCGGCATAATTTTCTCCTGACCATTCAGTTCAGCGATCATCTCTATTTCGCGTCCTCCTCTCAGCACCTGTACTGCGACTTCAATTCACGACTACGGTATACGATACGGAACCCCGAAGATTGTGCGCAGCCGGCAGAACACCCCAGTACCACCGGCACTGAGGCGAGCGAGCTTGCAGAATGCCGTGCGATTCCAGGTGCCCACCGTCAGATTCGAGCATAGCTTGTTCTTCGGCTTCGGCGCTCTATTCCTCTGGCGGCTAAAGGAATCACCGCAAGATGGGGACGGGGACGAAGCAGAGCATGAAGACGCGTGGCGCTGGGCGCATCCGCGGCGTCACGGTATAAGTGCCAATGCAACGCCCTAACTGATGTGAGACCCCGTTCGCGATTCGCATTTTCTTGGCGTCATGGGATTCGAGAAACAAGCGTCAAATTCATCATGGACGGTCAACTATTGTGTAAACTTGGTGGCTACCGCGGATACGGACTTATGCAGTCGCTATCTCTAATACACAAACCAACTATGAATGTGTTGCAGTTCAACCTCTTGGCACCTGCGATTGAGTTGAAGTGTTGGGGGCCCGCCAAGAACCTACTGATGTTCGGCGAATGGGCCATACTGGCGTCGGACCGGGCGCAGGCAACTTTGAGTTGAATACCGAATGAGTTTTCGGATCCCACTCCGTTCGGTTCACAAAGGCGGATGTCAACGTTTGGGATCCCCGACTGGACGCCCATGAATTCGGGTCGTTCAAAGGCTGCTGGAGAACTTTCAGTCAGATACATATTGGGTGAGCATTCGAGTTCTGAAATCACCTTCGCCGTTGTTTGCAGTGGTCGCGCAAATGCAGACATCGACGCCAGTGGGGGAAAATCCGGTTCTTTGATCACCGGTCTCCGCCAGGTCTCTATCTTATCATTGCGCCCTGAAGTAGTCGAGGAATCTCTGGTTCTTTGATCACTGGTCTCCGCCAGCTCTCTAGCTTCTCATCATTGCGGCCTGCAGTAGTAGAGGACGCCAGAGGGGGGAAATCTGGTTCCTTGATCACTGGTCTCCGCCATCTCTCTACCTTATCATTGCGGCCTGCAGTAGCAGAGGACACCACTGAGGGGAAATCTAGTTCCTTAATCACCGGTCTCCGCCAGCGCTCTACCTTCTCATCATTGCGGCCTGCAATAGTAGAGTTATCAGCAGTTGTAACCAAGTCAATGGAGCGACTGGGAGCCAGTGCAGTCCGCAAACCCAGTTTCCCCAACGACAGGGTCCCCTGCAGTCTGGGCAAATCAGCCGTTCCATCCGCAACGCGAATCATGCCTTTCTTTGCCCGCGTCAACATGACGTTCATGCGGTTGAGTGAGCGGAGAAAGCCCGGCGCCTCCGTGCGGACCACAGAAACCAGCACGTAGTCAGCTTCGTTCCCTGGCAAATGATTATTATGACAGTTCTCTGTTGCCTTTGCTGAGCTCCACACCTTGGAAAGAGTCGACGTTATATACATGATCGTGTGGAAGATTTTCTGTCTTCAGCTGCAGTTCAATTGCAGCTCTCTGGGCGTCGTAGGGTGTTATTACACGGAATTCCTTTCCGGCTTCATGGTAACGGCGAACGAGATGACAGATTGTTTGAATCTCCTCCGGGTTCTAGATAATCATCTTCTTCAATCGCGCGCATTCAAATTCCTAGCGCATTTACCTTCCAGCTGAGGGCACTTGATGTTTCAGCACCTTTAACGACCTCGATGAAAGCAACGCAGTCCGTGCTGAGAACGTAGCCTCCGACTGTAGACGTGCGCGGAAATGAAGTCTCCAATTGGGACCGGCATTCGATCTGGCGAGCATCAGTGTATGCGAGCTCAGAATGGCAGCAGCTTGTACATTGCGTGTCCAGAAATTTGGTGAGGTGTCCGACATATTCGAAATCGAAAATGCTCCTCAGTTCAAATACTTGTTCTCGGCCATAAGGGGGCACTTCATTTGAACATCAGTTGAACATCTAGTCAACTCACACATGGAGACGTACATTGCATGGGATCGCCGAAGAAGTAGACCTTGTCGAGAGACTTTCGGAATTTGTGAAATACGTGCTGTGAAGAGAGGAGCCAACCTCATAATACCCCAAGGAGATGAGTGACCATAAAATCAAAAGCGTTAATTTGCGAAGCTTCATCTACCACCAGTTTCTCAACAGGGACGAGCGAAAAGATGCGGACATGATCCAACCCAGGGTTGGACAAAGTCGACAACGTCGAGAGTACGATCCGCGCTTCGTTCAGCATATATGCTATACCTCGTTCATCCGCAATCAACTCGTCGGTGCGGATGAGAAATTGGTCGATAGAACCGTAAATGTGTTCATGCCTGGAGACTTGATTAGGGGCGCCACTCGCAGGAAAACCTATTCTCACCATTCGACATAGAATTCTTTGGAAACAATGATTTTTAACGTAACCTTCAGCTCGGCCAGCTTCTCAGCAATGTTCTTGACCTCCACATTGGATTGGGCAACGATCCAAGCCGGACTTTCCTCGTCTTCCCAGACAGCTGCAGTGGCGGAGATTGTGCGAGTTTTTCCGGTTCCAGGTGGGCCTAGGGGATTAGATGGGTAAGGCGGGCTTCGGGACGGTACACACTATATAGTCGCGCACGCACCTTGTACAATAACGACTGGTATAGAGGAGGTAATTTTGGCAAGAGTACGCGTCTGCGATTCGTTGAGCCCAGAAACTCGGGTCGCGGTCATCCGAAGCGTTGAAAGAACGGGTTCCTTCTTGTGATTCCCGGGCTCGCAAGACCAAAGAAGTCGTACGAATAGCGCATCTGTGACTTGGAGTTCGCCCCGTAAGGCGAAGAGGATGAATTCGTCGCGCGCCTTTTCCGCGTTCGTCAGCTCCTCTTTTCCGACCACTCGCACTGCGGCCGGTTCCCGGTAAGCGCAGCGCGATGAAACTTGATATCGGTGATGCGGCCCTTCACACCGTCCGCGCGCCCGGTGAACTCTTTGCCCGAAGTGTTTCTCATGATGATGCAAGTCTGAGATACGATACGAGTTCAAGCATGCGTGTACAAACGACGAGGAGACTTGCCTGATTACTCCTCCACACTCGACTCTGATACCGGACGATTGACATGGCGGATTCAGAGTCAGAGCACGCTGGGCACAAGACGAGAACCAGGACCAGGGGGAAGATGAAGACGTTCAAGAAATTCAGCTGAGACGCAAAGGCAAAGGAGAGCAGTGACATCCGGTTGGTCGAGTCAATTCCGAGCCAGCGCAAGGTTCGAGAGAGGGCGGAGCAGCGGGTGACACGGGTTTTTTTGAATCATCAATTGAATCTGGGTAGGATAC
The DNA here is from genome assembly GCA_014462675.1 of Mycena sanguinolenta. Classification (NCBI taxonomy): domain Eukaryota; kingdom Fungi; phylum Basidiomycota; class Agaricomycetes; order Agaricales; family Mycenaceae; genus Mycena; species Mycena sanguinolenta. Next base: position 113,506 of record JACAZH010000039.1, on the reverse strand, counting down.
GAATCGAGCGGCGCCGACAGCAGTTCGAGGGGGAGAGGCAGAGAGAGATGAGAGGAAATGAATTTATTATGGGCGTAAATGCCTGGGCGAAGTTAGAGGAGGGACTAGAGCCAACTCGAGCAGCGAGCGATAAAAGCCGCAACGCGGGGGGTTGGGGATTCACAGTTAATTGGCGTCCAATCAAGTTCGTTCAGCGTCGGCGCAATATTGATTGGATCGCATTAGCAAATATCCGCAGCGTAGAGGCGACCCAGGGCAGAGAAATCTGAATTCCGCTGCTCCGACCGAAGAAGCACAATAAACTCACCTTCGCATGCACAGCAGCTCAACTGCCTGGGCTTGGGCTGTCTGCGTTGGATAATCGAGGCGTCGGTGACGACCAACGCGTGTTGGTGCGGGTGCGTCACTCTGCGCGTCTCGTAAGTATGTGCAACTCTTCAATGGGCTCTGCAGAACCGGGAGAATACTCGAATAAAGGGATGGAGGCTCAGATCGATGACGCCCCCACACAGACACCGTGGAAGATGTGATCAAGAGTGAGACGCCCACACACTTTCGTCAACGGCGTTGATTGAACCTGCTTGTCTTCGGAGTTATTTCCGAGGTTTTCTTCGGCCTTGCTTGAGTCGAATGACTGGAAGTACCGTTGCGGGAAATTTCGAGGAAGAAAGCGCTGATGCAGCACAGCCACATTTGATCTGCATCATGTTGCTTGCTCCGAGTCGGCAACTCGGTTCCAAACCAACGCAAAACACACCAAAAAGGGAAGCCTCTAGAAGTGACAATGAACCGTACCCCTCAGCCCCAATGTTTTTAAATGAGGTACGTAAAGAAAACGAGAACACGAACAAACGCAAGAAAAAACGTACTAACACATCAATGGGGAAAAAAGTTCAGTAGCAGAACGTGTTTCAGGTGTCTGATCCCACACACCACCAGCTAGCTATATGGATCTCTCGGGAACTTAGCGCACTTGAAGCACTTCTGCTTGATCCATCGCGTGAACGAGCTCGAGATGCGACGTCAGCGGAAACATTACATACCCACATCGCTGCTGCTGTGACGCGTGATGAACCCAAAATGCCCTAGAGAAGACCGCGAAGGAGGCAAAGAGGAAGTGTAGACTCAGGTGTCTACTTTGTGGCAACGGGAATTAAGCCGAGCATTGCGACCATGGGCGGATTCTCGAATAGGAATACTGTACCATTTCGACCGTAGGTTCGGTCACAGGTCACAACGAGACCCGAACTGAACCTATTTAATTGTGGTCACAGGTCACCAGGGGTGCTGAACTAGGTGACCTTTTTGCATCCCAGAAGCCCTCTAAAAATCAAAATTTTCGGTGTTTTGGGGTCGCAAAAACAATCTGATTGAATTCTGAAGCTATTGAGGTAAGTACTAATCCATTTGTCTCTGTCGGAGGCAGTCATGAAGAGAGTTGCAAGAATACAAAAAAAGATTGACCAAAATTGGCAAAAGATTCATCCACATCAAGCAAAATGACGGCGGCGGGCCCCGAGCCCGTCTAGCGAGTGTCGAGCCCACAATCTTGAGTGAACATGTCAACAAGTGAACCTAAGGAATTTGGTCACAGGTCCCAGCCCAATCCGAACTTAATAAAAGGTGAACCTAATAGGTCACAGGTCACACCCGCCGAACCTACGGTCGAAATGGTACAGTATTACAGTCGACCGCCACCATCATTGAACCCTGGTGGCTGCTATTAGCTAATGAGTATCGCTTATGTTTATTTGTCCCGTTGTGTTCATATGAAACAGATTCCTGCATCCAAGCTCGGCGGCTCAAGAGTCAACTTCCACTCAATCGGTGAGACATCTCCTGGGCGTCTATAATCCTTCCTCGCCACACAGAAATCATGCCATACTACATTCCATCACAGTTAACCGGCGATCGCGACTTTGGTTCACACCTTTGCATCCACGACTGCCCGGGTTTCCACTATAGTTGGGCAATATTACGTGACGGCCTCTTTTGTGTACCTCCATCAATACCATGTGGGATATCAAGCAACCACTACTGGCCTAGACACGGTGGGACTTCGAACTGTCGAAACCCAGACATTGATAGTCTCTCTTGACAGACTCGTTATCGATTCTCGCTCGTGCGATAAAGAATGTATTAGTCACCGGCGTTGGCTCACGAATTGCGAATGTTAAAAGCTTCTCAGCCAGAGCGGGTTCACTCGAGCAAATAAGGAAGCACTCGTGAGTATGTCGGTAATTGACGGAGACGTCCTGAGGACTCTCCCCATCTAACAGTTCTCTTATTGGCAGGTAAGAGTTCAGGAATACATAGGTCCTTTCGACCTTTGATGCAAGCTTCCTTGTTGCGAGGGCCTGTCATCGGACAACTTCGACGCCCGACGGTGGGTGGAGTGAGCTATTAATAACTTATGCATTCATCTGCAGACTGCGCATCTTGTATGAGTTGTCTCCACGTGTCGGAACCCGCAAGCGGAAAAGTGCCACAAGGGGCAAAGAAGATCACTGATCAGCGTGATAGGTAACGGCCGAAACGTCTTTCGTCTTTCCCCTCCTCACCTCATCGTCGGTCGGTCGGGTTCGTCTCACCTGCCCGCAGCACCTCTTTGAATGGACGGTGCGTCATGCGCGTCAAGGCTGATCCCTTTGAACGGAACATCCCACTGCTTGGAACCCCTCAACCTCAAAGCTCGGTGTTCGGTGTTCGGGCATATTCTTACGATTGTTCATCCGGATCTTCGGACTCCACCTGGTTCTCTGAGATTTTGTCAGTGTTTACCTATAATTCTGTGAAATCCAGTGTGGCTATCACGCTTCGCCCCGCTCAATGGCTACCAATGCCCGACCATGATGGTTTTGCGACCTTCACCGCATAGACTTCAAGGGTAATTCCAGCTGCGGAAACACGGCCGGGAGTGGTGTTGAACTCCGCAAATCACTCCAATTGCTCCCACTCGGCGCTTCTTTGGACACATGATTGACTGATGAATAGATTCCATCTGCCAAAGTTCCAGCTGGTTCGATCGATCTTATGGGTTCTCCAGATCCTGATTATGGACCAACTAGGTACCTGGACCGGCTTCCCGCACATGTTGCGAGTCGCTCGGGGTCATCCTGTCCAGTCAAGGGAGAGTATATCCTACAAGCAAGCCAGACCTACGTGTCCGGCCTTGTCCGGCGGCACTGCTCGCTCACCATATCAATACCGGGCTGAGAGGAGCATCGCGCAAGGCACCGTAGTCATGGTATTTACCCGAACTTGAGCTGCTCAATCAGCGATCGCACCCAATTGCGCACCCAAGATACGTCCGCGGTCTGGACCGTCTGCGGCTATTCGACCGCGGAGGTGAACCTATATAATCGTAAGGCTGGTGGATCCTTGTTCAAAATACCTATTCAATCCCTTCCAAATGCCAGCCACCGCGCTGAAGGGCCTATTCACGCTCATTTGTATATCACTTCTAATTTCGCCGGCAGCATCCGTGTTGCAGGCTTGTCCAACGGCAACGCAGAGGTCTCAGTCAGACTACGACTTCGTTGTCATCGGCGCAGGTGCTGGCGGAGGTCCTCTTGCAGCACGCTTGGCCTTGAATGGCTTTTCAGGTACGCATACTGCAGAGTCTGTGCAGACGCCCTCCCGCAAGGTATATGTCTGACGTTGCCAATTTGCAGTACTGGTCGTCGACGCAGGCCACGATGTCGTGAATGTCAACACAACAATCCCATTCTATTTCCCCCGCGCCGTGGACGGTCCGTTGATATTATCGTCCATGATAGGCGGAATTTCATCATTGGTTTGGGCAGACCCTCAGTTGGAACTGAACTATACGCTGGATGAATACTCGGCAGGAGCCCAATTCCCGCGGAATGACAGTTGGTGGGTCACCATTCCTTAGCTTCTGTATCTTTTTCGGACAACTGGCTCTCCAGGTATCCTCGCGCGCGCGGACTCGGTGGATCCACGGTACGCATCCTACTGGAGGTTGGAGGTGATCCATTTTCTGACTTTACCAGGTTCACAATGGCCTGATCAACGATGTCGGAGCTATGAAAGGGGATTTCGGCGCCCTGGCTACCATGTTCAACGACTCGACTTGGTCCTACGACAACATGCGGAACTACTTCATACGCATCGAAGATAATCTCTACATGCCCGACACGGACACCGATCATGGTTTCGACGGATGGCTCCAGACAACCATCAATCCCACCTCTATCCTCGGCGACTTTCCCGGTAAAACGCTTTCAGAATAGAATGTGCGTTGAACTCTGATCGTCCAAATTTTAGACGCCCAATTGAACGATATAGCCGGCACGTTGGCTACGTCTGGTCCGTCCATCGATGATCTCAACAGTCCAGCAAACGATGTAGCCACCGGCATCGCGACTCCCAGCTTCACGATTGACGGAAACTACAACAGGTCCTCCATCCATGACTGGCTTCTCACCGTCGAGGGGTCGAGTTCCTCTAAACTTCAGTTCGCTTTCGACACGCTGGCAACGAAAATCATGTTGTGCGCCAATGGATCCAGCACAATTCCCGTAGCTTATGGTGTGGAGGTTGCGCCCAACGCCGCTTTGCCTGTGGCCAGCAACTTCAAAGGGAAGCAGACCTTGGTAAAAAAAGTCATCACTGCGCGGTACGAAGTCATTATTAGCGCGGGAGTGATTCAAACGCCTCAACTTGTGCGTGGTGTTCCACTCTCCCCCATTCTGCTTATGTATTGAATGTTCATCAGCTCATGGTACAGTGATCATTGCATGGTATCACAGCAGGAAAAGTTGATTAATCCACTCAGCTGTCGGGAATCGGCGACCCAGTCCAACTTCAGGAGTTCGACATCGAGCCTGTCGTTTCATTACCTGGCGTTGGTACCAATCTCCAAGGCAAGAGTCGAGTTCCAAGTTCAGAGCGATTGTCATCTAACGACAACACAAAATGCAGACCACGACGAGGTTGCCAATATCTGGTTGCTTAAACAGAATCATACCTTGTTCAACGGCTGCACGGTGCTCTCCAGCCCTGCGGAGGACCCTTGCCTTGCATACTGGACGGAGTCAGATCATCAAAATATCTATTCCCTCGGTGCGGCACTATTCATGACAAAGGCCAGCAGCAGCCCTGCTGAGGCTGAGCCGAACCTCACGATCTACTGGGTTCCCGCTTTTTTCCGTGGCTTCGTCCGCGGTTTCGCAGACGAAATTGCAACCATTCACAATGCTCTCACTGCAATCGTTTTACTGGCCCACCCCAGCAGCCGCGGCACAGTGAAATTGACCGGAAACCACCCGCAGGATCTCTTGCAAATCGAGAAGCATCACTTCGAAGCGCCGGGCGGCCAAGACGATATCGCTGCTCTCCGCGCAGGTATCCAACTCGCACGAAGCGTTGTCGCGAGTCCAAATATCACGCAGCACGTGGAGGTGCAAGCGTTCCCTGTCCCGGATAACGGAACAGACACACAGATTGATGATCACATTTTGCAACATGTTTTCGGTATGTTTCGTGAACGCGAGTTGAAGAATACGTTCAACCCAATCTGCAGGTCATCATCTCTGCTGCACCGCTGCAATGGGACCGGCCGACGGTGAGCTCTTCATTCCGTCCCAAGTCTTGAATTCTGAACTCCCCTGCGTAGATCCGATGGCCGTGCTGGACGGTGACTTTAATGTCCGAGGGGTCTCAGGCCTCAGGGTTGTGGACATTAGTTCGTGGCCGAACGTTCCCGGGTGGTTCGTCACTACGACCACCTACATGGTTAATATATTTCCTAATTTCCGTACCTCTTCGCTGACGTACGTTGTCCACGCTTCACAGATTTCAGAGAAGGCGGCCGACGTCATTACTGCTACATACAGTAATTGAAACCGTACCTGTCGATAACCAGGGAATGAAGTGCAATAGGATCTGATATATATCATTGTAATGGCTAGTGCTCAGTACTATTGTCTGAATTTAACGGAAACCATAACTTCCTCCTCCTAATTGTGATGACCTCCTGAGCATTGGCATTATTCGCACACGGTGAGTGGAAAAGAAGAAGTCGAAACGTGAAGAATGCGGTTTTTATTTCCAGAGCCGAAATCGTAAAACATGTTCGTCGGGTCGAATACCCAATTTTGTTGACGCAGAATCGGGTGCCGCCCAAGTCGTTGTAATTGAAATGAGGATCATGCCTTTTGGATTCCTTGAAGGTTGAAGGTTAAACACCCCTACTTCCCGGTAAACCTTTCGATTATTCCCCCTAAAAATTGTAGTAGGAATACTCACGAATCAAACACACGGAAGTAATCATATTTTATACGCCCCGTCGCGGGTCGAAATCGCAGTTCTATCGACTCGAGAATCTCGCATATTGTGGTGTATTGTGACGTTATTCAACGTGCCGTAGCTCTGGAAGTCCCGGGGAGCGCAACTTGAACGACACGAGGTCCGGCCCGAGAGGGGATTGGAGCGCAGGGAGGGAAAACTTCCGGAGGGTGCGGGCTGTAAAATCGAGCATCCGAATGGTCGGAATGGCCGCAATGAATTTAAGAACAGCGGACCAAATTTCGTTTCCCAAAATTGCATCTACATCGAATCGGAGGAAGCGGATGCTGGGGGCCGTATTCTGCAGCTGCGAAAGTTAATTGTCGGTGAACATACACGCTTCCCCAAGGATGTCGAGCTCGCGCAAATTAGGCAAATGTCTGAGAAGTTGAATGATAGTCGCGGGTTTCGTCGGTCGAGATGATATACGCAGGGTAATTCCGAGAACAGCTCCGCGCAGCCAGCGGGACTTGTCCATATCCGCGGTAATCGTACCAAGGAATGAGGTGAGTTTAACATCGGCTCTCCGATGTTCATCGATAACAACACGGCGAAACAGCAAACGCTGGGAGCCTGGGATTGTTTCGATCAGCGCTGACCGACACGACTGCATGGGAGTAAAGTCTTGCAATCAGGGCCTGGAACCCGAGTGGTGGAACGAAAGTCTCGAGAATCTCCTGTGGAATTTCCGGGGGAGGATCCCGCATATTGTGCTTGTGGTGGTAGGAAGAAAGGGTTACGGGATCAGTCACTTTGTGACGAAGCGTCACAAGGCTATCTCCGAGCTTGCTCCGCGCCCGTCATCCTCTTACGACGACCTCTGAATCCTAAATCTGCGATATCTGTTCAACCATTTCATTCACGGAGGAGAATTCGGACCTCTTTGAGTCCCGCCCGTGTCTTTCCCCTGAGCGCCCGGGGCCGACCTTCCAAATGGCTCTTGCTCATCGAATGAAAATTTATCCTGTCTAGCGCCGGTTACCATGTGTCCTGAGAATTCCTTTTCCCTCACTCAAATATTACTGCAGAGTCGAGACGAATTAGATAGATGCTGCCGGATGGAGCGGCGAGTCTAGAGAAGCAGGGATGATTTTGGGGCGTGAATCCCACTTGGTGCGCCATCCGTCCTCATCGCTTTCTTCATGCGGCTGATTGTATGGTTTCTTGGTACGCTACAGTCTGAGTTTTGGCTGCCGAGCGGCTTCCAATCACGTCGCTTTCGCATCCTGCTTTTGCACCGCCAATGCCGACTCGTCGCCGCCTCCTGACTCACCAGCAGCCACAGCCTCTGTCCTTCCGCACCTGAATCCGCCCTGCGCGGCACCGTGTCACTGCACAGAGACCGCGCCAGGCCCTCGTGCGACAAGTCTCCTTATCTCTCCGGGACGGCGCAGCGGTACCATTCTCCTAACGATCTCCCAGTGGTCTCAGGCTCCCGATATCAGTCGCGCACTCCTCGTCCTTTCAGTCATCCACCACTCCGCTTGCCACGCTCCCGCTGCTTAGGTACCCATTCCTCGCAGCGGCTACTCCGCCCGCGCTTCAGGTCGATAACCGCGCTCCATGAATCGTGCACGAGTTTCAGAGAATCAGAATCAATGGTGCGTCCCCTTACCCTTACTCTTACCTTCACCCTTCGTTGCATTGATTCCTGCACTGGAAGTCCCGCCTAGAGGTCTCTTCCCTCAATTCCCCCATACCGCCCGCCCTTACATACACTCTGCTGTACGTCGCGCGTCTGAATCTACGTCGAAGAGAGACAATGATCAATACGTCCACATCTAGCTCATCGCTCCACCTTCCCTCCTTTGTGTAGCTATCAGCGCTGGGATTTCCTCGCAGTCGTACACCCCCGCGCTTCAAGTCGCTTCCTCGCGAGTTGGACACTGTTCGGAGCCGACTAGAACTCCGGCGCGGCTGGTAGACTCAGTCAAGCCCCGTCGCGCGTCTCCCGCCTGTGCGGCGAAGTGCCACCGAGTCATCTTTCCGCCTGAAACTGGCGTACCTTGCGACCACGTCCCTCGCGCGGTTAGCGTTTCGCCGCTTGTCATCTCTTCCCACTTTCGCTCGGCCAGTCCTCCCTCCAGCCGCCTTCATCTTCGATTTCGCCCCTCTCCACGTCTGCCATGGCTCCTTCAGCTTCATCGCCTGTCCATCATCAGAATCTCATCTCGCCCCGCTCGTTCTTTCCTCTCATTTCTTGTATTCCAAATTCCGTCTCCGACATCGATACCGATACCGCCGACTTCAAAAAATCCCGATGTCGGACATCTTCCAACTTCCTCTGGCTTCCTCGTACGAGTCAACTCGGGGCTGGCCGCGTCCGCGACGCGTTCTACGTGATCTCTATTACCGCCACCGCCGTTACCTGCTATGAAGCCATGGCCTCTGAATTCCTAAACGGCGCTCTTTGTAACCCCTCGCCGTCTGTGCTCCCAACCTCGAGAGCCTCGGCATCAACTACCGGGCCCCATTTATGCTGCCCTCGCTGCCTTTGCTGAGGCACTTCGAACTGTCGCCAGCTACTTTGTTCCCGTACGTACTGCGTACGGTACGGGCTTTGCCGCATTGGAAGAAATTACGCTTGCCCTTCGCGAGCGCGACAGGGACCACGTGTCTCACTGGGGCAAGTCCGGCCGGTCCTTTGTGAGCGAGTGGCCCGCGCTCGACAACATGATCTGTGATATACATGCAGAGACGAAGGGGAAGGGTTTCTCGGGCGACGAACATTCAAGACGCTTCGAGGTGCATTTGTCGCTGAGAGTTTCTCGGGATGAGCCGGAGCGTCATGCGGACTTTGTGTCTCATATGAAGCAGAAGCTACCACGCTCTCTAGCGGTGGGACTTTTGACCTCGCTGCGCTCCGCCTTCATCCATCCGCTTCTATGTTATTCCAGGGGGACTGAGCCCATGCCAAAGTGCGCAGAGATTCTTTATTTTGTGATCATGGTTCATATATAAGTTTCCCTGAAAAATTCACAATTATCGGGCGATATTCATATTTTGAGAAGCAAGATGAGTTAGATACGGTCAAGCAAAACTCGGTTGTACGAGAATACGGATTACACGAAGAGGTTGTAGTACAGTATCAGCACAACATCACTCATCCTTTCAAAGACACGATTGAATAGCTGTCCATCAGAACGGCCATACCCGTTGTACGTTCAACCTCCAAGTCGGGAAAAACAAATCAGTACTTATTGCAAATGCTGGAGTCACATGGAAATACATACCGTAAATCGAGCAAAACTTGGATTCGCCTAAATTCGTGTTAAAGAGATGGGAAGATAACAAAATCAGATGTTACTCCCTTCGGATACGGACACTCGCCCAAGGACGGCTGGTGTGCCGGCAGCCTTATCCGACATGGACTTTTGCCCTTTTAAATGACTCCGAGGACTTCTGTCCTTGTCAAGGAACTTTCTTAACGGTGGCTATCACCTTCCAGGTGAGAAGAAGAATGAAACATTTGATCCGTTCGAGACTAGGAAAATAGAACGCTAGTCCCGCTGCGTGTACAAAGAGAAATGCCAGAAATGCAAAGATCCTAATATGAATCTCGGGGGAATCGAACCTACTTTGTATGGAACAACGGCCGCAGGGCAACCGCAAGTAACAGTTGGCGGATCCGGAGATCACCCGATCTGCGTGATGGCCGAGTGCTCCATATCCGTTACAGCACCACCATCCCCACCAAACCGGAAAGGCGATATTAGGGCTGCCACCCGTGACCGTGGCCACGGTTCCACGACACCCGTGGCACGGGTTCCGTGCCCGTTCCGTTCAGGTTTTTCAACTGACCCAGGGCACGGTTACGGCACGGCTCACAAGCTGTACGGGCCGTTGAAACGGGCTGTCACGGCCGTTGCACGGGTATCTCACTTGCAGTCACTTTTATTGTCCTCTGGGGGCGATATTGTCTGGTGATTTAGTTATTGTCATTCTTGTATGCAATCCAGCCTCGCCTGAGTCACCAGTGTCGTGTCTCGCGTGGTTTAAGTAGAGTTCGACAAGCGGCTGGATTTTCCGAATGTGTGGCTGAGTTTGAATTTGCTGATGTTGATCTCGGTTTTCTTTGTTCTTCCTACCAGAAAGATAATTCTTTGGTCTGAAACTCTCGGGGACATGCATTGAACAATTGGGCCGATTTTGGGACCCCTCTCTGAATGTTTGGAATCAATTTTTCACTGTTTGGATTCACGAAGCATTCAGAAAGCCAGGGGACACTTTTTCTCGACTTGACTGAAATAGACAGTTATAATGGTGTGTCGCCGGGTTGTGGAAGCTTCTCTCTGGGCCTTACAATGTGAACGAGCGCGCGCCTGAATATCCGGGTTGTCCAAATCCATGAAAATTGAGACAACCTTGTGAGTGCACTCCCTCCTTTCAGTGCAGCTTCGCTCGTCCGATTTATAGTTCGTCATGGGAGCGAGTTTAATAATCATTTCATTACCAAAAAACTAGACCTCTTTTACATTTGAATCCCGAACTCGATTTTGCTGTCCCAATCACGGACTTTTAGATATGCCCTGGTCCGAACTTGGTATCTGTCTCTAGGATGTTTCCATTGCGGTCGCGATGATTATCCCGTTGCCCAAGGCGTTAACCAGGGCTGGGTCAATGCTACAACGAATTACACATCCAATCGGCATGCCTCTGGCGAATCCAACGGGCATGTATCCCTTCATTCATTCACGCTGTGGATCATCGGTATCCTCGATGGTCCGCCCTAACACGACCACGTCCGTTGGGAAGCCCGTTTTTCCTGGGCAGTGGAGGTGTAAGCTTGGACAAACAAACTCTCTAGTCTCAGAAACAAGGACCGCGTCTAGCGGAACAGGGTGTATATTCTATTGCAGCGATTCATGGTTGGGATATGGCTCGGCTCGGCAAATGCATTGGAACAATTATACAACAGGCCCAAGGGAAGAGAAGCGAGATCACGAAAGGGAATGAATACCAAGCTCTTTGTACCAAAACGGAGTCTTCCCCGTATATGCTCTGTTCATGTTTCTCCGAGCATAGCGTGTGAATGCACCCAGTGCTGCGGTTCTTATTGATGATTGCGATACCCTTGTAGACTTCTTCCCAGTGGTAGGGCTGGCGGTTGTGATCTGAATTCTTGTGCGGATCGTGATTTCAAGATATCAATCATATCGTTCATGCCAAGGACTTACCGGTGAACCGCATCCACCAACCTGGACAACGGAAATCTTGGGGATCAGCACACACCAAGGACACAGTCATCCGAGAAAGGCATCTTTTCCCAGGTAAAAAAAGGGGGAAGAAAACAAATAACCGGAAAACACTCTCGGCACGTCGTAGGAACCGCCCCCGAATCGAACGGGACAATTGCTTCACATATGCCGACTTGCACACAGGAAGTGAATGCATCCAGCCAGACAGCTCTTATTCAATAGTCGTGTTGGAGCGTGAATTTCCGGTCTCATTTTGACTGCCTGCTGGTCGGAGGCAAGTCGAGCCGTCACTGGCTGAAGCGAAGCAGCGACACGACTTGTACTTTATTATATTTAAATCTATTTCCACTAAACACATCTAACAAGCGATCTTATACGAGGAAACCTGAATTTTACGCCACATTGCGGTGTTCGTCGACGACACACTGCCTAAAGTAGCTCAACGATGTCGTTGCCGTTTCCGTAATTCAGATCCACCGGGCCAATTGTCTGATTATCAGTAGCTTGGAGGAACTTCTTCAACAGAACCTGCGAAACAGGCGACGGGGCTAACACCTCAATGATGTTCGTCGCCTGTTGGATCCACGCGTCCACTGGTATGAGGCTCACGGCGTTAATTCCCTGTTTGGTTGCCTGAATCCCCGCGGGCGGGAACAAAGCGATCCGTTCCGCTAGCGCCTGCACATATCCATACAGCTCGCTTTTGGTGTCGAATGCGCGATTAACCCAGCCGATTTGCGCTGCGGTGACGGCATCGATGTTATATGCGCTGAAAGAGTATTCGAAGGCGCGGCCGCGACCGATGAGGGATTGGGCGAGAATTTGTGAGCCGCCAGCGGGGTTGAAGCCGAAGGAGGTTTCGAGTTGGGAGAGCTGAACGGAGGGCGAGTTGAGGGCAAAGCGCATGTCCATGGCGAGGAGGAGTTCGTTGCCGAAGTCACGCGCTCGCTGACATTTGTGATTAGGTATAGTAGTGGCAAACAGTAAGTGAAAATACTCACTCCTTCCACTATGGCGATGGTTGCCTGTGGAAGCTGAGTAATGTTGTAAAGAATGGATACCGGGAAAGGCATTTGGGGATTTTGTGGATCGAAAAGAGGAAGAGGTGACTCTGCACAGAATAATAAGCCACGAAGAATGTTTTAGACTGGAATACGCACGATAACCCGGAAGGAAAAAGTTGATGTCCAAATGAGAGGTGAAATACTCTGCGTTGGCACTAGAAAACACCACGACGCGGACATCCGTGTCGTTCCTCTGCAGCTCCTCGATGAGATTCGCGAGGTCTGCTAGAACATGAAAATCGATGACGTTGATGGTGGAGAACGTATTGTTGATAACGGCATTCATAATACCAGCAGAGGTATTGGTCTGGACCGTTCCGAACGACGGGTATGTGGCGGCGGTCGTGTACAGTGTCAGCAGCGCGAGACTGGTAAAGCGAAGAAATTGTCGGAACATCTTTGTAGACTGTTTGAATGTTGAAGTTGCTAGTCTAAAACTCGCCCTCTTATAGTACGCTCAGGCCACCTCGAGTGACACTTTGTTTCTCGGTGATCGGTTCTCCGCGCGCGCCCGAGAATATGGTAAGAGGTTCGGTCTTTGATTACTGAGGCCGCTGTTTAGTTAAGTGGCCAAACGGAATTCCAGTCACGCGCATGGTGCTTATAACCTGTCTCGGCCGACCTTATTACTTCGCTCTGAATTATAGAGATTCTTATGGAGCCCGACATTCTGCGACAGATCACCATTCAGTATTTTATATGCATGTCCACGCACGTTCCTGGTCACGTCGATTTCCAAGATTGAGAGCCTGTTCGGATCTTCCTGAAAACTTCAGTTTTGAAAATTTTAGGAATTTACGGAGGCTGAATCAGCTGTGCCGCTGTCTCGCTTGTTGCTGGCATGATGTGGCCGGGTCTAGATCTCTATCATTTGATACAGTGCTTCCTCGTTGCCCGCCATCTGCCGACCCTCCGCCGTTTCATGCGAGGGCAATAACTTATAAGTCGAGTGTCAGCTCATCTTTCGCATTAGACGGTTCTTCGCATAAATATATTGACCCATATATTGATTCCACTTCAAGTGCGCCATTGGTCAGGTCACTTGCAAAACTAAGAAAGGGGGTCGGGAACGGAGACAACGAGCAAGGAGACATTGTCAACGACAGACACAAGGCTCGGAAGATTTCCGAGTGTTAGTGACGATTTGACAAGCGAAAATGATAACTGAATATGCTGCGGGCCAAAGTTCCTAAAATTTTGAAACTGCAGTTTTCAGGATGATCCGAACACGCTCTGAGTGGAAACTATGTGACGTTTTTCACTCATTCGCAGAACGCTTGCATCGGTTGACGCAATAAGAAATTTATGGTCCACAAACAGTTAGCAGACCTTCGAATCGCGCAAAAAAAACTCTGATCTTCCCGATACATGACCCACCTCTGGTTGAGCAGGCAGCCTAGCTGCATCTGTTATCTGATCAAAGTCGACATTGATAGCAGGCGCATCCGTAATCCTAGCGTCTTTTCTCTCTCTTCTTTTGAGGCTCTGACTCGCAAAACTATTGTTCTGGTTGGAAAATTCGTACATGAAGTCCTTGAGGAGTTTTACGACTTCCCACTGCATCGTCCGTGGAGCGTGACATGTCTGATTCGGAGCTGATTAATTCTAGGTCACTGCAATTGCTGCTTTTTGTTGTCCAAGGTCCACCCCGGGGCAAGGGAAACCCTGTGGGATCTGGGTCATGAGGTTTAGATGGCAGAGAGTGGTCCAGGGACGGGGGTGTATTTTGACTTGCTTTGTACACCGGGGCAATTCCTGCAAACCGGCGTTCGTTATTCGGACGGTGGCGCGTAATACTACCCACCTACCTACCTACCAACTCAGTCCTGGCGAATAAACTAAGTAATTTCGCTAACTATAACACCAATTTTTTTCCTGAAAATCATTTCCTCTTGCCAAGCGACTCCTTTTCGCGAGAGGAACAAATCCTCAAGATTAGGGGAGGTCAGAGTCGATTCTGGCCTCGATTCTGAAACGATTCTGAGTGCAGATTTGATGCAGAAAAAAAGGATTCTGGCTTCACCCAGCCTCAATAATCGACAATTTCGATTCTGGAGCTTCAGAATCGTAGTTCCACCTCGCTCTCATATTCAACTCTCCCATTTCTCCCTCAAGCCTCGCCGTACGTTTGCAGTGAACTTCCAGAATCACGCCAGAAAATTTACAAATAACAAATAACATTATCCTTGGTCGGTGGTCATGCAAAGGTCGTACTCGTAACGTATCGTATCGTATAGTGGTTAGTCGTATCAGAGTCATAAGGTTTCGCGGAAGGAACTAATGCGAAAACAAATCCAAGAAATTATGGGTGTGGGATGCGGGGAGGCGAGGTATCACAAAGTGAATGGAAGGCCGAAAGAGTACGGGGAAGGAATTATGTACGTAGCCGGGTCGAATGTAGGTCGAGATCCGATGCAAAATCGTAGCCAAGTCGAGTGGGTAGGATATTACAGCGCTTACTTCGCACCCTGCACCTCCGGCGCCAGGCTCTTCGCGCCCCACTGCAAACGCGTTCGTTAGCATCGTATCAATTTCTTGAGGGAGAAAGAAATGGAAACTCCTCTCTACATTCTCCTCTCCCTCGCGCAGCGCCAGAGCGCACGACGTCACGAGACGAGAGGAAGTCGGATCCAGAAAGAAAGCACGAAGCGAAATCAACACTCACAATCAACTCACTAATCCAATCCATCAATCCCTTCGGCAGCTTATCCCCCTCCGGCTCGCCCGCCTTCAGGTTATTCGCAGCCGCCTCCTCGCGCTCGGCCTCGCGCTCGGCGGCGAGCTTGGCGGTCTCGGCGGCGTCGAACGCTTTGTCGCGTTTGGCCAAAATCGCCTGTGCGCGGTCATTAGCATACGTTATTGAGAATATGGGTTAAGGGGCGGCGAATGATGGCGCGGGGAATTACCTTGATGGCTTTCTGCCGCTGACTCTCCGCCGCCTTCTCCGCCTTCTCCCGCTCGCTCGTCGCCAGCTTCGCGGCCTTGGCAAACGCCGCAGCGGCCTCCTTCTCGGCGGTCTGGCGCTCCTTCCAGGCGGCTTTCTCTGCTTCAGGACGGGCCTGTGGATTCATGGATTTGAGCGGGAGGGACGTTGCGTCGGCGTTGTTCAAGTGGCGGGCGTGCGGCGTGCATCGTCGTCAAGTCAGGAGCATTCGTTGGTAGCGCGGAAAGAGAGCGAGCAAACAAATCCGTCAGCGAAGATACAGCAGGGAAGAGAAACGCGCAACCCACCTTCGCAGCAGCCTCATCCGCCTTTGCGCGCGCGGTCTGCGCCGCGGCCTCCTCCTTGCGCCGGATGATCGAGGCGTTGGTGACAGCCTGTGTGTGGTATTGAATCTCAGATATCCATAAGCGGTACAGATGAACGACAGTGACTCGACTCGAGAGTCGGCGCTGCGAGCCACGGGAACAGCAAGGGTAGACGAGATACACGAAGGCAATACAGCGCCCGAGCACCACTCGAGCAGTACCCGTGAGGATCGAGTTAAGGACATCAAGTCTCGACCTCCTCGCACACATCGAGAACACCACCTCTCCTTGAGCCTCGGACCCAAGAATCCGGACCGAAGAAACAAAAAGGATGGTGGATAGGAAAGCGTACGCACCTTCGTCAACGACTCCCCCGCCTTCTTGATCGCATCGTCCCGCTTCTGCGCAGCAAGCTTCGTGAGATGCTCGACCTCGGCGTCGTACGCAGCCTTGGCCTTGGCGAGCGCGGCCTGCTCGTCGGTGGCGGCCTTGGCCTTGGCAGCGGCAGCTTTGGCTTCGGCCTAAACAATTCGATGATTAACGATTGTTAATTTTTGGGAGAGGATAGCGGGAGAGAATAGGGATAGTGCTGGGACGAAGGGGTATAGATGATGGACGAGGCGTAGGTGGAGGAATGGAGGGAAAAGAGAAGCGCACCTTCGCAGTCGCCGCCTCCGCCTTCTTGACGGCCTCCTCCTTCGCCTTGATCTCCTTCTCAATCGCCAGCGCGTCCTTGCTCTCCTCGGCCGCAACCGCTGCCTCGTCGGCGGCGGACTCGACTTGGCCGGCGGCGGTTATAGCGGCGGCCTCGACTGCAAGTCAAAGTTATATCAGTGTTCGTGTGTGAGAGAGCGGCGATCGTGAGGGAGAGGGAAAAAAGTAGCGCGGCCTTGCATGTGTGTGATGCCGAGGCGGGCGGAAGACCGGTTAAAAGAGCAAAGGCGAAGAGCGCTGAAGAAGGCTCCTCGCCGCTGGAGCGTCTCCCAGCTGCCTCTCGTCTCGTCCCCCGTCGATCAGCAGCGCGTTCACGTCGTCCGTGGTAGCTAGAACAAAGACGGATGGACAGAACAATGGAGACCGAGCCAACAGGGGTACAAAGACGCGGATTAGAAGGGAAGAAAGGCATATCGAGGTTCGCCGCCGCAGACGAAGGGTTAAAGACACTGGCGAGAGAGATAGAAGCTCGGTATCTTCAACCTCCCTCGCCCGCAGCAACCCGCTCGCCGGAAGAGACTCGGGCCAAAAAGAAACAGGAGCCGATGAGGATGAACGAAACGTCGCCCCAAAACCGAAGCAGGGGACGGTTCGGGGATGTGCCCGCCGCGACAAGGGAAAACAAGGATGGACGGCACGTCAGACTGCCCCTCATCGTCGCATCCCTTGTGCCTCATCTCGCGCGCCCGCTGCGTCGTCCCAGGCCGAACAAGTGAGGAAACGAAAACGAAATCCAGGCCAAAAAAAAATCTCGTCCAAAACACGGCGCTTCTCGCTCGCTCCTTCGTCCAAGCGAGCCTCATGCAAGCGGGGAACACGAGAACAAAAATTCTCCCAGAAAACAGGGGTAGAAGTGGAAGAGCCTCATCGGCGCCCCACGGGAGGTGCATAAGATGGAAAGCATCGCCGAAAAATAAGAGAAAGCGAGATGGACTGGTGAAGAGATACAAGATACGCACCATCAGCCGCAGCCTGCTGCTTCTCCATCGCAATGCGATCCGCCTCCTTCTCGGCTGCATCAGCCGCTGCCGCCGCGTCTGCCTCGCGCTTGGCGACGTCGAGATCGGGGTTGGGAAGGGTCGACATATGATGATCACTCTGTGACATATTACTCTGCTTCGTAGGTGAGCTATTGCTTGGCTTGTTCGACAATAAACGAGGCCATCGGCGACATACCAGAGGTATAATGCGAGCTAAGAGAGGTATAAGGCGAGACAAGGTATAGGGCGAGACGCGAGACGAAGGGAAGAGGTTAGAGGGGGAAAGGCGGGGAAGTGGTGGTGGTGGGAGGAAAGGAGGATCCGAGGCCGCCGCAATGGGTAATGCCCATGTGACCTCTCTGCCGATGATCGACAGCGGCACGTTCGATTGTCGGGTGATGTCATTTCCCCTGGCTTCTCGGCATGAAGTTGAGTTTTTCGCCCAGAAGAACTCGACAGGTTCGTGCGGCAGGTAGATAGGCGGGGGTTTTGAGTGTGTGATGCGAACTTCGGCACAAAAGAGGTCAAAGTCGAGCGAGTTCAACTTGGAGACGGGCGCAGTCGATCCGGCCTATTTTTATGCTTCCTCACGGCCTCTTGTTCACGTCAACGTTCGGAATCAAGCCTAAATATATCCCCGCCCACTTCCGACGAAACACCGTCCGCGGACAAAATTCAAACCAAGAAATTTCCAAACGAGTCTGCGGGGTAAGTTGAAGATATAGCTGATGAAACCGCAGCGCTGGGTGTATCCACTGCGTATAATATAAACGTCGTAGGTGTCCCGTTCGATTCGGGGACGGCTCATGGGTTCGGTTTTTGAAAGGGTTAACCCCATTTTGTGGAAGGCTCCGTTCAATTCGCGGACGGTTCATGGGCTTGGCTTTTGAGATTTCTTTTGGTTTTAAGGTTAGTTTGACATTTTATCAGCGATGTCACGAATGCATTCTCTCCCCTTTCGCCTGCCAGCGGAACGCAAGGCATCGCCCGTGGACCCGAGAAATAACTTCGCATTTTGCATATTCCGATCGGACTGGAACCTGACCAGCCATGGCGTATCCGAGGATTTACTCGGGATCCAACAAAGGCAGCAGCGGTGACACTCAAAAAATGTGGTTTTGTGGAAAGAATGAGCGGCATACCTTTAATCATTGGATCAAGCATACCTCCCGTCCGCAAATGACTGGACTGAAGAAAGGCACTCACTCCCGTTCAAATACACAAGAACCCGCAAGATTAGGGAGGCTGTTCGACGAGCGGACTTCTTAGACGAAAATTGAATGAAATAATGTATGAGGTAACACGTGGTATTCGGACCAACGTAGGAGCAGATATCAGGTGCTTGAGACTTGGAACTGAGCAGTAGGTCAGTATTCAAATAGATATTGCGCGTATTCACCTCAAACGCAGGTCAATTTTTGCCTGCGAGAAAGGTATTAACCGAGGTCGATATCCAAGTCGGTGATGAAGAGAGGGCATGGAAATACCCAAAGATGCGTTATCAGGCGTCTGGTACGCCGAGCGATATGTGTATGCGATCATAGGGCCGACTTTCGAGTGGGATCGTCGCGTTACCCTCTAGAGCGGTGTCAAGCAGAAAAGAATTCATAACTTTCGCAATTCCTATTGTAATATGATTTATACTGTACTTTTTCATTCAGTTCGGCAGTCACGCATCACGCACCCCTATGTCGATCGCGAATTTCGGTCGGGTCACGCGTCACGCAAGCCTTTGTCGAACCTCCAAGCAGTCACGCGGGTCCCAAAATCGCCAAAAAAGCTCAAAAAGGCGAAAAAAACGAAATGTTTTGTGTGAGATGTCGAAATGTTTCAAGGTGTCACGCAAAATTTTGGTGGTTGCCGAAATGTCGAATAGGTCAAATGGGTCACGCGTCACACACCCTATGTTTCTAATCCCAGGAATTGACTAAAGGCGCCACTTCTTTTGGGCCCAAATCAGTGGCGCCTTCAGTTATTTCATGATTTTTTGGCCCAAATTGGTGGCGCCTTCAGTTAATTGCATTTTTTTTTTGAAAATTTGGGCCAAATCGCTGGCGCCTTCAGTATGGCCGGCGCCTTCAGTAATTCACGCTTTGAGCTGAATCGGTGGCGCCTTCAGTATGGGCGGCGCCTTCAGTAATTTCCAACTTGGGCCTGAATTAAAAAAATCAGTTATATTCTTTAACGATCTTGCTGTTGTTAAAGAACTCAGTAAGTATATAGATACATACATTCACATCTTTAAGGATCTAACCTCTGTTAAAGAACCTTATTTCTTTAACGATTTTACCAGTCTTAAAGAATAATAAAAATTTTGAATACAAATTGAGTTGAGTAGACAGACTCATGCAAGGCTGACGGTTTGAACTCGTATCTGCAGTGCGCGCTACTGCAAATACGAGTTCAAACCATCAGCCTTGCATGAGTCTGCCCACCGTACATGCAATAAAGATTTAGTACATGACGGAACCAGCAGCGCAAAGAACCAACAGCCCAAACAAAAGAGATACGGTGTTTTTAAGAACGGCCACCGTTCATTTTGGGGCACTAGTGCCCACTCGATGTTTTTGAGAACGTCTCCGTTCCGGCGTGAGCTGAACGTCAAAGCTCCGAGGAGCTGAATCCCGGCTACTTGCTGACCCCCGAGAGCAACGACACGTTGGCTAACATCCAAGCGTGTTAAAAAAAAAGCGCATAAAAAAGGCCTGAAACAATTACAATAATCAGCATGGCGAACAGGGAGGGGAGCGTACCATCCTGTGTGTGAGGTGGAGGGAGGACATGACCTGCAGATCATGCCCTCCTTCCATCTCACACACAGGCGACCAGCTGCGTCGAACGCGACAGTCAGGTCGTGGGGCCATGGATTCCGGCGTCGAAAGGCCGGGCGGCACACGCAGGTAGCGTGGCGCAGTGGCGCTGTGTCGGAAACGGTGGTGGCGGGCGTGAGTCGAGCGGCGCAGACGGCAACATGGAAATGCCCGATGCGGTAGGGAACTACATGGCTGTAAGATACCGAATAAATGAATAGAAAAGAGAACGCACCAGTAACGCGTTCCAAAAAGACAGCCGGCGACGTCGAGCACGGTGACGTCGAGAAAAGGAACGGCGGCGTCGAGTGCGGCGGGCGTCGAGAAAAGAAACGGCGGCGTCGAGGGTCGCAACGGCAGCTCCGGGAGCGACGACGGCGAGAGACGAAGACGCGGCGCCGACGTCGGGTCGCGCCCTTGCCGCCGCTTCCACCCTCGGCCATGGTGGGTCTGAGGTGAAAGACGACGACAAGGCGCGAACGCGGAGAGGAACGGCGGCGTCGAAAAGTGCGGTGGCACCGGGTTAGACGACGGCGAGGGCCGAGGCGCGGTGCGGACGCGTTAGGTGGCGGGCACGACTCGAGTAGCAGGGGCGCGGGGTGGTGCTGTGTCGAAAGGCCGGTGGCATGCGCGTCGGGGCGCGGCGACGTCGAAAACGGCGGGGGGACGCGCAAGCAGAGCAGCGGCAGGGCGGGGTGGCGCGAAGTCGGAAACAGCGGCGACGGGCGCGTGCGTCGAGGGGCGCAGACGTGGGAGGGCGCGGCGACGTCGAAAACGGCGGTGGCACCCGTGGGTGTGGTGGCGCGGACGGCGAGGGACGAAGATGCGGACGGCGAGGGACGAAGAGCGGGCGGGGGACGCGTTGAGTGGCAGCGGCGAGGTCGAGAAGCGAGACGGCGGGGCGTACGGCACTGCACTGCTGCATGTAAGATACAAAATAAATAAATAGAAAAGGGGACGCACCGGAAATTCGTTCAGTGAATACAGCGAGTGAATAGACGGCGACGTCGAGCGTAGCGGGCGTCGAGAAAGCAACGGCGGCGTCGAGGAAAGAAACGGCGGCGTCGAGCTAGGCGAGCGTCGGGAAGAGAAACGGCGGCCAGGGTGCGGCGGGCGTCGAGGGTCGCAACGGCAGCGGTGTCGAGTGGCGCGCGGAGATGTCGAAGAGCGCGGTGGCACCGGGAGCGACGACGGCGAGAGACGACGGCAGGGACGCGTCGGCGAAGAGTGTGAACGGGGCGTGTAACACCCCCGTTGACGCGTCGAGTGGGCGGCGACGTCGGGAAGAGAGACGGCGGGGCGTACATGGTAGTTTGGAAGAAAGAGAGAAAGAAGCGTGCTGCGTGAGAGAAATAAATAACACGTGTCGGATTCCGGACCGCAGAGCCGCGGTTAACCGGAGCTAACGGTGACGTAGCTCGGTTAGCGCGGGAATCCCCTTCTGCCTCTCACACCCACCTCCTCCCTCGACGCCGGACACCACCCTGCACCCCGTCGCCATCGCCGTCGCCGTCGCCGTTACTCTCGCCGCCGCCGTTGCTCTCGCCGCCCCCGCACTTGTTCCGATGCCTGTCCCCGCCGCTTTTTCTTGGCTTTGCTTGCTACCTGTCTCTGGTCATACAGTTCTTTAAGATCCTAGCCTCTTCTAAAGAGCTTTCGTGGGCTTTTCCTGGGCTTTTCCTTTGATGCTTTGACCTGCAAATCGGGCGCCGTGTTGCGCGATGGAGAGCGACGTGTCCCCCGCACCTACCCACGCGCCCCGACTTCCGCGTCCATCGTCATTGCCGCCGCCGACTTAGCGACATAACCCCCGCACCTCACCACGCGCCCCGACTACCGCGTCCGTCGTCACCGCCGATGCCGATTTTGGTGCGTCATCGAATATTTTCAGTTTTTTCCCTTCTGAAGTGGATTTCTCAGCCGTTTCCTCGCCAATTCAGACACGGTGGGCCTCAGATCGAAGGGACGTGTCCCCCGCATCGCCCTCCACTTTGTCGACGCCCGCGTTCGCTAGCCACGTCGCCGCCGACGCCGACTTTGGTGCGTCATCCTCAATTTTCGGATTTTTCCTTCTGACGCGGATTTCTCAGCCGTCTCCTCGCCGCTTCGGACGAGATGGGCCTCAAATCCACGGTACGTGTCCCCCGCAGCACCCTCTGCTTCGTCGACACCCGCACTCACCTTTCCCGCCGCCGTCACCGCCGACTTTGGTGCGTCTCCCGCTATTTCTAAATATTCTCTTTCTGAAGCTCGTTTCTTAGCCGTCTCCTTGCCGATTCAACTGGGGTTGACCTCAAATCGAAGGGAAGTCTCCCCTACGTCAGCCTCCGCTTCGTCGACGCCCGCGCTCTTCATCAACACATACTTTGATTTTTTTTTTGCTCTGACGACGATTTCTCGGCTGTTTCCCAACGTATTCGCGCGCCACCGGGCCCAAATCGACGGGACGTCTCCCCCGCAGCACCCTCCACCTCGTCGACGCCCGCGCTCTCCTTCTCCGCCGCCATTGCCGCCGACTTTGGTACGTTCGTCAATATTTCTACATTTTAACCTTCTGAAGCTAATTGCTCAGTCATTTTCTCGTCGATTCACCTGGGGTGCTTCTCAAATCCACGGGACGTGTCCCCCGCAGCACCCACTTCCTCGTCGACGGCCGCGCTCGCCGTCCCCACCGGCGTCGCCGTCGACTGAGGTGTGTTATTATAATATCCGCTGATTTTTTTCTTTCTGAAGCCAATTTCTCAGCTCTTTTCTTAATTATTCAGCCACGGTGGTCCTCAAATGGAAGGGACATGTACCCTGCATCGCCCTCTGCTTCGTCAACGCCCGCGCTCGTCGTCCCGCCGCTGCCCCTGCCGACTTTGGTGCGTTCTCCGAAATTATTCAAAATTTCACTTTCTGAAGCTTGTTTCTCAGCCGTTTCCTTGCGGATTGAGCTGGGGTTGGCCTCAAATGAACAGGATGTACCCCCCCGCAGCATCCTCTGCCTTGTCGCCGCCCGCGCTCACTGTCCCCGCCGCCGTCGGCACCGATCTTGGTGCGTCCTAGGGTTACTAGGGGTCTGTAGGGTCGTAGGGGCTAACCCTAGATTAGGGTTCCATTCACCAAAGCCAGTGGGAAGCCAGATAGGTTACCCATCTGGCTTTCAATACCATACTGGACAGTAATGGGCGTCCTGGACGCCCATCACTACAGGGAGAGCAGAAGTCACATGCCTGTCGTAATATAAATTTATATCCCAGTCAATACTATTCTATATAGTGATAGTGATGGGCATCCAGGACGCCCGTCACTGGAGGGAGGACAAAAGTTGTATACCATTGTCAATGCAAATTCATATGTTGGTCAATACCACTCTATACAGTGATGGCTGTCCCGGACGCCCATTACTAGAGAGAGAACAAAAACCGTACACTATAGTGTTAATACAAATTTATATCCCAGTCAATACTATGCTATACAGTGATGGCCGTCCCGGACGCCCATCACTGGAGGGAGAACAAAAACCATATACTAGGTTTAATACAAATGTGTATTCCAGTCAATACAATACAAATTTATATCCCAGTCAATACTATGCTATATACAGCGATGGTCGTCCCGGACGCCCATCACTGGAGGGAGAACAAAAACCATATACTAGGTTTAATACAAATTTATATTCCAGTCAATACGATACAAATTTATATCTCAGTCAACACGATACAAATTTATATCCCAGTCAATACTACGCTATACAGTAATGGTCGTCCCGGACGCCCATCACTGGAGGGAGAACAAAAACCATATACTAGGTTTAATACAAATGTGTATTCCAGTCAATACGATACAAATTTATAGCTCAGTCAACACAATACAAATTTATATCCCAGTCAATACTATGCTATACAGCGATGGTCGTCCCGGACGCCCATCACTGGAGGGAGAACAAAAACCATATACTAGGTTTAATACAAATTTATATTCCAGTCAATACGATACAAATTTATATCTCAGTCAACACAATACAAATTCATATCACCCTAGTCTCAGTCAATACTACGCTATACAGTAATGGCCGTCCTGGACGCCCATCACTGGAGGGAGAACAAAAACCGTATACTAGTGTCAATGCAAATTTATATTCTAGTCAATACCACTCTATATAGTGATGGCTGTCCTGACGCCCATTACTGGAGAGAGAACAAAAACTGTACACTATAGTGTCAATACAAATTCATATCCCAGTCAATACTATGCTATACAGTGATGGCCGTCCCGGACGCCCATCACTAGAGGGAGAACAAAAACCATATACTAGGTTTAATACAAATGTGTATTCCAGTCAATACAATACAAATTTATATCCCAGTCAATACTATGTTATATAGTGATGGCCGTCCCAGACGCCCATCACGGGAGGGAGAACAAAAACCATATACTAGTTTCAATACAAATTTATACAGATGGCCCGGAGTTCTGAACTCTGAGCAGATTTGGTGGCAGTGCAAGGGAGATTCCGAACAGTGGCAGTGTCTGCCATGCCTTCCGAGGGGAATGCCACTGTTCCGAGGGAGATGCCACTGTTCCGAGTGATTTGTGGCTGTGCAATCCATCTTTCTGAGATATCTTAGCAGGTATTGTCTCAATAGACTTGGGGTGAGTCAGTACCAGAGGTTATCAGACCCTACAAAGACAGTAGTAACTATATCGAGGCAGTCTGACCAGAAAGGGCATGCCCATATTAGGAAGTCAATTGATATCTCAGCAACCACTGCACCGATTGAGTGATTCAAGTGGTGTAGGTATCAGCAACCCAGTACGATGCATTTGGAAATACACTCTGCCCAAAAAAGGATATACCATATTAGGCAGTCAATTGATATCTTAACAACCACTGCACCGATCAAGGTGATTCAAGTGGTAGATTACCCAAATAGGTAATCCAGTGATGCCTCAGTGGAAAATTCTGAAAATATTCCTGGACATAGATCTGACCTCTAGGACCAACTTTCATTAATAAAACTTTGTGATTGGATCAACGGTTGGCTTGTAAAACGCAAAATACTCGACCGGAGCCGGCGATAAATAACCTTGAAAATCAGAAAAATCTGAAAAAATTCAGAGACCTAGATCTGACCATTACAATCACTTTCTACATACAAACTTGGTTGATCCCATCAGTCCTTCCCGTGGAAAATGCCCTTTTTTGGCTTTCAGGCAGTAAATAGCTGATATCTCAGCAACCGCTGGGCCGTTTCTCTTGAGTCCGGAACCGTTAGAAAGCTGCTGAAGAGCTCTACACAATAAACCCTACCCTAGGGTTAGGGTTACACTATCTCTAACTATATGCGCCGTGATTTTATATGAAGGATGCAAACCCAAATAAGGAAATTGATCAAAATACACTAAAACCCTGTGAAACCATTGGCTAGGTGCTTCCTAGTCATCATGTCGCTCAATCTAGGCAATAGTGAGTCGGTTTTTGGATAAATGTATGTAATTACTGTATAAAGCCATGCTCTCTTCTCCCATCTAGGTTTGGTTTCTTCTTTTCACCCAACTCCTAATCGTTTAGTCTATTTTGTTTATAGGGTTATTTCAGCCTTACACTCTGGTTTCCTTGGGGTTTACAGAAGGTAACACCGCTGACATCAAACACACAGACCATCATTTTCTAAAAAGGTTAGCAAGAATTGACTCATCTGTCATTGCAGTTGTTTTTGCCTCCTCCAGGCTCATTTTTGTTCGTGTTGCTGTTATTAGGTTAGATCTGGGTTGTCACATCAGTCACGTCACGGAGTTCTGCTGCGGCGCAAAAACACAGCCACCTCCTCATGCCATGTTGATGTAGGTTTTTCTTTGTGAGCATAGTATGCTGCAGCAGTGCCACTATACACCATATGGTGCTGTATTACAAATGTATTCCAACTGCACTGTCTCATCATTTATCAGGAACCAAGTGTATTGTCTCCATGTCTAGTGTTTAATCAAGTTTTGCACTGGTCTCAGTAGGATAGTTAAGCTGTTTGAAGTTTTCATTCTGGTCTTTTTGGTCTGCTACATGTTTCGATTGTTTTGGGTTGTTCAGGAGTTGTCACATCAGTCACATCACTAAATTCTGCCGCGGGGCAAAAACACAGCCACCTCCTCCCTGTCACTCTAGGGGCGGTGTAAGTTTTTCTCTGTGAATGCTGTTAGGCTTGCTAATATATGGTAGGATTAAGTTCATCTCACAAGCTCATTCATTGAACTGCTATGTAGCTGACAAATCATCCAGTAGCACTTTTTGAACTTAGAGAGTCAGTCCAGTGCTAAGGTAAAGGTGGTGTGCGAGATATGCACTGACTTGAGATGTAAGCTGGGCTGTACCCTAAGAGGGCCAAGCCAGTTTCATCAGGACTGCTCAGGCAGTGGCAAGCTGAACTCTTTCACATCACGAAGGACAAATTTTTCCCTTCCTTCGAGCAATTTCTGGAGGTTTTCAAAACCAAGATTGGACTAACTTGACTCCAAGTCCCAGGGGGTTAAAGAAGATCGAGAAAGGCACGTACCACTCTATAGCTAGAGGCCTTAAGAAATGACTTATATTTTCGTGTAACAGATGTCAAATGTAGTGGTTGCTCCCAGATGCAAGATATGCGCGACAATGGTGTGGTCAGTTCAATCAATGAAGCCCACAACTGACTCTGTTCAAAGCGGCCACTTTGATTGAATTTATGAACTATCATATCAATAGTTTGCCCACTCCAGTCCAGGATGTGTTTTCACATTTCGAGATCATCATAATAGACTCACGAATTAATCATATCACATATATCATATTGAGCATAAAGTCAGCATACATCATAATTGTGCAAGGATGGTACATCGAAGGCCATTACAATTAATGAGATCTGAGAGTTGGTGTGCCACACACGATTAGCCACAAAATGTTGAGCCCAACATGAGGAACAGGTGAAGGAGAGCCCCCAATAACTCGCCTGTATGACGAACAGTTGTAGTCGACAACCGTAAAAGATCCGACCGGAATTTTGCTGTGAAAAACGGGTAAAAGTTGATCAAGTCAAGCCAAATCCCGTTTGAAATCCCAGAATTTGAGAAAATACTCAAGCAACAACCTGGTGCACTCACTGGGATCATCGTACGCAAGAATAGACTTGCCCAGGTCTACTTTCTGCTGTTTCTTCGGCGACTTGTTCGCACTGAACATATGCTGAGGCACGGACTTCACTCCATTTCTTGATCCGGCGTCCCCGTTTTCTGGGTAGAACAGGTATTCATTTGAAACAGGTTCGTTCAGAACTGGGATCACTCATGAGATAGATACAGTACTCAGAATTCATTGTCTGAAATGTTTCGGCTTTGCCTTCGATCTGGCTATACATTACGGATTCGCCAAAACATAAACACAGGATAGATTCCCAGCGTTCCCAGTCCTGGTTGTGGAGTACTCCAGAAAACCATTTGCGCATTGATTCCGATTTGACTCCGACGTGCTTCGGGACGGTGATCTGTGACTCCTGGGAACACACAGCAGACACACAAACAGCCATCCTGTTCCCGAATCCCAGCATATAGCCTTGAATTTTGAGAACTCCTCATAGAAGGATGGACAGAGAGCTCAGGCGGATTGACAAACTCGAATGCAAACAACATAGCACCCATTGAGTTTCTGATCGACATCATTTAATACCACAACACCCAGTCGATGCATCAGACGTACGTAGCCAACATTTTCGGGTTTTGATCAGCCCAGGAACTGAATTTTATCTGGCCACCAGTGGAATAGTCTATCTCATCAAGAGACATCCTGTTATATACAAATGCAGGGAGTACGCATCGCATATCACTGAAGCAGAAAGGTAAATGTCCCTTTGACACTGCCAATAAACGTTAAATACTAATGGAAGCGGATGAAGACCTTTGTAATGCTTTGCGAGAGCTGGATCCTGAAGATTCACATCAGAGACCTCGCACGAGCATTAGGGTCGCTGTGAATATGTTGATCAGACATTTACGCACACAATAAAACCACGCACAAATATGTCTTGTAGGACTCAATGTCCTGTAGAAAGGTTTGCTTGGAATCAGAGCGAGCGTCTTCAGCTCCAGCTTCATCCTCGTCGTCATCAATATGCTTGTCATCATCGGATCGCCCGAGCATCTGGGCGATGGTCAGAGACATCTCTCTTGATTTATGTTTGTCTGCAAGACAACGAGAGACACCACTAAGCGGTCACGAATCAGTCAATCAACAGTCAGAGTGACTAAATGACGAATATATACGAACGTAGGTGTAGGGAAACTCTCTGGAGCACCAGCAGATCTCGGACCACTACGTAGCATGAGTACAAATAACGACAGGAATCAGACATATATAACCTTTGTCTTGGGCGCTCGGTAGACAGTTTCACCTGATCGGAAGTATGCGAGTTAACCGAACTGATCACGTTCAAAATGATGAATACACAAAACAATCTCTAAGATTCAAACTCACCTTTCACGCACACCGTCCACCGTTTCGAGTAAGTCCATGACGGACGGAGGTTCCCAATCAGGTGAAATTTGCCTGAGCCCAGAACTAGCGTCCTCCCTTCGTAAATCACCAACATCAGCAAAACATCAGCAACACGCCTCAACTACGGTGATGTCTGGCAATACCTAATTTTCGCTGTGGCAGAGGCTTTAAGCCCCCATGTGATCTGGACATTATCATGTTTGACCCGAGTTTTCTGAACAGAGCGTCCAGGAAAACCAGCAGCCACGCCACCTTGAGACGAGAGTGTTGCCATCCATTCAGACTGTCACCAACAGTTGAACAGGTAAGCTGTGAGCCCGAAGTCGAAATGATACACTCACGTTGGGGCCTTTCCATCGACTGTGAATGGAGTCGTTCTAACCGCAACCACCAATGAATCAAAGACCCATCACCACAAACAAAGAAACGTACCTCCATTCCGGAGGTATACTTGCCAACAATTCCGCGTCAGTCTTACCCGCACTGACTGAGTCCTCGTTCACAGGAGGATCTTTCCCTCGCTAGACTTGGACACGGAACTATTTCCCGTCTGCGAAATGCTCATCAAATGAAACCACACACATACCTCCTGGTAAGTAGTGAAGGGGGCCAAGCTCTGGGACCAGACAGTACGTCAGTAGCCTCGTGGAAACTCAGGGATATCATACTCCGATTTGAGACCAGCAGGCGGCTTAAACATACTTCTTAACCGAGTCAGACATGAGTGTAAGGTGAGCAAGCGAACATGTACCTGTCGTCTTGTGCAATGGCTTCCATATCTCTGTAATCCATCCACAACATGAGTAACCATACAAACAAAATCCATGAGTGACATACTCTTCGGAGGATGATTTTACTTCAACGACTTGAGGAATTCGCCTTCAGAGCACGTCAGACACAAGCAGATCACAAGCCTGAAACAAATAGAACTACTTCTTCTGTTTGTATGCAGGCACACTAGAGGCCAAGTCCTCCTTGTTGTTAGCAGGTGCATAACTACTCAAAATATTTAGCATGTTTCAAGAGAAAGAAGAGGAGATAATCACTTCTTCCTCTTTGCGGCAGTCTTCGCGGCGGATGAAGAGAAGAGTTTACCGCTACGTGTCACCAAAGGCCACCAAAGGCGAACTTGGATAAACAGCGTCAGTGACATAACCAATAGAGCACTTCTATAACTTTCGCACGACTCTTCTGCTTCATTGTCCACCAACACCTGAAGAGACTTTGTCGGAGATTTGAGCTTCGAACTGGATGGACACTGATCAAACCTGTATTTAATACTTACAGGACGTATACGCACCCTTGCAACTGAGATCGAGACTGTTTAGACGCTGTTCTGGGGACACGAACTTTAGCAACAGGTATGTGCGTCAGACAAGCGATGCCTACCTCACTGCCTTGAGCATCGTTGGTTGTCGCAAGAGGTAAGATAATTGACGCGCAGCCGGAGTTGCAACAATTCTTAAATACAGCTGCAATACTCCCGGATCGAAAATATCCGAGATCAGATCTAACCGGAACAACGGTGCGAGAACTCGTGTGGCACTGAGTCACTTGGGGGGAGCAGGCCGTTGCTGCGCGCGGCAGAAACGAGTCCTGATTTGAATATTTGATGTATGTTAATAATAATTCAAGCTCAATGACAACCAGAAAAAGCTCACACTTTCTTCGAGTCGGGATCGATGCTTCAGCCAAGATCACAAAGTTTTTGAGACTCAGCAGCATGCCGAATGTGCCGAATCAATACAGCTGTCACACGGCTGGTCGGCATTGTTCGGCTTGGGGTTATATGTTGATTGAGCAACCACCAGAGTGAATCAATTGTTTTTGAGTCGACAAATACTGTGTTAAACACCATAAAGACCGATTTCAGACAGAGCTGATGCAGGAGGAGCCTTGTTGGGGGCCAATAAGTTCAGTTAGTGGATTTTCAATACCACTGTTCATCTAATTACACACTTACAAGACGGGCTGTCGCTCCGCTCCGGCTATTGATGTTGCATTGTCACCTCTTTATAAAATTACATACACCTGTCCGTCCGTCTGAAGATTTTCAAGTTCTGCTAAAATCTTCGCTGATTTTTCTTCCGCGACATCAGCTGCCGTGGGCTTATTGCTACCGGCCTGTGAGCATTTGAGCATGCCCAAGCAGCTCCCGGGAAGCCGCAATGCGTCTGGTTTCGTCACCTCTCCAACGAACTCGGACAGACACTGCCCCGGCCCCAAATCTGACTATAATGGCGGCGGAAACGCGCCGATATTTGTGTCGAGACTTTTGGTGCCTCAGATTCTACTTCTTTAGATGAACCGGTGGGCCTCGCCGTTCACCGCGCTCTCGTTCATATCATAATGTCAATCCTTCGAGTGCTTTAGTTCATCGAGAAAGGCCTAACATGGCTGGCCTCCAATTCAGGGGTGAATACCGAAATGTAGCATCGACTCACACCGTCCACCGTTATTACCCTTGAGTCTCGCGCGCTTCGGTGACCATGTTTCAGGAGGCTCGCAGTGTCAACTGGAAGATAGTAACATTCTGCTCGTGGTCTGTTGAATGCAGACAGCAGTCATGTCAATGTAGAATGTCACGTCTCGCGGTCGGGCCGCCCTGCTACTTGTTGATTGCTTACAAGACACTCACAGTCCGAGCTTGAAGGCAACAATGGCTTGAGGTCAACAAAAATCAGCTCACGTTGAAGATTCGTAGCTCACATTCTTGATTGTGTTTCAGGGGCTACAGTGTTCGACTTTATTCAAACGCCATTTCCGTGGTTTTTTCGCCCTGAACTCCCGGCCCACCAAGACTCGATATTTGCGCGGGTACGTTAACCATTGGATTTCCTTTGTTTCTCACCATTGTTACTTCGTTCACCTGTCAAAGGACACTCCACATGTGCATCTTAGATCATTGTATCCATGTAACCCCTCTTGTCCTCTAACAGATACCCAGTTCCATCTGACGAGCAGTTCGATCTCAAGATGCCCAGTTGGCCGCGACTTCAGTCTTCTCATTCCGTTTTTTATATCTCGCGATACCACCGCTCGTCTTCTCGGGTTTGATTACGTCCCAAATCGACCTCGTGTGTTTTTCTTGACCCCTTGCGCGTCGCACTGGCTTGTATACGGCACGTCTTCGAACTTGTTAATATTGATAGACGATGAGCAGAGTTACGCCCGCCACCATGCTGAGAAATTTTGGCAGTTATAATTGTGGGCCTCCTCGTCGTCGACAGCCTCCTCGTCTTCGGCAGGCTGCTCGTCGTCGTCAGCCTCCCTAACATAGCTGAAGCAACTATAAGAATGGGTGCTGAAGAAGAATAAAAAGAAATGATGAAAGATGTATAGCACTCGCTGGGAACCCAAACAATCTCATGACAAGCTAAGTCTGTGCGTGAGAGGTCACCAAGACACGAGTCCCTTTCCGAAAGCTCGGGAGAGATGTTAAGTCCAGGACGACTATATTAAAAACATAAATTGGCAAAAGTGATTCGGGGTGAAAATATGACTTGAGGCGGAATCGAACCGCTGTCGACTGAGAGGAGAAAGCCGGCGTATCAACTAGATCAGTCGACCGTCCACGGCACCAAGTCAGTTAAACCGCCTAGAAAAAGGAACAAGCACGTTTGTCAAAATCCTGTAAGGAACAGTAAAAACGGGAAAACAGGATATGGAAAATGACCTGGGACGGAATCAAACCGCCGTCAAGTGGAAAGTATTAGATGACTCTACTACGATGCCAGTTTAGCCGACCACGGCGTCAAGTCGATAAATGCTCTCAAAGAAGAGGGGTGTAGGACATAATCATAATTGGACTCTAAAGGAATGAGGATTTAGATAAGGAAATATCCATGTTGGCAGTCCCAGAGTGGGTATAAATAAAGGAGCGAAATAGGAGTTGGTCGAGGGCAACTGAAATTTCGGCAACTATATTGTGGGTTATGTGCAACACATACTGTCTTCTCACTTGTTTCCCACCCAGTTTCGCCTGCTTCTCCCTCACATGCTTCTTTCTGGGCTGCACACCAAACATGAGAGTTTGAGAGCAAATGGACCCCAAGCCTTGAAAACTCGGTGCCCATTTGTGTCACAGTTCCCACTACTAGAACACAGTCAGTGAAAATAAACTTTTAATCAACACACTTCATCGCCTGGAACCCGCAGGTCGTGGAATGAATTCAGAAAGTCAGGTGGTCTTGAGAACAATAAGTCTACTAACCCTGCAATGACTTCGAGGCGTCAAGCAACATACTGGAAAGCGCAAGAGTGCGGTTTGTCTGACCGCTGATCATCGGTAGCCCGGTAGAGATCGCCCATGGGAGTTCCCTCATAGGACATGATAACTCCAATTTCACCCTCTCTGTTACAAGGTCCTTGCACTTCGTGGAGGGGGACTTGTGTTCATATTGTGTTTGAGATATGTTGCCTAGGTGTCATTCCAGGCCGAAACCAGGTGCGCTTTCTTGCATGCAGATACTGCGCTGTACTCAGCTTCACTTATTTTTTCTCTAATTCTCTTTTCTACGACTGCTGGCACGCCTGTGTCACCATTCCCCCTTCCTCGCAGCGGCTGCCAGCCCAAGTGCGGCAAGGGGAGGTGACCTGAGCTTAGGTAAGATCATGTTTTGCGCCGTGTTATGTAAGCCAGAGACGGATTCTGACACCAGAAGTTATTACCTTTGTTCATGTTCCCATTTGGTAGCACATTGCAGCTCACCTATAAGAGCGGTGTTCAGCCTTCACTGCTATCGCTAACCCCTAACTAAAAACATTGAACACGCCAACGCAACGCCTGAGTCTTGTTTTCTCAAGAATCTCAATCAACCAAGTAGTATGACCTCCCACCCCAGTGACCCACTCCTTCTCGCAGGAAAAACTATACGCTAGACAACGACGCTGGCTCGCATTCGAATCCGCATACCAGAAGTTGATGGCATCGACTGGAACCTGTCAACCAGTTGTCGGCCCCGACACAACACCTTTATTCCCTATGCTACATGGTTCTGCGAATTGGTTAAGTTTAGGCTGTCACTGCTCGAGAGCAGAACTAATCGCACCCTTCAAGCCACTGTGCTCGCAGTCATTGTATCTTTACCACCCAAGTGATATTGACCCACTATCTCATCTCCACGTCGGTCTATACATTAGCCTTTCTCGCCTCTACTACATATGTGCTGTGGACCATGTGTTTCACTAGCTAGCACTAACACGTACTGTGGTGATCGTACCTTCCACCTTGGAAGGGTACGTCGTTCTGGATTCATACGCGGCCTTGTTTTGGTCCCAGTGCCTGCTCTATATCCCTCACAAAAACGAGGGCATAGCATGTATTCACAATAGCTGCACATATTCTGGCATTTCTCCCAAGGAAGTCTACAATCACTAACACTATTTCAAGCCCACCGAAGCAACCATTCGGCTTTGCGGGCGATCGTCAAGTTACCCGAGTGAATGTAGACCTGAATTCCGTTGTCCCGAAGTGCCTGCGACTTCCTCGTGGACCACGGATCCAGGGTTGCGTCCGCCGAGAGAATTCCTAACTCCGCCGTCTTGAATGTCGTGTTGCCCGCTCGTCCTCTAGACTCCGCCATCTGGAGGAACTGGCTATAGAATGTCACGTCTTCGAGTCTGCTAAACACCCCGATCTTGCTGACCTGCGTCAACGTCGCAACCGCCGGAGCTGTGTCTGACAATGTCAACATGTCGAGGCAGCTGCGGACCGTTCGCGAATATGCCGAGATTTCGAGTTGGCTGGAGATGAACACTCCCAGATCGGTGAAGGTGGGATATTTCTTCAGCACGGCAGTCACCCATTCCGCGTCGAAACGGCCTTCGATGCAGAAGTGATGCGGGCGGCATCGCGACCGTGCCAAAAAAGCGTCCAGATCGATGTGCGTCGTGGACCGCGTCCGCAACGCTATGGCCTCGAGTCCGGGGGCGATGAGATAGTCCAAACAGGCCGAATCGTTTATGTACAGCTTTCGTAACTGCGCCATTTCGATAGGCTGCGGGTGGCTAGGCGGCGACCCCCCTTCATCGAATGCACGCAGGATCTGCGCCTCGCAGAGGTTCGGCAGCAGACGCAGCATTTCGGCGTGCATAGTCCAAGGGGCGTCGAAGCAATACCGTGTTAAATTGTGGATTCGGGGAAGGCGCGTTGGAACGAAGCCGCTAAAGCAACGAACGGCGACTTCGGTGAGGTAAATTGTCCTCGCCAATACCTCCAGCTGTCCTGGCCCAGAACGCACACCAGCGCTGTCTTCCCACCTCAAGCGTGCGCATTTCAGCGAACGCAGATCCCATCCCGTCATTGCGTCAATAAGTTCCGCCGTCATACACATGTCCAGTCGCTCCCATTTATTACAGTGGGTCGCCAGGGCAGCCAACGTGTCCCACTGATAGTTGTCGTCGTCCGTTCCACTCGCAACGAACCTGATCCATAGAGAACTCGCTCGCTCCGCTTGGTGCTCCACCAGTTCTGAAGGATAGCGCTCCTTGACAGTGAAGTCGACATTGATATTCGACCACAGCGGACGATGTCTCAGCGCCGCAACTCTCCATGTACTGCACACGTGGGACAAGCTCCACGGGCCGTCGTCGATCGCCAGCACCGCGTCCTGTGATATTGTCGTCCATTCGAAGATGACGTTGAGAACCTCCGCAGGAAGTCTTCTCACCGGCGAAAGTACTGCTTTGTGTGCGCTGTGGTACCCCAATAACGTTTCCTGCTCCCGCTCCACTTCCGCCAGGCGCCTTCTGAGCCCAACGATCTCCACATCCAGGCTGGTCAGCCGTGCGCTCGTCCTGTCCGTTATCGATTCTACGTAGGCCGCCTCGACGTCCAAAGGCGGCTCATTGCTGTGCAAAAGTCCTCCTACCCGCGCCAGAGTGTTGCAATCCACTGTGAACTGGATCGCAGTGTCGGCAGTTCGCATCCATGGCCCATCGCATGTCGGACACCGAGCCGTCATGATGTCGAGGTGTGAAAAGAAGCTCGTCACGCGTCACGCGCACCGCCTCGCAAATGCTCGACACACCGGCAAAAGCAAATATTCCCTGAACATGTCGCTTAAAATAATAGTTTCAGCTTCAACATAAATGGGGCTGAAAAGGTTGTCGAAATCGACAAGTTCAGCTGCAAATTTTCCCCTGTTAGAAAGTGAGGCCCAAAATGATGGAATGAGCAACAGATTCAGCTTGTGCGAAAATAGCAACTTAGGCATTGCTGGAACCGTAGCTGAAAGGGTCAGTTTCAGCTGCACTTTCGGCCATGTTGAAACAATAAGACTCAGCAAGACGGAAATGGAGGCTGAAAACAATAGTTTCGGGTCTCGTTCCGACAAAGCCGAATCGACGGCCGAATGTTATTATTTCGGTCAGGGACGAAAGTGGGGCTGAAACTACAACTTTCAGCTTAGCTGAAAGTGTGCGGCAGGGTTTTCAGCTGAGCCGAAACCAAGGCTTCAGGCTGTGCTTTCAGCGCGGGCCTAAACACTAGGATTCGGACATCATTTCGGCTGTCCCAAATGAGGCGCCGAAACTATTGTTTTCAGCTTCCATTTCCGTGTTGCTAAGTCTTATTTTTTCGACCTGGCTGAAATTGATCTTTTCAGCTCCAGTTCCAGCAATCCCTAAATTGTTATTTTCGCATAAGCTGGATCTGTTGTTGATTCCACCAGTTTGGGCAGCACTTTCAAGCATGGAAAATTTGCAGCTGAATTCATCGATTTCGATGTTCTTTTCGGCCCCATTCAAGTCGAAGCTTAAACTATTAGTTTCGACAACACGTTCCGCTGAGAGGAATATTTATTTTCGCCAGTGTGCGAGCCCCTTTTTTCTTCAGCCCCTAACTGCGGTAACCATAAAATCCAATACATCTACTTACTCCATCCCATCCCTTTGACATGCCAATGAAGGCACGTCTCGAAATGAACCTTCAATAACTCGCGTAACACGGGCTCCTCTGTCAGGTCGTAACGTGTTCTGTCTTCCTCGCGCTCTTTCTCGTCCCTCTCGCGATCTGCGCGGCGCTCCTCGGACTCTGACTGTCCGACTGGTGGACGTGGAAAATTAGGCTCGCGGGCTGCAGCGAGCAGCCACTCTCCGTCAACATCGCAGCCTCTCCGCTCAAAACGGAATATCTTCCCGTACCACTTTCCCCCCCTCCTCCACGGGCCAAATACCGAAACGGTAATCATCGAAGAAGGCGTGGCAACGTGCATCCATAAGAAGGGTATTCACCAGCAAATCTCGCTCATGAAGACGATGTTTTTTCACAAGCCGGAGTCCCTCCCCACTGAACATGTCTGTGATCTGCAAATATATATAGCCTTTCTTGCCGTCTTCATAGACTCACTCACGTGTGCGTCGGTGCTGTATGCCAAAGGGATACACATGGGCGCTTTCCAGTGCGACCCAGTCCTTCCCTCGCGGATTGTCGCGGTCAAGTGCTGGTCGCCCACTTACACGACAGCGCCCGTCCGCCTCTCGACGACTGTGTCTGTGACTTTCAATCTTGAATGCAATGAGCGGTTGAAGAGCGTCTAGTATGTAATAGGAGCCCGCACCCTCCCTGGTGTGGATTTACCACTAATTACGCTGCCTGGCGCAGTGACGGTGCGCGCATTGAGGGGCCAAATCCTCATGGTGGGTGTTTCGCTTAGTAGGCGGCCGTAGTGCTTTGTTTGGCGCTTAAACCACATATAATGCCCGCTTGGCACGACTCCCTCGTCAAGTGGATTCAAGATAACCCTTTCGCCCAGTTTCAAAGTGTCATTTACGGCGGCTTCGAAATTCGCTCCCTGGCCCCCATCGCGAGGGTGGAAGAATTTTCCTCTTGCTTCAACAAGAGCCCATCCATTTATCTCCCCTGTGATCTCAACACTCAATGTCAGTGTACGAAGGACTCGCAGTGCTCACTTTTCATGGTAGGATCCAGCAGAAGGTCCACAAATTGGTACAGTTCCCGCACCTGCAGTCGGCCGAAAGTCGCGATTCCTAGTCATCCCAAATCAGTGCCGGACGCAAGGTTCAGAGCCACTGACCTGCAACAACCCTTGGGCTATCCTTCACCAGCTTACTGCTCCAGATATGGACATCGCGGCCGAGGCTGTTTGGATAACATCGTTGGTCGATTTGGTCGACGTTTCGGAATTCATTTGCGTCCCAACCAGGGTGATCAGTACTGAAAAACCACTCGTCCATGTCGTAGGTTATAGCAAGTAGTAGGGGAGTTAAGGGGCGATCGATATGTCCTGCTGCCCAAACTTAGCGAGTTTCAACTCCGACCCGGAGGTTTTCGTGGGTGTCGGGTGAACGGTGATGATGGGGAAGCGGCTTGAACCGTTCTCCCTGAACTGTTCACGCGCAGCCCCACACGCGGTGCAGCGACGAAATCTGGCACCAGTGCGCGAGCACATTACCTTGGGTGGTTTGATGTTTACTCTGGTTGGGTTTCAAGTTCACTGCCTCAAAATGATGGTTATGGCTCGGCTCGGTGTATGGAAGTGCAAAAGCGCTAGGCAACGCCCATCAGTAATATACGCGGCAGTGGAAACGGCAGTGATCGGCACTGTCCGGCAGTGGATCCTGCGGATCCTCCAGTGGAATCCACTGGCAATCCGTTCGCCAGGCGATATCCACTGGGCGCCACCGTGTGCTAGTGATATTCGATGGGCCCTAGTGCCAGACACATAATCAAATGATCAACTGCCAAAATGTACTCAATGCCACTGGTTGCAGTGGAACTCAGTACAGTCCACTGGTTCTTCCTCCGGGACGATCTCCACTGCATAACAGTGGATCCCGCCGGACCTCATTGGATCCCACTACATTTCACTGGCTCTTGTTCGAAATCTTTTTCCAGTGCGTACCACTGGATTGCAATGGACCCCACTGCGTTGCCCCGGCCAAATTGGCCGAATTAGAATTTATTTCTTCCTGATCAGTAATGAGATCGGTAGCCTTTTGGAGTAGTTTTTGCACGACGGGGCCGTGTTTGAAGCGCGGTCTACAGCCGCGTGACTTCTTTTGGGACGCAATCCTCGTTCCCTCAACTTCCCGCGAGCGTGATATACGGAAGGAAACGCGTCAGTGTGGGACTTTCAATCTCAAAAGTGAATGATGTATGGCCCTTTACCCCTCTTTACAGGCTTCGGCATCTCCAAATGGTTGTTCAGGCACACCAATTCGGCGCGTTGGGACCGGGAGCCCCGCAAATACATTCCAAGACGACACAACCTGGAAAGCATTAGTTCTCATCCGCCATTATAGCATCCTCTTTGTCCTTTTATTGTGCTCTGAGCATATGTTCAACTTTCTAACTCAGTTAACGGCGAAGGTTTGGCCGACATGTATAAAAGTTTGAAATATTGAAACTGTTGTCTATGAATGCTATTTTGAACCTCCCTCAACATAGTGGTCATACTGGCAAAAGTTCGCTATTCTGTGCCCAGAAATCATCGGACAATTCCCGCTGCCGCTGAATGACCTTGTCAACTCTTTCGGCAAAAATCATCATCAGAACGTGCACGAAAAAATCGTAGTTCACGTCCGACATGTTCAAAGATCTACCCGAGCCTTATGCACATGAAACACGCCCACCGACCTACAGTGGACTCCAGCAATGGCCAGTGGAGTCTGGTGGAGGTCAGTGGATGCGCAGAGCACGAAGGTCCACCGAAGGCCGATGGAGATTGCCGGACATCACCATCTTATCTTGGCGGCTTGTGGGAAACACCATCCAACAACATCTTTTGATGTCCATCACTGTCCGCCAATATCCAGTGGTGGCCACTGGTGTCCACCAGTGGACTTTCCACCGGCGGAGCCCATGAGCAACTCCACCAGAAGACGTCTAAAAGAAAAAGAAAACTCCACGCTTCGGCCCGGGCGGACCGGAGCCTTTGTCACCACCTACCGACTTTACGTCACCCGCCAGCGCGATGATGAGCTCCTCGTCTTGCAAAGTACTTTCTGAACGATTCGGCTTCGTGATTGCGCCCTTGACGCCTCAACACATCCCCGATGTCATCCTTTGCAGAGTTGACGAGCGTACAAAGCTCGCGAGCATCGTCGGTGGTGTGTACCCTGGCACTTGGTCTTCGCCTAAGTAGACTTATTCCATCTCAACCCCTCCAGCACTCAACTCTGAAGTGACCAAAGTCAGCGCCCGAAACCTCTCCCGCTGGCTCTTTCTGCTCGCCCGCCACTCTGCCCGGGCCAGACCCATCCGCCCCCCCGCTGTTTTCCGTCCTATCTCCGTTGTCGCTGGCGACGTCTTCGTCCGCTTTATTGACAAAGTAGGCTTGGAAATCTTTCCTTGCAACTCTCCGGAACCGCTGCCCCCCGGATGCTATGCTCTCTTTGATGCTAACGGTTGTCCATATCCTTATCCCTTCGGCTACACCGCGCCTAGGCTCACCTTCTCCCGTACTCATCGAGCTCGGGATGTCGGAGACGACGATCCACGCGCTTCTTATCGCATGACAGTGCGTGCTGTATTCCATCAGCTATAGCCCGCACTCACATTTATATCAGAGCCCTGTCCCAGAGGATCTCGCAGGTCAGGCGCGTGAGCGCGACCGTGGGTTATGCTGCTTCACTGGTCGTCCCTCGGAGCGCATTGCCTGGGTCATTCCGCCACTCCTTTCCCAGTGGATTACGGTACGTGTGTTTAATTTTTTCTTGCAGCATAACCTTATCCTCTTGCAGTCCCCTGGCTGGCCGTTGGAGCGTTGCCTTTCGCTCGACAATGTCTTCACAATCTCATCTGACCTGCTTGACGCGTATTATGACAATCGCATCACCGTTGACCCACAGGTACGAATGTTTGCATGCGACTATCCCCTCTTGAACTCAACAAGTTTGCAGGACGGATATCGCATCGTCCTCTTTGACGATTTCCCAAATACTCTGAACCGCCTTGGCTCTGCGCCTTCATCTGGACGATTCTGGCATTTCAGTCTGTCTTGGACGTTGGCTGTACGCTTTGCTGGGTGCGACGCGCGTTTCGACGGCGTCAGCGCCAACAAAGCCAGGGAACTTTTAGAAGAGCTCAGCTTTGGCAGGAGTCACACTCTTCCTCAAAGCTCTGAATGGCTCAACCTTGTCGCCCAGGAGGCCATGCGGACGCTCCTCTGGGCGCGTCTCAATACACAGGCTTCCCTTGCGATGTGGGAGTGTGAAGACGCACAGCTGCCTCCCTCACACACCTCCACGCTGAACTCTTCAGACGGATTCGAAATAGTCCCCGATGCAGCAGAGCTGCACTCGGATCGTCACCAGTCCTTCGTCTGGTTTTTCTTTCACAAGTGGTGCATTTTAGTGCACTACATGTGGACGCTGGTCTTTGGACCACGGCGACGTGCTTTGGATTAAAGAAGGGTGTGCCGGGTTGAGAACTTAAAGTGAGGTACGGATTGATTAATCACGCTTAAGGCGTTGTAGGCGAGTTTGGATATATGTAGGCTGTAGGCGGGTTAATTTTATAAGAATGGAGAACTTCCTATTCGTTACTCGCTCGGCGCGAAAGTGAAACAAAAAAGCTCTCGAGTGGCAGGGAAGCGTTTTTTTTTTTCTTTTCAGCCTCCTGGCCGCCGTCTCTGTATATGATGGGTATAGCCGACAAGCGGCAGAGCCCGCTACCGGGCAAGCTGGGTCCGTTTCTTCGGTATCCATACTTGCATATTCGGCACCAGTATTCAGACAAAGGCCGTAGGGCCGCCGAGTGACAACGTCCGCTATCTGGTTTCTGTTCAACTTTCTCTGGATCTCCATCCAAACAGTTTAGCATATTCAAGTAGCCAAGATTGTGCGGACGTATTCATTCTGTAGTTGGAGAATGATTGGGACGGACAACGTTATCGTGAATCATCCAGAAAGACAATGTTTCATTTCAAACAAAATAATCATGCGCTGAGCAAAGTTTGTTGTTCCTTGGTGGAAACGATCCCCTACTCTGTGCAACAGAGAAGGGTTCTGTGATCGTGAAACTTGATTCTACACGCCAAAGTGCCGCGACCATCAATCCAGTCCCGTGGTATGACGTAATACTCCAGCGCTCCACTGGCAAGTTGCATCGTTTCTTGGCTCTTGTTTGTCCCTCCAAGAAAATTCAGGCAGCCTGTCAGGTCTCTGTTAGAGCTAAACCCCAAAATCCGAGTGTATTTCGGTCCCGGGGTTGAAATAATCTCAGATGAACGCAACTATGAGAGCTGGTTGATGCAGCAGTGTCGACCGAGCGAACTTTGGCCTGCAGAAACAAATTTCAAATATTCCTCGACTTGCCAGTAGACTCCTAGAGCCATTCTATAATGATATCAGGTCGATACCTCAAAAGCCTGAGCAGTGATGATGCCGAGAGAGCCGTACTGCCACAGAGTAGGGGACCGGCGCTTGCCACCGCTACAGATTGTTTATTGAATCGGATCCTTCTGATTTTACTTGTCTAGCTGATCCAGATGGCTCCACTGAAATCATGCTGACCTCGCCAAGTCACGCGCGGTGGCGTGAAAAACACCGCTGTTACTCGAAAGCATTCAATCTCCCTCATTTCGACTCATTTGGGGCCAAGTTCGGGCTTTGAGTTGACAGTCTTGTTTCTTCTCACTCGAGACGCGTAGCGCTAAGTTTGCAGAGGATTGGAACAAGAAGTGGCCGAGTTTTAGACGCGTCATTCTGCTACCCCTATCAAAATCTCGGCACAGTTTGTTGGTGTTTCCTGCTCTGGTTCACGCACTCGTTGGCACGTGACTGAGGTATGATGTCGCGCATGATGTGAGGCATAACTCATCATCACACCTCAGCCACAGAGTTTCCGCCCACGTTCACAGCACATATGACCCACACAAGGACGCAAGAGACCGAGAAGGCATGCCCCCACGTATTGTTATAGTGTGCTCTTGACAAAGTGCCTGTAGGAAAAAGCTGAACAAAATCATCGCCTCTTGACATCCGTTCTAGTCGATCAGGATGCTCTTCTCATGGCCTTTCTGGCAAAAGTGGGCTTGGCTGATGAAGACGTCGGGATCGATGAATACAAATCCCGTGGCATTACTATCATGAAGCTGATGGAGCTGGTTGACTGGCACTTCGAGGACAGAATCGCTTTTTTGAAGGGATCTCTTCTCGAGCCTGAAAACAATTTATTCGCGGAAATGCATGTGGAACTACTAGAGGAGGCGCTGAGCAATGCTGCAGTTGACAGAGATCGTTCCCTGGAAGAACGGGTGTGGGATCTCGAGTAGCCGTTTAGTATGACCGTGATTTGCCAATGTAGTCGTCAGGCCGAATGCTACGGCGGTCTTGAGGTGATCTGACAAGTTTCCTGCTTCCATGCTACTCGTGAACGCTGCTCTGTCGTTGTTGCATATCGACCCAAAGGCTATGATCAGACTATCACGTGCAACTATGAAGCTCTACGTCATTGTGATCAAATATCAAACATACAAACCCAACGCCAGCAGTGTAAGTATCGCGTGAGGTACGAGCGAGAATCGATAAAGAGTCTGTCAAGAGAGACTACAGTGTAAGTGCAGTTCAAGCTGACTCTTTCAGCTCTAGTTCAAGTCATGCTTAAATTGTTATTTTCGCTTGATTTTCGCCAGAGTTGCTGATTCCATCATTGTGGGATCCGAGACCTGTGTGAACCACGTGGCATCGAGTGCAAACAACTTCCCTGCGACCATGCGTTT
Organism: Mycena sanguinolenta; assembly: GCA_014462675.1. Lineage (NCBI taxonomy): Eukaryota > Fungi > Basidiomycota > Agaricomycetes > Agaricales > Mycenaceae > Mycena > Mycena sanguinolenta. The sequence goes on along the minus strand of JACAZH010000039.1, from coordinate 69,992 downwards.
GACGCGGGCAGCTGCACGAAAAGCAAACAGCCACAAGATCCCCAACGAAATCTTGACAGAGATGTTCTCCCACATGGCTCGACCAGACCTGGCAAGGATATGCCGCACTACCAAGAAGTACAGGGCGGTCGCGATACCCCTCCTTTACAGGAGAGTCGCGGACATGAACGCGTTGGAGCTTGAGAGCTGGGTGGACACGATGATGGTGAATTCGGAGCTCTCGCCTTACGTCTGGTACTTTCAACCGCACAGCACGGGGTAAGCCGGCGCACGCTCGCCGTCCATGGGCTGATCGCGCCGCAGTGGTCTGTCTCAGAAAGCAGCGATGCAGCTGCCGACGGTTCTCGCAGGACTGCCCAACCTTCGCATTCTCAATGTCGTTGGCGATCTCTGCCAGCTTAGTGAGGCGCTGTACAACGCGCGTTTCAAGCAATTGCACACAATCGAGTGCACCGCGATGCAATCGAACTCGACTTGCTTGGCGATGTTTCTCAATCGGCAGGAAGCACTCCGTACACTGAGGATGGCCTCCTCCTCCAGGAATCCCGGGCCATTCGAGGTAAAAATCGAGCTGCCCAAGTTGACGAACTACCGTGGGGAGAGCATGTTCATCCCCAACCTACATGACTCGACTGTGTGCCGTCTAACGACCGTGCGTCTGTGGGCATGGTCGTTCGATATCGAGTGGGACCCATTGATGGAGACGTTTGGTCGGTTCGGAGCCTTGCGTGACCTGACAGCCGACGTCTGGAGAGTGAAAGCGTCCGCCGCTCTGGAGGCTATCGCGAAACGTCTGCCCAGCATCGAACGAATCAAAATAATCGCCAAAGGACCCAAGAAGTTTGACGTACGGCCAGAGATCGGGCTTGCCGAGCTTCCTCATGTCCTCTGTCTGTTTCAGGGTCTCAACTTTTTGAGTTTTGAATCCTTCCCGCCTGACGAGTTCGACATCCACAAAACAGTGATCGCATGGGGAGAATCCTGTCCGACGCTGGGCCAAATTTGCATTGGTGCGTTCTTCTGAAAATTCTGTGTCGTTCTCAAGATCCACAGCTGGGACGAGTTGGTGCCGTTGCGACGCGCATTGGGAGCAGGTGCTGTCGGAAGCTGATGGTGCAGGCGTGCAGTGGCGGAGGGCGAATAAATGTGCATGACAAACGGTTTAAAGGGTTATTTTCTGTAGTATACTTCGGCCGAACTTCATACTCATTTTGGTAAAATCACCACTTTCTTGGTCCATCCCACATTCCGCCTCCAAGCATGTAGGACTGATCTTGGGCTGACCCCCGCTCGACTTGCTGGCCACGCCACCCCGATCTATCAGCTAAGAGTCGGTGAGGAAGCTATTGATTGAAGGGAAAGTTCATCGCTCAAATAATCAGAAATGCTTGGAGATTTTCATGAAATATGGTGAACTCCCACTCGTTGAGGTGCCCTCAATCCCTCTGAAAGTCGTATCTCGAGCGAACGAAGTGGGTTAGGGGCATGGAGAGCCTTCAAAAGACGAACGACGCATAGCCTCGCCTCTCGGCTTCGCGTCGCAGTGATCTGGTGAAACCGGACGTTCCGTATGTTGTAGATGGAGCAGAGCAAGAAATGAAAGGGGAGGGAGAAGACCGATCCCGCACTCAGGGCTGGTCCGTCCCGTGAATACCACGACGCGTCAAGTTCTATCAACGGAAGCCTTCACCATACATGCGCGGTTCCGAGTTCCAGGGGCGGATCTCTTCACTACGCACGCGCGGCTCAGACATCCGTGCACGGATCTCTCCACGTTGTGTTTCTGGGCGTGACCACGGCATAGGTAAGGAGCGGATACAAAGCTGTGTTGCGTGATCGGTGGCATCCACGGAGGATGATCCCGCGAATACGGAGACGCGTCGAGTTCCATCAACGGAAGTCTTTACCATACGCGCGCGGCTCCGAGTTCCAGGGGCGGATCTCTTCATCACGCACGTACAGCTCTGACAATCCGTGCGTGGACCTCTTCGCATTTCAGGAACGGGAAGCAGTAAAAAGGCGCCGCGGGGGAAGCAGTGGCACATGACCCGTGCCCCGAGTGGCATACGCAGAATTCACGGTTGCGAGGCAGAACTCACGCGGAAAAAAAGTGCTGACTCACCGTGGAAACCGCTCCGGAGACACCAGGCAACAGACGTGGAGCGAGAAGACAAAGAGCACGCACTCTGACAGACCACGTGCTGAGTCAATGATGTGACTGATCGTGACCCGTCGTCACGACTCGGCGGCAAACGGATCGAAATCCGTCTCTCGGTGCTTTGAATCGCTCAACACCCATTTCTTGTGTTGAACACAGTTTGACACTCGTGCGTATTTATTGAACCAGATTTTCCTGGCTTTGACTCGGGCAAACATCGCGTTTTTGACAGGTTGCTTGTCAGCGCTTGTACGAGCTCGTACAAGCGGGATCAAGTGGTCAAGTCGACAAGTAGACAAGCCATGTGAAAACTCCGGCAAGTTTTTGGTGCCTTTCCTGTGGCACGTCGAACAAGTCTGCACAAGATCCAAGTTCGATTTCATTTTCAATCTTACTCACTTGGAATCGTTCCGAAACTCATTCATCACTCTTCCAGCAAACATCATAAAATGAAGGCTTCTGTATGTCATGGAGGAATGGTCCATATCGAATATATTCGCTGAAGACTTGCCTCCTTGTGAGGCTTGCGAGCTTGAGAGCTTGCCGAAAAGGTTTGACAAGCGAGAAAGTGCCGAAAGCGGAACAGTTCATCTGTCAAATTGCTGATGAAGTCATCAAGATGACCAGCAATTCACTCGTGCTCGGCGAATCCAGAGTCCAGACTGGATGCGTCTTACTCGGTGATCGGGTAATGGTCCGGGATCCTTAGTCAGTTTAATGCGCCATCAATTGAATTCGGCAGTCGACGGCGGTGGGGTGCTCAATGTTTTGAGGCTTCGGATATGAATGGCGAGCTGAGGAATCAGGTTTAATTTGTTAGGATAACTTACAGGACTCATATGTTTTTCTCCACATCATTTCTGAAGGTTTGAGTAGAAATTGCACAGATTTAGACCTTTAAACAACCATTGTAGCTGGGAGTGGCTCAGTATTAGTGTAGAAATCCTTTAAAAAATTAGTGTCTCCCTCTGGTGCACGCAATACTCTCCTGCATGCTCAGATCTGCCATTATGCTGTGGAGCAATACTGAACCAGCACAGATCGAGCTATTTGAGACTCCTGTCAAGCAGAGCTAACGGTGGATTCTGTCCTAAAAACTCAGAGTTGGGTTTAGGATAATTGAATGACTTCGAGAGGCTCGCATAGCTATGACCAAGGCATATTTTCGAGCAGATTTATAAAAATCAAAATATCCTCGAAAAATAAACCACCTCAGACCAAAAAATCGAAATAAATAACTAATATGACTTGAGGGCTCAATAAGATCTATTTGTTGGTTCAAAGCCATCTACTTGGAGCTACAGCGACCTCTCGTCTCGTTCGGACATTGCCATGAATCCAAAAGGAGAAATTACTAATTTTTCGGCAATCACCGAGTAAGACGCATCCAGTCTCCCCTCGCGAATCCAATATGACACAGTGTCACCTTCACCGGCATTGACACATTCAATCGTATGTCTTCATGGTTCGATTAGCCCTACTACAAGTCTCTCAAAGAGTACTATCTATGACTGGCAGTTGGTTTGATCGTGTCGGCGCTCCGTTCTATAAAGTGATCATTTCGATGCACACACATCGGGATCACCTGGATGAAAATGCAAAATATATGGTCAATTGCCATTTGATTAAAAATTTCAAGTGCTGGAATCGATTTAAAGATTCAGCTAGGCTGTTGATTCCATCAGTTTGGGCCTCACTTTCAAGCATGACAATTTTGCAGCTGAATTTGTCGATTTAGATGAAGATTTAATCCATATCTACGTAAGTCAAAGCTGAAACTACACTTATCACAATTTCGGCGACTAGCAGCTGAGGGCAATATTTGCCTTTGCCCTTGTGATACCTTCATCTCGACGTGCGGCAAACCCCGTCCGCACGGGCCAGCTCACGTGTCCCATCAAAGCCTATGTTCTTCCACGTTTCTCTTGTCGTGTACGGTCATCATGCATCCGGCGCTCGCCCTCGAAAGGCTCCAGAATCTGCCCCCGACTCTCCGGGTAACATCATAAATATGTTCATATTCTACACCTTACGAATCCCGTGGTTTCAAGTTAATCGCGACGACTGCTGCAGTGACCGGCGCTGCCACGCAATCTCTGCAGCTTCTCCGAAGTTTCGAGCGTCAGAGCGATGCCCGTCGACAAAACTTCCTACCTGCATTTGTGGAGCCCCTCCGCTCTGACCATTTCAATACTATTATCAGTCTTCATGCTGCCCATGGGTCGGTGCCTATCAAGAATTCGATCGCACAACTCCATGCTTCTCTGCATGGTATTCTCGCCATCGGCAGGCGACACTTGATTCCCACGGCCGCATTCCCTGATGTATGGTCCCTTGTCTGGCCGAGCATCCAATTCCTCCTCGAATACGAACCAACCTTGCTTGGTCTGGCCTTTGTCGACGATGCTGACCGACACTCCCTCTTCACGCAGCTTGTTCAATTATTCCGCGAAAATCCATCCACGCGCTCATTAGTCGACTCCTCGCCCGGAGTGTACGTGGTGGTGGGCAGGGCGTGGCACCACTTTGTTTATATTAACCACCATGCCGTCGGACTCCTTGCCGTCGCTGATTTTGTCACCACCTGCGCTTATGACCTGGACCCAGAACTCGAGCAGCTCATCATTGGTACTGGGGGATCATTTTCTCACCTGGCTCAGCTCGTTGTCTCCCACCTGTCCCGCGCCACTCCTTGCGCCAGCTCTCTCGTCTCGGACGAGACCCTCATCCATCTCACCGCAATCGCGTGCATTTTAGCACCCCAGGGTGTCTCCTCAGATTGCCATGCGCGATTCCATTCCGCCCTGTCCTCCAGCGAGATCGTGCCCACACTCACGACCGCTCTTTTGGCACTTTGTCGTTCCTCCCACCCGGAAACCGCCGTGATTTTCCCGCGTCTCTTCGCTCCCCTTCATCATCAGATCTCTCTGTCTCTCCCATCATTACTCGCCCAATCCATCCGTGCCGGGCTGCTCCACATCCTCCTCCACCCGACCATCCAGTCTGTCATCTCGCCATTCCTTCCTCGAATCCTTGCGCATCTCATTGCGCCCGCAACCGTGTTCCATTCGTTCCTCGATGCGTTAAAACCCGCTTTGGAACAAGTAAGCCAAGTGAATGCCTCCGTCATCTTCGATGACCCCGCAGTTCTGGACGTTTGGATTAGCATTCCGCGGTTTTGCCTCCCCCGCTTCCGCCTGCTGACTCTACCGCCTGCCATGGCGCCGAAGGGTGCCTGCGACAATTTATCGGTTAGTGTTAACGTTGTATCAACGATCCAATTACCCAGCTTCACGCAGTGCCCTATTGTGTGTTCAAGGAATGAGCTCCACCAATGCAGCGGTTGTCGTTCAGCTCTCTATTGTTCTCCCGCGTGCCAATACCAAGACTGGCGCGCTGGCCATCGACAGGAGTGCCACAAGCTAGCATTGCGACGGCAAACAGGCTAGTCTTTTTTCTCCTTTTGCTCGAACCAATCATGCTCATCGAAGCGTTGCTCCAGAATGCGGTCATATCACCTCCAGGAACCATGCATTCCTCCGCACTCTTGTGGTTCTTGAGGTCTCCTTGAGTCGTCGCGAGCTCGCTGACCGGTACTGGCGCTTTCGCGACCAATGGGCCGACGAGCCCCCATGTTTAATTTTCGATATGACGAACGGGGCTTGCGACGTCGGCGTAGGCCCCCTTCCCCGGCCCCCCATCCTGTTTCTCGTTTGAAGCTGGACGTACCAAGCACACCAACGGCCGGAAACAGTTGAATCTTGTGGTAGTGCGTGACTCTGCCGCGGAGACCACACGGGTCTGGCGCCTACTGCTGCACTTTGAGCTCTCGCGGCCTGTACTATGAATGCCTTCAAGTCTCCCTGTACCCACAAAGCTGCTGGTTTGCCCACTGAATACCCTGCTCGCTCCGATAATTGAACCGGAATAAAATCATGACTGTCAGGATTCCCGTGTTTTCGCGACTCCGTTGTCAAAAGGCATTGATTCTGCTGTATTACTACCGCCTATTCTAGCCCTACCACCCGACACTGGATGGTGCCAAACTCGTAAGTGCCCATCATCACAGTGACACAGTCACGCCGTGATGATTGCCTTCTCAGTCTCCGATGACAATGGGTTGTTTTTAGCGTGTACAATTCACTTGACGGTAGCGAGCCGTCGCTTACTGCGCGGCAGAATCGATCGCTCAATTGTATCGAGTGAAGTCTAGCTCGGGCGAGTTTCATCTTCGTTCTAAATTGCATGCGCGCGCGCGTTCCCGTCTCAGCGCCTGCCCCCTTCCATCACAAAAACAAAGGCATCGCATTCGGTAAAACTGTAGACATTCTGTTTTTTTTGTCCCAGAAAAGTCCACGTGCACTAGTCCTATTTTCAAGCCCACCGCAGCAGCCACCCGTCTTTGCGGGCGATCGTAAAGCTCCCAGAGTGAATGTTGACCTGCAGTCCATCGTCCCGACGTCCCTGCGCCTTCACCCTTGGCCATGGATCTGGGTTTGCGTCCGCTGATATAATCCCGAATTCTGCCGTCCTGAATGCCCCGGCCCCGTTTTCTAGGGTTCATCAGCAAAGAATAGTAGCAATATGAAACACTTAATGGTGTATTTTAGTTGCCCCGGCTCAGTTTTCCGCCAGCAAAGAATAGTAGAAATATCAAACACTTAATGGCGTATTTTTGGACACTCCACCGACAAGACTTGTCCTCATTCTCGCTATTCACTGCACTAATTCTTATGTAACATCCATTTTTTTCGGCGTATTATGTCAGCGTCGCCCTCCGAGTCGCGGCACCCATACACCCGGCCAAAAGGAATATTCCCCCCACTGCGCACTGTGTACCTCGCCCCTTATGTATTGTTTATGCCCATTTTATCCACGACTTCCATGCTTTTCTTACTCGTGCACTAGATATATGAAGCCGTGTATTTCGTACCTATAAATTCATTCGTATTCATCCTCCTCATTTCATTATAGTCGGTTATGTGTTCCCGCCCACAGCTTTCCACACAGGCCCTACCCGCTTCCACCTGCGGTTCTCTTCATCCCTCAGTCAGTTCATCTGCCATCTCCGTTGCGCCGCTTACCTAGCGCCATCTGCTCTATCGCGGTGCACGCCGCACCCCACTCTGCCACCGTTCTCTGAGTGCCGTATTTGTCCTCATAACCGTTCACCGACAATTCTCGCAGCTTGTTCAACCTTTTCAACCCAGCGGCCACATCAGCCCGTCCGCGACACGTCTGCAGCGCATCAGTCACTGCTTCTCAAGCACGTTATGTTGCAACAACGCACCATTGTGATGGGAGAAATCTCGGCCCAGGACAGGTGTTCCACCAGAGGCACGCAGTCAGCTAATACAGCCAGCACTGCGCCAATCTCTATGTCTGCGACAGTGGCAACGAATGTTCGAACGCTTCTCAGCGGCGGCAGGCGTGACAGTATCGCCGCCTCGTCTTCGCCCAGACATTGGAGCGTCAGCTTTTGGATCCCTCCCAATGACTCGCTGTCGAGACGACGCAAGAAAATGGCTGCCCCTTCGTATTCCCTCAGGTTGGGCATGCACGTCGGAACTGCGTTGACGTCGCCCAAGAAACTTGTTACCGTCATGCACGTTATCTTTGGGTGCCGTTCCAAGAATGACCGCCAGGAAGTCTCTTTTTCGTCGCGCACCAAAAATCCGAAGCGGCTCAAGTTTTCAAAGTGGAGGTCGCCTAGACAATCAGGTGCGACCCAGAAGTCCAAGCACCAAATTAAGAGACCTTCCAGTTTCTCCAGGCACCTCAGGACCGCTTTAAACCCCTCCACCGTTCCTTTGAACAGATGCCTGCCAGGGTTGCCTTCAGCGGTCATTGTTTTACCAATTCCACTCACAGATTTTCGTGCATTTGCACCTCCCTAACTAGTCCCGCGAGGGAAGTCGTTGAGTTGGGGTGATGCTCATCAGGTGTCATAGTTCTGATGAAAGCCTTCACGCGTTGCGCGCTCGCAAGGTGTACGCTGCGATACAACGCTCTGGTTGCGACTGGTTTTATCGCACTGTTTGTCGCGGCCAGCACACTAATCGCCCGTGGACTGGATACAGAGCACACGAGTTCGAGGATTTCGTTTGGAATCCGTTCTACGATGGAGCATTGCTGTCCTCTGGTCTCTAGATCAGTGACGCTCATCCTGGCGAAGAGTCGATGCCTGTCGTCTTTGCTTGTCCGTATTTTGCTGCATCGGGTCACATCACTGTGCTTGTCACACAGCGTGATCGCCTCTCCTTTGTCCCAAACCGGCGCGATGAACAACCAGTGCTCCAGTTGTGGCACATTCTGGACCCCTGTCGCGGACCAAGTAGAGCTAAATCTCAGCGGTCCTTCACGTACCATTGCACACTTCCAGGAACTATTCACGACCAATCGTCCCCCCATGGACGCAGAACTCTCTCTCCTTCAGCCCACCGCGCAAAAAACCAGTGCGCGTCTTCACCTCCTCGACGCAGAGATCTCGCGTCTCACGAGCCGCCTCAAAGAGCTCCGTGCAGAGCACGCCGTTCTTTCTGCGTTCCACGTTCGGACCCGTGGCATTCTCTCTTCCCTCAGGCGCCTTCCCCCCGAGATTTTTCGCGAAATATTCATACAGGCGGCACCGTCGCAGCGCGACATCGTATCCGCAGTGCAATTTCCTTGGCATGTAGCGCATGTGTGCCACAGCTGGCGCCTGGTCGCCTTTTCATTGTCGTCACTGTGGTCCCTCATTTCCATCGACTTCACGACCCAGGCACCCTATTCCCGGGCGCGAGTCAGTGCGCACATACAGAACGCACGCTCCATCCACGTTCGCTTCATTGGCTCGGAGAAGGCGTCGAGAATGGCCCAAGTCGCGGCGTTCGCCCTCGTAGCTGCCTCTGCTCCCCGATGGCAGCAACTCCACATCCGCTTGACGTCGGCGCTTACTAAATGTCTCAGTGAGCACGCACCTCAGCTGACGGCATTGCGGCGTGCGTCCGTTGAATGGGACGATCCCTCCAGTCAACATGGGCTCAGTAACGTGGATTTCTTTAGGCTGGCCGTCTCCCTTGTCGACATCGATGTCTTTTCGATGCACATGTTCGTCCCCACTGAGCTACCCCCCCTCGCGTCCACTCGGCTCACCCGATGCGATTTTGACGCGCCGTTGAGCACCCATCGCAGTCTCTTGAAGTCCCTTCCAAACCTAGTGGAAGTGTGCATCCGTCGCGCGTTCGATGATGTCCGCAACTGGCCCCAAGACTATGAGGTCATTTCGCTGCTGTGTGCGCGAAGGTTGTATGTCAGTCACGCGCCCATGCTGGATTACCTCCGCGCGCCTCTGCTCGAAGAATTGGCTATGGGCGGTGACGCGCCGGACGGCCCAACCCTACGTGCTCACATAGGAGGCCTTCTAACGCGTTCTGGGTGCTCGCCCACTTCTCTCTCTCTCCGTGGATCCATCTGCGAGTTTGTGTCGACCGTTTTGCACGAACTTGTCTCGTTCACTCATGTTGCCTTGGTCGATTCGGAGCCAGAGGACCACTTTGAGCTCCTTTCGTATGTCCTTCCCGCGGCGTCCCATCCTGATTCTTCGAACCCTTCCCCGCCCCACGTCAATACCCTTCGTTTCAGCTCGGCCTTGCATCCGGACGTGTTCCTCAGACTTTTGGAGTCAGGGTGGAGTGCTGAACGTTCGTCGCTCAAGGCGGTCGAGCTGGTGCACCACGACTCCGGTGTTTTTTCGGATCTGAGCATTCTCTCGAGGATTCAAGCCCTCCGTTGTGTTGGATTGTCAGTCGCGATTTTCACGGGCGGTGAAGCAGAGGCTCGCGAGAGCCGGTGGCTCCTTGACAATGGTTGCAATTAGTATCATAATCTATCAAAGTTCTTTTTCTTCTCTGTTTTCCACCTGTAGTAGCACATATGACAACCACGGATTCATTGCCACACGCCTCCCTTCTTGCTCCACTTTGGTCCACCTACGGCGCGGATGGTCAGCGTAGGCGGCGTCATTGTCGCGCCACTTACACAGAAGCAGTGAGATGAACAGCAGGCTTGGACAAGCCCTACCCCACTCTTCAATAGTCTCAGGCGCCACGTCTATGTCCACTCGCAGACTAACAAGGCCTTGAAGGCTTTCCAGGGCCGCGGTGATTTCACTCAGCCAACGCACATGCGCTCCGCTGCATACGCACCGTATTCCTAATGCTAACCGACCTTACTCCTGGCATGGTTCTCCCCAGAATCATCAGTAACTCGTCCGTCCTCCAGCGGCCCAGGACGCAAGAAAAATGTTCCAGCTGTCTCCGGCTTTCAAACCTCCCCAGGGTCGCCTCTTAGTCGCCCCCTCTGTCCCACAATTTCAGGTGAACGCGTGTCAAGCTCCAGAGCGAAGGGCCGTCCAAGTGGTTGAAGTACTCCATATCTCCCATATACACCTTCAATTTTGGGAGGTGCACCGCCTGCTCAAAACAGTAAGTTATGTGTTTTTCACCAGTGCAGATCGCCTGCCTTCCTTCGTCGGAACATAGCTAGGGTTGACAGAGGCTACGTCATCTGAAGTTCGACTCTATCCTATTTTCCTCCCTATTCCATCTTGGGCAATAAGGCTCCGTGCCGCTGGGCGGTAGTTGGATTTCGTACGCGTCGTCAAGTTATCGAGTTTCTCAGTTGCCGGGGGTTCGATTCCCTTCGGAGCCATTTCTCTGTCCTTGGGAATCTTTTTGTTCGAGACTCGCATTATGTATGCGCTGAACCTCTTATCTGTATGCTTGATACACATGATCTTTCGAACTCGCATCCCGGTAGACGGTACTGGTGCCTTTTTTGGCGTCTTTTGTTATCCCTTCGTCCTCCATTCACTGTCGCCTCTTTTTTTCAACGCCAATTGTCGTGTACATCATGCGAACGTTTTGTCCGCTTCGCTTCACCCTAGACCCGCTTCGACCTATTGTCGGCCCATCTGTCTTCCCTTTCTTCGTTGGGTTAGCTGTGAGGGCGAGATTGAACCAGGTTCTTTCCACCTTCATTGTGATAGCTCCTTTCTCCCTAGGCTACGCGTCTGCGGATTTCAGATCCGCACGAGAGCTCATGATTCAATTCACTCACCGCAATCGCCTTCCATCTCCATATGTTCGCGGCTCTCTGTCCTGTCCCGCGTGATAGGCCTTCCGTTCCGCTACATGCACAAAACGGGATTGATGTCGGATTCCGACGTGCGTCGTTACACTTTGAGATACTGACGCTGAAATCGGCCTTCGCTCCCTTGTCTCGCTTATCGTCCGCTACTGCGCACTACTCGCGCCGTGTTGCACAATTGTGAGCCTTCCATATCCGTGACTTGAGCTAATGGCGTTTGTAGCCGGACTTTCACTTACACTCCACCCATCCATTTTCTCCAGGCACTTGTTACTCGTCAAAATCCTTACAAGAGTTCGAGCGTTTTCTGTGCCCGGAAATGTTTTCGTTTCCTTGACGCCCCAGGCATGGCCAATATGGAGTGTAGCACGAATGCTAGCCTTGAGGCGGAGCACCGCTCCAATTACGAAGGGACGGGGCCTGTCCCTAAGAGGCACGGATCATTTTTGCAGCTCTTGAAATTCCGAGAACAACGAGTCTTAGAATAACGAGAACGTTGTTTCCCAAGGTTATCGAAATATTGACAAAGTCTGTTAATTCGGGCTCGGTAACCCTTGTGTTCCTTAGCCAGTATTATCGAGGTAGCGCGTTCATCTGCTGCCAACATCAATGCCTGCTTTGAGTCTGACTGAATGCAGACAGTCCTTTCGTCTGTTTTCCTCTCCTTTTGTTCGTTCTGTCTCTGTTGCATTGCCCCGCGGCTATCCATCAATCATATGCAACCGAAATCATATTTGGCGTTTCGTTCTGTTGCAACTTTTCAAGATCAACTCGCTACGATAAACAGTCGCAGAGACAATGTTTTCACGCAGCTTATCAACACGGTCACGTGACAGTTACATCAACGGATGTCACGCTTTTCTTGTCCCTCCTATGTGCACCGCCACGGTCACTCCTCTCCCTATTTCCATGATTTGGAGGGAGCCGGCAAGGGGCGTGGCACAAACAGAACTTCAAACTAACAAGGAGAAATCTACCAGGAAGGTTTTTTAAAAGGTCACCTCCTTTCATGAGCCTTGCATTGTGATTTCTTTCTGAATTCTCTTTCAACAATTGTGATTGAACTTTATGTGAAGTTCAAGAAATAATTCAAACCCTATTGTGCTTATGGCAATTTTTGAGCTGGTTAATGGGCGCCCAACGCTCGCTCAGTCGACGCGTCAGTTGGGTCGCATTTATGATTTGGGTCGCATCAAACTCCTGGTCCAGACTCGCCGGAAAGAGCGGGCCGGCAGCGGTCCGGTCGTCCCGCAAAGCGATGCGCCATTCTTGAAACTCTCCTCTTTGAAACCCCTCAAATAGGCGCATACAGAACAAGTTCTGTTTGCGAATGACTTGCTCCGAGATGCTTTACCCTTTTTGAGCAGCTTGAAATGTTTCTGTACCAAACACCGAAAACCTAGAATAAAAATTTTTCCACAAGACCCGCGACGCACCTCGCTCGGCACGGTCCGTACGCGTCTAGCTCTTATCCGATTCTCGCTTAACGCCTCAATGCCGCCAACAGGCTTCATTCAGGGGCCCTCCAAGCAGTCCCATATCATGCTGAATAGTACTCAAGCCGAACTCCACCATGTTCGTCGATTTATTTTACCAGCGCAAGCTCCCAAAATGCTCACCCAACCTCATTATGCATCACGTCATTGCTCATGTTCGGTCATTTGGTTTTCGACCGTGTTAAGCGATCGAGCGGCCAGAAGAGGTATGCGGAGCTCCGTCCCTTTCGCACCGACCCGATTCAATTCGTTCCCTTGCATACAAACGCTACTACGATTAGCTTCTCCAGTCTACCTACATTGAGACCAAAGGAAACGTCCCTATCTTAGGCGTCTCCTTCCACTCGTTGCCGACACGCTTCCACCCTCTGTCCTCTAGCAAATCTTATCAGTAAGGCTCTCACTGTTGTCCGAACCATTGTTTACCCATCGCCACCCTTAGCAGCGTCTTGCACTTCTCGCCCCACTCAGTTACCCGGTCGTTCCCACAATGCCAGCCGGTGATTTCCAGCGCGCGGAGTGCGTGGAGTTGACGGAGCGCTGCGCCCACCTCGCCTTGGTACTTTCGCGCCTGCTCCTGTCAGAAAGTCGACGTAGACGCGTAAGCGGGACTATCGTACCACATAGTATTCGTCCTTCATACTCTTCAGTATGACTTGTTCCATCTGCGGCGCGTGCTTTGCGATGAGCTCCAATACCTGTCCCGGTCGCAAGTACAGGAGTCGAGTGCAATTCAGACCTCGCAGCGTTGGGCATTGGGCCAGGCATCTGAGCCAAACCTCCAAGTCTTGCTGCACGCCTGCGAGGCCCAACCATGTGATAGACGTCAGCTTGGAGCAGTCCATACCCTCAAGGAACGATCCAATACGCTGAGACGGCGGCCCCCAAGTGTGCACAATCAAGCAGGTCACCCCGCCATGTCGATCCATGAACGGCGCCAAGGAAGTCGCGTTTGTAGCCGTCGCCCAGCACTGCAGTATCCGCAGGTTGGGAAACGTCATCCCACTCAACTCACTTCGGCGCCAAAAGTTGAGGGGCAAGATCGTCAGACTCTCGAGTCGTTCCAGTCGTCTCAACGTCTCGGGCAGCTCCTCCTCCACGTGTTCTGCCAGAGGGCTGGGCGCGCATTAGAGTCCGTTTCCCCGCATGCTGTGATCACTTACACCGTGGCTTCGATCTCAAACTCCCGAACCAGGAACGCCAATTGCGAGGATGTGGGCCCTGGCCTTCCTATGGTCCAGATGAAAGCCTCTACCTGGTACTCCGTCCAAAGGTAGACGCTGTGGTAGAGGTGGGGTGTCGCTATCGCATTAATATACTGGTTGGTAGCGCAGAATGTCAGGAGGTCCTTCTTTCCCATGCAAGAGCACACAGCGCAGACCATTTCGGTCGGTAAACAGTCGAATGTCTTCCCCGCCATGGCGGTGGCCTGCGGCAGGGTCTCTGACGCCGTCCTCAGTCGCGGATCTGGCATCACACTGATCTTCACGCCCGTGTTCCATGGTCTTCTGTATCTATCCTCTTCCTCTCTTCACGTCAGCCCCTTCTTCCCATCACATTGTTCTGGAACCCAGGGCTTGCGCTCCGCACCCCAAAAGGACCTCTGACAATCAATCGAAATGCCTGTTCCAATTGGAGCCGCGTTTGTCGGGACAAATCTCCGATTTTGGCTGCTTTTGTCTGAATTGGCACAGGCCCAAGCGGAAAGTTGAATCAAATTTGTCGGGATCCGCCGGGATCTGCCAAATTTTCGCACGATATAGCCAATTTTCGAAAATTTTTCCGCCGCCGGCGCTGTTTAATCTAGATTTGACAGAGGGTTTTAGTAGAAATCTGGCCATTTGTCTGGATTTGACACAGGCAAAATCGCAAAATTTTCTCCAGTTTGTCTGGATTGGGATCAGGCATTTTGGTTGATTGTCAGAGATCCTACCCAAAGCGGGCCGCGTCAATTCGCTAGCTTCCAGTAGCTTCCCACAATAAAAAAAATGGCCCTGATCAGGACAGCATTTTGATCTCAGATCCATTGACAGCCGAGAGATTTCACTCGTTCGCACGGCCTCGCATCTTTGGAGCAGGTTGCATGTCAGCCCATGTGCCCTTCGCTCATCCAGTTGGGCAGCGGCAGCCATCTTCCCATGCGGGAATCTTTTGCGTAGAGCATGCCGGTTTGTTGCAGAAGTTCCGGCCCGCCCTTCCTCAAACGTGATTAAGGCATAAGAGTTTATTAGCAGGTTTTAGCCGAGATTTTGCTCGGCCACTGTTTGGCTGCTCCACTCTCTCGACCAATCAGCGGCTGAGCGAATTCTCGGCTAAAATCTGCTAATAAGGTCTTATAGTGCCATCCCCATCACGACGGTTTAGACTGATAGATTCGCAATCGCGAGGCTGATATTTCATGCTTATCCTTTCCCCGAGATAGAGAAATGGGCCCTGAATGTCGCATCTTTGTAGGACTTCCCCTCCGGCTAGGTCAACCATGTTCACCTCGGCTGCCGTCGTGTTGGAGATTGTTCGCGAACTCCAAGTGCCATGAAAAGTTGAAATGCAGCCTAATGCAGCCTAGCCCAGAAAAGCATGCGGTCGAACTAGGAACGCCCGGAACTTCAGACCGGCTCCGAGTAGAACTCCTTGATCGCGCCGCGAATGGCAAGTCTTGTCTACCCCCGCACCTTTGCAACCACGTTGTCCCTCTCTGAAATGTCGTCCCCGACCATAGCGCAGACCTTGCCAGAACACATTTTGAGCCAGGTTCTCTTTGCAGCTTATAAGCCATTTCGTTTGGACTGGCAGCTGAGCGCCAATAATCGGATGAAGCTCTGTCAGGTCTGCAAGCATTGGCAGTGCACCATTTACGGCTCGTCCGAATTCTGGACGGCCATACAAATTACTCGCGGCCACAAAGCGTCATTCATCCGCGCTGCTCTCTCGAAGGCGTCTGGTCGGCCCCTCGACGTCACGTTTCTGCTCCATGACGTGAAGATTCCAAAAAGCTCCAACGAATCCGGCGACGTGGAGATGCGTTCCGTGCATACGTTCATACAAAGCATCATCGAGCCCCTCCACGAACATTACCCGTATGTTGCCCTGCCCCGCTCGATGATCTCGCTGACTATCCTCCAGCCGTATATCTCATCTCACGGTGCATACAGCGCTCTACGACATGTGGCGATCGGTCTGGTCCAACCTCAGCGCTGCAGACTGGTCCGGTCTGCAGCGCGTTTCTATTACCCTCGCCTCGTCCTCTTTTCGCGCCGGTGAACTGGTTTCCCTTTCTGCACCCCCCCCAAACTTCGGCAACGCCCCCGCGCTGCGCGTCCTAAGAATGACCGGTTATCCGCTGTTTTGGACGTCTCCCGCATTGTACTCGCATCTGACCGTTTTGCGTCTGGTGGGAATGTCGGGCTCCTCACGTGTGGACTGGACAGCCTTTGTCAACGTGCTTTCCTTTACACAGCAGCTGCGCCTGCTACAGCTGACCGAGGTGGAATGGTCAAACGTCGGCGACGACGAGACGCCCATCGTTGTATATGGCGTCACGGACTGGCGCCTCACGTACAGGTTTGTCGTCTGCTGCACTGCAGTATGCATAGGCTGACTCTATCGCAGAGCGTTTCACTCAGTCGAGCCACTATGCCGTCTACGTCTCCATGATTTAGAAACACTCCACCTCTATGTCCTGTCCTCAACCTTGCACCAGTTCGCCGATTATTTCTCCGGAGCACTGGCGATCGTCGAAGCCCTTAAGCTACGATTCGATCGGCTCCCGTGTGCCCAATTACACTGGTTTTTGTCTCATCTCAACTCCCTCGTTGAGCTGGACATCAGCTACTGTCCCGCTATCACATTGGAGAACGTCGTGAACATGCTGATCTGGGAGAACATTCGCCTGCCCGCTCTCACCAAACTCACCGTCGCCGGTTACGTGGACGTCAATCTCGTTCCCCCCGAATCCTTGGTGGGAGAGGGATTCGAATTATACCAGAAGCTGATCCCGGATGGTCCAGCGGAGCGTGTGTGGTTTTTACGTCGATGATGAGGTTAAATATCGGTAGATGTACTTCGCTTTGCCTGTAATACATTCGTTGTGTGCAATTCGATTAACATGCCGCCACGAAAATACTCCTCACCTGCTACGTCCTTCGCTTGGCCATCGAATTGCATGGCCCAAACAAGTATTTTCTCGCTTTTTCTCTCATCACGCAGCTTTTGACCGGCTAACCCGTCTAGAAATTTTTTTATTCCCTGTATCCTGGTCAGTTTCACGGCAGCCTGCTGATTGGTCGAAACTACTCGCCGTGCGCGAGCATGATAGGTCGGCACACGGATCGTTGGGCAAGTGAGCTGCTGCGAGTCTCCTCCAGGCGTTGGCTTACAAATACGCCGTAATAACGCATCTTACTAAGCCGCCTTTCGCCGAAAACGGAATTGTTGTGAAGAAATTGCGCGGAAGTGTCGGCGTAGAGCCTAAGTGGAGGCCCAATATCTTCCGATTCAGCTCACTTAATCTTTCCTTTCAACACATCTGCGGCTCCGAACTGGAGTCTCATGCTGTCTCAGTTGTCAATCTTTTGGACGTGTTCCAAATACATTCCTTTTTCTTCCTTGAATAATATTCGCCCCATTCACTTTACTTACTTTTTTTTTCGTTTTCTGTCGTTTCCCCCTTTTGGGGGGGCTTTTCCCGATCCAAAACAGGCACAAGAATACATTGGCCCTCGGGGCATCCCTGGACCCGACTTGACGGCATGGAATCCCAAGAGAGGTTCAAGGTGCCATACCCATAGAAGAGATTTCACGGTTCAAAAGTTCGCTCGGTCGACGTGCAAGCACGTTGACCAGCTCACATTGCACCCTGGCAGGTTTTGAATGAAATACTCGAATTATTTTGGCCAATGGTTATGAACTAGAAAGCGTCAGCTACGCCGCCAGACACCTTGCTCGAGGGAATTTTTCGCGAGTGATGAATGTATTTACAAAGTTGTCACAGAAATCAAGAAAGACTACGGGCATCAAAATTCTAAGAACTCAAAGTTGTATATACAGGAATTGGGGTTTTCATCCATCCTGCGTTTTTTCAAGCCCAAACACAGTATTGCAGTACACCATTCAAGTGCGCACTTTTCCACTAGGACTTGCCGCCCCTCGTAGTGAGTATCTGCCTTTTGCGACCTGCCCGGACGGGTGCACGAATGATGCCACGGAAACGTTCTATATCCACCACATAGCTGTGACGTTTATTGACAATGATGCTCTAGTACTTGCGTGCAATCTCCACCCGCCCTACAAGGGATCGAGCGTATCTTACGTCGCCGTCAATATTGTAAGGGAGCAGGGGTTTATTAATGTGATGTGTTGTATTCATTTCTTCAAGGGCCAGATGCGCAGCAGGACTGTTGTCAATCATCGTTTGGGAAAGAAGTTAGTAGGTCTATTTGATGCACCCACATTACTTGCCATCTCTCTCCCGCTCATTTTTGATCCTGACAATACTGTCAATGACTAGCATACAGTCGATTCCAAGTGCGATAGACGATACCTCGAATACCACCAAAAACTCCCGCAGAGGCCAAGATAATTCTTCGCACTTGAAGCATCGTTGGAGAATGAGATCAAAATTGCGGAGGTGACCGTAACGAAGAACACAAAACACATATCGAAACAGATCTGGCCTTGACCGATGAAGTGAGAGAAGATATCGTCGGCATCATTTTAAGTCTAGACAAGCTGCTAATGTGAAAAAAGCTGCCAGCGTGCATCCTGGTCAAGTTGAATCGAGCTGGTGCAGCCGAAGTATTGAAGAGAATTCGAGTTGGACAAGGGCAATCTGCCTGGTGACATCGGAAGTGTTGGACAGAAGACACTACATTGCAGGTGGTTTCCCGGGGATTGATCACAAGGACAAGATATTCCGTACTTGTAGGGACAGTGCTACCAGGAACCTTGGCTTGTTTAACCTCTGTGCTGCGCGTTCGAGAAGTTCAGGAATGATTCGACTTTCGGAGGGAATCGGGATGTTGACAACAAAATGTTCCAGTCTTCCGGAATTTATAATGTACACACGGGCAGACTCAGAACATGAAAGGTTAGAAGAGCCCAGACAGAAATAACAGAGAGTAATAGAGTAGAGTAGCACGACGCACTTAGAGTCGCTGTTGAGCGTTGAGTCGCAGAGCAATGTTTACATTGTGTTTACGTGTGATTCGTGATCACGTGTTTAGCGGGAGTAGTTGGATCACCGGGTAACGTGAAACAAGGCTTCATTTTGAGGGTGGAGAGACTTGCCTCGCAAGGCGATATTGCCGGGTTATTCCGGTTTGTTAAGTTCCGGCTAGGAAAACCATCCAAGGTGGATCATTTTGTGATCATCAGTTGTTTCACAATTCGCTTTTCAGACCTAGACCCTAAGTCGGGTCCAGGAATATTCCCACCTAGCTCAACGTGAAATGAGACCCAAATAATTGGATTGCCGTTTGGATGGGCTGGAATCCGAGGTACACCCAGTTCGCGTTTCGGTTCCCTTTTGTTAGTCAAGGAATCTGGACGTACGAGCCATTTTTTTTCACTCAAACCCAAATAAAATTGCCCTTTACTTTTCGGCCGACCTTTCTTTTGCTCACCACGATGCCGTGGCGCAATGGGCAGATGAGTGGAGGCTATGCCCTGAATTCTTGCCTGAATTCTAGTCGAGCAATATTCCCACTTCCAACGCCATATAGGACCATTTCTGCTTGCGGCACTGCTAGGTTCGGATCAAGTTGATATTCACGCCCCAATACGTCCAAACAATAAAGCGTCGCAAACACTACCAGCCAATCAGAGACGAGCTTGCTCGCGAACTTGCGGGTAATCCCTATTTATTTGTTCGTCATGTGCTTCGCAAAAAAAAAATCAAGAATCGGGCGTCGCAACCGTCACCTTCAGTACACGTCTGAACCTCTACTAAGGCTGTGCGTCAAAGTCGGTCTCTTCCACCGTCCCCCACTCACGCTCGATCCGTTTGTTCTTGGCCCGACACAAAGACGTCAGAGGGAAGTGTCCTTTCTTCGCACGCTCCACCCCAGCCCCATTGCGCTCCACGGGGAAGCGGACCTCCACATCGTCAGCCCCGCCCGGGATCGTCTCTGCGTACGACCCCACTCTATCCCGCCTGCCATCGATGTCTGGGCCGATGATGATGACCCGGGTCTTCTCCTTGCTGATACACCGCCCTTCGTCCGTTTGTCTCAGCGGCTTCAGTGCGTCAGCAGGTATGTACGCGTTCTCGTGCGTGTGCCCCACCCCCTGATATGCACCCCCCTGGTAGAACATCGCTTGTTTCAGCGGTACCCGCAGGGGGCTCGAGGAAGCCCGTGCTCCCTTCCCGTTTCATCGCACTCTTGGTTGCCGCTTTCCTGTAATTGGATCGCTCCACCCCTTCAACGCGAACGTCCACGCGTTTTCCGACGAAGCCGCGACACATCAGCCATTCACCCGTCGTTTCCTCTGCCCGACTTCGTCAGCGAAACCTCCCCCCGCTTGAAAGAGCGCTGCCTACCAGTACGTTCTGCGAGAGGCGGCTGGAGTGTCCGTGCGAGGGCGAGCCCGCTCCTTAGCGGCTCTTCGGGGCAGGGTGTTCGTTCCCTCGGCTCTTCCGCTGGTCGGTGCTCGGGCTCGATTCCTCCAATTGCTTCCAGCATCCGATGCTTCCATAGCGGAAGACGCGAGCTATGACGCGTTCAGTGGCTGCCCTCGATGCAATGCTTGATACACTACTCACAACCTATTCACAACCTGGTCCATCGTCGCCTCAAACTTCTCCGCTGTCATGTCCACCTGGATGATTAGCACGATCTCGCGTTCCCGCTTTCGTTCCATCCATCGCAGCCTTCCCCTGCTGTCTGTCTTGAACTCTGGCGTATCATACGGCTGTGCCCGGATCTTTCTTGCCGCGTATCCATCCACCGTTCCAAAAACTCCTTTCCGAGGATGTTGGTGCGCCACCAACACCTCCATTCCGCGATAGCCCTCGCCCGTTCTCATCTCAGCCTTCATGGCTTTGCTCATCGGTACCGGCAATATCCCCTCCTTGCGAATCGTCAAGGAGGTGTCGTTGAACGGCTCCAAGTCAGCGACAGCCACCATATACTGCTTGTCGGTCAGAACGGTGCCGTGGATACGGTGGACGCGGTGTGCGCACTCACCGAGGCGTCTTCCGCTGGACTCTGTCACCATTCAATCCGGTCAGTGTTAGCACTCCCTTCCGCCATATAAGACTGACCGTTGTGCAGGCCATCCTTTCGGCCAGGTAGAGCCTTGACCGCCGAACATCGCACTGTGCTTCGTCAGCCCGCCTTCACAAGAGTTTTCTATCCCTCTCACCGGCAAAAATTCTATCTCTGCCCTACCCACTGCGCCCGCTACGAAACCGACGGTCTCCGCTCTGGGTCCCCGTGTCACCTTGACCACGTCTCCGATCTTCAGATCGAGTTGCACGCAGCGCAATTCCACATCCACCCGCTCGCTCGTTTCCGTGTCCCGCACCACTCCGAGCCCTTGCTCGAAAACGTCTTCCACGATTCCGGTTTGTCCGCGAGCGCCAGGTCCGTCGACAATCGCCACACGGCTTCCCTTTTCGATCGGGCGCGGCGTGCAGAGGATGTGCCTTCGCAGGCGGTGCACAGGAAGGACCATGTCTGGTGTCGTGATGTTGGCCGCCGCCAGTGTCTCCCGCGATGTTTGCACCGCCGCCCACCTGACCATCGCCTTGTTGCCGTCTTCATCCTCTGTCTCGCGATTGAATACCACCACAATGTACCCCCGCCTGGCCTTCGTGCTCCCCAGACACGACGACGACGCGATCCCCCGCTCGGAGCGCGCACGATGGCAGCAGAAGCGGCATCGCAGCCATGTTCTCGTCGTCCGCGGCGGCGAACAGCACCAGCTCGGTCTCCGTTGGGACACCCTCCTCCGCACGGAAGATGTCCCTCCTCTCCTCTTCCCTCCAGTCACGCTCCAACAAGCCGCTTTTCAGGTAAACCTCGCCGTCCACCGTCCGCAACCCTTCGCCCTCCTGGAGACGCCGCTCATCGCACTCGCGCTTGAACCGCTCGGCGTCGAACAGTGCCTGAGGCGGCGGATCCCTCGTGTTTGCATACGCTACTCGCGGGATGGCCAGGAACCCCTGCTTTCGGTGAACGAACACGAGGTCCCCCGCCAGCAGCTGGCCGCGCCGCCTCGCCAGCCGTCGGTATCGGCCGACATCTCCCACCGTTGGTGGCAAGGCCAAGCTCAGCAGCATCTCCATCCCAGCTATTCTCTTGGGACTCCCGCGCAAGGCGCCTATTCTTAAAGCGTTTTGTGTGCAGTTCGCGTCCTTAACCTCGACGTACACTACGCCAGATCCCTCCCCCCGCGTGAACGCGGAAGCCACGCCCTGTTCGCGCGCTGGAATCTTATCATCTCCCTCCCTGAGTAGAAACTCCAGTACTGCGAGCTCGGTGTTCGGTGGCACGTAGCACGCATATACCGCTCCACCCGCCAGATCTTCGGCCGACGGCATGGCGGGCTCATTTTCTATGTGCTGCCGCCGTCGTTCTTCCCTTGCTCTGTCCGTGTACCATTGCGCTACCCCCTGCGGATCCTCTTCCTCATCGCCATCCTCGCACCCTGCACGGTCGAGTTGCTCGTCTGGTGGCACATCCTTGCCGCTTATGAGCTCGCCCGCCTCGGTGTCCTCCCCCTTCGCTGACGTCCGCGTCGACGTCCAGGTACCTCATCACCCTCTGCAGCAGCCCAACCCTGCCGCTCGCCCGACCGTCCTATGTTACGTTTAGTCCAGTTTGCTCGCTCCGAGAACTGAAACGCTCACTGTCTCACGGCGCTTCTTCGCGGGCCGCTCGGTCAAGCCACCATTCTTGCGACGGCGGTGCCCAATCTGAGTCATGTCGTTTGTAAGCACCACTGTCACCCCTTTCTCTCCTTACCTTAGGCTCCAATAGGTCGCCTAGGCGTGGTGCGTCTTGTCCCTCCTTTGCGTTGTCGCCTGAGCTCATCTGGCACGTCGTGTCAGCTCAATTGCTTTCGCTCCACGGCGCAGCGTTCACAGCGTACGTCTTCTCGTCTTTACCTGTCTCTACCCCAAGTCTTGCTCACTTTTGCTGTACAGCCCGCGAGTGCGGAAGCAGAGACGCAAAAGCATCCGATCTGAGCACGTGTGTGTGATGCCTAGCCATCAGCGGCAGCCCGATGCCGTTTTTGGTAACATGCAAGCATCACGTCACGCTTTTTTTCGTGTTACCCTCAACCTGAATCGTGCGTTCTCCATTGCGTCCAGTCACCTTGGTCCTGAACTGCTCCCCACTTGAAGATTCCATCTGCTTCTGTCTTTTTTCATCTCATTTTGGACACAGCGGACACAACAGTAACCTCAGTTGTATACGTTTTGACACGCTTCTTTTTTTTTTGTTTTGTTCTTTTTTTGGCTTCTTATCAAACTAGATCAATTTATTTTTTGGTGTTAATCATGTAACACTATTCATCGAATTTTACGCGCCTTTGTTAGGCAAGAAATGCACAACGTCATGCCGGTTTACTAGCCTGAAAACAAACACGACTTGGACTCTAGAGAATTGAGAAAATACACGTGAGATCTTGAAAAATCCACTCGTGTCGACAGAGTAAAAGTCACTTGTCGGGTGCGTAGCAACAAAAGCGGTACCTGTTCCGCTCGCGGGACATTTGCCGAGCTGCCACGAATCGTCCTGAACATTTTATTACTTAGTATAATCTCTCACATGGTTCTGTTTTATCTGGGCGCCTTCTGGTAGGCCCAAAAGTCGATGTCAAATACGCCTTTTGATATCGGAAATTACCTGAGTCTTAGAGTTCCTGCCCGGGCTGAAAGTGTAGTCCGAAGCCTTGGTTTCAGCTCAGCTGAAGAGGCCGACGCTCACTTTCAGCTGAGTTGAAAGTTGTGATTCCAGCCACACTTTCAGCACTTACTGAAATAGTAACGTCTGGCCGCCAATTCGGCTTTGTCGTCACAAGACCTGAAATTTAGCTTTCAGTTGTCGTTTCCGTGCTGCGTCTTATTGTTTCAACATAGCTGTCGGAAATTGTCAATTTCGACACCCTTTTTAGCCCCCGTTAAGTTGCAGCTGCCACTATTGGTTTCGAATTGTGGCCTAAGCGAGCACTCACAGGATTAGATCCTGTCCATGCCATACGTAGTGGAACTTGAACCAGAGGACCGACGCGTCACATGAATCACAGGCGTCCGTATGTCATGCTATCGGCCTTTGCCCTGGAGTTCACCAAGTTGATAGAGAGTTGACAAAGTTTACGGGAATGTCCGCCAACTTTCCATTACAAGTTTGTGCTCAATCCTTCACAACGAAATCAGCAGGGACCAGTCAAGATATGAATAATCGAGGCGCTGTTCGCATGTCTTTCGCAAAGTCGCCAATTATCCCCTTTCGCACCTTCTCTGTCCTCTCAGGAATCTTCATGCCCCGTGCATGCTCAACCATCTAGTCCTATGCCAATTTTTCATTCCCAGAAATCTCTGAAGGATTTATTTCGCTGATCCTGATTTTCCCGATGCTTATTACACCCTCGCCTTTTGACTCAGCTCTCGTTTCTTGGGAGTTTTGCGCTGACCAATTTTTGGACTCAACAATCACGACAACTCGGGTATGGACCTCAAAGCTTGAAAATGGTATCCCATTTGGTTTTCCATTCGTTCGACCGCATTTTGTCCGGATCCATCTAGCAAGCGAGTAACGCTCTTGATTGGTTCCAAGCATGTCGATTCTGGTAGCGGGCCCTGCCGCTCGTCGGTCTTACCGGACTCATCAATGTAAGTGGCATGTTGATTCCCGCTTTCAAGAGTCAACATCAACCTCGACGTCGAGGCTTTTAACCTTGGCGCCTTCTGAGTACAAGCTCACATCATTTGTTGAAGGTGTTAATGCCTAGTTTATTTATTTATTTTTCTGTTTACTCCCATAATCTTCAGTTGTTAGGACGAAACTCTTGTTGCGTAAAAGCCGTATCATATCAATGCGCCCGCTTTTACCATAGCATCAGCGACTCCTCCTCGTGCATGGCCCACTGGTCTACGATGCTTGCCCTCCCAACGTCCATCTTTTCGTACGCCGACTTTTGCACCCGCCCCCCCTCCATGCGCTGCCATTTCACGCCACCCTTGGCCCGCTTTTCATGCAGAACAAAGTCGCTGGCGACGATCCGTTCGCCCCCAAAAAACAGCATGTCCCTGTGACGCTTGTCAACGCGTTCCCCCACCGTGAGCTCCTGGAGTGCCCGCATAGTCAGTCCACCACGGACCAGCATCCCCAGCAGCACCTGCCAGCCCCGGATGTCGCATCCAGAAATGTCGACCTCGTGTACCTTCGGAATGGCGGTGAAGAAGTCTTGCGTCTGTTGTCCGAACAACCGCAGCCTTCTGAGTTTCAAGACGCGCACCCCGCCTAGCGACGCGCAGAACACGCTCGTGAAGAGCTCCACCGTCCCCCAGCCAGCGTCCAATTCCAGCCTCGTGAGGTTCGGCATTCTTAACCTGTTCGGCGGCGGAAGATGCTCTGTCGTCGCGTATGCTACTTGGAGGTCCGTCAGGGCGGCAAGTGTGACGGGGGGCGCGTCTTCTCCTGTCTCCACCCAGCCAACCTGCGAAAGCTGCAGAAGAGTGAGGCCTTGGGCGTTCCTCACCACCTGTTCGAACATGGGCCACGGCACAGCTCTCTTTCCGTTCAAGCCGCACAGTCGTAGCGCCGTCAAACCCGAATAGAACGCCCCGTCGGGCCACACCATCCAGTATCCCGATAGCCGGAGTTCCGTGAGCGCTTGCGGTAGGACTTGGGGGCCGCCTTGGAGCTCCAGAGGCGGGAGTCTCCTACGGCGCGACCACACGGACCACGCGATCGACAGCGCCCGAAGGCAGGTCAAGCTCCTCTGACGAAGTACTCCTTCCCACACCTCGCGCCACATCTCTGGCGTCTCACAGTCGATGGTCAAGTGCGTGATTTGCCTTTGACCACCGTCAGCCGAAGAGATCAATGGCCGTCAGCAATGAGGACGCACTCGTAGTAACCTTCCAAAGGCCCAAGGATCTCTTCGACGAAGTCGCGTCGCTGCGCTGGCTTGGCGACCCTCAGGCAGCCCGAAGGTCTGCCCGCCAGCGAAATGGGCCTCACCAGCAGCAACACTGTCAGGTTCGTCGCCTTGGCTCTCCTCAGGGTGAAGGCTAGATACCTCGACGAGTGACAGAGCGTAATTGGGATGGTCGCCCACATATTCGGTGTGCCGTAGATCAGCCTTTTCCATGACTTGCACACTAGGCACAAGTTCGTTCTGGTATCCACCGTCTTTCCCCACTTGAACCATTCGATTGCAAACGTGAGGAGGATGAGCTGTATTTCCAGCGCGAAGTCGAGGATAGGCGCTGAGGAGGCCATTGGAAAAAAAGTGTCCACACGCGCGCCGTCACAGCGCACGTCTTTTCGTCACACTTCTGTACTTCCTTATCATTTTCGTTCTCCTTCCATTTTCGCCTCGGTTTTTGTTATTTTTGCAAAGACATCTATGGAATGCATTTCTTTTTATCCAATCTACTCTACAGACCATTTCATCCGCTCAAGCCTTCCACAAAGTCGTACAGACCGATTCCCATGTGCACATCTCCGCTAAACGCGTCGACGGCCTCGTTGAGGACTTTGTCCAATGCATACAACGCCTTCCGCGGCGCTTCCCCCCCGTCTTTCGTCCCAACCGCCATGACCTGGATATGCTTGAGTTCCTCGCCCGTCATCCATGCCTCGGTGCTCTCCCATTCCGCCAGCATCGCGGGGACGTGATAGAATGGCTGGACTATAAGTCCCATTCGAAGCTGTTCACGTACAGGATGGTCAGTTCATTGTCCACCGCCTCTGGCAGGCTTACCTCCGTCGGAATGTCCTGGAACCAACCTCCGATGTCCAGTAGCTTGCCTATATGGCTGTTCTCCATTTTAGTTGTGACGAGGCCTTTGCCGCGGATTTCCGCCAGCGCGCGCGTCGTCAAAGCCTCTTTCGTCGTGTCGGTCGTAGCCCCGCGCACGCGTGTTTTCCACAGGCATCCTATGTGACACACGGCAACGGTCAGCACCAGATCTGCGACGTATCGTTGCAGGGTCGACGTTCGATGTTCCTGCTCAAATGCGTAAACAATGGCCACCGCGTGCGACAGCTGCATCCATTCATAATCCACACCCTCCAAGGCGCGCATGAACTTTGCGCAGAAAGCCTGCACAGGTGCCCACCCTGCTTGGGCCGCAGCACCACTGCCGTCGAATAGGCTCCGCTATCGCTACTGTCAGCTGTACCGCCTAATAACGGATATCCGTGAACACACCCAATCTTCTATTGTAGGCCAGGCGTCCCCGAACACCATGGCCTCGAGGGACTTGTCGCGTTTCTCCTCCCACCGTTCCCTCGTCGAGTCCGCCGTGATTTCCCTCAGCAAATGGGCCCTCGTTCCCCGCGCACCCTCAGCGACGCGCTTGGGTCCTGCCAGCCGAATCAAGTGCGTGATAGAGTCCTGAGGCCATCGTCAACTAGCCATCTGCCGCTGCACGTCACGCTTACCTCGGGCATGCCTCGCTCTTTCAACAGCGTCGTGGTCATGCGTGATAACGCGTCGATAGCCCGCGCAAACGGCGACGATTGTTGCGTAGAAGATTGCATTGCTCCAGCGCCTAGTTCCTTTCTTTTTCTTGGTACATTTCTTTGTTCGTCCGTTTAACAGAATCCAATCCTACCGTCCGTGACATCGCTCCCGGATGGCCCGATTTCGATCTTGGATCTTGATCTCCCCACGCGATTGCGTCCTTCCCTTTTTGCACAACTTTTTTTTTTCCATCCGCGTAGCACCGATCCGAAGAACCGGCGCTTATACACGCCCCTTTTGATCTTGATGGCTCGGCGTTCCATCAGTTCATTCCTTTGCTACGCCCCGAACCGAGAGTTTCCAGGAGTTTCCCTGAGCGACCCGCCCTCCGTTAGGCTAGTTTCAGAAATTTTGCGCATGTTATTCCTGTTGCGTCAATAGATCGCACGGTTTTTTTTTCCGATTCGATTTCGGTTTTCTTCGGACCTCAGTCACAATTCCACGTCACGTATTTAGGGTTTCGACAGTCGCACAGCCGCAACGTTGTTACTCCTCGAACCTTATGGCTCAATTGGTTCTCGATGCAGACGGTTTCCCGCTCGGCACGCCCACCGAGTGGAAGGACATTCTTGTGTCTCCCAATGCGAATCAAGTTATTGTTGACAAGTACCAGACCCTGTGCACGCTTGGCTCAGCGCTCGTCCACCATGCGGAATTCACCCCTCACTCGCTTCAGCGGCCCCTCGACGAAACTCACGCGAAGACCATTTTTGAAGACCTCCTCAGTAGTTTCTCCCACCGCTTGCATCCTTGTCTTGTCGTCGCCTCCGACGAGCCGCAACCTTGGTCGGTACAGGATGAACCGCGACTCATGGACGCAAGTGGGGCTCCAATCCAGGTTATCACCCTCCGTGGTAACCACCGCGTGGCAGCGCTCGCGCTTTACAACGACCATATGCAAACCGACAACGGCTGGCTATGCCATGTTCTCCACCCGTGTAAGCGTCTGCCTCGTCTGCCGCATTCCATGATTCTGACCTCGTCTCCAGGCTTCCTCCGCATCCACGAAGACCATATTCGGCGCCACATCGTCGCCGACAACCTCATCACCGAGAGTTCTCAGCTTCGGCGTGGCCCCGACCCCTACGACGTTATTGTCCTGGCTCTCGACGTTTTCCAGCATGCCGTTCCTCGGGAAATGCTCCAAGTGGCCACTGCCAACCCGTACCTCGAACTCTTCAAAGGCTCGCTCAGCAAACCGGACCGGGGCAAGCTCGGGCGCTGGAAGCTTGCGGTTCGTGTTCTCATGAGACAGCCCCGCCTGCTCACCGCCCTCCGTACTCTCCTACGCCTCCCTGGCGGCGTGTCCTCGGGGGACAGCGCCAATCTTGTAGACGTCCTCTGGCGTATTGCTTCCCAGTCTGTTGGCGCCGAACTTTCCCTTCTTGCCCTCTTGCAACAGGCCGCTGACACCCAAGCGCATCTCAACCAGTTGTGGGAAGCGGATATGCCTGCTGGGTTTGTCTTCGCCGGCGTGCAGGCCAGTCTCGAAGCCCGTGCTGCAGACGACGGGGATGTCTCAGCGAAAGAGATTAAGGACACCTTTCAGGCTGCGCTTCACACCGCGGACTGGGATCCCGCGTATGAGGTGTGTCCCGACTTAGCCGACCAGCTTCGCGCCGAGCCAGGGCGCATTCCCGACATGCACATGGCCTGCGTTTCATCTCTACGTCACCCACAGGAGGGTTGGATGGTGACCGTCCTGAAACGCGCCCGAACATGTTTTCGCATCGTGAGTCGAATTGCTCCCCATTTCCCGCCGGCGCTGATTTCGGCCCAGTTCTCCCTCATTCTCTTCGGTCCGATCGGTATCACGACCTATACCGACACCCCTTTGCGTCTTCTCCTGCAGTCCCCGGCCAACTTTTCCACTCTGGAGTTGGGCCTTGTTTCTACGCATGCTCGTGCCTGGCTACTCAAACACCACCCTGACCGTCCGGACGAGCGGGGAGCGGCGTTGGATTGGGTGGAGAAAATGCTTCACGACGTGCGTTTCCCATTGCGCGTTCCTTGAATTCCCCTGACAATAGCCCTCCGTAGCTCGCCTGCGGATTCATCGACGAACATCGCACCTCCGAGTGGCTCCTCCCGGAGGCGCTGTGGGATGCGCTATCCAATGCCACTCACGGTGCCCTTGGCCCCTACGGTGTCCCTTCCACCCCTGGCCACACCATAGACGCCGCCCTTTACCCTGCTGTTGCCGATGTCGTCAACCGCATCTTGGGTCTAGAGCCTTGGCACCGTCTACTTATCGACGAATGGGGCCTCCTTCCTGGTACTCCGTACCTTTGGGCTCTGTCCGTCAATGTGACCGATCTGACGCTCCACGAGGCGCAGAGCCTAGAGGCCGAAAATAGGCTCAGGGCGCGCGCCTTGGCCCAGCGCGATCGGGTGGAAGCGGAAGAGCGTGAGGCACGTCTCGCCGTCGAGCAGAAAGAGCAGCAAAAGCGCGAGGCGCAAGAGGCTCACGAGGAGGAGGCTCGCCTCGCGGAGGGAAAAATTGACGGCGGAGATTATCGATCTCGAGTTGAGGTTCAAGAAGCAGAAGGCCAAGTTCGAGAAGGATACCCTCGCTGCCAGGAGCAATGCGCAGCTCCCCACCGCCGACGCCTTAGATCACCTCGCTGACCTGGAGCGCGACCTCGCCGAACTCCACGCCCAGCACGCTGAGAGGTCAGCCCGTGTAGCCGCCATGCCGACCAAGGCGGCGTTCCCTTCGCTCGACATGCCGGCCGTGCTCGATATCTTGGGTGGGTCTGGGTCTCCGTACATCCACCTGATCTCAGTCCCTCATGTGCTCTTTTAGCGCTCAAAAGTCCTCAAGCGCCCTCTCCACAGCGCGGCTCCGACCCAGGCCGCCAGCAAGACATTGTCGACTCCAGCCCGTCTCGCCCATCCCAATCCGATGACGTGTTCGTTCAAGGCTTTTCGCAGCTTCTGTGCGATGTCGCTGCGGTAGTCCCCCCCCACATTCGCGATCGGATGCGGGAGCTTGCCTCACACGCAAGTACTGCTCACTACCAGCAGGCCGCGTCCGTTATCCTCAAGGCCCTTGACAATCTGCAGGCCTTCTCCCCGCCGCCGCCGCCGCCGCATTCTCAACCTCGTACGAACGAAGGCGGCCCATCCCCGCTCCGCCTCGGCACGCGACACCCACGTTCCGACTTGCGTACGCCGCTCTCCGCTCGAAGACGGCTTCGCAAGCGGGCCCGTCACTCCGAGTCTCCGTCGTTGCGTCGTCGCCCTCGGCCAGACGAGGACGACAGTGATCGCAGCGAAGACGAGGAGGAGGAGGAGGAGGAGGAGCGGAACGTCCGCCCACTGTTCCCCCGGCTTCCACTGGTGATCTTATCCCCTCCTGATGACGGCTCGTCACCCGACCCATTCACGTAGGATTCATTTCTTGTTTTGTCCTTTCGAAAAGAAATATATATACCTTGCGTGCTGTCCTGCGAGCCTCGACCGCAGTCACACCTTAGTACCCTTGGAGGGGTTGCAATTGTCCCACTAAGTACGCGCGCTGACCAAGTTACTCATGGATGGTTGAATCATACAAAAGTTGAACCTAAGTGGTCACAGGTCACACCCCCTGAACCTACGGTTGAAATAGTACAGTACTGTAGAGTTTCATTCAGTTCAAGCCTTGAAATTTTCAAACATCGCACAGGTAACCGAGCAGATTTACGAATGTCTCAAAAAAGTCACAAAGTCTGCGGAAAATGGTTGAAAATCCAATTTTTTGCGCTCGCGGTGGAGTTGACTCCAAGACACGAAGGCTGGATGGTCGGAAGACTATCCACTCTTTTCATACTGTTGGAGCAACGAAGCACTGACTCCGAAAGAGCGCACTGAAGTGAATTTGATCGCTTTCCGGAACAGAGTCATTTGCGATGTTTTGCCTGACTTGATTCATGGTTGAAACTCTGTTCGCAGACGTCTGAGCCGCAAATGGTTCCCTGTGGTCATCCACAACATTTCCAAACTTTTTTCAGTGTCACAGTCCGTCCGGCCGATTTCAGAAACTAGGCCGGTATTCTGTCCAATAAATAACAAAAAAACACATTGTATCATTTGAATCAAGAAAAACACAATGCATGTCGATGTGATATAGCAAGAACAAAGCACATTGAGGATCTGTAGAAGAAAAACGACGCTGAAAACTTGTAATTCATATTGAGTCGGTACGGGGCCCTCAACCCGACGATGACAACCGAGAGAGGCCGGATGATGCCCCAAAATATATTCGCTCCGCCCATGTCTTTGCTTCTTGTTAGCCTCAGAGCCGGACCTTCAGCAACTGTTATGAGGATTCCAATTTCCATCTGATCAAAGGTAGACTTGCCCGTGGTCTCATTCCGTTGTGTCTGGCTGGGTGAAGTTCAGCTTTGGCCATCACAGATCCGTTATCGTACTCCGAACGGGCATCAATCGGCTCACCGTACAGGCGCCTACTGCTGCGAGCTCTGTTTACTTTTTTGGTTCGCGAAGGCCTCACAGTAAACATATCAATATTCCCTTTACGTAGTAACTTGAGCCGAGATTCAGGCCAAATTCGGCCCACTGGACCTCAGCTTCAACTAAGCGCTGAACTTGAGCACTGATGTCGAACTCGGTGATTTAATAATTGAGTGTGAATGACCACAGTCGCAAAAACAGTTGTACTTCACAATGTGGTTTTAACATTGAAGGGTTGTGGGTTCTGTTCTGCGTCATCGTGTGTTTTCCCGTTCCAAGCCATCTATCGTGTTTATTGTTGAGACTCGAGACCGTCAAGCCGTGTTTTTTCCGGAATCTACCACTCATCACGACAAAAACATGCAACGTCTTACCACAACGTGTTTTTTTTATTAATATCTATTGGACATATGGCAAGCATAGTGTCCAATAAATAAAAAAACATGTTGTGGTGAAACTTTGCATGTTTTTGTCGTGATGAGTGGTATATTTCACAAAAAACACGTCTTGAGACAGTCTCGAGTCTCAAAAAAAAACCCGATCAATGGATGGGAACTGAAAAACACACAATGGCGCAGAATAAAACGCACAATCCTCCAATGCTAAAACCACATTGTGAAGTATAACTATTTTTCGGACTGTGATCATTCAGACCCAATTGTTACAACACCGAGTTCGGCATCAGTGTTCAAGTTCAGTGCTTAGTTGAAGCTGAGGTCCAGTGAACCGAGATCTGGCCTGAATTTCGGCTCAAGTGACTATGAGAAGAGAATGTTGATATGTCTATTGTGAGGCCTTTGTGAACCAAAAAAGTAAACAGAGCTCGCAGCAGTATGGTCCCTGTACGGTGAGCCGATTGATGCCCGTTGTCGGAGTACGAATGATGGATCTATAATGGCCAAAGCTGAACTTCACCCAGCCGGACACCGCGGAATGAGACCACAGGGAAGTCTACCCTTGATCAGACAGAATTCGGAGTCCTCATAACAGTTGCTGAAAGTCCGGCTCTGGTCCAACAAGAAGCAAAGACATGGGCGGAGTGAATATATTTTTCTGCATCATCCGGCCTCTTTCAGCTGCCCTCGTCGGCTTGATGGCCCCGTACTGACTCAATATAAATTACAAGTCTTCAATTTTCTACAGATCCTCAACGTGTTTTTTCCTGCTCTATCACATCGTGTTTTTTTGGTGGTGGATATGCATTCCGTTTTTTCTTGATCTAAATGATGCAATGCGTTTTTTGCTATTTATTGGACAGTATACCGCCCATATGGACAATATGTATGGCAGTAATAGTGTAACAGTATTATTGCAATCTGATCGAAATTCACGCACCTTTGTTGGAAGAAAAACGCACAATATCATGCCGATTTAATAGACCAGAAAACATAACTTGCATGTTTGAGAAAGTACACAGATGCTGAGGTGCTGAAAAACACACGGGTGTCCACGGAATAAAAGTCACTCATGGGGTGCGAAGAGAGAAAAAAGGCAACACCGGATTGGCGAGTGTGACATTTGCCGAGCTGCCATCAACAGATCAAATGATCCCCAGACGCGGCAACTTCAGTCCTGAACATTTACTCATTAGTATAATCTCATACATGTTTCTGTTCCATCTGGGTGCCTTTATTTGTTGAAAGAATCAAGTCCATTACCATGCTCAGTCAACTTCTTGATGCGAGAAACTTGGATTCATACAGATATGACTATTTTTCCTCTAATGTTGAGGTCTTAGGGATGCTTGATGTCCGTGGTTGTAGATTCTATCAACATTTGCTTGTTAACAGTGACTGGACCATATCTCTGCAGTGCTTACTTCGAAATTGCCACTTACCTGTACTCTGGTTCCGTGCCGAATTCAAAGTCCGACAGCCGCCAACGCTGTCACGATATAACTCTGATTTCGAGACATGCCTTGTGCGATTTCCAACCAAAGAAGGCAGTGTTTTTTTTGCTCCCAAGAAGATGAATGGTGGTTATTTTGTACCTGTGCATTTAGTGCTTTGAGGAGGTGGTGTCATAAAATTTGCCAAATGCGAAGTTGTGCATTTTTGGAGTGTGTTCGACTCAACCAGCGTCATTTTTAGCCAAACAATGAAAGTTGTGTCGTAAATAATATTGTTACGCTATTACAACCATAAATATGCTTGTCACACAGAAAACTCAAGTTCGAAAATTCGGGTCACAGGTCACAGGCACGGAGAACTGACTGGAACTTTACCGTATAGCTGCATTATTAGGCCCCAGAGTGCAAATGGGTTGGAGAGAGAGGAAACCAGGATTAGAGGAATCGTACCAGCTCAGCTCACGGGAGTCCTGTCCGGATTTCGAGCTTTCGAAACTGTTTAAAGCGCGGAAATGAATTAAATATTCATGACCAACCCCTTGCAACATGGAGAAATTGGACAGAAGTATGCAAAATGACGCGAAGTGATCTAAGATCTAGATGGTGCCTGCAGGCCGCCATCTTTTTTTCTCTTGTTTTTTCTAGCAATGGAAATTCCGGAAGCACGAGGGTAGGTTGCTATTCTACTTTGGTGCCTCGAACATATCAGCAAGCGAGGAACTTCCAGTGAAACTTCAAAAGCAGTAAATTGATGTGATACTTACGGAACAGGAGAGATTTCCATTTGGTCGAAAACTCGGAGCACACCTCTGGGACCAGCGCAGTGGTATCGTGAACCAGCACGATTTTTTTTGTTCATTTGACAACCTCGGGACCAACATCGATTCTAAGGGCGTAGAATTTTGAAATGAATCATTTCTCAAACTCCACCATTTGAAGCGGAAACTTGCTCCATCGAAACTACTGGGAGAGAGTTGGTGGTATCAGGACATCAAGCTGAAGTAAGGCAGATGATCGGCAAGTTGCGGCACTGTTATCGCGATTTTGTTCTCTTTACCCTCGGCATTTCACGCCCAATTTTCGCCGTCGACTCATATCACGCGTCATCGAAACCGGGCTTTTTTATTTCTTTTTTTTGTCTTAGCTTGCCAATTTTTTTGGCGTTTTGGATTTGTTCCTTCGCTTCATTAAGCGAGTCAGGTTCCCTTTGTGCAAGATCCCCTTCCAGAACTTTTTTTTCCCTCTCCAAAGCAGCAGATCTTCTGTCTCCAATTGCACATGCTCTACCTTACCTCCTTTTGCTTCCTACCGTTTCAAGAACGTTGCGATCGCGTTTCATCGTCCGTACGCTCCTTCCGTGATCTCGGATCGATCTGCTGGCCCGATTCGAAATTCTTGCCGTTCCAAACAAGCAGCAATAACGCGACGCGCTGCGCGCCCTAAATACTCATGGGGCTTGTTTTTTTTTTCCAGCTATCCCGCATGAGTTCTTCCCCTCTCGTCTCGTGAGTCCGCTCGTTCTTCTGCGCACACGACGCATTCCCTAATCCCTCCTCTCTGCAGCTGCGACTTCTGTCATTGGAAGGCCAAACCCAGCGCATACGTTCTCCACCTCCAAGCGCGACACTGCGGCGTCGTGTATGATTTTGGTGAGTCCCCGTCCCCCGGTCATGCGCTGGCGTCCGTTTACCACCCGCAGGTGACAAGAAGGTTCGCGTTGACCGCAACGCCAGGGGGCATCTTTCATGTCCCCAGGAGTCGTGCACATTTAGCTGCCAACGCGTCACCCCGTTCAAGGAGCACCTCCTCAATGTCCATCGCCTTACCGTTTCCGGCGAAGAATTTTGTCCACCCTCTCACGAATCGCATCCGCCCCCCGCCTCCGACCCCCGCCCCGATCCTTACCCCTTCGATCACCGCGTCCTCGCTGCCGTCCGAAAACCCTTTAAGTGACTGGGAGGTTCTCTCTGCGTCTCCCCCCCCCACCACCCAATCTGAGTCTACCGTTCCATCCTCCCCGTCGTCTTCGGTTCCCGATGAGCCCGACCAAGCTCTTCTGGGCTCTTCTGTCCCCCAAATCTCCGACCCCACGCCCGGCGTAGGACGTTTTCTTGCTGATTCCTCGTCCATGTTCCGCCTCTCCGACCCGGCTTTTGCTTCTCCTCGTGTCCCCTCGCCTCGCGAACCCCGCACCTTGGCGCACTCCTCCTTCACGTTCCGTCTCTCGGACCCTTCCACTGTGCTGCCCGCGCCCACTCTCCTAGAGAAAGTCGGGCTTCGCATTGACCACCTCACGCGCGCGCTCATTTGCGTCGTCTGCAAGTCCTGCATTCGCAAGGCCGGCGCAGCCGATCACGACCACATGAAGCATCGCGGCCCGAAGCTCAGCGTTCTTCAAATCGAACAGCTCGAGGCTCTCCTAGAGCGGCATGCGGTCCTCTCTGACTCGAGAGACTATCCTATGCCGTGGGGGATGCCGCCCGTCGACGGCTTACCGCGTATGAGCGGTTGGGCTTGCCGCACGTGCAAGTTCGCGGCGGGCACTCGTCGTGGCGTGGTCCAGCATTGCAACGACAAAAGCCACACCGTCGAGGCGGCTTGCCTCCAGACCTTTTTTCGCCAGCCGCACACCAAGTATTTCATGGTCTTACCTGCGGCTTCCGGTCTCCCCCCTTCGGATCCCTACGTGCTCTTCGACGCGCAGTACGCCTCCCGACTCTCTGAGGGCTTCCATCTACGCCCTGCTGCCGTTACTCCCACCCAGGTGCAGCCTTTGAATCGCACAACGTCCTGGGACGAATAT
This sequence comes from Mycena sanguinolenta, assembly GCA_014462675.1. NCBI lineage: Eukaryota > Fungi > Basidiomycota > Agaricomycetes > Agaricales > Mycenaceae > Mycena > Mycena sanguinolenta. The sequence goes on along the minus strand of JACAZH010000039.1, from coordinate 33,399 downwards.
CTTTCCGAGTTCACCTCCGACGCCACCAAGGTCAAAGTGCTCAGAGCCCTGGTCGAGCTCCCCTAGCGCGAGCGACGACCCCTACTCGCGTGTCAAGCCCTTGGTCGTCACGTACCTCACGCGTGGCGCTTCCATCGGCGCCGCCATGTCCGTCTATTCGCGCACGCTGCTGGAGGATCATCCAGTACGGTGAGTCCGCCATTTCCCCTCTTGCTACAGTCCCAGCTCTGACCTCGTTGTGTTTCAGGGAAGAGACTGAAACGTGGAGGCCGCTCCGCAACAAGCAGACGGTACAGGATTATGCCGGCGTCGTCGCCCGGTTCTTCGTTGCGCTTCTCAGGAGCAGTCAATCTCGCGGTCACGTCTCCGGCTTCCAGTTCCCGCTCACGGAGCGCGACAAGGCCACGCTAAGCGCCTTTTCCCTCGCACTTAGTGCCAGCCCAGCCCCGTCGGAACCGCAGCTCAAGGCTCTCCACGCCGTGGCCCGCGCCTTTCTGCACGCGCGCCCCGACGACGACCCTTATATCGGGCCTTCCAAGTTCGACATCTCGATCGAGTGCTTCCTCGCGGTGGATTCAGTGCAATCGGACGGCAACCAGCGGAATGCCGACAATCTCACCCCTGTTCTCGCGCGAGTGATGTACGCGATCAGAGCATCTCTCGCACTGGAAGCCAACCGACGCGTTCAACAGAGTCCTCACCTCACTTACGAAGGGTATGTTTGCGCTGTCTAGACGTCTTCTGCTTTCTTCTGACAGGCAGTTTTTCAGCGTCGTCGCCGCTCTGTCCCTTGAAAACATCGACCGCTCCGCATTCCGGTCGCCGATGAACGTCGTTCGCGACACGCAGCGGTGGGCTTCCTCTATCGCTGTCAACACCGTCAAGGCGCCCTCCACCAGGGTGTCACCAGACGGCATGCATATCACCCACGATGATGTGACCGTCGACATCGCCCGCTACCGCGTCGGCTTACGCCGCTTCATCGATGCCGCGGCGGCGATGCTGGAGAAGCTACTTTACGGCTTTGATATCGCCATTGAAATGCCCAAGGCGCCCGTGGACAACTGGAACGAGACGGCGCGGGGGTACAGCTTCGTCAACAACCATGATTTCATCCCCCCCGACTCGTTCTTCAAGCACCTCCTGCACAGCTCTTCCGCGGACCTCACTTGGGTTGACTCTGATGGCTGTCTGCACTTCAAAATCCCGTCCATAAATGCCCAGGTCCGCCTGCACGCCGAGTTCATGTGCATGTTTTGCGTGGTGGTCTATCTGACCTCGACCCTCTCCCGCGCGGTCGAGTTCCTCGAACTCAAGATCAAGAACAGCACTCGCCAGCGGGAGCTGTTGGTCGACAAAGCGGATCTTTGGATCGTTGTCATGCGCATGAAGTGGGAGAATCTCGTCGGCCACGCTGTGTTCGTCCCACACCTCGTGCCAACACGAATCCGCGACATTATCTTACGCTACGTGCTCATCGCCCGGCCCGCCCTCGTTAAGCTCCTTCGCATCGCTGGCGAGGAGCAGGTTGCTATTTTGTACGACGAGTATCTCTGGGTATCCGACCGCAGGCTCATCTCTGGGGACAAATTCTCGAAACTCCTCAAACACTTCTCACATCAATACTTTGGCGTTTCCTTTGGTGCTCGCCACGCCCGGCATCTCAATGTTCGTATCGCGAGATCTTCATTCCCTGTCACTCATTATATCCACAGGTGGAGATCGGCCGCATTTTCGTCGGCCGCGAACTCGGGCTTGACGAGGACGATCCAGACGATCCAGACCAAGCCTCCTTCCTCCGCGGGCACAGTAGTCGCACCGCCGCTCGCATCTATGCGCGGGAAGTCAACAGTCCCGGCACATTCACAAGCGACAGTCTCCTCGCCCTTCGTGGGATTACGCTTCTGTTCCATCAAGCTATCGGCGTCCGCGAAGGCCACCCACCCTTGCTGCCCCTCTTGTCCGGCTTCCGCCGTACTGCCCAGCCGCGTGCGGTGGGAAGCGAGGACGCACACGAAGGCGAGCTCAAGCCCCCTCGTGATGACATGTCTGACCGCGACGCGGTCATGTCCACCCCTCGCCGCTGCCATACATCAACTTGGCGTCAACCTCGCAGACAGCCTCAAGGCCAATGTCGCCGCAGCCCTCGTCGAAGTACTTGTCACCCAACCTCAGCTCATTACCGACGCACTAGTTCGCGTTCGCCGAGTCCCCGTAGCAGAGCCCCCCGTACGCGATGGCGACGATGGCGTTGTCGGTGCTCATGAACCGATGGACCAGGACGCGCCTACCCCCTTGCAGCTCCTCCGTCGCCTCGTTGGCCCCGACGCATCTTGGAAAAACCGTACGCAGGAGTTGGCGACCTCAGTCGCGCTTGCCGCCCGCGAGAGTGCGCTGGTCTGCATTCCCACCGGTGGCGGTAAGAGCCTCGTATACATTCTCGCAGCGCTCAGCGAGCCGGCACACACCACTGTCGTCATGTGCCCCAACGTCGCCCTTCTCGATGACCAAGTGCAGCGTCTCGCTGGCACGCCGCTCACCACCGCCGTTTGGCGCGCTGGGGATGGCCCTTTCCCTCCCGTCCAAGTGCTCTTCGTCGCTCTTGAGACTTTGGCCACCGGCACTTTCGCTACGTAAGTGCACCTTTCCGCGTTCTTCCCCTCTGTGCTCAAGGCCAATACAGTCAGGCAAAGGCCTCTGGAAGGCGTGTCCGGCGTCTCGTCATAGACGAAGCCCACCAGGTTTTGACAGAGGCTAGGTTCCGACCCGCGTTCAACCGCCTCGCGGACCTTGCTGCGCTCGCACTCCAGATCCTCCTTCTGACCGCCACGTTGCCCTTCGCCTTGGAGGTACCGTTATTTAACGCCCTACATCTGCTGGGTACCACACGCGTTCTGAGGGAGCGTTTCGTACAGCCTCACCTCGCCCTCCATCGCGTCACCCTCACCATGCGCCAGTCCCGCCTTGCTTTCTTAGACCTCCTTCTCCCTCACCTGCATCAGCATCACCTCGGAGCGCAGGGACAGGGCATCCTGTTTCTTCCCTCCGTAGACGATGTCAACGAGTTCTACCGCCACTTGGCCCAGTCCGGCTTCTCCGTTGGTCGCTCCCACGCTAAGTACGAGGACCGTTTCGCGGACGAGCAGGCCTGGATGGCGGGCAGCTTACAGTGGATCATATGCACCGCGACGCTCGTGCATGGTGTGGACAACCCGCGCTGTATCGCCGTCCTTGTCTTCGATTGGAAGCTGGGACTCATCAGCCTCGCCCAATTGCTCGGTCGCGCGGCGCGGCAAGGTCAGCAGTCATTGGGTATCGCTGTAGGCCACGCCCTGTCATCGCGTATCCCAGAAGATCCAGCAGAAGATTCCCAAGGCTTGAGAGCGTTGGCGGCGTTCTGGGCCGATGGCAAGCGATGCCGGCGGACCGTCTTCGGCGCGACGTTCGACGACGACCCCAAAACCTGCGTCGAGCTCCATGCGGCGTTGTGTGATGTGTGCGCCCCGTCCACGCCTCTTGCTCAAAACCTCGCGCACTGGGCGACGCTGCCTCTGCAGCGCCCTCCTCACCCGCCCCCCACCGTCCCGCATTCCAGCGTCATCCCCATGGCAATCGCTAGCAATGCCAACGTCGACGAGGCCCTGCCTGTGCCCCCCAGCGCAGGCCCCATCTGTCACCGTTCTGCCTCCGACCCACGGGCACATCCTCGCTCTGCAGGCGGAGTATGCCTCCCACGTTTCTTGGGAGGTCTTAGCGCTGACGACCACAATCCACGCCATGGCCGATGCTCTGCGTAACCATTGCAGCGGTTGCTGGGTGAGAACTGGCCAGTTCGTCGCGTACCACTCTAACCTCCTCCAATGCGCCCCTGGGGATACCTCTGTCACATGGCCGAGCTTCAAGTCTTTCAAACAGGCGATTAAGCTGGACCCCTACACTTGCTACTATTGCGGTCTACCCACTCAGAGCGAGTTCGCCCATCCAGAACACCCCCGCGATATCAGGCGGGACCCTTCGCTCTGTCCTTTTCAAGACCTGCACAAGCGTGCGCTGTTTTTCGTTCATTCTACCCCCCACGTCTGGCAGGATGTCATTGCCCACTGCCCTGTAGTCCTCTCCCCACCGCAGCAGCTGGCAGCGCCGTCCGTTAGGATGAGGCCGGACACCGACGCCCTCGTATTCGCGGGGTGGGTTGGGGGGTAAGAACCCGGGCCGACCATTTTACCGTGGCATCGAGATCCTAGCTTGGCTCTGGCGGCAGAGGAACCCAGAGTAGCTACCACCATGTTCTAGAGCTATTTTTCCATCCTGAAATCGATACGGATCTCTTTTGTCTTCTCTTTTCTTGAGACTGCTCGTTTAAACCCATTTCAAACAGAGATTGGAAACTTAGTTTATCAGTATCCTCGAAATTTCCATGATTCAGAGGCGACCGTGATCTCGGTGTATGGGAACGTTTGTTTCGATTGGCAGTGCGAGTCACCGTGCGGCGCGCTGACTTTCGCCGTATACAGGCCAGCCTTGAAAGATGATATCGCTTTCTCCACGGCTTAGCCAATGGCGTGCCGCTAAAATGGGTGCATGCGAGCGTAGCTACTTGCATGAAAGCCCAGCTACGTGGGGCATGGTGGTAGTCGGAGTCAAAGAAGCTAAAAGACGTGATGCCTGCCATTGCTCGGCTCCTGACTAACCTAATGCGGCATCGCGGCTGCCATCATGTGATAGAACTGTCGACTGTGCTCACGCAACACGCTAGAAAATTCGATCTTGCGTAAGCAAAACCTACTGTATCATTTCGACCGTAGGTTCAGCGATTTGGAAATCTTCGATGTCGATAAATTTCTTTTGAATAAAAGCGATTTTTGAACGCATCAAAAAAAGTCCGGTGTGACCTGTGACTGAACCTACGGTCGAAATGGTACAGTAACCCCAGTACATGCAACCGCGTCCATTAAACTACTTATTTGCAGCCAGCTCCGGCTACGGACTTTTAGCAGCAATATTATTTCTTCCTGTAGAGTTTTGCCACGCAGACGCGTTCCTGGTAAAGCAGTGTTTGCGACGTGCGTAGATTAACCTCCTTTCTGCTAGCTCAGCTGCGAACCACGATTGTCGTGTTGCATTTGATTTCATGCATCATTCATGTACGGATTGTCAGACTCATATTTCGTGTTTACATCATCGCATTCTTCTGTGCACGACGCACCTTCGCGTTCTTGGTGTCCATATCATCGCATCACTGTTTACGCTCACGTTTGCGCATCCTCGCATTTTCCGCCCTCACATTCAGTTTTCACGTTCATATATTTGTCTCCCCACCACCTTAGTGCTCAGCTTATTCCCTCTCGTCAAGGGTTATACCCCAGGGCATCGCGCCGTATAGCTTCTCGGAAACGACTTCAGAGTCCTCGAAGAAATAGGCCGATTCTCGATTACTCGTCTGCAATTTCCCCATGCGAGTTTGCGGGAACCATTTGTCGTTCAACCAGAAGTTCTCTAAAAGCTTCCGAACAACATCCAAATCCTTCTGAATTTTGCTTGAAGAAAAAGTTTGAAGTGATAATTAGCGATCTCACCCCGAAGAGTGGCAAGGCCGACAAAGCTGCGAAGAAGCAATCGAAACCAAAGGTCAGTTTTCGCCTATCATTCTGCTCGCATTAAGCTAACCAAGGGCGCAGCGGAAACGACCGACGGAAGATGACAGCAGCAATCTCAAGTGAACATGTCAACAAGTGAACCTGAAGAATTCGGTCACAGGTCCCAGCCCGAGCCGAACTTCATGGAAGGTGAACCTAATAGGTCACAGGTCACACCCGCCGAACCTACGGTCGAAATGGTACAGTATTTTGCTGTCGCGATCGATCGACCACTTGCGGGAGTTATACTCCTGCAACTGGGAACAATTTCGGGTTATAATCTTATCACCTTGAAGTTTCAACCATGTCCGACAGTAAATTCTGTCGCAAGCCCACATGCGGTAAACTAATCACACAACGCACCCGACGTGATCGTTACACTAAAGTACCAGCGGAGTGCATCCGGCGCTTCGTTTCCCCCACACACCATCCGACCTACGGAATTATCTGTTGATAAATCATACCCAACTGTCCCGTTCTGAAGTCGTCTGTTGGAGGAGTTGAGGAAGGCACAAAGAGAAAATGGTACAACAGCACGCATTCTGCATCCCTCAATGGCTCAGATTCGGGCAGAAAAACTCAAGCGCGAGGCAGCGGCCCGCGACCACGCCGCGGACCCAGTAACACAGAAACTCGTACCACGTCCTAAGGGGCAGGCTGGAAAGGCATTGGGTTATAATATACAGAAAGAAATGGGGTTTAAGAAAGACGGAGCATGGTATAATCGACTCTTTGTACGTCTGGGCTTGTCTTTTAATCTCAATGGAGCTCAAATAGTATCCAAAAAGCGCATGGTAAAAGATTACACAAATCGGTATTTAGACCCCTTCAAAACAATTTCGGATCAAGACAAGGCAAGATTGGCAAAAACCAAGAGCAGAGGGCGTGACTGCCGCTCACCCGATTTTCAGATATTGATTCCGTGTTAGATTATTGCCGCGGATGCGACATATTTTACTTATTTCGAAGGCCTATGGCCGATCCACGATATGATTGCAGTTTACCTCCTTCGCATGCAGACTCGCCGGCACAAGGATCTCGCAATCGAAAAGGCAGCTGCGCACAACTCTGGACCCCCTGTCCGGGATTACGCCGATGACGAGGAGGCTGTGGAAGCTGAAGGCGAGCTAGAAGATGATCCGATGGACGTAGATATCGAACTGCAGGATGAAGACTGCGAGAGCAACGCTGATGGTACTACGCAAGCTCCTAAAGTCAAGGTCAAGCGTATCAACAAGTCACGCCGTATCGAGTCGGACGACGAGTCCAATTCGGAGACCGAGGTACATAGTTTCTCTACGTCGCTCCGCACTTGAATTGACGGCAATCAATCAGGTGAAGCTGCCTAGCAAGCGGAAATTGGACACTGCTCCGCATGGCGAACCACCGCAGAAAAAGGTACGCTTCTCTATTTGATATGCTTTCTCGTCTTCCGTTGACATGCAGCGTCGTCGACTTCTAGACAAAGAATGAAGCCAACGCCTCTAAATCCAGAAAATCCTCCGTTCGCTCGGGTAATTCTCAACCCTCGGAAATGTTCTCTTGCCCCACTTGCTTCGAACTGCCGTACTGTACGGGACAGTGGACAGATTCATTACCAGTGACTTCGACAAGTTTGACGAATATGATGCTGACTCTGAAGGAATACAGCTCCAAAACTTCATCATATTTGTCCTTGTCCCATTCACTGCGGCGCTCCTTATTGCAGAAGACTTCAAAGTTTCTCTCAGTCAAGCCAGTGATATCCGCGACGAGAGTAATGATTATGGTGATCTCATGCAGTTTGACGACGGCGACGACAACATACTCGACAGCCTCCACCAAACTAACATCTGCTTGACGGTGGACTACAGTCCTAGCTATCTGTCGCAAATAACACGCTTTCACCAGCCTGCCCCAGTCCTGATCTTTGTTCTCAAGACTTCATTATCACTGACAACTATTTTTTTTCAGCCTCGACTTACAGTCAGAAAGTTTGGCAAGGTGAAATAAACACTACTTTATTTAATGCAAAATCAGTGTGATGTTTGCAAACTCCCAGGATGCGTCGCTTTCGTTGGATGATTTCGAGGTGCGCACTCATATTTTCTGCCCGTTCTCGTACTGATGTTGAGTAGTTCGCAATCGAGGAAAAAAAAGCCGATGAAAAACCAAAACCCAAACCCAAAGCGAAGCCAAAGGTGGCTGATTCCAAGGTAATGCATCGTCTCAATCACTTACTTGCACCCCATAACGCGTGTGCAGGTTTCTGGCATGAATCAAGATAAGGCAAAGGGCGATGCAAAGAATGTTTTGTTCAGCTTGGACGATTTTGAAGAGGTGCGTGGATTCCAAACTTGGACATTCATTTATTGAACTTCTTCAGCCTGGTCCGTTGGCAAAGAAAGCGAAGAAAGAGAAGACAAAGAAGAAAGAAAAAAAGGAAAAGAAGAACAAGATGTATCAAAACCACCAAAGAGGTCCGCTGCGAAGGTTTGTTTCACTACCTCCGTTCCGATTGGAGCCCAAGATCTGATACTCTGATGGTGAAGGTAAACACGATAATATCTGATTAGGGAACCAGATCCAGAGCCAAGCCTAGTGGGAAGTAAATAATCACTCTGTATTCATTCTTGTACAGCTTTGTCCGACCATTGTGCTCAACTCGTTGACTTTTGACATTTCGCAAGAATCTCAGTTGATGCTCAGGATACAAAATAGATTAATGACCTATCTGAGAGTGATGCAACTTGAGCCTGATAATTTGCGCACATTAGGGGAGGTCAAAGATCGCTTAAGAGGTCGATTCATGGGTGGATTCTCGAGGCGATCCTCATGCCGATTCTTGACCAAGAATCGATCGATTCTCATGAATCGACGTGAATCCAAGAATCTACTCTGGAGTAGATTCTTGGATTCAGCTCGATTCTGGATGAATCGACAACAACCTCGATTCTCCGTCGATTCTTGGTCGCGAATCGACGAGAATTAACCTCTGAATCCTTGGCTGAATCGACACCTGAATGGACATGAGAATCGCCTTCTTAAGCGATCTTTGACTCCCCCTATTAACATCCAGAATACAGTTGTGTCTGGATTTTGGGAGAATTGTTATATATATATGCGTTACTGTCAATTAGGGGAAGTCAGAGTTAACGATTCTGTGTCGATTGTGACTTTGATTCTGAATCGATTCTGATCCAATTTTTGATCCAGAATTGATCCAGAATCGTTCTCAGAATCGTCTCAGAATCGCAGTTCCTCCACTGCTGCATCCCGAGAATCGAGATTTTCGATTCTCGTTCACATTTGAGGCCGGACAAACCCAGAATCGAGTATTTCTGGGTCGATTTGGGAATCAGAATCGAACTAGAATCGATTCCAGAATCGCCCCAAAATCCTTGACTTTGACTTCCGCTATATTGATTGGCCCAGTGAGTGATATCAATTCGTTCGTTATCCCACCTCAAGTACACAGTCAGTTACCTCGAGACAATTTTGGAGGTTGCCCATACATTTATTTTAGAGGTTATACAACTTTTTGGATAGATCCACCTCGTCGTCGCTACTATATAATCTGAACACAGCTGAGTTGCAGAGCGTGTTACGCGTTACGATCACAGCGTGACACAACGCGTTCTTGCCTCACGCCACCACCTATGCGTTCTTCCTGCGAGCTTTTGGTCCATCTAGCTTCTCTCTGCATCCTAATCCGGTTAAAAACACCTCCCGATGCGCTTTGGCAAAGTTTGGACCCAGTACAACGGATAACGGACCAGTAAGTGGCAGGACCCTAGTGTTACCGCTGTTCGGTTCTGAACCGATCCCGATCCCGAACCGAACCTGAACCGGACCCCAATTCAGGTTCGGGGGCGGGTAGAGAACCGGACCGGACCGCGGGGTCCGGTTCGGGGTTCGAGAAATGTTGGAATTTGCTGAACCTGTTCGAACATGTTCGAACCTGTCCGAACCCGTGATTTTTTCTTTTCCCAAACCTCGTGTTTTACCGACAATTTTGGCATTTCACACCCCCCCTTGCTCGCACTTGCACAACCCTTGCGCATGGCCGTGTCCTCGACATCAATCTGAACAAAGCCGAATTAGTTATTGCTGATGATCTGAACATTGCACTCCTTGCTTCAACCACCATGTCATTCTTGGAACTGTCCTCTGTGTTCGGTTCATCGACATCGCTGTCAGGGTCTCGAGTTCACTCCAATATCACTCAAATCTGCGGGACCATCTGCGGCAAGTTTACTCTGGATTTCTGCAGCCTCCGAGAGCCTCCGGAGCCGACACTGGCAAGGCTAAAATTAAGACAACCACATGAAAATTCTGATTTTGTGCAAATGGGTCCAAGTTACGTGAACTTCTCCATATACTTACATTAGTATTCAATCAATCCTTTAATTTGGGCCACATGAGCCTTCCAGCTCGAAGCATTCTGCTGTGTCACAGAACTCTTCCACTTTCGAAGCTTGGTTGGATGTGGCACACACAACATGGCCGCAACCACAAAATCGAAGATATGAGGGATTCCATCAATACCAGACTCAACAATCTCGAGAAATGCTACAGCAAGTTGAATCGACGATATAAATATCATTGATGATACAAATATCTACTTCATTTGTCTTGGTGGGTAAGTAATTGTATTACCCGACTGGTTTCTCTCGGTATCAGCGCAGCATTGGACCTGAACGTCAAAATCGCGTATATAGAAGAGCCTTGGAACACCGACAAGCGTGTTGCTGAGGCTCTGGACTTGGAAGATAATACCGAGAATTAATTTACCTTTGTTTTCGTCGAGACTGAGAAATGAGGGAAAAAATCGGTTCGTTGAGGTTCGAACGTGTCCAGAACACGAACCGGACCCTTGAAGAACCGGAACCTAGGTCCGGTTCGAGGTTCAAGGAATTCCCCGAACCGAACCTGAGGTCAGGTTCAGGGTTCGGAATTTTTGGCAAAGAACCGGACCGGACCGGACATCGGTAACACTAGAGCCTTTGCATCAGGCTGATTGAGGCCAGCAGTCAGGCTGGTGCAATGCACACAATCAGCCTGATGCAAACACACCCAGTCGGGCTGATGCGACTCTCTCCCCACAGTGATATAAGATAACGTCGAGGGATATGGCGGGGAGCACGGAGTATCTGAGAATTCATCACATCTCGCAGCAAAATGTGAGATAGATAGCACACAGACCTCTTCCCCCGAATAAAAACAGTTTTGCGAACAGCTCGACTCCCTCTGAAAGCCCATTCTTTGCCTCGATAGGAAGTCCGTCGATCACAAGCACTCTCATCAACGAAAACAAGGTGGTGCGGGAGATAGAAGAGTCTGACATGATATCGATACTTCACCCGCTTCATGGCACTGCGCTTAATTGCAACTTTTGTTATCTGTTGAGCTCGTACTGAGTATAGAATGAGTATGATTGCACAAGGAGCTGACCTTCTTCATTCTATACCCGCTCCGTCTCAGGGCACGCCATATTGTCGACTGCGACACGACCCTTCCACATGTTTCTTGCAAACCTAGCTGTAGTTCATCGAGATATTTGTCGCAAGAATGATCGAGCAGGCCATGAAGAAACTGCGGTGAATAATAAATCAACAGCGCTCAGATTTTAGTAGAGCACCTACGGCAACATCGGACGAGGTAAGATGTCGTGTACGCCCTGTTCTTCGGCGCTGAGTCGCAGTCAAGACCTTGCCTGTTGTGTGAAAACGATTCACGATGCGATAGATTTGGCGTGGGCTGATATAGGTATATGCTGCGATGCCTGGGACACTCACTCCAGCGCCATGCATGCGAATTATAGCGCATCTCAAGTCTTCGGAGGTAGGTTTGCCTTTGGCCATTGAGCCATGGATGAAAGAGAGAACGATCGATAGACCAAACAACAGCCAATTATTGATGGCTGTTCTTCGACGCGTCGCAGTTGCGCCAATCGCTGTCCGATTGTTCCCAAAGTCGGGGGACGGGTGGATAAGACCTAAATACATAAATTTCACCTTTGAACTTGTGCCAAAACCCCGAGGTTCAAGCTATAAAAATTGCGCGCCAGGGAACTGTTGTCGGAAAATCGGTTTCCCAAAACTTGGTATTTGAGTCAAAGAATGGTACCATTGGATGCGCCCGTTGAAATAACGAATTTAGCATATGAATACAGGAGATTTGGTGCAGAACTGTGCGCGAAATAAATCAAATACTTGCGTCCATCAAAAAATTCCGAAAATGGCAGCTGTGCCAACTTTTATGCAAACAGCGATAAGTATTCTGCGCTCAACAGTTGACTTACGCCGCTAGTAATTTTGTACGGCTAAATTTTTGTGTGAACAACAACCGCGGTGGGCCCCAAAAGCACATGCCTGCCGTTGAAGTACAAGAAAGGTCGAATCGGCGATTCTTGTCGATTCACGAGAATCGTAGATTCTCACTCAAGAATTGACATCAGAATCGAATTGAGAATCGATCCCTGAATCGACGTCCTAAGTGATTTTTGGCTAGGAGGCTAGAGTGAAACGTTATTCTGAGACGACTTTGATTCTCGACCTAAAATTCAAGTTATAGAATCAATCAACCTTCGCAGTTCCTCGTCCGGAGGGGGAACTATTATCCTGAAGCTACAATATCGAATGATCGATTCTCGAGGTCCAGTGAAGCCAGAATCGTTTTTTTTCTGCATCAAATATGCGCCCAGAATCGAACGGCAATCGAAGTCAGAATGAAGCGAGAGTCACTCACTCTGACCTCCCATATTTTTACCAAGCAGCTTTGTACATCCTTAGTACAACCAGTAATCGAAACCTCCCCAGATCTCGAGGTTTCAAACGTTCCATACTAAGGCTACAACGTTTTTCGTTTGTAAACGTTTTAAACGGTTAAAACCGTTTTTATTTTGTGTCTTTTCCCCCTGATCTCAGTGCAAAACAACCATTTTAAACGGTTTTATAAACGTTTCTTCTGTTTCCTTCTTTTGTGTCTGGGCACAAACGAAAAACAAAAGATTGGAGCCCTATCCGACACATGATACAACGCGCCAATGTCTGCCCACTGTTTTTTCTCTTTTCGTGGGGGGCCGGGCAATACGACCTTCAAATCAAAAGATGCAACGCAGGGAAAAAGAGAGACGCGCAGTGTCGAGGTTGGTTTGTCGCGGTCGCACTTGGTGCTACAATCGCTGACGTAAGACGCCATAAAATGGCGTGTTTGGTAAAGCTTGTGTGGCACTGTTTTGTCTTTCCACGGTCTTCGCTCTCCCATGGCGTCGTCTTCCAGCGGCACCTCGTACATCCCTCCGCTCCCACAGCGTCCAAAAATCACATCCGCAGGTGATCACTGGCTTCATTCCTCGTTTGCCACTGGCGATATCAATCCCGCGGACCTCGCGCCCAAAGTCGCTGTCTGGGCGTCAGGAACGCCCACGCCCGACCCGCAGCACTCCGAAAGGCTCACCCAGTTCTTTTCCCGAATCGCAACATTTAACAAAACCGCTTTTTCTCAGCTCGACTCGCTCGACGCTAACAAGGCATTTACGCTTCTCGGCCACGGGTCCCTCACGAACATTGGCATCACCAATGTTAAGTCGGAGCCACGTACCTTCGCCGTATGTGCGTTCGCGGCTGTAAAGCTAGCCGATATGCTCGCGTGGGCAGCGGATCCGTCCAACGCGGCGTCCCCCGCTGTCGCAAGCCCCCTCCCTGATCAAATGTCTGGCGGCGATGGCGTACGTTCCTTTTCTTTCTCGCACATGTCACACTGTAGCTTCCAAACTCCGCAGCTCCTCCGACGCGACTGGGTCGAAGGAATGAAGCATGCCTATGCCACGTTTGAAGCAAGCCCGGGCGTATTCAAACCCCCAGGTCCAGCCAAGAAAGACAACATCAATTTTCGAGCCAGCGATCATCCCGTTCTCAAAGTACTAGGCTGCAGCACTAGAAAGCGGTTCTCCCAGTTCACCAACCTTCATACATTTGTCTACATGATCCAGGTCTTCCTTGACGTTTGTCCCTCTCGCCCTCACCAATGACGCAACTGACCTCCTTATCTCAGTATGGACCGTATCTCGACAAAAAAACGATCAGGACCATAATTGCGGAGTACGTCCTGGGTTTTGTGCTCCTCACGCCGCTGATTGTTCGCCTTCTCTTTCACCTTTCCAGTGAGGCTGCGCGAGCGAAGGCGCACTATTCAGATGATCAAATGAAAATCCTCGTTAAGACATTCGAGGCGGTGAAACTCTGTCAACCCCTCCTTTACGCGTTCTCCCATTTCCCCGCAGCCCTTCTCACCTCCTTCCCCAGTATCTCTCAGCGTTCCACGGAAGCGCTGACTTCAAGCCTCGCTCGTGGCACCGCCCACTTCGTCGATCCGGAGAGTTCGCTGTCCAAGATTAACCGGTTATTCCTCCGCCTCGCGCTCAATGCCGCCCTCAGCAAGGGCAGCACGACCGACGCTATTCCTGGCACCTTTTTCGAGGATCCTGACTTCGACAAGGCCCTTCAAATCCCTGTTGACGACACGCAGACGCGCGGTGTTCTTCGTACGTGCTCATTTGTTCCGACCTCCCCGTCCTTCTCACCCGTACTTAGGATTCCCGCACGCAATCGAGGTCAAGCCTGATCCGCCCCACCCCTCTGTCGCCCAGGGAGCTTCCATCGCGGGTATGTCCGCCTCTGTAACTGCTCAGCCAAACGGCGCCTCTCTGGACACCCTGCCTGATTCCGACTCACCTGGTCGCTCCGCTATCCAAGACAATCCCACCGCTCTCCCGCGATCACCATCACCCGGGCGTTCCGCCGACGCAACAGGCGCTTCTTCTCCCACAGAGCTCACTGGCGATGCCGACAACGATCACATCCCTGTGGATGAGAGCATGCAGAGTGACAGCGCGAAGGCCGACGCTAGCCACCCCATCAGCGCCGACGTGCCTCATCCCGACCCATCTGGTAACGCTCCCATTGAAAGCAACCTCTCTGCTCCTCAGCCGTCACCACCACCCGGACCTTCCGCCGACGCAACAGGCGCTTCTTCTCCCACAGAGATCACTCGCGATGCTGGCAGCGACCACGTTCCTGTGGACGAGAACATGCAGGTTGACAGCGCGGAGGCCGACGCTAGCCTCCCCATTAGCGCCGACATGCCTCATTCCGACCCACCTGGTGACGCTCCCATCGAAAGCAGCCTCTCTGCTCCCCAGCCATCACCACCATCCGGACCTTCCGCCGACGCATCAGGCGCTTCCCCTCCCCAAGCGCTCGCTGGCAGCGACAATCCGCCCAGACCTGTTTCTCGCGAGCCTACGCCGACCGCTTCACCCCAACCGGCTCGCTCCAGACATGCGCCCGCCCGACAACGAAGGCGAACCCCGCCTGGCCGACATTTCTGATTCTTGTCTGCCCCCCACAGATCTCGGACGCGAACAGGTGTGTACTCGTTCCTTGCGCAAAAGGAAGGACCCTCCCCTGGCGTCACACTCTCCCTCGAACCTTCCCTCCCTCAAGACCCAGAGCCCGCGGAAAGGGGAAGCGGAAGGCGTCGGCGTCTATTCCCAGAGACGGTCGGAAGCGACACCATAGTGATCGCAAACAGGCGCTGTCTGCAGACGAGCGCACCGTCGCTTGGGCGTCGCACGAGGGGATTCCCCAGCATGTCAGAGAGCCCCAAGTCCTGCTCCATGAGTTTCAGGACAGCGCCAACCATCTTGACCCCACCCTCACCTATCCCCTTGCGAGCGGGAAGCGTAATGAAGTCACAATTGAATATTACATATTTCGTCACGATGTGCGCGACGAAGGCCAACTTTTGGTCGCATCCAAACATGCTCAACCCTACAAGTGGGTTCCGTTTAAGGGCCACGTCTGTATCCCTTCTCCAATTGTCCCACTGTCATGACTCACAGCGTGTCACAGGAGAAGCAGGCAAGGACTTTCAGGAAGATGATTGCGTCCCAGCCCATGGGCACTTTGGATAACGGAATGAACGTTCCGTTACACGTTCACCCTAGCGCCCAGCTCTTCCATTCATCCGGACTCACCCATGACGCTCACGGGCAGCCTCTCAAATCCGACATCGTCCCCGGCCCCAACCAATCGATGTTTTATGTCGCTCCCGAGGAGCGGTTCAATTCACTCACCGGAGTGCAGCGGGATCATCTTTTGGGTCAGCGCGGGATCCTCCTAGTCCACGCCCAACCTCAGTGCCGTCTCCGTGCCGGCGTAGAAGCAGGGTTCAATCTCCAGACCTTTATGGAATTTACTGATCCCACCCGTCTGGCACACGTCCACGGTATGTTGCCAACGCTCTCGAACTTACGCCTCGTCCCTAACCACTCCCGCCAGATCTTGGTGCGTGCAAACCCGCTGAAGTTCCCCCCAACAAGGCGGCGCGCCCTATCGATCTCCTCATCTCTGCCCGACTCAGAGAGGAGGGTAGCTGCTCTCGCCAGCGCCTGAACCTTCTGTCGAACCCACTAGGGCACAAGTCCATGCCGCTCCCAGCCGGTTGGCCGGACATTGCCCTCCACGAAGACGCTCTACAGTTCCTCGAAACCAACCCGCACCTTCCATCCCTCGAGTCCCTCTGGAAGCACCGGCAGTGGGCGATCTTTTCGCACGAGGGCGCAGCAACGTTCCTCCATGAAGACATTTTATTTACGACCGTCAACATGATCTCCGGCGCAAAGCTATGGTTCGCGGGGCGGAAAAGACCAGACCGCGCGGATGATCTCAAGGGGAACATGTTTTCCCGTCGAGCATTCGACAAGTTCAACGGCTGGCTCGATAATACGGGCGTCTGGGAGTTCGAGTGCCTCCACCTTGACCAGTTTACTACTCTGTGAGCCCACGTTTCCGTCGAACCTTGCGCCATTCCTTAACTCCTACAGCTACATGCCAGCTTCCACGATGCACGCTGTCATCAGTCTCAATGACTGCGTTGCTGCTGGTCGCCACGGCATCCCTGCGAGTAATGTGACTCAATGTGTGCTCACTACTCTTCACAATGTCATGCTGTCGAACGTCGTGACTAACGTTGATCACGAGCCCGCGCGACGGCTACTCCTGCGTATTTTCGAACTCTACGCCCTCTCCATCGTCAGTCCCTTCGGGGAGGGTGACGTTGACTCTGCCCTCGCCCACCCCCGCGTTGCAGGCTTTCCTCCAAGCAGAACAGGGACATCACTCAACCGGAGCAGCACCTCTGGCCCGGGTGGATGTAACCAGTGCCAATGGCCTTGTCGACCTCTTGGCGCTCCGGTCCTTTGTTGTGCTGTACCTGCCGCTGTGCTCGTGGCTGTACCCTCACATGACTAAGGACGGCATTATGCTTGTTCCGTCGGAGCTTCTTCAAGAAATTGAGTACGCGTGGTCCTTGACTGCGAAGCTCGACACTTTTCTCTCGGCACAATATCGGCTCCAGGCCATCACGGAGGGCGAGATCGCGGTCCCCGACAACTTTGTTGAGGCAGCCGATGTGAGTCTTCAGCTTTCTTCCTCAGCGTGGCCTTCTGATCTCTCCCCAAGGACTGTCTGTGCACAATGGCCGCATCTCTTCTTCGTTATCAAGTCGAATGCCACAAGATCCCGGAGGTCCGGAAGGAGTGGCCAGAAGGGTTCGACGAACCCACTTTTCAGGAGCTGCTGCTTCAAGCGGTCGCGAGGTTCTACTTGCATCGCGAGCAGGTCAACTCGCCCAAGTCGTCGCCCAATGCTCACGGTTCGAACACGGAGGTCGAACGGGCGAGCGTGCCGCTCTACCAACGCCTTCAAGCGCTCATAGAGGAGGAAGATGACGCGCTGTTCCTCCTCAAATGGAACCCTAGAACCATTCCTTTCATCCTGCAGCCCATTCAGCCGCCATTATCTCTGTAGCTTCCCCTAGCCGCCGGCGGTAGCCCAACGCTCCTTCAGATGCCGTCACGTTCCTCACACTTAACCTTCGTATAACCTTTTTGTTCGTTTTTTGCTGTGCACGCTCCCACTGCGCTCTGATATCTGCACATCGGCAAAGTTAGCAGGTCTCTCGCTTTTTGTATAGTCAGTCCAGTGTCGTCGTACAGCAATGTCATGTTCTGTTCTGCTTTGGCTGCCTTTTTTTCGTTTCGCGTTCAATCCTCGCAAGCGCGAACTAATACTGCTGACAATTGACGGCACAATCTTGCTGCTCACCAAGATTATGTCCACGACGGTAACAACCAGATGCGCCCCACAACGGCATCCGTCTGAAGAAGAAGCGAAGATGAGCCTGGGCAAGACTAGGAATATAGCAGAAGTGAGTTGTGTTTTTGATCTCGCCGCGCGGAAGTTGACAAGATGAACGAGATAAGTACATGGATACCCGGCGCAAACGACATGCTTCATGAATGACCCACAACGAAGAAAGACAGTGACCGGGAGCTCAGTCTAACTACAACAAGTGCGATTCACGAACGCGGGCCTGTAATGCTTCAAAAATGGATTCGTTTTTAAATCGATTCTCCTTGCCGGGACTGCGTCCTCCGAAGTATACTACATCGAAAACAATGACCTATGGCTGCGCTCTGGCTTCCTTGGCGCTCGCTGCATTGGGTTCGATAGCCATTTTCTCTGCTTCATCACATCTGCTCGCATATTCTTTGCACCGCAATTTTTCACTTGAAGTTCGAGGTCTTTTTCGTTATTCATCCGTCTCCAGCTTACTTCTAGGGCTAATCGCCCACGCCCAACCTCACTCGTCGCTAGACCTCGAAAACTAGTGTTAATATGGCACCTTCCTGATTTGATATTGAACCGCTCGCCGAGGGCGTATCTGACTTGGGGCCCAGCCATGATTTCCCATTCGGGAGGGATACGTATTAAACGATTAAACGGTTGTCAACCGACAACTGCTCAATGAATATCCACTCGATTCCCCCCCTTCAATTGTACAGCAAGGTTCCGTTCACCGACCTCCACGTCTATCCGTCCTCGGGATCCCCTCATGCTTCTCCTTCCCAATCCCAATTCCACCGCAGCCCACGATTCTCTGGTTCACCGCCGCATCGCTTGCTGAATTATTTAAACCCAGGCCTCGCACAAGCCGCATTTCAGCGAAATTCGTAGAGGTAGCTCTCTTTGCTTGACCCTGCTAACGAATTACCATATCTAGTGGTGCAAGGTTTCTGTGCCTTTCACACCCAGATATGATATCGTGCAAAGAGACAGCCGGTGAGGGGCCACAGCTTACGGTTTTGCAACGACCAAGGCCATTCATATGGTCGATGCCTACAGTTCCAGTGTTCGAAAAATAATTTTCTCAGTCTCAGATCACATGTCAGTCCAACTGAAATTGGAACGGATTCTTCTCAATTTGGGCCTCCAGAAATCCTCTGCTTTACCTAACCCTGACGGAAAGGAGATGACAGTTGTGACCGAAACCGAAACGGATACTTTTTATATGGCGTCTCCGATATGGCCAATCGATAGGCTTTGGGATCCCGACATGAATTGTTTCCGCAATAATTTCCTGTGTTCCAACAATGGTTGAACCTGTGCTTGAAAATGCGCTCGCCTGGTCTCTGATTCGTAAGTACCGGAAATCGAACCGACGGGTCCTCCGATTCAGAATATGATGAAAGTTTGGGAAGAAACCGCCCACTAGTATGTCTAGGCAGCTTAATTCTCCACAGGATGTAGCGTACTAGGTGTTGCATATGGTTTCTCTCGTTGCTTTCCGCTGCCTATAAATGCATCAGATCTGGGGGTGCAAGGCTTCTATGCCTTTTACACCCAAATATGACGTTGTTTGCAGAAGCAGTAACCAGCGAGAAATTTGAATTTGGCCGCGTTGCAACTGCTATGGCGGAATCTTCCAGGTTGTGATCCGGAAGCAGCTATAGCTGATCACATCACCGTGACACGTGCACATTCTTTTTTCCACCCTGGCCCCCAACCACCATGTCGTCGCCCGCTTCCCACCTTTCCAGTGAGCTCAGGCAGTCCACCGAGACGCAGAATGGAAACTTACTGACCGTATCAGCCAAGCACTATCCCCGAAGAACCCGGGGCGGACGCTGTTCGTCGCGCAAACGCATCTTCCGCTCCTTTCTAATCGCCCCTGCCATTTCAGGCTCCCCGTCCCACCTGTCAGATGGCGTCGACCTCGTGCGCCGAACACGATCAGCCAATCCGTCGCTCTTCCAAAGCGATCGAGCCCCAGTTTCGCGCGGCGTTCACTACGCCCGCGATATGCCATCCCCTCCCGGTCGATACGACCTACCTCCTCTCGCGATTGTCAACGACGTCGACGACAAAAACCCACTGCTGGACTTTGTTTACAGCGACAAAATCTGGCTAGGCGACGGCGTTGAACCCCCTCGCTACAGCGACTTGGACGGCTGCGACTGCCCCGCCTCCGGGTGCGACCCCGCGACTTGTAAATGCGCCGCCAGGCAGGCGAGGTTCACCTCAGAGTATTTCCTTGGGTTCGGCTACCGCCCCGACGGCCGACTCCGCCAGCACGAGGTCCCCATTTTCGAGTGCAACCACTGCTGTCGCTGTCAAGGTGGTGCCTGTACTAACCGAGTCCGATTTCTCTTCCAACTCCCTCTCCCATCGGCGCTCATTTTTCTTCTTCCATTTGTTTATACTGGCAGGTAGTTCAGCGTGGGGCCACCACCGACATCTACCTCAAGAAGACCTCTCGCAAAGGTTGGGGTGAGTCCTCACTACCCTCCCTTTTTCCCTTTCGGCTGACACCCTCCCCCGCAGGCGTCTTCACCCGCACACTCATACGCAAGGACACCTTCGTCGGCACATTCGCTGGCGAACTCCTCTCTCCGCGTGTCGGCCAAACGCGGGAGCGGTGAGGGATTCTTTCACCTTCACTGCTTTCTGCTCCAATTCCACTAGGTCGTACACCGAGCGTGGGCTCCTACCTACTCTTGCCCTTGACCCGTACTACCTCAGGCAGCAGTACCGTGACTTCTACGTCATCGATTCTCACCGCACGGGCAACGTAAGTCAAAGCCGCACTTGTCTTCTGGGTCTGATAGCCTTATGCAGTTCACCCGTTTCATCGTGCGTTCGCGCGTTTCACTTGATGCATCCATCCAGCTTCACGATTACAGAACCACTCATGCCTGCCCAACTGTCGCATTACGCCCTGTTACATAGAAGAGCAGGATATCCGCAAGCCGCTGATGGCATTTTTCGCAACGGAGGATGTCCCCGCTAATACAGAACTCACACTGTCATATTCGGGGGTACGTTTTTGGCAGCTCTGTCCGTGCCTGCCTGATCATCTACCTTCAGTTCGAGTTGCGGCCACATGCGAAACACACCCAGCAGTCTAAGCCCCAGTGGCCATGTTACTGCGATGCTCCAAACTGTCGTGGTGAGTTCGATCCCGCGTCCGGGCACCGACGCTTATCCATCTGCGCAGGTTTCACTATCCCTGGCTGAACGGCGCTGCAGACACGAGTTCCACCTCGAAATCTGACTTCGCAGCCTTGGGCCACTGTCGAGTTCGACGTGTCCCATAGACGTACAAATACATTTGTTTTTCCTATCCTCGTCCAATCAACTTGACCCCGGATACCAATGATAGTGTGCATCGTTCTTATGCTCTAGCGACTCGGTTACCAACTCCCTACTCCACAAGGCCAACCTCGTTCGCCTGTCAAATGTCCGCGTCACCCGTTTTTCTAATGTCTCCCTCAAGGCGAATGCAAAGGTGTTGTCAAAAGTACAAGGAGGATCGATTGTATCGTCAACAGGATGAACATAATAGTAACTACGTCTCCGCCCCCCGCACTAGTCAGAACCTAAACAAATCAGCAAAATCAAAAGGGAGGGATACGCAAGGATGTACGTACGGCACCATGGGGCAGCTCCTCCGACATGCGTGTCACCTTGCCGTTGTTGTACATCTGGCGATAGTATGCCAGAGCAGCTGCACGTCCAACCACCCTGCGGCGGAATCCACCTGGAATGCCGCGCACTTGGTTGTCGGCCTCGTCGCTGAAAAACTCTGCGAGTCAGGTCATCTCGGAATAAAAAACGAACGCCTCACAAATCCGCGTACAGGCCCGGATGACGTCCGAAACAGACCACATACCACGCCCTATTTTCCCCCTCGGGTGCGGGAAAGTTATCGTCCATCTCGTCCGGCGTCTCCGCCTCGTGTTCAAAAAACACGGGCGTCGAGGCTGAGACAAACATCAGATGGTGATTGGAAGAACGTCGGGGAACATACGGCGATAGGCGGCGACCGCAGCGTCAACGTGGGCACGGACGATACGGGGGATTTTTGCTGCATTCGTATTAGTCCCTACGGAGTACTCCCGCTCCGAAGCACGTACCATTGATGTCGATGCATTCATGTGCCATGTCCAACGCAGACTTCGACAACTCTTTGTCTGCAAGCATTTAGCAAACAGCGAGCAGTGACTCTATGAAATACTCGCCATGAACATCGATACAACGGCGACTCACGCTGACTGCAAGCGTAGACAACGCTGTCACTTGGGACATCAGTGCTGCCAGCTCTTCTTCGGGGCTGGTAGCGCTGGGCACTGGGGCGGAAGAGGTCGACATCGGTTATGTGTGAGAGGAGGTGATCAGAGAGGGAGGGGGGAGAGGTGAAGATAAGGGGGCGAACGAGAGGAATCACAAGGACAACCTGGACACGGCGAAGCCCTCGGACGCACATGCTAGAGCTTGATAGAAGCATCTGGCGCGGTTAGCAACCGCATTGCCGTGTCTTGCTCTCGCCAATTAGACCTTATTTGCAGATTTTAGCCGCTGTTTGGCTGCTCCAACGTCCTCGACCAATCAGCGGCTGAGCAAAATCTCGGCTAAAATCTGCAAATAAGCTGCGTTGACCGATTCGAGAAGGTTCTGTAGCAATATCAAATGATCAGACATTCATGTTGAGACCAAGGCAGTGGACGGGTTGTAAAAAACCCCACTGAGAGCGCTCGGCAATATTTCGAAGCTGCCCTGGCGGAGGAAATAACTGACCGTGAACGCGTGGGGTTACTGTGCGCGGATAAGCAAATCGTCGAACAGAGAGGGTCGAAATCGTCACGGTCCACGCGTTAATAAGCGAAGCAGGGAGGTATCCAAAACAAAATCAAAAGTAGACGTAACCCAAGTGAGTCGTGCTCCTAGGGTAATCCTTGAACAGCGGAAAGTTTGGAGCAGCGTTGCCGAAGCCACTTCTTCCAGCGGCAGGCCTACCTGAAGCATGGTTCAAATTTCAAATGTCTACCTGAACGAGTCGCGATTGTTGAAAACGGCGGAAGAATCTTAATCCGCACCATCAAGCACGGTATGCCCCTTCTGTCAAAATTGTCCCCAGCTTCCCAGACCCCACACCACGCGTGTTATTAGGTCGGCAAGTAAGCGTATGATGGCGATCTGGTCCGACGCAAGGGGATGTGGGTGAGGTACGCGAAAGACGATCTCGATTGCTTGATCTCGATTACCGAGCAGATCGGTTGCAGCTCATCATTTTCTTATTTTGATTGCCGATCCCCACCATTCAAACGCATCATTTCCCGATTCGGCCGCGATGGGTTGTTGTGGTCTATGTACTTATAAGCCCATCCGGACATCCCGCTGATTGTTGATGGAGTGGTATGCCTTGGCTGCGCCCGTTCGTATAGAATAGACCCTCTTATTTCGCACGACGACTGCCGAGCCCAACTGTATCCTCGCATATGATTCCAACAATTCCTTCCCCCCCTCTTTTCATCTTCACAATCCCGATCTCACGGAGGCGTTTCCACCTGCCATTCTGGTTCGACCTCTACGACTATGCCTGCCTGCTCCGGACCAACTTTGGCGACCCCGTATGGCAGGCGCCGCAAGCGCCACGGTACCATGCCCGACGGCGAGCCGTCCGCGCCCGACGCTGCCCAGCCCGGCACATCACCCAGCAGCAGTACTCTCGTCGCTGAGTCCTCGCCTACCATAGGCGCTCTCGTTCCCGAACGCCTGCCTCTCAGCCCCAGCCTGGTCAGTCAATCCTCGCCCGACGGTACCACCGTGGTCGGCGAGGTATCGCCCACCAGCGTGACCTTAGTCGGAGAATCCTCTTCGCAATGGTCACCCGACACCATTCTGTCCCCGGCCTCCTCAGGACGCAACATTCTTGCCCCAGCAGAAAACTCTGCGCCCCGCGACCGCCGCATCGGCGGCGGTCCATCCCAATTCCTGCATCGACTTGTGGTGAGGCTCCCTTCATGCCTTGCTTGTCCGAGCATACCTCGCTTAAAGCCTTGGCCAGCACGAGCTCGCCCCCAGCGCCTACGGGGACGATTGGGCCGCCTACGTCAAGGCGCTCGACACGGACTCCGAGGTCGACGACACCGACGCCGACGACAGGGACCTCGTGACCATGGACACCAGTGACTTGGAGGTCGCCGCTGAGCTCAGCGGGTTCAGTGATGACGACAGCGTGTAGTTTAGCAATTATTGAACGTCTGTATCCCAACGCTGTTGGAGTAGTACGTGTACGCTTGCGTTTGTCGGTATACTCGCCCGGGTTTCTCGTCTCGCACCCTCAATTCCCCGCTGCCCGTGGGAAATGGCGTGCTGGTTCAGGCTTTGATTCTCGTGTCTCTGTTATGTTACATGGCACCGACGCAGCCTCCGTCCGTCCCGTCCTGTCCTGCTCTCTGCTCAATGAGTCCTCCTTTGGCTGTAACCCTTGTCACGTCACGTAGTTCCCTATCCAACGATCACACAGCCATTCACAGTTAGACCATACATACGTGATCTCAATTGTAACAGCGGAATGCCAAGGGTTAAGGGCCTTCCGACCGAATTGATCCGTGATCGGCTTAGTAATATCCAATATTATTCTATCTTTGTCAGCCATTCCAACTAGTTGCAGTTGCCTCGGAGGGAGAGAAGTTGCGTTTCCACAAACTATCAGTTCGTTCTGATGCGTGCAATATTCTTGGGCATCCCGTTGTTCTCTAGATTGTGTCCATCGCATGGATAGCGCAGATATGTGCCGCGGTAGATGGTTCCATGATTCGCCAAATTATCCTATCCTGAAAATTATCTCAAGGCACAACCAGTAGTAGACGTCTTAAATGTCTTCCACACTATGTATCTGCACGGTGCTTCAATCTTTCCCTCACAAGACCAGCGTGTGCCCGCCGCGCCACCAGCGACATAGGTTTCTCTTATCTTGACGAAAGTTCTCAAACTAGTAGTTCAACGTGCCTGGCAAATCTTTCTCGTGTCAATTAGCACCCTGGATTGGTCTGTGGTAGATAAAGATATGGGGGAAATAAATTGCTTCGAGAGATCATACCCTTGACTGTGAACGAGCCGATATTGTGGGCGGTTACACCAGGAACGTCAAGGTGTCTCCTGTCCTAAACCATGCTTTCCGACACGATATCCAATCCGCGGTGCTGATACGTTATCATATTTGACTTATCTGGCGTTTGAAATGGAGGCCTTTCATGCGGATGATACTAAATCACTCCTCGGGGAAGGTGGCGTGCAATTCATGCGCTGTCTCCGACTTTTTACGGCTAAGTAGATATTTTTCAGAAACGTAGTGAGGTGCCCTCAGGAACGTCTGTCTCTTTCTTTCTTTTTTTCTTCTCATGAACTGCGCATCGCGTTCGTCCGCAGCGTAACCATCTCCGCTAACGCAGGGGCTTTCTGTCGCGGCATCAGCCCGTGGCGTACCGTACCGAATACACAGGAGCCAGCTCTAGCTCTTTTTCATTCTATTGCATCATGCATTTAGTTCAACGCTGGCTGTCTTTCCGAGCTGGCTCCGCCCAGACTTCCTCTGACTCCTTCCTCACCCCTTGCGCCAGAACTCAAGCTCTCTCGGTTCTCAGTTTCTACTCGCTCACTACCCTGCGGGCCTCCTTGAGACGATCTTCAGCTACGGAATTTTCGCTCAAAATTCACATCGCAAATCACAAAATGTTTTGTAGCCATGACCAGTACATCCCTATGCTAGAACCTTCGGTCCATACCATGGCCTCCTATTTATTGACACATCAGCGGGAGTACGAGCGGGAATATGCGCGCTACCGCCCAAGGTTGAGCGGCCTTCTTTGTTTTGTTTCTGAAATCTATTTTGTCAAGCTTCACCGGTGCAGAAAGAACCCCCCAATCGCCAGTCGCGGTCCCAACTCTTCGTTGCCGCGCTCAGTCTTCTACCTTTCGCGATTTCGACGTTTTCGGGACGGATAGCCTATTGTAGCGTAAATCAGCTTCATGAGCTAGTGAGCCAGCGAACAGAAATTCGTGGACGCACTTGCACTCCCCTCTCCTTCATCTTCACCTAGGGCGCTGAACTTATCCCTCAGATTCTCGAAACTGCGTTCCATGTCGGCAATTACGGCGCGTGCCTCCCGCTGGTCGTCTTCCAGTCTATTCCGGCTTCTCGTCAGATGCCCTTTCTGCGTCCGCATGCTGTGTTTTTCGTCCTTTATGCGTTCCTCTTTTTCCCTCGCGCGCTCCTCTCGTCTTTTCACTTGCTCTTCCCGCACCTGGACCGCCTCTTCCCTGCTTTTCAGAGTTTCCTTCGCTTCACCCTGAGCTTCCAACTCCCCGCGCAGCTCCGCGATCTCGCCACGCTGTCGCTCGCACTCTGCGTTGAGCCGAACCACTTCGGCGCGCAGCGACTGCGCCGCTTCCTCGCTTTCCGCCCTTCCGGCGGCCACGGCGTCCCGAACCAGTTGAGCGAGTCGTGCAGTAAGTTCGTCAGAGGCATTAGCAGAAGAGGCAGCGACGCTTTGGGCTCTGTTCATGACCGTTGCTGAGCAGGAGTCAGTGGCACGAAGGAACGAAGATCAGTGGCTGCGCATTGTGTGGCGCAGAATGTGAACGCGGTTGATGCCAAATAAGCTCAAACGGTCCAAGAAAAGCCAGGAACGCGTCAGTTTTCCATACCAAGGGAGAACGCTCTCTTCGCTGCCAGATACACATCTCGCTCGCCCTGCGACACAGTCAGTGAGGCAACGTATCGAATTGCTCCATCAATCACATTCAAGCCATACGAATCGCGATCTCTAAGTATGAGACGATAACCCCTAGATCCATCGCGCAACGGAAGGTATTTCATCTATTCAAGTGAGGCTCGATTTTCGTGCTCCGGCCCTTTGCGTGGATGTCTCCCTCATGAACGGGTTCCCGGCAGGGTTGAGCAGTGCGGCCGCGTAGTTTCTCGAATCTCGCCCATGTTGGTATACAGGTGTGCGGTTGGTTGAGCGAGGGTTCAGGTCAACTGAAACAATCGTTCGGACATGGGTGTATGTAGTATCGATCGATCGCGAAGGACGATTATGGGTAAAGGCTTTTTCGCCGGCGCTTCCGGATACAATGTGACTGCGTCTTCCACCTCAGCACTTGTCGTCGCTGATCTCCACTCTCCGCTCGCTCTGCATCTCCCTGAAACGCGCATAACCGAGAAGTGGTAAGCCCAGCGGTGAGCTTTCCTCGGACGACCCAGCATCGTGAAAGTCCAGAGGCGGGCCATTGATTCCGACGCAGAGAACGCGGAATACCCGTGTTTTGACGCTCACGAGCCTGGAAACGGAAGAACACAGAACATCGACTTGCAGATCGTTCACAGCACGGTGAACCTGAGACAAGGCTAGTAGGGAGGCCGGGTGGTACACCCAGACAGCGTTCACGATTTCGAAGAGAATACCGTTGGGAGGCAGCATGGCGTCCTCGCGCTGGAGTTCCCGAATGAATGGTACAGTATGTCAAATGGGCTATCACACGGAGCGTCACGTCACAGTCTTGTGGATGCCTTTGATGCGCCACCGCCGTCTTCGAGGCGTCGGCGAAGGTGACTGGCACGGGCTTCCGCCGCAAATTCACACAAGGCACGATCCACGACGGAGACACGCCCGATCATGTCGCACGGGTCTAACCCTGAGGCCTGAACCCACGCCACAGAAATGTGTGTCCGCCGTATTCCGAGCGTTCTCATTCCTGTTTCCATGTCGAATTCCTCCCTGTGTTTCTTCACGTGGTAGCCGATAGTTCCTCGCTTCTAGGATTATTTTGGGCGCTCTACGCAGCGGGCTCTCAGCCGTGCTTGTTCACATATATGCGATAACAATCTAACGGAATAACATAGCCTAACGCACACTGCACAGCATCATCTACGCAACCAACATTAAGCAAGCGACAGTCTTCAATCCAGCGTGGCCGACTCATTCGCGCACATGAGCGTCTTGTTGAACTCCAGGACTTTTGCATGGGCCTCGACCTGTGTCATCGACGCCGTCAAGAATCGCGTAACGCAAGTTTGTACCTCCTACCTTGGTGGGGTGGAAGTTGAGCACCTGCAACCCTTCGAGGGACTTGGCTCGAGATAGGGCGACGTATACTTGACCTTCCAACGTGGCACGTTAGTTCCAATTCGCAGGCAGGAAATATTCAACGATGCACACCCTTTTCAAAAACCCTTGCTAGATCAACCTTCATGCGGTCCAGCGTCTGGCCCTGCGACTTGTGGATGCTGATTGCCCACGCCAGGATCAATGGAACCTAAAACCGTCGATAGGTTAGAAACAGAAACCAAGATGGATCCGAAGACACAAAAAGATGAAATGAATTCAAAAACGGAGAGATATAGATGGAAAACTAAAATGAAAAGATGCGAGACACGTACCTGTTTCCTGCTGGCCTGGATTTCGTTTTTCTTCATCTCGATCTTGAAAACCTCCGGGGTAACTAGCCTTTTCCGCTCGCGTCCGTTGGGAAGCTTGAACCGGACGACCGGGTACTTCACTCCGCACGATGCTAGCACGTCGGAACCCCTGTCCCCGTTCCCCTTCTCCTCGTCGTATTCCGCTTGTGAACAGAATGACACCACAACGCCCACGCTCCCGTTCACAAGAGTCTCGTCCACGTTCTTGATCAACATGACCTGGATGTTTTGTTTCTCAACACTCTACCAGCCAAAGCATACGAGGTAGATTTCACCTGGGCTCCGACGCCGAGCTTGAGCTCAGGAACGGCCATAAAGCTGTCCAGCAACTTGGTGCGGTAAGTCTTTTCCGCTGATCCGCTGTCCGAGGCCTTGAAGCAGTGAAACGCGGTGTGCAGCATATTCAGGCGCGCCGCGTTTGCGAGGTCCACCTCCCCTCGTTGCGGGAAGCTGTCAATCAACTTTCAGGTACGAAAGGGGCACAAGAATTGAGCTAGATGCGCACAGTTCGGTAGGAATCACGTCATTGTCGTCCTCAATCCGCCGCGACAAAGAGCGGAATTTTTGTGTGGTGTCTTCCGAGGGCAAGCCCAGGCGCACTTCATTGAGCATCTTCACGAACTCTACGACGAAGTCGGTATAGGGTGACGTACGGGTCTGGTACACTTTACCTGGGTCGCGTTGACGGAAGACTGTTGTCAACGTGAAGGTCTTCTTTATGATCATCGGCCAAACCTCCGCTTCAAAGGCAAACCTCGCCGTGCCGTTCTTGGCCACCGGTGGAAGCTGGAAGAAATCGCCGGTCACAATCAACTGGTCGAGTCAACTCTCAATCGGATCCAAACAAAGAACGAATGGGACGTACTTGGATACCACCGAATGGCAGCGAGCTCTTCTTCATCAAGCAGGCGACTCGAGCCAACTTGTCCAAAAAGCTGTGCGTCGAGCATGGACACTGCGTCCTGTTAGACCACGAGGATTTTGAGAGACGAGACCACGCACCTTCGTCGACGATCAGAACTTTCACCACGTACCACCTCATCCTGACAGCCCCGATCTTGCGAATTCTTTCAGCGGCCTCCTCCGCGGTCTCGGTCCCTACTCCTATTCCTGTAAAAGAATGAAGTGTCGTACCGCCAATGTTGCAGGCGGCGAGACCTGTCGGCGGGTGAGTGAGCGCTGATGCGAAACTGTGTCCTCAACTGACCTGTAGTTGCGGTGACCGCCACAGCCCCTAGCTTTGGGCGTGTCCTCTTCATGCGACTGATTAACTCGTGGAGCAAGGCGGATTTCCCCGTTCCTACATACAGTCCAATCGGCGCGTCGAGAATGGGCAAGAATAGCTCACCTGCGTTCCCGGTATAAAACAAGCTGTTCCCAGTCACGGCGTGGTCCAAGATCAGACTCTGCTCATGGGTAAACTCGATCGATTCCGGTTTCTTTCTCGGTGGCGCGCTGCTGGGGGTGGAGTGCGCCAGTGACCTCTTCTTCGACGTGATCGGCTGCCCCTCTCCAGTCGGCGGCGTAGGTGTGTTACCCAAGGAGTTGATGATGTCCCGCAATCGCTGCGCGCGGCCAGCCGCGCTGCTGCCAGACTTTTGCTCGAGGGTCGCGGGAGCGTCAGAGGTCGCCTGCACCGGTCCTTTTTCGTTATCTGGCCCGTTCGCGTTCAGCGTTGCTTGGGGATGACCGGAAGCCATGCACATACCGGTAGGGTTGCCGATCTGCGTCTTCTGGAATGCAGGTGGAAGGACTTCGCGCGCTACCGCGGCGTCTTCGATTCCCTGGAGGGTTGGGCCCTCGTCCCACAACTCCTTCGGCGGCGTGGCCTCCCAGAGAATTTCCTGCGAAAGCGCAGGTGCACTCGGGGGTGTAGTAGGGCGTTCGAGCTCAGACGACATGATAGAGAGCGGTAACGCGTCTTGTCACTAGCCGTCACAGTCCTCACCCTCAACAAGACCACGCACCCGATTCGTCCCCCGAAGACCGCATTCTATTTTACTCCCAAGTTCAGTTATGCAATATGCACCTCGACGGGGGAATCATTTTCGTCGTCGATCTTGGAACAACCGAGCCATGCCAGGCGCATCCAGGCACGGCGTAAGGCTGGGGGTTCAGGTTTCGCCACAATGCGTACAGAAGGCCTAAATTTCACATATTGCCGCGAAAGCCCCATTAGGACCCCGGTTTATCTCTTTGGAGGTTAGATCCCGAAAAGTCCCAATCGGCCCATTTTTGTCCGAACCAGTTTTGGGGCGAGGAGGCCAATTTTTTCTCCGAACGGGACCTAACATATCGATGCCTCAATGTGGCAATTTTCCCCTCCCATGGCACAAAAAATAAGCTGAAATTTGTTTTCGCTCTTTTTCAGCTCCTTTGAACGAGGTTGCGATGATGCGAGGTTTCTTGACAGGAGAAGCTGCTCCCTGCCTGAATTGATGCGCTCTGAAAGGTCGGTCAACCCACTCGAGAGGTTGGATTTTGTCCGAACCGGATCTAACATCCCAGACGCCAGCCCGTGATTTTTGTCCGAACCGCACCTAGGTTCAAGGCCAAAATGACCCAAAATTTGTCCGAACTGGGATCAAACCTCCCAAGGCATGAACCGGGGTCCTGCCCCATTCCGACCGAATTCGCCACAGCATTCTAGATTCACCCCTCTGATACGCGAGATCTTGGATTAGTGGATTAGTTTTGATCTCGTTTCAGCCGCTGCGCAAAGCCATCTCGATTTTCCAGATTCGCGGGAATTTCGGATCACCTCCGCGCACGGGATTTGAGGCTCAGATTAGAGCTTATTTGCAGATTTTAGCCGAGATCTTGCTCAGCCGCTGATTGGTCGAGGACGGTGGAGCAGCCAACCAGGGCTGAGCAAAATCTCGGCTAAAATCTGCAAATAAGCTCTAATTTCGTTTTTATTGTTCACGTCATGCTCGCGCGTGGTCCGTGCATTTAAGCGGATAATCCCACCCCACCAACCTTTACGAGGCAACACTGGAGGGAAAGAACCCCCGGCTGATCAACAAGCGTGATTCTGGAAATATTCAGCTGAATCTCCCTCGATCCCACGGCATTTGAGGCAATTCGGATCCGCGAACGCGTAATCGATGCACCCAGCCTGCAATTTCTTCGCAACCCCTAGGTTTCCCGGAGGAAGTTGTCACTGATCATCGGTTGCAAACCATCTTCGTGTATCCGCAATAAACTAGATTTCGCCGAGAGACCGCCCCGGTGCCTCGTGCCCCGAGCTTTTGGGTGCAACGTTTGAGAGCTGGCGACTCGGATCACGGAAAATGGCGTTGATTGGTAGAAGCGCCTGATTTTTGTTTCAGGGCTGAATAGGCTCATCTTGTCTTGGAGCAGAAAACCTGGATCAGTAGCCGGAGAAGCAAAAAATCACCCACGCGGAGCCTGAGGGTACCATTTCAGTGATTTTGATGGATTCTTTCGTCCTTGATACGGCTCTGCGATCCGAATCCAAGCCCAATTCTACTGACTGCTTATCCACGGTACCCCTAACGCTCTCGCGCTTCGGAATGCACCCCGCCCTCAGTATCGCCCGTCTCTCGAAGCTTCCTTGTAACCTCAGGGTGCCCTCCAGCGACTCTCCCATATGCATTCACGAAGCTAATTCTTTTTTTGCAGTCGATCGCCGAAGCTTCAGCGTCTGGCGATGAGCAGGCCACGCTTACCCTCCTAGCCAACGTAACGACTCTGAATGCGGGGGAACTTTGCTTGATCGTCCCCGCACCATATTCATTTTTAGTCGCGGCCAGCATCGATAAGGTGCTCTGCCAGTTTGACGAGTTGGGATGGGACGGCATCGAGCCTTACCTTGTCCAGGTCCATTCCTGTCTCGGTCTCTTAGGACAGTTGGCAAGGCACGATGCCATCCCTCCGCTTGCGTTCACGGATGTGTGGGAGAAGGTCTGGCCATGGGTCAGATTTCTGGATGAATGCGAGGACGTTATGTCCGGTATGTCTGGAGGCGTTTTCCCTAACACGGCAACCCTACACTTTGGATTCGTGGGGCTCCTTCGTCTCCTCCGCTCCACCGACGCCGCCGCGAAGGCAATGGATACTGCTCCGGGCCGCTGGGTTGTGTTGGGCAGAGCTTGGCGTCACCTCAGCAACACACCGGAGGAGAGTGCGTTCGACGACATATCATACTTTCTCGTGGCCTGGCTCCGCGCGGGTCCTCGTGATTCCGTCGCCTTCGAGGAGCTCGTCCTCGGGGCAGGGGGGGAATGGGCGGATCTGGCGGTACTCGTCGTGGCGTATATCAAGCGCATATTTCCACACGCCAGCTCCCCGGTGACGGAAGACTCAGTTAGCTACTTGTTCAGCATCCTTCACATTCTCGTTAGCGAGGACGTCCTAGGTGTCCCCGATCCAGATCCTCGACTCCGTGCCGCCCTGCTGTCACACGGCATCGTCTCCGCCCTCACTACTGCTTTACGGGCGATGTGTGGAAGCGCCCTTCGCTTCACGGGGCCCGCGATCACTTTACTTCTGTCTGCGCTCACAGACCATATCGGCCTAGATCCCATCCCACGCCTCCTAGAGTCGCTCCGGGCGGGTTTACTCGACATCCTCTTCTGTCCCGCTCACCGAGACGCGATATCTCCCAGTATAGACCATCTTCTGGAGCGTCTTCTCCTTCCTGCCGCCGTATATCGCTCGTTCGTTGCCGAACTCGACATCCATCTCTCTGGAGTTCGTCATCTGCATGCGGAAGCTATATTTCGGCACGCCAAGCTGTTTATGCACTGGAATCAACTCGTGGAAGCGGTTCGACGTCGGTCCCGGCTTGCGAACGAATACAGCGCTGGCAAGTTCATAGTCCCACTCATGTGTGACAATGTCGAGGTGCGTCTTTTGCTTGTCTGCGGACTGCACGCATATCACTAAAACCTCTAAGTGCGCCCAAACTCGACCCAAGCAAGAGATCAGCCGCTGCAGCGGCTGCCGGAGTGTTTACTATTGCTCCCCTGTGTGCCAGGCTGAAGACTGGCGGCGAGGTGGACACCGCCAAACATGTTGGGAACTCTCTTTGCGTCGCACCCGTACGTGAACACGCAGTTGTCTACCGATCTTTCTCATGCACCAC